>CM023834.1:25840598-26440598 GCA_013266295.2 Branchiostoma floridae x Branchiostoma japonicum | reverse complement strand
ATGCTTGCTACAGGTCCTGGACTCAGACTCAGAGGCACATTCCATTTTAGTCACTGCAGTGTTGGGTTGCTTTTTTGGGGGGTAGTATTTTGGAATTATTTTCAAATGATTATAAATCTAAATTGACATGGATATTTATAAATATTTAAAAAATGAAATGCAGGAATACATTGTGTATCATGTTTTAGAAAATGGTATGATAATTTGCAACATCAAAATCAGCACAGGATTTGGCACACTGACAGTTCATGATCAAAGGGTTTCTTTCATCTGTCAATGGTGTAACATAAGTTCATCAGCAGCCAACACAGGTTTGGTTTGTAAACACGCTGTGCTTTCCCCCATGCCGATGGTCTTGTTAAATTGTAAAATGAACGGTAGAATTATATCATAAGGAGCTATAGTGCCTATATTACCGGTAAAATCATAGACATTCTGAGGAAAAACTCGGTAAAAATTGCCTTCTGTGGCAATTCCAGTAACACGCGTACGGGCGAGTCTATTCTGTGTGTAGGGGAAAAGTTTCTTTGAAATACTTCAAACCCATATCAAATGATTAGAGATATGACTTTGTACAGTATTAATATGACAAGGCTAAATTATTTATATAATAATACTTACATCTTCCACTTCAAACCGTATCAACATACATTGAATGGTTAGATATATAATGATATTTCAGAAGTTGTCCCTTGAAATGAACTCTTCCGGTCAATGACCTAGGCCTGCTTTGATGTCTGTGTCGACTCTGTAAACTTCTACAACAAGATTCTCCACAGCGGATTAGATTTTACATGGACAAGTTTGGAGAACAATAAAGCATGTATACTTCACCAAGTTGGCTGATTGGTGTGTAAAATTGGCAGTTGGCCTGGGATTGCAGGTTTGTTTACACCCGTCTATCAAACGTGCCTACACGCAGGGTGGGAGGGAGGGCGGTGTTTCCTGACCTAGCTTGTTTATCTCGCTAAATTTGGGTGTTAAAATTCTGCTAAATTCCTGGCTTTTTTGATAGGGAATCTCATACACTAGGTGCTGATATATGTGTAGCAAAATGGTCCAGAATAATAGGGAAGAAACTCCTTATTAAAATTCGGAAAGCCGTGTAGCGTGAAGCTAGTGCTGTGCCATTGCTTTGCTCCATCGTCTGGGGAGGTCTCCGACTTTTCTACTCCAGATTTTTTTTTTTTTCAAAATGCAAAAAATTGGAGCGGCGATTCCGAGAAGCAACAAAATAAATTGGTGTGGCCTTAGAGGTAGTAGTTATCTTGCCTGGTGAGCAAGTTACCTAGGCACGTCTAAAACTGAAAACAGAGGTTCTATCAGTTTCAAAACAAGTCTAAAGGTAAAAGTAGTCCCATAGCCTTTTTCAGCTGTAGGGCATGCCCGTAGCCAGGATTTTGCTTGGGGGGGTTCTTCCTACTATCCAAGGGACCAACGAGCGCCGTAGGCACGAGTCGAGCGCCGAAGGCGCGAGGTTTGTAGGGGGGTCCGGGGGCATGCTCCCCCGGAAATTTTGAAAATTGAACCTTCTGAAATAGCATTTCCTGCATTTTTGAGAGGATTTCTAAGGGAAAGTCAGAGTCAAATAGGATTCCAGTCCCGCTGGTGATACAAATCTGTCCACTTATTAAAGAAAAATCTTGGACCTTTAGAGAAAAAGTGGACCTTTTTGCTTCCGAACCCCCCGAACCCCCCCTGGCTACGGGCATGTAGGGGCAGTAGGTTGTTAATCCACTGTATCTAGCTATAGGCTAGGGCACAGTATTGGATGAATTGGAGCCCATCCCTCTCCTTCCACAATCTTTTACCTCTGCAACCATAGATCAGGTACCCATTTTTCACCTGGGTGGAGTGAGGAAGGACACAACGTCTATCCAGGAAATTGCCAGCAGGAAGCAAACCCATAACCTCTCGGTCCCACCTCTGTAAAAAGAAAATTTCAGTTGACTAGTCCGGACTAGTCCGAGGTGGTCCCAGCAGGTCCCAGCAGGTCCCAGACTTTTGGGACTAGTCCTGTCTGACACAGATCGGTCCGAGGTGGTCCTGGGGGTCGGGGACATAACTAGTCCAGCAGGTCCACTGGTCCCGGACTAGTCCCGGACCTGACTACAACCCTTTGGACTAGTCCCGTTATATGATAATGAGAATATCACATGATCTTCACCAAAATCGGTGATTGGTGCATTTGTAATGAGAGAACAGTTGGTCCAGATTTGAATCCAGAAGCCAGTCCTGACAACCAGAGGAACAGTGAAGTAAGTTCTCTCTGTGTGTTTGTGTCTGAGTTTTAATCATTCGGGGCAGTTTTCAAGCTAAACTTGTGTAGAGAAAGGGAGAAGAGGGGCTGGGTGAAGACAATGGCAAAGCAACAGCATGTATGGAAGAGGGATTACTCAGGAAACGGAGATTCTACTTCCGATCGAGGTAAGTTCAACACCCCCCACCCCCTAAGCCAGTGTGAATTTCTCTGAAAACAGGCTACTGTTTGCAGTTGCACACTGAATAATGTTGGTAGCAAGATTAAGAAAGTTAACAACTCAATTGCCACTCAGCTTTAAGGAATCTTTCTGAACTACAAATATGCTGAAAAGACCTTAATGTTGCTCATGCAGATTACTAAAAAAGGTAGGTTTTCTGATGTAAATAAACTTGTTCAATTTGTTTGTGTACTTAACAGCTGAAAGTATTGTTGTTTGTATTAAAAAAAGGGTAGGAAATAAGACAATACATACATGGTGTCTTGTATCTACCATCCCAACAACTTGAATATTTTAGAGACTCAGATTCATACTGTTTTATCAATAGACGCTCTCATAATGGTGTTACGTGAGATGCTCCTGCAGCATCTGTGATACGTTAGTGGGCATTCCTGGATGCGCTGCTATTCCCAGGGCTGCGCACAGCCCGCTATTAGGACCGGTCCCAGGACTAGTCCCAGCCTCGGCCCGTCGCGCACAGCCTGCTATGTAGGACCGGTCCCAGCCCTCCCGCCGCGCACAGGACCGGTTCGGGGACCGGTCCCAGGACTAGTCCGGGACTAGTCCTATCCACCAAAATGGACTAGTCCAAGTAGTCCTGACTAGTCCTGGGAGGTCCTGGCCCTGCCGGACCACTAAAGGTCTGAGGTCGGGACTAGTCCTGGGCATTAAAACTGGGACTAGTCAAGGGACTAGTCCGGACTAGTCCACAACTAGTCAATTTTCACAGAGGCGTGTCCGCCGGTATGCCTAAATACCTCAACCGCCCTCAACCGCCCTCAACCCCCCACTTCCTGGGCTAATATGCTAACATGTGCTAAGAACGCTTTTTAACGCTTTTTAAGTAAAAATAAAAGAATAAATCAGAGCCTTGTCTTGCAGATGGACGTTCATGACATATTTGCCCTTTTTTGGCATGTTGACCACCGTCGCAGGGCAACAAAATTTCTTCTTTTTTTTTTTTTTTTTTTCCCGAAAATCAATGCGCGCGAGGATGTCATCCATAAAATTTACTTGCTGTGGCCTTATGATATATTAAAAGTTATAACTTGAAAAAAATCGCAAATACTGACACGTTACTATGTGATTTTTATTTATAATTGTATAGACAATGTATACAGAGTGTAAACAAGGGTTCTTAGCATATGTACACTGCATATTAGCCCAGGAAGTGGGGGGTTGAGGGGGGTTGAGGGCGGTTGAGGTATTTAGGCATACCCCGTGTCCGCTTCCCTAACCACTTGGCCATTCAATGCTGACTGAAACAAGTCTACATGTATGTGATAACATAATTCTCCATTACTCTGGAGCATGTACTAATAAGTGGGAACCTTTTGCAACACTGTCTAAGGTACACTTGTAAATAACCCATGTTGTAACTACAGCCAGGAAGGTAGTCAAACTTTTGGTTCCTTGCTTTTTCTCAGATTTGATACAGTCAAACCTGTACATTCACCTTACATAAGGACTACCGCTAACTAATTTTTCCCATTGACACAGGCATTAACAGTAACATTAGTTTCTCATTATATGATAAAGAGATAGAGATAGTTCCATCATATAATTACCTAGGAGTAGGAGTGATGTTTACAGCAGGATGTACATTTAGCGCTGTCATGAAAAACCTACAAAAGAGAGCTTCAAGAGCAATGTTTAACATCAAAAGTACTCTGGGAGAAACTAGATCTTCTGTATCACTTCATTGTAAATAGTTTGACACATGTATTGTACCGATATTTATATTTCAGCCATACCATAGGTATGGATGAAATATATTGTATTCCCTCATGTTTCTTCTCCTTCTCCTCCTCCTCCTCCTGTCATTTCTTTAAATGGATTCAACTCTGTCATTTTTCAGCCAAATGACCTGAAATTTGGCATGACGGTAGAGTGACCAAACACCTCTAGACGTTTTTTTCATTTTTTTGATACAGGCTTTGAAAAATGTTTTATTTGGGTTTTTTGGTCATTTTCAGACAATAAATGTACATTTTGGGATCTGGAGCCCTGGTACTACATCCTAATGACGCGAAATTTGGTATGGGGATACATTGGACACATGCTCACAGAAGGTCATTTACGCTTTTGACCTACACCACTTTGAAATTGTGTAAAATAGGACTTTTTTGCTATTTTTGGACAAAAAATGTACATTTTTGGCTCCTGTGTCCTAATATTAAAACCAAATGACTTGGAATTTGGCATGGGGGATTCTTGGACACATGCTCACAGAACGCCATTAACGCTTTTGACATACACCACTTTGAAATTATGTAAAATAGGGCTTTTTGGCTATTTTTGGACAAAAAATGTACATTTTTGGCTCCTGTGTCCGAATAATAAAACCAAATGATCTGAAATTTGGTATGGAGGTTCCTTGGACACATGCTCACAGACCATATATCACACTTTTATCATATGTTACTTTAAAATTATAAAAATGGGACTTTTTTTGCTATTTTCAGACAAAAAATGTACATTTTTGGCTCATGTGTCCTGATAGTAAAACCAAATGACCTGAAATTTGGTATGGGGGATCATTGGACACACACCCAAAGAATGTTATTTATATTGTTGGCATGCACCACTTAAAATTGTGTAAAATGGGACTTTTTTTCTATTTTCAGACAAAAATGTATATTTTTGGCTCCTGTGCCTTGGTATTAAATCAGAATGACCAGAAATTTGGTATACGGATACCTTGGACATATGCCCACAGAACATCATTCACACTTTTGACATACACCACTTGAAAATTGTGTAAAATAGGGCGTTTTTCTACTTTCAGCCAAAAAATGTACATTTTTGGCTCCTGTGCCCTGATATTAAAACCAAATAACCTGGGATTTGCTACAGGGGTACTTTGGACACATGCCCACAGAACATTGTTCAAAAGTTTACCATACACCATTTCAAAATTGTGTAAAATGGTACTTTTTTGCTATTTTCAGACAAAAAATGTACATTTTTGGCTCCTATGACCTGATATTGAAACCAAATGACCTGATATTTCGTACGGGGGATCCTTGGACACATGCAAACAGAATGATATTCACATTGCTGGCATACACAGCTTTCAAATTGTGTAAAATGGTACTTAAACATGGTAAGGAAATGGCTGAAATATGCTGTATTTGCTCCGGAGCAAATGTCGGCCTTTCTAGTATTGTATAGCCTCTGTAAAAATGAAAGCGTCCCCAACGGAGAAACGCCCGCCCGACGCCGTCCCTGCCCGTCCTTAGCGGGAAACGGCGTCCTGACCGTCCCAACACAGTTGGCAGCGTCCACAAACTCCCGCCGGACGGTCGTCCCAGAAATTAGTGACGGCACCCCGTCGCTCCCAGCCCGTCCTGAAGCGTCCGGCATGGAAACGGGCGTTTATTAATTAATTGACACCAGCAGCGGCCGGCAGTGGCGTGCTTCACGATGTTTCCCACGGGGGTTTAGGCTTCTAATGCACATGCGCCAAGTTTGAAGGCGCTAGATTTAACCGTTAGACCGGGCTGGCTGGGGAAACACGTCTGCTCAGTCGATCTCAGTTTTTTCCATTTTGTTGGATTATGTGCAATTTTAGAGGATGGATTTCAGTCATACAAGCAGCTATATCTATCGTCGACACTGCACACAAGTTTGGGCAACTCCAGCGACTGACTAAAATGTCAAACGAGGTGTTCCAAGAATGTAAACAGCGGCCGCCAGAATTTCGGGTGTACCGAAGCAAAACGGTCTCGGCGATTCTTTTTCGAGGGGACTCGGTAAGTGGACAAGAATTTTTCGTTGTCAAATGTTACAAGGGAACTGTGTAAGACAGTGTTACAATTGCTACAACAGAACATCGGTTAATTCCAGGGGCTGCTGAGAAGTTTGCGGTTATATTTTGTTCGTCCTCACCGAGTGCCCTCCCCACATAAATTTTGCCACATGAACCGCCGGGCTGGTAAAGGAAATTTCATGATGTTTTAACGCCGAAAAATAAAAAGACGCACACGAACGATTTGTAGAATAATTGTGTACAATACCTGCTGTTTTAATAAAGAACGATGATGCCGTAAAAATGTACACGTCATGAAAAATCTTACACAAAATCCAGAGACTCGAAGTCCCGCACAAGTTCGACCGCTGGAAAGTCCTGACGTCACGGCTGCCATCTACAAACGCAACCGTCAATGTTGTTTTCATACGAAATTTTCCAAGAGGCACAAAAACTACGTAGAATATAATTATACATTATACGAATTTTAATGGAGAAAGATGATGATGTTAAAATGTCCACTTAGGCAATATTTACACTAACTTCGTCTTGTAAAAACACCCTCGCCCTTTATGTTTGTGTGCGCTCACAATGGTGGATTGTTGTCGCATGTTCGCCGCTGTTTATAGCCACTGTTCAACATTTTGTTACTCTATATTCTTGACGAAGAAAATCGTTTTCGTTTGGTCATGGTATTTTGTATTTACTTCACTTTTATTTACTCACGGCTCGTTACGGCAACTGTTACAATGTGGGCAGCCGTTACTTGTTGATTCGATGCCAATCTGCAACTTGTTTTCAATTACTATATCGGCACCTTCTGTGACGGGACGCCGTCGGAAACGCCGTCCCAACCCCGTCGGAGCGGCAAGATCACACTGCCCACAATGACTGAGCACCCCGCAGAGACCCGTCCGGCCGTCGGACACGCCGTTTGTATCCCACATGTGCCGTCCCAAGCGTCGCCCCGCCCCGCCCAGGAGCCCGTCCGGCAGCCCGCCCGGTAGCCCGTCGGAAACACCGCCCGAACGCCGTAAGAAACGCACGGACGGCGTCGAAAACGGACATTTCTGACGGTGTCCCAGGCGTTTGGGGCGTCCTGGCCCGTTTTTGGCCTTTGTCAAGGCGTCCGTTGTCCCCGTTTACCGCCAGGGACGAGCAGCCGTCCCAAACGGACGGCCACCCCAAACGGGCGTTTAAACGGGCGTTTCTCCGTCGGGGACGCTTTCATTTTTACAGAGGCGATCTGAAGTTTGGTGCAGTAACAATATGAATGACAAATCTCCAATAGAAGCTGTACATTTGAAATTCTGTAAATACATTGTAGGGGTTCGGAGGAACGCCAGTAACTTCACGTGTAGAGCGGAACTGGGACGCTTTCCTTTGCTGATAGATAGAGGCTCAATGCAGAATGTACAGTTACTATTTGAGATTAGCTAATGAAGTACATACAAGTAGTCTTCAATATGAAGCCTATATGGTACAACGAGAACTAGATCACCGAAAAACACCCTGCTGGTTATCTAATGTAAGGAAACTGTTAGAGGAGTCCGGCTTTGCCTACCTGTACATAAACGGTCACTCAAATACACCTTCTCATCAAAATGAACTAAAACAAAGATTGAAAGATATCTTTATCCAGAAATTTAACTCAGAACTACAATTAAAAGGATGAAGAGAAAACCAAGGAAACAAACTAAGGACATACAAAACATTCAAAGAGATCTATGAAAGAGAAACTTATTTAAACATCGCAAACTTCGAACATCGCAGAGCCATGTGTAAACTTCGTATTAGTGACCATCCTTTACGTATAGAATCTGGTAGGCATAGCCGTACCCCTGTGAAAGATAGAACTTGCGAATTCTGTAATAATTTATATATCGAAAATGAGACACATTTTTTACTTGACTGTACCTTATATGAAAATGAATGCCAAGCGCTATTCAACACTTTAAAATTAGACAAGCTATGTAAGAAAATGTCAAAGCAGGCCACTTTCAAATACCTGATGTCTTGCAGGAATGATTGTACAGTGGAAAAAATATGCAGCTATGTTTCCAGTTGTTTCAAAAAGAGAGAAGAAACGGTTATTAGCAATAGGTGATAAGTAGTATACAGCTGTCCACATAGATCAGATTTTCTGGGGCCCTTGAGTTGGCAGTTTTGACTGTATTTCACACTATAATAGGGGGGGGATACTATTTTGCAAAAATGCACTTTTTGGTGAAATACGCCCCTAGAAATATGGAGACAGTCCATCTGAATGTGAAAATGTAAAAAAAATTTCGTCAATTTTTAAATGTCAACCCCCCTGTACATACCGCCTGAAGTTTGTGCAGTGATAATGCATTAAACTAGTGTAAAGCCATGCTAGCAAATATACAATGTACATATGCTCTTGACTTAAGTTAGTACTTTGACATTCCTTGGCAGAATATTTGAGGTCAGAGGACATCACGATATCTGAACCCCGAAAATCTATTCCCCATGCAAATATGGACTATTCTAAAATCACCCCTTTGTAAAAATGGAATATTCCAAAATCAGAAGATGTACAAAATGGACTAACGGTACCCTTATTTTTTTTTCTTATTTTCAAAACTCTAATGTTATCACAGGGGTAAAATGCACCCAAGAAAATTGATGGACTATTCCAAAATCACCCCATTGCAAAAATGGACTATTCCAAACTCATTAGACATGTACAAAATGGACTACGGTATTTCACATCATTTTTTCTCCTTATTTTCAAAAATGTAATGTTGTCACGGTGGTTAATTGCGCACCCGGAACATGGATGGACTATTTTAACATCACCTTATTGCAAAAATGGACTATTCCAAACTCAATATGTCCAAAATGGACTACTGATATTTTAAATCATTTTTTCTTACTTCCAGAAAGTGGTAAAATGCACCACCCCAGAACATGGACAAGGTCTATTTGAAAGAGGAAATCTTAGAATTGGATCAAATGAATGGATCTGACCCACTTTACATGTATATCCCCCCTTACGTTTGATGCTGTGACAAATGCACATATAGTATGGCATCAGGATTTAAAATCTACATTCTGGACCTTTAATGTTGTTTTCTGACAATTTTACCACCATGGCCTTTCCTCAATAACACAGTGAATACTGTGACTAAGAATGTGCTAATATAGGGTTAATGCCCCGCCCTGAGGTGTATACGGCGTCATAATTCATGGTCGGTTCCTATGACCACCGAATGCGGACGAGGTCGTTTATGAGGTGGTCATAGGAACCGACCATGAATTATGACGCCGTATACACCGAAGGAAAGCGGGGCATTAACGTTATTATCATATAGCCTATCCAAACTTAGCGACGTAGCAAACTTAGCTACCATCCTCCGTAGTGTATTATAAGGCAAGCGTTTTTAGGCGCGGTGCTAACGTAGTTACGTGGTCGGCATTATTGTTGGCCGGCTTTCTGTCCACCCGTACATGTTGCTCCCTGGAGTCTACCCCGGTGCCTACGACTCCAAAAACTGAGTCAAAATCTGTTTCAGAGAGTTTTTTGAGGAAAAAACTTCGGTACTGCATCGTACGTCGAACACAAAGATGGCGGCTCACCTCATCTCGTACCCAGGGTCAAGTGAATCGGTCGACCCTATTGGACCATTTCACATGACCCTGGGTGTGAGTCCGGGGTCACCGTCGGCCATTTGAAAAGCGGGTCATTTGTATATCGGATATTAACGACCTGGGTTATGGGGGAAATGGAGCCTTCTGATTGGTCGGCGTCCTCTGGCTATATGATAATTGTTTTTGTCACTTCAGCATGACATTTAACATTGGTACTAATTGTTACATTACCCACCAGCAAAAGGAAGTCCACCTTTGACAGTATTTGTAGAAAAGTTGAAGTTGTAATAATTTATGGTACACAACAACAATCCCTAGACCAGAGTTCTACATAATGCAAACTTGTAATGATTTATGTTACACACAAGACAGATCCCCAGAGCATTGGGTTGTATGTGATAAGTTATAAATTAATTTACAGAAGATACATGAATATGATATACATGGACAGATCCCCAAATCAGGGTTCCACAATGTGTATCTACAAAACGTATGTTGACATATGATGTACAATGTAGCAGGAAAGATTCCCAGACTAGTTTTCTATCTACAAAAAGTTCAGAAACTTAAATTTGATCATCTCCATTATCACCTTTATGATTGTATAGTAATACATGTATGTGTATCATTGGAAAGCTTATTTATTACTTTTAACAATGATACCATATTCGTCATGATCCTGCCTACCTTCAAAGGTTGAACACTACGTAGAGCTCACTATGCGAGCACGCACAAAACAAGTGTGCTGAATTTCCCCTGCAATACTGTGTCTGACACGTTGTCAGCGGTATTTTGCCAAATTTTGGGACCAACATCATCATGCTAATCATTCAAAGCTTAAAATGAAGTTTTCAATGTTATATATAAGGCAGTTCCAGTCAGATCGAGTGCTCCAGAGGTCTACAACAGTTTCCTATTGATGCCTGCTGTGAAATACCAACAGATGTTCTTTGGCTGGTGAAATGCAGTACTACAGGGGTACTACTTTAAAGGAAATTTCATAGGGGGCATATTTTAAGGAGCATGAACAGGGTGTATATGTCCATACATCACAATAACTTATATGAAAAGAATGGTTTTAAGGTAGGCAAAAAATTATGTTTTTGTAAGATTGGAACAATGTATGGAAAAAATGATTTCCATGTTTTTGGCTTGGGAAATCTGGGAAAATGACTTCAAAACTTGTTTCCGGTTGCCATGGCAACACAGTATTGAGCTAAAACTTGACAGAAAGGTGCCTTGAGATTTTTGGATTATGTCATCACACACACTGTGCTAGAAGAACCAAAGAGATGACGACAATGCTCACTCCTTTCACAGAGGCAATAGCAAGGTAACAGTACTAGTGGTATATGGGGGGGGGGGGGGCTCCAAACTTCAAGGGGTATGTACAGGGGGGTAAGAGTTCAACAATTGCCAAACTTTTGTGATTTCTGTGTTTAGGTAGACCATCTCCATATTTTGGAATGCGTATTTGACAAAGTTCATTCTAATGTCCCCCCCTAACTATAAGTAAAAGAAAATGTGTGTCACATACAATGTACATTGCTGTCATGTAGTTCGATGAAGCCATTTTGCAGACTCACATTCCTACAAAATTTCTTCGCTGGCTTCTGTCGACTTTTTAAAATGGCACACGTCCTGAATACTGGATCTCCATGACTGGAATAGACAAATACTCTAGACTTCTTTCCCACAGTTAATGTTATTTAATTAAATTTACTAGTATTTTATATACTACATGTAAGTCTTATATTTAATTGGTTGACTTGATATACAGCCAAGGCTGTCCAACTAGACTGTTGTCATTATGAAGGGCAAACCTTGGGGAATACAGACTGAGGTGGACTTACAAACACTTTTTTTTATTTATCGTTACAATATATATATATATATTCAAACAATTTGTATACTTCAAGTTTGCTTGAATAGGACAGTTCTAAGGATTTACAATAAGCAGAGTAGTGGGGTATGCCTAAATACCTCAACCGCCCTCAACCGCCCTCAACCCCCCACTTCCTGGGCTAATATGCAGTGTACATGTACTAAGAACCCTTGTTTACACTCTGTATACACTTTCTATACGATTATAAATAAAAATCACATAGTAACGTCTAAGTATTTGCGAGTTTTTTCAAGTTATAGCTTTTAATATATCATAAGTAAAGTTACCGTCTTTAGGGAGTGATACACCCCGCAAAATATCCGCCCTAAAGTATTGAGCGCTAAAATCCACCACTAGAAACATGATGTTTAAAGAGGTTTCCCTCTATATCTGCTGAGTTTCCGTGCTGCACAAGCTTTTTCACTTTCCTTATTTTGACTTGAAACTTACGGCACGATGCGTTCTGGCGCCGTAAACAAACAAGATGGCGGACCCTGTTCCTCGGGCGCACGGCGCACCGTAAAAAAAACTGTTAAAACGTCAGAGTTACAGTGATTTTCCTATTTAATTGCATAGGCAATGTATCCAAAGCGTTAAAAAGGGTTCTTAGCACATGTACACTGCATATCAGCCCAGGAAGTGGGGGGTTGAGGGCGGTTGAGGTATTTAGGCATACCGAGAGTAGTGCTTCATGTATATAGTGTAGATGCCAGTACAATAATTTTGAATTTGCCGCCAGTTAGAGCTAGTTTCCCGCCAAATCAGACCATGTGATTGGGTAGCCCAGATGGTACAGTTTAGAAGGAAGGCTAGCGGGCAGAGTGGCAGAGAGAGGAACCGGGCCCCACGGGGAAATAAGGCTTCTCAAAAGGAGAAGAAATCATTGGCCTCATAAGGAGGATTTAGTAGCCTTACCGTGAGGGCATTATTCAGGACAGAAGGAGGTACACGTAGGAAGCAAAACCAGTTTTTACGACCTGTCCTAGCAGAAGGGATCCAGTCTGGAGGGATAGTTGTGAGGACAGTGAGTTATACGGAACATTCAAGACCACTCGGACACAATTCGGGACTTTCTTAGATTCGTAACTTTCACATGGGACATTCACAACAGAATGCGCTAGGACATTCAGCTCAGTATGATATGCAGCGGTCTGTGGCAGCTCTGTATCTACAACTAACCCTCCTGCGATTAAAGCATCATATGAAAGGTAGGGCTGTAAATTCTTTCTTTCCTATCTCTGACTAGAGCGGAGCCACGGAATCTAGAAAAGCAGGACGGGCGGTGGTGCTGCACTTACATATACATATAGTCATCACTAGGCTAAGCGTGTTATACTAATAGTTGGGTTTTCAAAATTGGCCTATTTTGTGTTTATACTATAAATTACAGTTCCCTAAAACAAAATGTGTGTAAGTTTGAACGACAGGTAGCACTAGGCAACCAAAAGATCAATCTAGGCTACCCAGGATGCAACCATGTTCAAAAACAGATTCTAACCCTGGAAAAAGCTGTTTCAAACTGCGCAAGTACATGAATGAGCCAGGAAGGCTACCTACATCGATCTGGTAGAATGAAGCCGCTGTCAAAAAACAGCATTGCTGCCAACCTCCATGCAGAGGTTCCACCAAATCAGCTCTTGAAGCTGTGGAGCTTCTGATGTCCCATCTGTAGATAGTCTGCAAATAGATTTCCATGGCAGGAGTGGACATGTAATTGTGCTTCCAACAGTTTTAGTTCAAAATCTGTCCTTTTGGTAAAGTGCTGGTCCAGAAGTAGGGATCCCAGACTGCCCAAAAAGTTGGTACTAGACCCCTTCTGCATGATTTCAAACGCTGCAAATCCACCAATGATGTCGTCTGGCTCAGTGAAGCTGTTGAATGATGATAAATTGCATCAACTTTGCTGCCAATGTCCAGGAAAGTGGTTTGAAGCAGTACAGGTCTTGATGGGGCTGCTTTACGTCAACTGCAGTATGTCTATCTCCTGGCAAAGTTGGAATAGACAAAAACTTGTGTTTCCAATAGCTTTAGGCTTCAAAATGCTTCTCTCGCAGATGTCTAGTGTGCCACCATGTTGAAGATGTATTTTGAACCCTGAGCTGCTTTGAACTGTAAATTCCTCATCAGGTTGTATTGGCCATCTATGTGAACATCAAAGTCAGTTGGTGAGATGAAAGTGTTGTACAGTGTCTTGTAACGTATGTCTCCTGGCAAAATTGGATTTCTGTGACAGGAATAGACAACTTGTGTTTCCAGGGGTGTTTTTAGGAATGTGTTCCATGATACATCTCTAGCACAGAATATATCAAAGTGCAATATAAATCATGTTTAAAAATATATTTTGAATCCCAGAAATCTGTTTAAAACTTTGCAAATTCTTCATAGGCTGTCTTGGCCACCAATGCAGATATAAAAGTCATTTGTTTAGATGAAGGCAACAGAGATAGATTGATTCAACTTTGCCACCAATTTCCAGGCAGATTTCCAGGAAAGTTGGCCTTTTGAAGTAGGGAGCATTCTGATGGATATATTACAGGTCAACTGCAGTATGTCCTCAGGCAAAATTGATATCTGTTGGTAGATTAGACAAAAACTTGCATTGCAGCAGTTTCAGAAATGTGTATCATAATACTTCTCTGGCATAAAATATGCCTAGTGTGTAACCATTATCAAAAAGCTGATTTAAACTGTGTAAAAGCTGCCTAAAACTGCACATTCCCCATCAGGTTGTATTGGCAGTCTATGTGTACATCAAAGTCAGTTGGTGAGATGAGAGTGTTGTACAGGCAGAGACAGATTGCTGGAACTTTGCCGACAATTTCCAGGAAGACTTCCAGGAAAGTTGGCCTTTTGAAGCTCGGAGCGTCTTGATGGATATACTGCAGGTCAACTGTGGTATGCCCTCCGGTAAAATTGGATTTCTATTGCAGGAATACACAAAAACGTCTAGCTCTGGGGTAAAATATGCCTAGTGTGTAACCATCCTGAATATGTGTTCTGAACCCTGAAAAAGCTGCTTTGAACAGACACAGGTGTAAATTCCTCATTAGGTTGTATTGGGCGTCTGTGTGTACATCAAAGTCATCTCAGACAGAGACATGTACAGATTGCTGGAACTTTGCCGCCAATTTCCAGGAAGACTTCCATGCCAGGATACTTGGCCTTTTGAAGCTATGTAGGTCCTGATGGATCTACTGTAGGTCAGCTGCATTAGTTTCCAGGAAGATGGGGAAGATGGGAGGAATAACAGATCGTCAGCAACGGACCAATAATGTGGTCTCCACTGCAGCTTGAATGCAAATCAGTAAAAGCAGTTATTCTAAGTCCTTGATAATAAACTTGTTGCTATGCATGGCACTCATTGGAGGCTGTAATTGTGATCTGAGAGTGCAGAAAACGCAGGACTAACTTATGATTGGATGCATACTAGATGTGTGCAGTGCACATTTTTATCACAATGTCATGACATTTTTACTACACATATTTGTGGTAGCTTTACAAAGGCATGCAGCGACATCACAGTATTTGCAACTTGTTGCTGGGGTTTGAGTGTTGCTGCCTAGCTAGTCGTGCAGATGAGCAGAAAATGAATTGCCAGCAATGGACGGATAATGTGTTTTCCTTGGTGACTTGAATACAAACCAGGAAAGGCAAAGAGCTGTCCTGAATAGGTTGAGCTTACAACCTTGATTTTATGCATGACAAAGTCATTCTCTGCAGTCCCTATTTCTGTTGTGAGAGTACAGGAAAAGCAAGACTTATCTTATTTGCATGCAGTGGAATATCTATGACAATTAGCCTTATTTTTGACAGCTTCAGAATGATTGTGACATATTTGCTGAGCTTGCTGTTAAAGTAGTTTTGCGAAGGCTCAATACAACTTGCAACATTGGCAACTTCTTACTTGAACATTGCTGCCTGTAACTTAAAGAAGGAAAATGTTATCTACTTCTCAGACAATGACAAAACTCTGTGTAACCATCAGACCACAATTTGCACTAAAATTCAAATTGAGTGGAAGAAATGACGTTGATCGCACAATGCATATAAGTTGTAATTATTATTACATTTGACTCCAATTGCAAATCCTGGCCATGTGCTGGAGAAGCTGTATTTTACAGTCTTCTACGTTTGACTCCAAATCAGCAAATTGTCGTCCTATGACATGCATGTCTTGAGTAAGGGATGTATCTTGGAGACACTTAATTTCACAGTGTTCTACGTTTGGCTCCATGTCTTCAAATCCTAGTCATGCCTTGGAGACATTACATTTCACCATCTGGAAAGAGGCCATGGCAGAATTGTCAGCTTCCGTGTGAGTGATCTACAGCAGCTTATGTGTGAGTGATCTACAGCAGCTTATGTGTGAGTGATCTACAGCAGCTTATGTGTGAGTGATCTACAGAAGCTTATGTGTGAGTGATCTACAGCAGCTTATGTGTGAGTGATCTACTGCAGCATATGTGTGAGTGATCTACAGAAGCTTATGTGTGAGTGATCTACAGCAGCTTATGTGTGAGTGATCTACTGCAGCATATGTGTGAGTGATCTACAGAAGCTTATGTGTGAGTGATCTACAGCAGCTTATGTGTGAGTGATCTTGAGCAGCTTATGTGTGAGTGATCTACATGTACAGCAGCTTATGTGTGAGTGATCTACAGAAGCTTATGTGTGAGTGATCTACAGCAGCTTATGTGTGAGTGATCTACAGAAGCTTATGTGTGAGTGATCTACAGAAGCTTATGTGTGAGTGATCTACAGAATTTTATGTGTGAGTGATCTACAGCAGCTTATGTGTGAGTGATCTACAGCAGCTTATGTGTAAGTGATCTACAGAAGCTTATGTGTGAGTGATCTACAGAAGCTTATGTGTGAGTGATCTACTGCAGCATATGTGTGAGTGATCTACAGCAGCTTATGTGTGAGTGATCTACAGAAGCTTATGTGTAAGTGATCTACAGAAGCTTATGTGTGAGTGATCTACAGAAGCTTATGTGTGAGTGATCCACAGAAGCTTATGTGTGAGTGATCTACAGTAGCTTATGTGTGAGTGATCTACTGCAGCTTATGTGTGAGTGATCTACTGCAGCTTATGTGTGAGTGATCTTCAGCAGTGAGTTATCTTGAGCAGCTTAGGTGTGAGTGATCTTCAGCAGCTTATGTGTGAGTGATCTTCAGCAGTGAGTGATCTACAGCAGCTTATGTGTGAGTGATCTATAGCAGCCTATGTGTGATTGATCTTCAGCAGCAGCTTATGTGTGAGTGATCTTCAGCAGTGAGTGATCTACAGAAGCTTATGTGTAAGTAATCTTGAGCAGCTTATGTGTGAGTGAATGTGAGTGATCTACAGCAGCTTATGTGTGAGTAATCTTCAACAGCTTATGTGTGAGTAATCTTCAGCAGCTTATGTGTGAGTGATCTTCAGCAGTGAGTGATCTTAAGCTTGAGCAGCTTATGTGTGAGTGATGTACAGCAGATTATGTGTGAGTAATCTTCAGCAGCATATGTGTGAGTGATCTACAGCAGCTTTTATGTGAGTGATCTACTGCAGCTTTTACGTTTTCCAAGAGCAGTTTAGATGTGTGATCTTTGTGATGTACGGTGCAGGGATGTAGAGACTTGGAGCAGGAAGCTCTGACACCAGCTCAGCGGCACACAGAGACATGGATCTTACTTGGAGTGCAGGCAGCTTAGCATTGCTATCTGGTCCACGTTATCTACTGTGCCGGGACTCTGGCTTTGTAGTTCTTCTACAGTGAAGGTACAGAAAGACACTGAAGGCAGAAAGTGCAGTCAATCTGTGCAAAGTGTGAAGGTTTGAGGTTTCAACGTGCCATATAAAAGCCTTTACAGCTGCTTACTTGGAGAGATTCAGAGAAGCTCTGCTAGTGCTATCTGGTCCAGGTTGTAATTAGTGTTCAGGCTAGGGACTCTGGGTTTGTAGTACTTCTGCAGGGAAGGTACAGAAAGACATCGAAGGTAGACAGTGGTGTCATTTGTACAAAGTTTGAAGGTTTCAATGTACGGTATATATAGAAAGCTGCTCAGTGGCACATAGACACATGGATCTTAGTTGAAGTGCAGTCAGTGAAACTTTGCTATCCAGGCTAATTTGTGTTCTTCTGCAGTGGTGGTAAGATGGACGGAATGATATCGATGTCAGAAAGTGCTGGGACTCTGGCTCTGTAGTACTAAAAAGGACTGAAGGTGAGATGGTCAGAATGATATCAACATCAAACATGCTGTTTTATCTGTGTGCTGTGGAGCTTGAAGATTTGAAATTTCAATGCAGTGTTCGAATACTTTTTTGAGCCAGGTAGCACAGTGTGCTACCTAGGGCAAAAAGTAGGTAGCGCATCAGAATTTTAGGTTGTTCCCCTATATTAAACAAAATTTCACAAAATACATTTATCTTTATTAAACTTCTCCTCTACTCCTACTAGATCCTACTGCTACTAAAACCTGATATCCAGTTACAAAGAGAACCAAATATATTAATACATTAAACTTTCCAACCAATCATATTGCAGGATTGTATATTCGCCCTCTAGCGGTTTGGGTCAAATTGCAGTCTCGCGCGAGGTCTCCCGAGGTTTTGCGAGGTTTGTTTCAAAATGGCCGTGTGGACCTTTCACTCGTGCCGAGCGCTGAAGTTTCTTTGTATTTTCCTTGGTATTTTACGCGATTCAATCGAAGAAAATAAGTTGACCACAAGTACACAAGAGTAATGCAGCAGTGGGAACCTAACAGTCCATTTTGTTGGGCGCTAATGTCTCATATCGAGTGAAAATATTGACGTGCGTCACCGTATGGTGTAACGTTAGGCATGTGGTGTCGCTGGTGTAAAATCAGTGATTTTCGGCTTGATTTGAACCAATACGGAGCCTGTAAACTTCTCCTTTTTGATTCCTAGATGTTTGACGGTAACGAAAATATGGAAAAATATTGTAGCAAAATGAGAGAGACGGAAACTAAGGTAAATCTCTTTTATTTTAACGCTGGATTTTCATTTTCAGTGGTACATATTTTCAGGTTGCGCGGTGCGCTACCTGAGTCAGGGAGCAAGTAGCGTACAAGAAAATCAGGTTGCGCGGCGCTACCGCGCTACCGGGTATTTCGAACTCTGCAATGTGCTGTATAGAAAGCCTTTATAGTGGATCAGGAGTAGCATCAGTAGACTTGCATCTTGCATGGACCACAGTCAGTCAAGCCTTGTTATCAGGGCAGGTTAATTAGCACAAGGGGAGGCTTTCTGCCACTTGTGCAGTGAAAAAACTGTGGTTGAGATGGGCAGAATGATACAGTCACACGGCATCATGCTTTCATCTCAGGAAAGTGTGTAGGTTGAAGATCTGGAGGAGATTTGAATGTTACACTTACCGTACAGAGTCACGGGTGCGAAGAGAAGCTTTCTGCTTCATCTGCAATAAAAAGGAGCAGTTCAGATGGACAGGGTGACATCTTTGCCAGGTATAATGCATGCTTTCATCTGCGTAACGTGCGTAGGTGGCAGATTGGACTGTTTGATACGTTCTGCTCTGCTGGTGTAAAGTACAGTCTGATCCATTGAGGTCAGGGCTCGAAGTACTACCTGCATATGCACCTTAGTGCAGGTAAAGTTGGAGCTGTGCAGGTTTTTTTATGTCTATTTACTTCGAATGCTCTGCAGTTGCAGTGAATCTTTTAAGAACAGCCTGTCCTTTGCTGATATTGAGAAATGTTACAGTGCTCATATCTAACTTCACAAGCTTTCAGGTGGAGAACCCTTGTGATGATGGTGTCCTAGAGGAGTAAGATGATTCTGAGTTCAGTTTAGAAGTAGGAACTGAGTGATAGATACAAAATGTACTTTCAGTGAAAAACTATACTTACTAATAGCTATTCGGGGTAAGACAAGAACTCTTGTGTGGTCAGAGTTATGCAGACTCAGACTAAGAGATGTTAAACTGAAAACCCTAAGTTAAACATAGATTGATATTGCAGTGGCTGCTAGCCTAGATGAGTAGTATTTGAGGAATCATTTTACTTGTGGAGTGGCCTGAATTGCTTTATGAAGGAGCCTCTAATAGAAGATATGGATTTGTTAAGTACAGAAGTGGACTTTTACTTATAACAAGCATTTCAGTGCAGAGTGAGGCACCAGACTTATGTAACAGAGCATGAAATGCTGCTATCTCTGGCAGGTGCTGGAGAGTGGGTGATGTCCCTGGTGCTGAAAGCCAGGTTACTGACATCTGTTTTGTGATGTAGTCCTCAAGATGTCTGGATATGCAGGGTAAATGCACTGGTCTGTCCTGTACAGTAGGTAAACATACATCCTGGCCAGAGGTTTGTACTCTCAGAGTGCAGATCCTTTACTAACATCAAATATAGTTCAAACTTTTATCCCACATTTCTATTGGCTGTTGAGTACAGAAGTTGATCATTACTTATAATAGGCATTTCAACCTTGATTGATGCACTAACCACATGAAATCAGAGCATAAAATGCTGCTATCTCTGGCAGGTGTTAGAGAGTGGGTGATGTCCCTGGTGCTGAAAGCCAGGTTACTGACATCTTTGTTGTGATGTAGTTCTGGGGATGTCTGGATATGCAGTGTCAATGCACTGGTCTGCACTGATATGCAGGAAATGGCAAGAGAGCTGTCTTAATGCGGATGAATCCACATGAGAAAGAAATTATTGGATGATTATTATACATCACCGGTGTAAGGGCCTAATAGGGAGAATGTTTGCCTCTCATTCGAGTGGTCGTGGGTCTGACCCCCCAACCAAGTCAAATTAATTAAAGACTTTTGAAAATGGCACAGACTGCTTTCTTTGCTTAGCACCGGCATTTGAGAAAGAGTATGGATGTTGAACACATACTAGAACACTACCAGTGGACTACCTCCCTGCTGCAGTGATTGCACAACGTAGTGTGACCCATGGGCAAAACAAATGGAGATGGTAGGGGAAGGATTTGCATTGTCAAATATACAACAAAGCTTATGCAACTTGGCCTTACGGAACAGAGTATAAAGGACAGGAAGATATACATGTAGGCTTTAGACTTTCCTGACATCAGTACATGTAAGTCAGAATCTCAGACTGTGTAGCACAGTGCCGTTGTTTGAATTACGTGTATTCACAGACCCAATCTGCAGCTCATCAGGAAGGCAGTGAAGATAAGGGTTCACAGGATGCAGTCATCTACTGAATATTGTGCCTGTGCTTGGGGACAAAGTCAGGATATTGCATTTTAATACCTCATGTGTCTCAATGTGTCTGGGATGGTACATGTAATCGTGATGGGACTTAACAATGTTGTTACGTAGAGGAGATGTGTTAAATGTAAGAAATGTTGAAAGAAGTTAAAGCGAAAGCAGACTGGTCTACTAACAGTACAGTCAAAACTGCCCAAGAAGACCACTCAGGGGACCGATAAAATCTGGTCGATGTGGACAGATGGTCACTAGAGACAGGATTCTTAATGCTTGTGTCAATGGGAAAATTATCCAAGGGACCCCAAGAAGCAACCAGCCGTCTTCTAGAATTGTTTATATGAAACCAACACTGCCCAAAGAAGAAGCTCATTTTTTTCTACCAGCCCTAATCGTGACTCTTTCCCCAAAGGGAGGCAGATCCAATACTGCTGACTCAGGAGGATTCAGTGCTGTTATGCATGGGTTTTTATATCATTGATTGTGCCCAAGGCAGAATATACATGTCTATCTATATAGGGCTGTGTCTGTTTTACAGATGGGATAGGCTTTTCCTGTTATCATTCAGGGATCATCTCACAACTTGTTCATCAATAGTCTTTTGCAGCTTTCATCTAGGGATCATCTCACAACTTTAAGTTTTGCTTTCCAACAAAATCATTTAGTAGAGAGGGAAGGCTTAAAACTTATTTAATCGTGATTTGTTTTATAGCAGTGTCTAAACAGTGTCTAAACAGTTTCTCAATTCAAGGGATTTTCCTGTCCTTAGTGAGGCCTTCGTCATGTTCAAATGACCAATAACATGGGTCACATGGCTTTTTGGACAACATGTGTGATATCAGTCATGACAGGGTAACTGAAACAGATATGGATGGATGTGTTTGTGTAACCGAGAACTTGGAAACCCAGACAGAAGTGAACCAGCTTACAGATGTGTCTTATGTGGCAAGCTTAAGAGATTGTAATTCTCATTTAGGACTGTTAAGCCATAGCAGATGCTGTAGGGCTGATGCAAAGTAGGATTTTACTGTGGTCAACATGGACCAGTGGAGGCCATATAGATGTGTAAGCAGGGCTTAGACTAAGGAAAA
Organism: Branchiostoma floridae x Branchiostoma japonicum; assembly: GCA_013266295.2. Taxonomy (NCBI): domain Eukaryota; kingdom Metazoa; phylum Chordata; class Leptocardii; order Amphioxiformes; family Branchiostomatidae; genus Branchiostoma; species Branchiostoma floridae x Branchiostoma japonicum. The sequence continues at coordinate 26,418,576 of CM023834.1, read as the reverse complement.
GGTGTGATGGTGCAATAAGCTTCCAGTTTCTGACACAGCTTGTACTTACCAATTCCAAGTACAGGACCAGGTGTGTTACGCCTCAGGGCACTTTACAGTTATGCCGTAAAATTTACATTCAAAACGTGTCATTCTGCACTTTCCCTGCCAAATTACAACCGGAGTCTAAATCCCCAAACAGTCATTACGCTTCATTGAAATGCTGCACAACATTTGGGAAGAAAATTGTTCCAGATGGGATCCAACTGGCAAGATTGCCTCTCTAACATGTCACCAGGTATAGAATACACAAGGACAGATGTTACAGCTCACCTGCAATTTTGCACAAAGTGTTAGGCCAATGCTCATAATTGCCGACTGCCACGTAAAAGAAAAACAGTGTTATCGAAGCCTTTTCAAGAATGTTTTGAACACCTGGATATCTGAAGTGTGCAAACCTCAGTAATTATTGATGCTGCATATAAAGTAGATCTTTTTAAAATCACAATTTTTCAATGTGGCAGTTTTTGAGTACTTGGCAGAATTTTGAGAGTTGATATAATCTGTCAGTGTTGTATATAAGATGGTTAAAAGTCAGAGCTTAATAGTAGCCAAAATTTGGATAAATTTGTGAGTTGGTGCGTTATCTCTTCACAATGTCACTAGGTAAACACATTGAGCATGTCAGAAAAAATGCACGTGTACTGCACCGGTGCGAAACACAGATTTTTCGCGTTTTTCATGAGAGTTTTGCCCGTTGCAGACGGTATCTTTTCCAACACAATATATGAAAACTAAAGACGGGAATTTGTCATCCTTAAATTCGCAAATACGTCCTTAAATGAGACGTTCTGCAAAAGTGCTATATGCACAATACATAACGGATTTTGTGCAGGCGCAGTACGTGCTGATGTGCTGACACAACGGCATCTTCAATAGCAGGAAGTGCAACCTGCAACCTGCAATTTTTTGTATAAAATGTTCCATTAATTAATAAATTAAATAACTATTGCTGACAGGAGATTTGGAGATAGGAGTTTATGGGTTACCAGGAAGTCAGTCTGACCAAGAGTAGGGAGTAAAATGAATATTTATCGTGGCAGCATGTCAATGTACAATTGTGTAGATTTGAATTTATGTTTGTGAATACTTATTACAACAGCTCGTCAATTCATAATATAATGATGTAGCTTGGAATTATAAAACTTTCTGGCCAATATTATTAAGTTTTCAATTTAGTGATCTGGAAAGTCAGTTTGTGATAGGCAATCAATATTACATAATCAGTGTTCGAAATACTTTTTTGAACCAGGTAGCACAGTGTGCACCTTTGAGTTCAGCGGTACATATTTTCAGGTTGCGTGGTGCGCTACCTGAGTCAGGGAGCAACTAGCGCACAAGAAAATCAGGTAGCAATTGCTAGTGTGCTAGTGGGTATTTCGAACACTGATAATAATCTAATAATCAGGAAATGTATATATATATGTTAGCTGTTTTCTATCATGTATGGAACAACAGTATGGCTTATGAATGACTTATCACTCCTATGTTTTAAATTATTATTTTATGTTATATGACCTCCTAAGTTTATAATCTGTTTATCTTGGGCTGTCTTCAGCACTTTTTGGCTGAAGGGACTACCCATATGTGGCCAAGATCAATAAATAAATAGATGAACGGTATTTGGTTGAAAATTGTTCAGCTGTGTGTTCCAACACTTCTGTTGTACAGTCTGTACTTTGAGATTTTTGTCCTACATACAATTTGAGCTTTTCCTTGCCTGCAAATGTCCGGTTGAAGTTGGGTGTCTTATGTCCTGAAGTACAAGTATGTATATTTTTCCCCAGAACCTGCAGCAGTAAGTACATTAGGGACATGGATAATCACATTACCAACAGAGAAAGATTGGACAGTCTGATCAGATCTAAAACTACATGTGTTTCCTGCTGCCAACTTGGTTTGTTACTTCATTCTGTTCAATTTACCAAGATGTTGATTATCCCAGTGGTTAAGTACGTGCTTGGTAAACACAGTAGAATATAGCACTGTCAACAGCAGTAGTCAGTAACTTAACTATGTGTTTGGAGCAATCTTCATTGGCAGTTCAGCTGTTAATGTTTTAAACCAGATTTGTAAGGGTGGGAGGGGTTGTGGTCTTTTGGGAGGGATGGTGTAAGATGTCATTCCAGTGTCTGAGGTGAGATACATACATGTATTACATATATCTACTTATGAACTTTGTGATACGATTTATATGCTTTATATATAATATAATATAATATAATCTGCAGTTTGTAAAGGAATCTGCTAGAGATAATGATTTCATAAAATAAAAAAGAAACCAACCAACCAAGTAGCAAACCAAGTAAGCAAGCAAGCAACCAACCAACCAACCGAGTAACAAACCAACAAACCATTCATGCATTAATACACCAACCAAGAATAAAATGATAGTGAAAAGAATGTCCTGCTATGTAGATGTTGTTATAAACAGTGTATCATGTATTCAGCGTGGTGACTCAGTACTGTCAGGAGAATGCTCCTCACATACTGAAAACAAAACCTCAAATACATTAAGGTTGTACTGAACATTTGCATCATTTATTCAGTGTGGTGACAGAGTGCTGTGAGTGTGTTTGGTCTGACCATCATTCAACCAATTGCAACCAACTAGCACATACTATAGAAAACAAAACATCCAATCCAGAGCTGTTTATGTACAGTACAATACATCATGTATTCAGTGTGGTGACTCATGATCAGTGCTGTGCGTTCTGTACAATACATCATGTATTCAGTGTGGTGACTCAGTGCTGTGCGCTCTGTACAATACATTATACATTATGTATTCAGCGTGGTGACTCAGTGCTGTGCATTCTGTACATCATGTATTCAGCGTGGTGACTCAGTGCTGTGTGTTCTGTACAATACATCATGTATTCAGTGTGGTGACTCAGTGCTGTGCGCTCTGTACAATACATCATGTATTCAGCGTGGTGACTCAGTACTGTGCGCTCTGTACAATACATCATGTATTCAGCGTGGTGACTCAGTACTGTGCGCTCTGTACAATACATCATGTATTCAGCGTGGTGACTCAGTGCTGTGCGCTCTGTACAATACAAAGTCATCATGTATTCAGCGTGGTGACTCAGTGCTGTGTGGTCTGTACAATACATCATGTATTCAGCGTGGTGACTCAGTGCTGTGCGCTCTGTACAATACATCATGTATTCAGCGTGGTGACTCAATACTGTGTGTTCTGTACAATACATCATGTATTCAGCGTGGTGACTCAGTACTGTGCGCTCTGTACAATACATCATGTATTCAGCATGGTGACTCAGAGTTGTGTCAGAGTGTTTGGTCCAGTGCATCCCTGATGGCAGTATAGATTTCCAAGTCAAGCCAGGAGCTTTCACTGGAACCAAAATGATCTCTTCATGTCCTTGCAGAGATGACAGAGAGGGTGGTGAGGGAACTGGTACCAGTGGTAGCAAGCTGAGGGTATACATGTACATACTGGGAGTTGGAGCCCAGTGTAACAGCACAGGATACACCCTGTGCCAGAATGTACCCGGGTATGTTCCAGTCAGGGGTGCGTTCTTCCTGTTATACTGGTTCATTGCTGATGGCAGAATAGATTTCTGAGTAAACCCAATAGCTTTCATCCAAACCTAAATCATATTTGTTTCCCAGGCTGGAAAATGGAAGAGTGGGTGGTAACAGAACTGGTAGCAAGCTAAGGGTTTTGGGGAGTATTAGCCCCAGTGTAACAGTACAGGAGCTCCACCCTGTGCCAGAATGTACCTGGGTATGTTCTGGTAAGGGGTGCATTCTCTCGGTTACACTGGTGCATTGCTGATAGCAGTATAGATTTTCCAGTAAACCCCACAGCTTTCATGCATCCAACCATAAATCATGTCTGAAAAATGAGAGAGTGGGTGGTAACAGAACTGGTAGCAAGCTAAGGGTATTGGGAGTTGGAGCCCCAGTGTAACAGTACAGTATACACCCCTTACCAGAATATACCCGGGTATATCGTACCCAGGAGTGCATTCTGCCAGTTACACTGATGGCAGTATAGATTTCTGAGTAAACCCAGCAATTTTCATCCAAAGCTAAATCATGCCAGTTTCCCTGGCAGGAAAATGACAGAGTTGGTGGTAACAGAATCGGCAGCAGGGGTATTGTACTGCATCGGGAGTTAGAGTCACAGTGTAGTAGGCCAGAACATACCTCCAGGTAAGATATAACCTGGTATATTATAGCGAGGGGTGTATTCTGGCCTGTTACACTGGTCCGGCTAAGTAGTTTAAAGCCCAAGTTACATGTACATGTACTGGGTGTCAGTCCTTTGGAAGAGGCTTTAAACTGTTGGCCACACCTTAACCATATTGGAGAATCTTTGTGTTTGTAGGCACCAACTATAGGTATAGAACAACTACTGGTAATGTCTTATGCCATGGGGCTGTATGAAGTAAAGTGGATTTATACTAACAGGAAGGATAGTGTTACACATGACTTACTATGGTAAAAGCATAGAAGCTTTCAGGCAGCAACCACCATCTTTCTTCAGCTACTGACGAGGGATCCATTCCTCAAGCTAACCGACATCTTTCACACTGCAGTCGTCCCTCGGTAAGACATCTGGAGCCACATAGTTCCGTTTGGAACTTTTATTCAGCCTGTCACGTTCAGTTAGCTTGAGGAATGAATCCACTCTACTTTATTATACCACGGGTCAGTTCACAAACAATCAAAGCAAAACAAGACAAACAATCATGTCTATTTCAGCTGACAGAGACATGTGAATGGTTAACCATATACAGTACTCATACAGAATGCTATATAGCTGCTGCAGTTGGTGTGTTGTGCCAAAGGGCATTTTACCCTAACAAGCAAAATAAAACAAAACAAAACAATGAGGTCTATTTTAGCTGACAGACAAGTGAACCAGTGACGGTGTATTCAGCACCAAGGACAGTACAATACTCATTTGGAATTATAATTCTAACAATATCTATGATAATTTTTTTTTTTGATGAGGGAACAGCGAAATCACTTTTCTTGCTGTGCTGATCCTTCCTACTGCTGACATTTGTCATGATTATATGAGTGAAAGGGTGATGGTGTATTCAGCACCAAGGACAGCGCAATGCCCATACAGAATAATGATAGCCATTGCAATAAAACTTTATTTGCTTTGTTCAAATTAGACTCTTAAGTCTAAAATTGCTGTATGTGTCATAACCATATGAGTGAATGGGTGACTGTGTGTTCAGCACCAAGGACAGCATAGTATCCATTTTGAATGATGATATCTAATGTGTGAAAGAACAGTAAATTTACTTGTCTTGCTGTGTAAAGTACAAATTAGACTCTGAAGTCTGGATCCTTCCTATCGCTGCCTGTAAAAGCTCATTTTTCTTACAGGGAATCTGATTTAGTTTCATAAGTTTAATCATATATCACACAGATTTGGTAATTACATGTAGCAAGTTCCCCATAGTGGGGAATGCCTACATCAGTAGGTAATAGCAGGCAAGTCACAGTCACATTTACTGAGAGGAGATTTGCTCTCATTACAGGCTCATCTTTGTTAGTACGTAATTAAACAGATTTTTGCAAACGAGCAAGTTCACAGCGGGAAGACGGGTAAATATTGATTCTAACATCAGGAGGGAATTGCCGGGGATGACAGCCATGTTCTCCTGCTGTTCTCTGGCGTAAAAACAGATTTGGTTTCATTAAAGTCTCATCTAATGCTGTCCCAGAGGGTTCTAAATTGTACCTGCAATTTGGCAGGCTCTCTAGTTCACTGTCAGACATTACCTGCACCGTCTTGGTGCCATTAGGCTGTCTTAAGTTTTCTTTTGTTTCTGATTAAAGCAAAAATGAGAGATTTTGGGGTAGAATAAAATATAATCTCCATTGTCTGAAAATTGTTTGTCATATAGTTAGGTCACAATGAAATGGGAAATTAAAAGGGAAATTCTTTCTACATTGCAAGGTTTTTTACTTGCCATTTGGCAGGTTTGGTAAGCTGTCCATAGTTCACTATCAGAGATTAACTGTGCAGTCTTGGTGTTATCAGGCTGTCTCAAGGTTTTCTTGGTTTTAGGAGAAAGCTATAGAAAAAGGCAGGTTTGAAAATCCTGGGTGTACATTGTAATTCTTGATTTTTTCATGGTACTGTCGTGTTCACTGTTTTCACTGTCATTTCTGTACAGTGAACTTATCATTACTAGTACTGTTATCAAATTATTTGTCTTTCGCCCCCTCCCCCTCTCCTGCCACCGTGAAGATTAAGTTCCATGTCCATTTTCCTGAGATAGTGAAATTTTGCTACCGTGAAGACAAAGTGAATTAAGACTGCACCTTTGTGCACCCAAGGTACTGTATCATACACTTCCAGTACACAGCATGCTTATGCAGAAGTGGTGACATGGGAAATACATGCATTATCCTTCCATTGAAGGACATGTCGATATCTGGTCCCGAGAGCTCGCATACATGGATGGATTTTTGCAAGGCTTGGGCAGTGCATTCTAATGTCTGAGTGATTTTTGATTAACCCTAAGGCCACACCAATTTAATTTGTTGGTTCTCGGATTTTTAAGAAAAAATATGAAGCGACCGGGCGAAAAAAAAATAAAAATAAAAACAGGCCTAGGCATCCTCTGATAGCCCCAAAAGCTACGATAGCAGCCTTGACATCCCCATTCCAAGCTGGTTTATAATTCAAACAATGAATTCTGAATTTTTGATCAAACCAGAGCATTGATACATGAAAAAACTATGAAACAAGGCAGACGAGGAGCTTTCTTCAACTGTTTTGGGCAAAATCGGAGCATTTTGCAGTTGATTCAAAGCCTGAATCCAATTTTATTTTTATTTGCAAATCGGAAAAAAATGAAGCGGCGAATCCGAGAACCAACAAATTAAATTGGTGTGGCCTAATCAGACAGGAAAGTCATTTTCTCCAGGACAAACAAAGTTCTGCTTAAATAAAGACAGTTCAGATTGGGGTTGGGGCTTAGGGCTTATTGTGGCTGCTTCTAAATATAAGTTCCTGCCAAATTCTTTGTCATTGATTAACACAGGTACTTGGGACAGGATAAGGGGAGGCTGAGATGTATAGAAGTCATGATCAAGTCATAATTTGTTCATTTATTCAGTTATTCATTCATTTGTTCCGTTGTTTATTCATTCAATCGTATTATTGGTACTATGCATTCTTTTATTGTTCTAACTTTTGCTCTGGAACTATTCAATTGGTAAGGCCTGTAGTACATGTAGTCACCATGACACTCATGTAATGTCTGAGTGGTTTTTATCAATCGTAATCAGGTTGGAAAGTAATTTCTCCAGGACAAAGGAGCTTCTGCTTTTATGAAGACAGTTCAGATTGGGTTTGGGTTCTTCTATGACCTGGTGTAGTCACCTTCATAGTCCTCATTTTAATGTCTGAGGGTTTTTTATCAATCGTAAGGAGATAGAAAGTCATTTCCTTTGAGACAGATGAGTTCCTGCTTTCATAAAGACAGTACAAATTGGGTTTGGGCTGTTTTGTGGCCTGTAGTTGTCACCTTCGTACTCATTTTAATATACAAGGATTTTTTTAATCGTAAGGCAGAAAGTCTTAAGACAAATGAGTTTTTACTTTCATTAAGGCAGTACAAATTGGGTTACGGGTAGTTGGTGGTATCTACAGCCCCTGCCAATTTCTTCAACTAGTTCAAGTCATTAATCCGAGAACACTTGGGACTGGATGAGGAAAAAGCTGGGACATTAGGAAGTTCTATTGATTTGCCATTTACTGAAAACATTTTATAGTCTGTGATAATGATGAGATAAAGGATTGTACAAAATAGGTACTACTAGTAGTAGCTGTACATCTTACGCCCTGTACAGTCACTCTGCTTGTACCATTTTAGTGAATATATATGAGTTGAGAGATATTAAGGTTAGTACCTACAGCTGAAGCCAACTAATTTCTCATGATACTCAGAAAATCCTTACCACTGGGTTTTGTAATGAAATTACATCCTATGCAGTTATAATTATGGCCAAAAAGGGCTATATTTTTAACGAGTATATTTGACAGAAATACATGTGTATCTAGTATGATATTGAAGCATTGTACTGTCTATATAGCTATGCAGTGTACCCCTTAATCAATAAATCGAAACCCTGTAAAATTGTTTTTGTACTGAGAAGATTATGATGACTACAAGGTCAGGGTGCAACGACCCTGCTGACCCCAAGGAAGTCCTGGCACCGCTGAAATCAAAGGAAAGTCTGATGACAAAACAGCTGGAAATGAGGAGCTCCCATGTCTGACTTCTCGGACGTATAATTTGGTGCCCTGATCCCTGAACTTCTATTGATCTAGTCATGGTACTTTTTTTCTTTACTCCAATTTTCACCTCAAAACAAATTTCATACAAACCACTTAGTAATACATGTGTTGAGGTACTTTAAGGAACTGTTAAGACACATGTTTGTTTAGTCTTAAAAGGTTCAGGCTATACCCATTTGGAAAGCATTCACAATTGCAAGCTTAGGAAGCATGTTCCATCTTGTACTATCTTTATGTAGTTACAGTGTATGGTACCTGTAGCAAGGTGGTCTTGTGGTTAGGGTTAAAATATGTGCCCGGGCACGGTATGGGACACTCGGCGCATGTCCCAAACTGTGCCTGGGGACTGAGCACAGTTCTGGACACACGATGGCCTGGTATCACCGTGCCATTAGTAATACCATTTTTCATGAATTCTTGATGGTATGTTTCCATAAGATAGGTTGCATTTTTCCATTTGCTAGGATTAAGCATTACAACACTGTTTTCAAACCATGTCAATTACCTGTATCATTACGTCCAGTTGTTCTATAATAATTCTAATAATATTAATTGGTTTATTGAGAGAAAATAGTAGTAAGTACATAATAAAACCACATTGCAGCCAACTAATAAGGCTGGCTGAATTGTGTGATCTTACTGTAGGCTTAGAGATGCAAAGAACATCAAAAAGTTAATACAACTAACAAATACACAACAAAGCATCAGCCTTGCATATAAAAGAGCACAATGGGTTTCAAGGCATATTGAAGAGTATACATGTATATACATGTATATGGACATGTACCATAAACCTCTTCTAGTCTCCTCTTTATTCAGATGATTCCCCAGGGCTATTAAAATTGAATCCCTGCACATCACAACAGTTCAGATTTGATATACAGTCAAACCTGCTCAAGCCGGTCACCCAGGGGACCGGAGAAAAGTGGCCGCATTGGACAGGTGACCTGCTTGAAGAGGGTCGATTCTCCCGACTCACAACATGACTGAGACTTACTTTAATGGTCTCCGATTCGAGGGGTTTCAATGTCAAATACTGCAGGTATCTTTAGATTCCCGGGGCCATCACAGTTTCTGGCATATGAAGCATTGTTTCCAAATTCGAGATTCATCAAGTTCAATTACGTACTGTACTGTAATTTTCTGAGTACGCACTGTGGTATCAACATTTTCGAGCGCTTTGACACGCTACCGACCGGATACCGGTTGTAAGCCCCTTGTGAGTGTATTCACGGTTTAATCAATTTCTATCTACGGTGTAGAGTGCAGTGCATCGATACCACGGATGATACAAACTGTAGTACAGTAACTTTAATCGTTCCAAAACACGACTTAACCCTACCGTTTTAATTTTGTCGAGAACAATTACAGCGCGCTGAAATTCCCACCCATATCACGTAGTAGACTCCAAAATGACCCATAGGCGGCCATCTTTGTCCTTAGACGAAAACATCGCCCGGCAGTAGAAACCCAAGACAAACTGGTCGGTTTGAGAATCAATGTCGCCACTGATTGAGAAATTTAAAGAATTATGACCCCGTCGACCGACCGCCATGGGAAGGGATCGGGTCATGGGCGGACCCAATTCATGGTGGCCGCGGCCGCGTTGGCCAGGTGACCGCCCTGGGCAGGTCGCTTAATGCTTGCGCCAATGGGGAAAATTTTCGGGACCGAGAAAAAGTGGCCGCGATGGCCAGGTGACCGGCTAGAAGAGGTGACCGCCAAGGCAGGTTTGACTGTATATATCGATGTTTCTATCTATCATACCTTTTGTCAAGTCTTTCATGAACACTTAAGATGGAGAAATGAAGGTCTTCACTCCAGTTCATAAATTCCTGATAATGGCACAAGTCATGAATTACCATATGATAAATTGCACTTTTCCATTTACTTGGATTATGAGCACTGTTTTTTACTGACAGTGTTAACTACTTGTTTCAAAGCAAGACTAAGTACAATTTATCATTATGTTGTATGCCATATACTGGTAACTGCTATAGTTTTCTCACTCATAAGCTTTGAAAGGTAACTTGGATTGGACATCTCCAATGTTATCTTCTTTCCTTGTATTGTTTACCACACCCTTTGGAAAGAGGGGGTATGGTAAAATTCAGGATCACTCTACCAGCATTTTGTCTGTAGGCAAGACCAATGTCCACAGGTCATCGAGGCCCATCCAATGTAACAGTATAAATTTTCAGGCGAAAAATTACATAACGCTTGACTGTCAGATAATTTTGAAATTCTACAACCTTCTGGTGATCAGCAAATTTGAAGGTTGTTGAGAGTGGGATGACAAATTTGAAGGTTGTTGAAAGTGTGACGGTACCAGTGCAGGTATGCAGAAAAGTCATTTGAGCCCTGTCTAGTTCCTTCCTGTAGTGATACGGTGCCCTTGGGAGTTTGTATCATAGAGTTATTCTGATATCTGATCAGAGCTGGATTCAGATGAGGTGATTGTTATGGGCTTGAGCTAGATATAGATGGATGGACAAAATCTTTTCACCACTACAAGTTTTATCAGTTTGCCTGTGGGTAGAATACCTATTATATGACTTTTTGTATGCTTTATAGTTGACAAAAGATACAACTTGTAGTTGTTGCTTTTTTAAACATACCAAAGAGTGAAAAATTGATGCGAAACAATATGCAACAGTTAAATTATCATTGTGACCAAAATTATGAAGTTAGAAAGAGACAAAAAACTAATTAAAAGCAAATTCAATTGATATGGCTTGGTTTCATCCATAGAGATGCACATTGTAATGACATAATTGCATAAATTTTACATTTAATTAGGAATGGTTTACCTAATGTGGCTCTGTGTGTCTGAGCACAGAGTGTTTCTAACATTGCACGTTTGCTAGCTACATGTACATAGTCAAAGACAGAAAGAGCCAACTTCTTACTGTTGATTCTGTATTCTTTACAAAACTACTGAGTTTGGCTAAATATGCATGGGCATGTGTCCACTGTGGATATTTTCTGCTGAGTTTGTCGGTCTATGCTGGACACGCTCCCACCCGGGTCAGGAGTTCAAACACAAATGAACGTAAAAGTCATCCATTGGTTTGCATAGCGTGACTACGTGCATCTCAGTGCAGACTTTTCCTAGGAAAGAGCCGATTCCTTAATTTTCTGTTGACTCATCCCTTTCAATTCCACAGTTTGGTTAAATGTCATGAATACGTTTTTAGTCTGAAAATAGATGAAAAAATCCCAAAGTACTTCATTTTGAAGTGTATGCCTGTTATGTTGGACCTCTAATTATAATTATCTAATTATAATGGACCTCTATGGGCATATGTCCAAGGGTACAGGAGCTCAAAATATACATTTTTTGTCTAAAAATAGCAAAAAGTCCGAAATTCAGAGTCTGTCAGAGAAGTTACCCACCAGAGGTTATAAAGGTCCTACATTTTGCGCTCAACGACAGGAAAAACTAATGTAAGAATCATCGATGACTGCAATCCTCCTGGAGATGATAATAAAAAAATAAAAAAGAACAGATGAGATTTCCCTGGCCTCGTCGTAGATTAATTTCCTTGCAGATCAATTCATTGATCCCCTGTCGTCTATTTAGCATGAGAATTGCCGTCTGAGTCATCTTCCTGACTGGTGCTGGTATTCCGTGGTGTCGGCCTTTTTAGGTGGAGCTAATTTTCTTGTCAGTGATGGTTTTTTTTGTTAGACCACAGTCACATTTGTCATACAATAATTGCATGATTTCAAACTGAGGACATTTTGGAGATATTCGTGTACAGTATATCTTCGTAAATTCACAGCCTGCTTGAAAATTCTAAGACATCAAGACTGTACGACAGCCTACAACGAATGAGACTGCGTCCTTACAGGGTGTAACATGTTGTGAGCCGTGCATATTTATCATTATAGGATCATAGTGATTCATACCAAGGCTCAGTCCAGCAACGTTTACTTAGCACTTAACTTAATTACTCTAGCTGAGCATGTGTGCTATTTTGGTGCTCTAATTTTTGCATTTGTACAATGTATTTTCAGTGTGATGTTCAAGGCATGCACAGGGATATGGGATGGGAATATTCAACAAATGTTTGCTTCTATGAGATGATGTCTACCTTTGCTTCTTTTTTTTTTCCATTTCAAAATGCAGTGAGGAAATTGTATTTTTAGTATGTGGGGTGTGCAGGCTATAAGTATGATGATACTGGTCTGTTTAGAAAATGTTTGTAATAACATGATGCTTTTTTTACTGTAATATTCACAAATTTTTTTCTTTTTCAGAATGCAGTGACCTCCTTTAATTCTGGAAACAGCAACCAGACGACAACAAGTACAACAAAAGATGCGGGACTCGTAACCAGTGCCGCTAGAACGCTTGCCACACTGGTACTTCTTTCTCCTGTTTCATGACAAAAGCAGCAGTCTTCAGTCTCGTCACAGGCAAGTCGATCGTGGTTCGCCACAAATTTAAAGTAGCAACCTGAACAGATCAGTGCAACATATTCGGGTATGCGTGCATTCAGAACCCTATAGCGACCCATCTTCACAGTTGGTGACTTTTAACATTTTAGCACTGCCACACCTACAGTCGTCTGTCAGTGACAGGATTTATTTGCCACACTTGATGTGATTCGCTACAAAAGTGACGGCCTCATCGCAACAGACGTGGGAGCGTAGCAATCAGAAGTCTCAGAAACCGACCTGTGTTCAGAGTGCGTGACCTTTAACGGATTCGACCTTTCACCTTCTGAGCTGCTGGGCAGGTTTCTATCCCTTCTGTCTGTCCGATGGAGTCATAATTACAGCTCAGGCGTGCCCTAAGGCTGGCAACAGTCACATGCATATGTAGCTGTTCACGTGGCCACTGTTCATGTCGCAAGGACTTGTGTCGCAACTTCGGACCTGACGAATCATCCTGGGACCACGCAAGGAGATTGTGACAGGTTCTTCAAGACGTTTGAAGGAAGAAATTGGCGTTTTGCGGATTGTCCTTGATTGATTTCTGATTCTCCTTGACCACTCCTTGAAGGGTAAGTGAGTATGCAGCTATTGTTTTAGTCAACAGGTTTGATATGCAACTCAGGAGTAAGCAATCTACAAGCATACTTAAGTTCCAATATACATGTAAGCTTTGCAGCTATAGGTCACTGGTGACATTGTTTTGTTAGTACAATGAACATTGTAGGGTAAGCGAGTGTGCAGCTATTGTTATGATAACCTTGAACCGGTTTGATATGCAAGTTGTGGCATCTGTATTTCAGAATGTAGCAATCTGCAGGGCTGCACGCTTTATTGTCTCTACTTATTTGCATATCAATCAATGGTTTGTGCTTATAAACCAGCAATTCTCCTGCAGTCCTTTAGTGTCACTGACGAAAGGTAGTGAATGCTACCTGAAACGTCTGACCGTTTCCAAAATCATATCCAGTTGCTTGAGTAACTGTTTTTGGCGTATCTTATCACCTGGATGTCTAACCTTCACCGACGCCTGCACACTTTAGTTCAAATGTACATGTACATAAGCAAGGGCCAAAGAGTACTCTCAACTGCCGAATAAACGTACCGGTACGTTTATTTTTTTGGGCCGGAACGTCCACCCGGTACGTTCTTATTTTGCACGGTACGTTTATTAATTTTTGGAAAATCAGTATTTTTTTTCGAACACGCGTGAAAAAAATCGACAAATCTTCGACGTGAAGACGTTTATAAACGCGTATTGTAGCGGGAAACTTGTCATTTTCGGGCCTGTTTTCGCCGCCGGCCGGCCGCTAACACAGCTGTTACTTTCAAATCGGCAACATGGAGAAAAATAACTCACGCAAATTTTCCCTTTGAATGAAGCATCATAGCCTGTGAAACCCAAGCTCCGGGGGGCTCCCTACATAGTCCGCCACCCATAGTGGCGGACTAACTAGGGAGCCGGCGAAAAGCGAGGTTCAGTCAGGCTAGAAGCATCAGTGCTCCAACAAGTTAAACATCGAGAGAACAACATTTTTTCGTTCTACTGACCTTGTATTCAATCCATTTTTACGAGTTTGGGGCACATTTTTTCGGCCTTGAAAAAGAAAATCTGTAGCGCTCGGCACGCAAGGCGGCCATCTTGTTTTTCAAGAGCTGCCGATATCAAGTCAAGTCAAGTTTAGTCAAGTTTATTGCGCAACAATTGCATAAGATACAATGTACGGCAAATAATACTTAATAACTACAAACTACTTCTACTATTGTACTAATCTAAATAATGTAATATTACATTTTACATTGCTGTGACCAGGTTTCTCTTTTGTATAGCATTATGTACATATTGACCATAAACAGATATAGAGTCGGGGCATGATAATAGTATGTTGAATATTTCTCTATTTGTTCCCGGCAGTGTTATTTTACTCTTACATGATATCATTAGTTTTTTCCTTTCTTCATTATAGTAGGGACAAATCATTACAAAATGGTATTCATCTTCAACTATATCTTTGCAGCTAGGACACATTCTTTTCTCGGTTGGTATCTTTTTGTGTCCACCCTTCTCAATTTCTAAACAATGTGCGCTAATTCTCAGTCTTGTAATACTAGATGTAAATGATTTGTTTTGGATCACTGACAGGTAATTCTCCATGGTAAATGTTTTCTTGACTTTTGAGTATGTTTCAAGTTTACTAAAGCTCCTTATCTTTTGTCTCCAGTTGGAAAGAAATGTGTCCTGAAGTCGCTCCTTGAACATGCTTCCAAAATGTTTGGCGTCTACATTAGGGTGTAGCCAGATATTTTGAAAACCATGCCTGCATAATATATCTTGTACATGGGAAGCCCAGTCATGTTCTTGTACAACAGCTGTATCGTATGCTTATCTGAAGAACTGCTGTATGATCATATTTCGCTAGGTGGCCAAGGTAGAATTTTGTTTCTGGGTGCAAGATTGAACATTGATTCATTGAATATCGCGATGTTACTTCATTTTGTACAAGATTAGAAATTGTTGGCAGCGTTTTTGGTAAGCTGTAAAATGTGAATTTTAATTTTAATTTCAATTTAATTTTAATTCTAATTTTTAGTTATTTTTTTAGACATAATCACATTTTTATTTGTTCAGCTGTGTTGGTATGTGATTTTGTTTGGGAAGTGGTGAAATATGATTGGGTAGGTACTAGCTTAGGTTTAGTTTTAATATATTAATATCAGTAACACCTTTGGAATACTAGTACTTGCTCCAAGTTCCTGGGTAGAAAATGCATGTACAGTTTGTATCATGACATTTTTCACTTGTTGAACTGTGGAAGCACCTAACAAGGCAGTTGCATGGGTTTTTTTTACTTTGTATTGATGACCGTGTTCGAATATTTCCAAACTATAACTTGAGTGTTTTCTTAGCAATGCTTGCTAGTGGTGTATGTCAAGTCAACGTGCAATGTGGCTGTGATGTTGACAGTACATTTGATGAGTACAGTCTTGTCAGTACATTTCTAACTACCTGTAATAATAGGCAGCTGCCTTTTTTGTAACAATGATTATATGTATTTCACAACAACATGTGTACATTTGTACCAGAAATGCTCTCTTTGTTGTCTATTTAAATTCATAATTGCAAATAACAGTTAAAGATTTGCGCATATATGAGTAAGGGCGCATTTTAGTATAATACACACAGGTTACCCGGTCAATTTTGGTAATTTTCCGGGGGGTACGTTTATTCCGGGGGGTATGTTTATTAAATTTCGAAGATTTGTCCGGGGGGTACGTTTATTCCGGGGGGTATGTTTATTCGGCAGTTGAGAGTAGGGGCATGCCCCTGTGTGCGATGGTCCAAACTCTACAGTCCAGAGTTGGTGATTCACTACAAATCACCCGGACGAAGGCCTGGCAAATCCCTGTCTTGTGTAAGCCTCAAGGTTCAACCTTAATGATAGCCGTGCTAGTTGGGCAGCCTTGGCTGTATCTTCAGCCTTAGACGAATAAATAAATATAATTAATTAGATAAATAAATAAATAAATAAATAAATAGCGTAAACCTACTTTGCCTGTGGGTACTAACAAGCGTTTGTACAATTGTTTTTTTTTTTTCATAAATGTCTAAGATTGAGTGCAGAACCCGTAAGAGAACAAGTCAAAGACCTGGGTTACTTAATGATATAGGTGTACCTGTGACCTAGGTCATCGACCCGTTTTTTGGACAGTTCAATTGAAACTGACAACAAAAGGACTTAAGACATAGCAAAGTGCTAACTGTAACAGTTACTGACAATGATTACTTAAAGTTTTCATCTTAATGATTCAAGTCTTACAAATAGGCCAAAATTAATACATTTAAACCCTTAAGTCTAACACTTATCTCAGTGCAGGTTCAGCAGAATGATTTATCACAAAAAACATGTCAATGACCTGCATGTGATACATGTACCAAATCCACTGAAACTGACAAGAAAAGGAGACGTGACATTGTCTCAAACTCAAGGCCACACGAAATAAAATGTTACCTCAAACACAAGTACAGGATCTCCATTTAATGTCCTATCTGAGGGATGTCCCTAACTGAAGCTGCCTGAGTGACATAAGGATATTTGTACTTTCTCAGATGGGGACAACATCAGGTCAAACCCAAAACCTCATGATTCAGGACCAAATACTCTAACCACTATGCCACAGGATGGCACAAATTCAGGAGTTCAGGAGTGACAATTATTACATTGTAGATCTTTGTCAAAATATATAATTATAACTGCTACTGTGTGCCTGCGAAGGCCATTATACAAGTTGAATTATGATTCAGATTTCGATTGAGAATTCAGAACATGTTTTTTAATTACCATGAAGCGACTACTTCTGTGTTCCCATAGCTGTGAACTTGGCCATGTGAAAAACCAATTATCAATCTGTCAGAACTTTACGGTTTTGTTGATTACTGTTAAATATCAGAGTTAAGGCGGGGAGTGGTTCTGTAAATGTCAGCAGTGTGGTTTTAATTAAGATGAAGGAATTGTTTAACTATTAGTGTCTCCGAATGTCTTTATTGTTTATCATCACGACTTGTGCATACATGTACCAATTTGTTGTCAGATTTTTGCAGGAAATCAAGGAAGTATCAGTAGGAATTTGTAATATAGAGTCTTATGATGAAACTAAACTGAATATATTCAGTTTAGTTTCATCATAAGACTCTATGTTATTTGTTTTATGCCAATGTAATCAACTTGTTCTATTATCTTGTATATGAAACTTTTATGTACCCAGCCAGGGACACTTGAAAAAAAGGTCATGGACCTCAGTGTGATCTCGCAGTAAAATAAATACAATGAATGAAATGAAGTAGGCAGGTGAAAACAAAACAAAACAAAACAAAAACTAAAACAAGGCAAGTTAGGCATCCTGTGATAGCCCCAAACCCTACGTTTGTGTACCATAGAAGCCACAAAAAACAGAACCAGGCAGGGTGACCTCTTGCTGATTTTTGACAAAAGTGTCAAAGAACCAAGAAAATGAATTGGTAGGACTGAGATGAAGACAATGAACTAATTTAAAAGCAGATTTGGGCAGGTGTGTTAGACCAACTCTGATCAGACAAACTGATGTTACTGTTTGTTACTTAAAGACTGTTACAAGGTGGTCCTATATGCCTGCTCAGTATAATGCACTCAGTCTGTCTATTCTTGAATCTATTCAGAATCACACATTCAAGAAAACAAGAGCATTCATATCATTAAGTGTTGGGCAGATCGCCTTAAAGCTTTTCCTGGAACAACTACAACCTTTAAGTGATTTTGTCACGAAAGGTATAGATTCAAGACTGTGCTGTTGT
This sequence comes from Branchiostoma floridae x Branchiostoma japonicum, assembly GCA_013266295.2. Taxonomy (NCBI): domain Eukaryota; kingdom Metazoa; phylum Chordata; class Leptocardii; order Amphioxiformes; family Branchiostomatidae; genus Branchiostoma; species Branchiostoma floridae x Branchiostoma japonicum. The sequence goes on along the minus strand of CM023834.1, from coordinate 26,400,463 downwards.
AAGAAATGCACAAAGCTTCAGAATCGTAGTTGAAATTGAACATCTTATATGTGTAATGAGCCAAGAAATCACACACAATACAACACAGATCCCTAACGAAGTAGACAAAAAGTCTCGAGAAGGCTTGAAAAGTAACATTCGTTGTCCCTTTGTCACTTTTCTTGTCTCTGTATAGAAAGACTGTACTGTTGTAAGGAAGGCACAGAGCTTCAGAATCATAGTAGAAACCTTGTTTACCTTTACCTGCACAGGTGAGGTCGCCACTACAGGTGGAAATAGGTCATGGGGTCAAGCACACCTTCAGATGTCAATCAGTAGAGCAAACAAACCGTGAAGGGATGAAAACATGTAGCAAACTGACAAAGGGTCTGCTTAAGTTAGTTTTCAAGCCTTCTCAAGACATTTTGTTGACTTCTTTAGGGACTTGAGTTGTATTGTATGTGATTTCTTGGCTCATTATACATAAGAAGTTCAACTATAATTTAATTTCAAGCTTTGTGCTTTTCTTTCAACAGTAGAGTCTTTCTGCAGAGACCTTTCATGACAAAATCACTTCAGGGTTGGAGTTGTTCCAGAAAAAACAGGTTTCAGATGATCCACCCCGTAGTCATGTTGATCTTGTTTGTCTGCGTTGGTCTAGATCTAGTGCGTACCCTTGCTGGATTCTGTCTTTTGAATCTTTCATATTGTTAACAATAGACAATTACTTTGTAAGTGGGGATTCGAACCCAGAACCTTTAGGCTTTATTCTAAATCTACAACCCTAATTACCTCAAGACCACCTTCAAAGTTGTCACATCAAATAACCCTCCTCCAGGAATAGTCATTCATCTAACAGAGGGCTAGGTAGACTTTCCCCTCAGACTCTGTTCTTAATTACTCAGTCTGATTTTCCAGTTCAGCTTTAGATTTTATCTTTCTTTCTTTAAATCTTAGACCAGCAAATTGAGTTGGTGAAGCCTGCATGATGGTACAGCCTTAAATCTTCCATTGTTCCCTACAGACGGTGCATGGCTTAAGGCAGGCTAAGATACAGCTAGAGACTTTGTCAATATCTTTTAAGAAGTACTCCAGCGTCCCCCAGCATAAAAGTCACCCGCAGGTTCCCTATGCAGCTGTGTAGTCTTTTAAAGCCTGTGTTTTGCCAACTGTTACATTTCAGTTTCCCATGAAAGAACTTAAGGGCTATACCAGTTACATTTGGTGCTTCTTGGCAGAGGCTGAAGTAAAAAAGGCAAAACAGACTCATAGTTTTCATGCGTACCTTGACATATCAACATTCATAAAATTTTTATTGTTACAGTATTTCCTTTGCCAAGAAGGTTGTACTCTAACCATTGTTTGTTGGTTTGTGGTTTTAACAAAAATAAGTGAACCAGATTACTCAAGATGTTATGATTGTGATGCTAATAGTATTATGTTTTTCAATAATTTCTATTGGAGGAACTACTATATGCTGGCTGGCTTGGCAAATATAATGTTTAATTGCAAGATGTTAATTAAGTACCAAAGAAATCAAACTATGTTGCTACTTTTGTTGTCTGTTTGTAAACCCTTCAAAAACACATGGAAGAAAGTTTTTTTCAGGTGACAGTATCTTGTGCTTTTAGAATGTTCTAGATTTTTTAATTCACAGAGGGCTGCCAAGAACCATGAAGGAACTTGGTGGTGCCCAAGTGTAGATTGCATCATAGCTCTCCTGTAGTGTGGCAGATTTCACAACAGAAGTCACCGTTCCAAAACACCCGCCAACCATGTAGCATCGCTGTTTGCTTAGACACGCTGTTCGTCAAACTCACTGCACAAACACAAAAAACGGCTTTAAACATTCCCCCGCCCCACTCCGTAACCCTTGGCAACAGCCAAAAACCGTAAAAATCCTTCAGAGCGGCCCGAAACCCCCACCGCAGACGTATGTGGGTACGTATACTGTGTCAACAGAATGGTGGGGTAAAGAATTTTTATAGACTGTATCAAGGTGTGGTGGAGGCAGTGGCAGGATACGGGTGTTTGAACAAGACACTGTCTTCTGAGAAAAGCTGACAGGAGTTGTGCTAAGGAGTCACGATTCCTAAGATCCGTGGGGCTTGTGTCTTGGCAGAAACTTGTGCGCACTTTGCTTTAGCTATAGCCGGAAGAAGGGTTGTCAGTGTGTGGCGGCTATACTAGCTGCGGTCGATGCTCCTTTTGTGGAACGTTTTGGAAGTCTTCCTTCAAAGTTTCTGCAGAGTGTCTTCGAAGTTTTAGTGGTGACAATACATGTACGTCATAATTCCTAAGACGTGTGACGTTTGTCTTGGCCGAGTCTTCAGCACACTTGCAAGCCAAGGAATCTTAGTCTGACTACTTCTAGCCGTGATTGTTGCTCCTTTTGAGGATTGTTCAGGAAGGACTGTGAAAGTTTCTGAGTGAGGATTTCTCTGAGGAGTATAAGAAGAATTGTTGTAATTTTATCCATCGATGGAGGATTATGTTTACCTTCAGGCCTTGCTAGCAGGCGACCTGTCGAGGTTACCACGGTTACGGTAAGATAATGGCAATGTTGTAAGTTTTACTGAAATCTGAAACATTATGATTGTCTTATACACTGTATGTTGAGACTGGTTTTAAACATACCTGAAGCGGTTAAAGTGTTTGTACATTTTCATAGTACTGTATTGGCAACTTGAAAATTGCTCTCATTCAATAGTGTTCAGAAGTTTTAAGTGTGTGACACATACAGTTAAGTTTCCTAAAACTTATTTCCTTATTCTGTCCATAAGGGACAGATTCTGTCCATTCTGACATAATACTCAAGCCTGTCTCTCCCATAACGTATTCTCTCCTTCTGTCCATCCAGCACCCTTGAGACCAAGATGGGGCGCACCTTGAACCTGTCTCACCTGTCAGACGAGGAGGCTGCCCAGGTGCTGAAGGTCGTGCAGCGAGACTTCGAGCTCCGCAGGAAGGAGAAGGAAAGACTCAGGTGAGTTAGCACACCTGAAGGAACTTAAGTGTGTATGTGTGTGTGCGTGCGTGTGTGTGTGTGCGTGCGTGTGTGTGTGTGTGTGTCCGTGTATGTGTGTGTATGTCTGTGTGTGTGTCCGTGTGTATGTGTATGTGTGTGTGTGTGTGTCTGTGTGTGTGTCTGTGTGTTTGTGTCTATGTGTTTCCATGTCCATGTGTGTGTGTGTGTGTGTGTGTCCGTGTATGTGTGTGTGTGTCTGTGTGTGTGTGTAAGTGTGTGTGTGTGTGTTTGTTTGTGTCTGTGTGTGTCTGTGTCCATGTGTGCATGTCTGTGTGTGTGTGTATGTGTGTGTCTGTGTGTGTGTGTGTGTGTGTGTGTGTGTGTCTGTGTCCATGTGTGTGTGTGTGTGTGTGTGTGTTCATCTTCATCTATGTCCGTCTGAATATGTGCGTGTGTGAGAGCATAGTAACACTAATATCTGCATGGTTTGTGTGCACATGTGCTATGTAATTATATGTGTATGAAATATAATTATCAAACAAAGTTTGTGTAATGCTTCCTGACCCTGAAAGCTCTAATATAGCAAAAAGGACCAAACATTTCAGTCAAGATTTAACTTATTTTACTGAGTTTCCGAAGAAGAGTTTCAATATTACCCAGAAACCTGGCTTGGCCCCATTAAGGTTGCATCCAATTTAATAATAAATAAATAAATAACTTATAGACTCTTTAGTTATAATATCATGCTCTGATTATTAAACAGTAGACTCAAATTAAAGCCACAGTTATGCCTGGCCTAGGGAAACAATTATGTATATGAGCAATGAGTGCATAGGCAATTTCTGATGTAGGTCAGCCTGCCAATTTTAGATACATGTATATGGGATAATGTTGCTGTGAAATTTGACCTAATCTGTCGTCGTAATGCTCTTACAGCTGGGTGCCACCTACAATATAGAACTCCTCCTCCCATATCTAGTCTCAATATCATGGTTCATACAATGATTTCTTTCAAATATATTATGAGTAAAAGAGCAACTAATAAAGGGTATTAAACTGGTGCATGTGTTGTAAGGGCAGAACTTTTAGGCTAGTCTACGTTTAGCAATACAGTCAAACCTGTATTATTTTTCCCATTGACACAATCATTATCAAGAATCCTGTCTATATTGACCACCTGTCCACAAAGACCAGATTTTATCGGTCCCCTAAACTTTTGTTGTCTTGGGTAGTCTTGACTGTAGATATGTGACACGCATTTTTGGTGGTCCCTTCGATAACTTTTCCCACTGTCCACTGACACAAGTGTTAAGACTCCTGTCTGTAGTGGCCACCTGTCCACATAGAACAGATTTTATTGGTCCCCTGAATAGTCTTCTTGGATAGTCTTGACTAATTAGATCTGTGTTTTTTCCCATCTTTTGTTTATCCAAGTTGCATCCCAGGTATGACTGGTGCACCTGTAAATCCTGGATGAGAATAAGAGATGTTGACAACAAGCTCTTCTTTACAAAGGAACCGTTCAGACAGAGTTAACGAACTTGCTGCCAAGTTAGCATGTCACTATGTCAGGAATGTTAGGAAGCTTATTGTGTTTTTGAGTCACGTACAGTTGAACTTGACAATGCCACTTACTCCTACTGCAAAAATCTGCGTGTAAAGATATGGAAAGAGATGTCATTAAACTAAGTTTAGTCTACCAGCAAAATTTGCCCCTTAAAATGCAGGAAATACATGTAGAGTTTCAGAGGGTCAAGATTTCAAAATTTTCCGGGGGAACATGCTCCCAAACCACCCTAGGATTGTCGTGCCTCTGACATACGTCAAACGAAATTGACATGACAAAAAAAATTTCAGGCTGGCTAGAACACTGCGTTCTGGGGTCCACTTCTTGGCTTACAGAAGGAGCCGACAGTAAAACCAAATTTATGGGTCCTCTTGTGGTGGAGAAAAGGAGTCACAAGTGATTTGGTTAAGGAGGTGGAACAGACAATCCCCGATGACCTTAACAGGTTCCTTTAAGGTCAAAAGTCATTACTTGAGCAGGTCCACAACACTTTGTGTGCCAAGGGTTTGCCAAAGCTGTGCAATTCAGCCCTTGGGCTGCAAACATGCTTTTATCACCTGTGTGGAAATAAACCAGTTTACTAACTACTACTAGTACTACTACTACTACTACAGTACTAGCACTACTACTAGGGTTATGGGAGCATAGAAAGTGTACCGAATGTTCTCCCTAACACTCTCCATGAATCTCAAGGTTTCTCCATAAATCTCTAGGTCTCATACAGGTTTTTCCAGATTTGTATGATATTGTAAGTTGATAATTTGTATTCATAATTAAATTCATTTGCATATTCGGTACACTTTCTATGCTCCAGTAACTGTACCAAGGTGCAGACTTTGCTCTCAAACTTGTCCTGACTCCTTGTGATCTGTGGTCCTCGTCCAGCTCAGCATAATGACAAACATCCAATCCAGTAAAAAGTACAAACAAATTAGATTGCTTACACAACAAATTGAATTGCTTTGGCCCAGAGTTCATAAGTCAACACGTGAACAGTGTCTGTTGTGCTATTTGTATGACGTTGTTTGCTGAGCAGATTCTTAGGAGGTTAACGAGTATAATACAGTGTCAAGCAAGCATGACTGGTGCAATTGGCAGAGGCACTTCCAAGAAAATTTGGCTTAAAACACTCAATCAGACATTCACTCACTCACTTACTCATTAACTCACTCTTATTCACTCAATCTCACTCACTTCCTCCCTCACACACTCACTCTCCCTCCCTCCCTCCCTCCCTCCTTCACTCACTCACTCACTCACTCACTCACTCACTCACTCACTCACTCACTCATTCACTCACTCACTCACTCACTCACTCATTCAAACTCCCTATCCAGTTTATTGTCTGTTGTTCCCAGTCTGACTGGTTAGATGTGCTTGTATGCAGGCCTGATGGCAGCCCGCCAGGTGCCTCCCTCTGTCAAGTAAGCGAATAAGCAAGCACATTGTGTAGGCAGAGGAAATGAATGGATTCTCTATACTCAAGTTACTTCCAAGAAAATTTTGTTGTTTTTTAAGACACTTTATGTATATTCAACTTACTTTCAAGAAAATTCAAGAAACTATACCCAAGAGCACAGTTGGAAGAGCTAAAAGAATTTAGTTTTGACTATTTTTTCAGGAGAGGAGTTTTTTGTCAGCATGTTTTTGTAGGTTGGTTTGTTAACCTGATGACTGAAAAAGGTGTGATTGTGTGGGGGGGGGCAACTCAAGCAATAATCATTTGCATAATTTGTATTTAATTAATATGGACATCTCTGTCTAAGCTACATGTTCCTACATACCAAAAATGATGGAAATACGTTGTTCCTTTCTGGACTTATCTGCTTTGAAAGATTTCGCCAGAAACTCCCCTACAGTACCAGAACAAGCTGCTAGGGGGACCAAACCCACGCCACTTATTGCTGACAGGACAAGCTATCTGTCACCAAGAAATCAAGGCCATAGCATGTCCAGGACAAAAGATACAAAAACTGGAAGTTCAGCTGCAGTACCAAGGTCAGCCACTAGGAGGCCCAGATTTGACCTTGACCTTTGTCTTTCTATGACCTACCCAATTACCAAATATCTTCGCAATCTGTACATGCCTTCATAAGTTATGTTGACCACAAATATGCGGAAACACAGACACACACAGACACACACACACACACACACAGACATTTTTCATGGAGATAATAATTATGTATTATAATATGAGAAATCACAGTCTGAATGCATTGCGTCCCTTCAGCAACTTAAGCTGTGACTCTTAGTAAGAAGTACATTGTAGACTGTGTTAATCAATGAGGCAGTTTAGCCATGATACACAAGACAGTTTCTCAAGCAGCTGGATAGAATTTGAAATCTCAAGTAGCATCCACTACTTTTCGTCAGTGACTATTTTTTCTGTTACAGTATCTCATTACCCGGATGTCTGACCTTTATCCTTTATTACTCAACAATTTGCAGATGAAGACAGGAAAAAAATGAAAAACATTTTATAGCTTCCATCAGTTTTTTAGACCATTTTCCTGCCCAAATCAAAATGGATATACTGTTATTGCCCCAGCCAACTGAAGGCATTCTAGGGATACATTGTGCATATGTTGTACAAAATTCAGTTGTCTTGATGATTAGAAAAGGCTGTCTAAGATCCTTATTTTATTTTATCTTATCTTATCTTATCTTATTTATTTCCTTTTCCGTCATTTTTACACAGGGTTGCCCACTCAGTGCACATGGTAACACTGCTTTTAAGTGGGGCCCTGCATCATACATAAATAAACAAGTAAAACACAGAAAGTCACATACAGTACAAACAATAAGATTAAGATACAATTTGTTGGTGGTTGGTTCTGTCACAGCCTGCCTGAAAATTCTACGACACCAAAATCATACGGCAAGTGTGCTCCTGCCGTTAGCCTTTTTAACCATTTTCCAACCCAAATCAGAATAGATAGCCGGCTATTCCCCTATCCAGCTGGTCCTGATGCTCATCACACATTGTCCTGTAGTGCATCACCGACAATGGGATGCTCTGGCTCTCCATTTCAGCTGCGATGGGCCGGGAATGGGTTATTCAATAAATATTTATAGCTGCATCAGATTCGAGGTTATTGCTGTACTATTGCTGGAGAAAAAATAATGGAGGGCTGGTTGGGAAAATGTAAAAAGTAGTAGACAACTCTTGCAATAGAATTTGCACATGTTGCAATGAGGTTACATACATACATGTACATACTTTAGTGGTCATCAGCCGGGTCTAAGACTGTACATACATCTCGCCAGTTCTCTCTGTTTAACATTACTTTTCCTAGATATCCTAACTCTATTCCAGTGTCTCTTGTTAACTTAAAGTATAGGTAAAAGTCAGGCTTCTACAATGTACTCGTATCTCAGCTTCCAGAGAAGAACAAAAGAAATATTTCATGAATTTAGCATGTTACAAGTTTCAGAGAGATGTTGATACCTGTAGCTTTTGAATAAAATAACAGAAAACTTTATCAAATTTATCTGGCTAATAAGGATTATTTAAAATTCCTGGATAAGAATCTTGACGTCTTGAATTTATAATTATTTCTTTTGCAGGCCAAGGCTTCCAAGAGAATAAAGTTACCTTACAAGTTTGCTTTGTAAACTACCTTAAGCTTCATTTTATTTATTTCGAAGCCTTTTAGCCCGCTCAGCTGGGCTAGTCTTCCAAGGCTCAACATTTAAAATAACATAAATACATGGCACAGAAAACGTACAGTACATACATTTAAAAAGACATAATTACATCACAAAATCTAAAAAAAGTTTAAACCTACAAATTTTGGTGAAAACATACAATATATATGACATTGTACTGTGTCATGCAATGACTTTTTGACATGCATGCAGAGGTCTTAAAATTGGTGGTTTGCAGTTGACCATTCTTGTCACACACACACCCTAGGCCATGACACAACCCTTGCCTATATATTACTGACCCAGCATTTATTAAACTATAATAGGGAATCCTGTATGCTAGCCTTGTGAGCTTTGATCAATGGTAAAAGGTGCAACTCCAGAGATGACTTGGTTGTTATTGGGCATTGTGGTTTGCAAGTAATTTGAGGGGGCGTTTGGAACACCGAATGAGTATAAAGAGCAAATTCTTTCGCTCTGAGGTGTGGATGGTACGTGTGGAGCATACAGAGCATGTTTTCTAGCATGCAAGTTCATCTGAGCTGGTAAATTACATGTGGAAAAGTTTGAATTGTTCTCCAACTCAAAAAAAGCTGAAAAAGTGAGTGAGTCGGCCAAATAATTCTGGTGAGTCCAATTTTTAGAACTTTTCCACAAGTCAAACTTCTAAAAATAGCAGCTATAACAAATCTGTTAAATGCATCTTAATGGGATTTTTAGCAGTGATTGGGGATTGGAGGGTCTTTCAATTCAGACCTGAGATCTAATATAAACGATGAATTGTTATTACCAGCTCTGGGGGGGGGGGGAGGCCTTTGGAATCCAAGTTTACTTGTGCTGGAGTTTTAATGCATTCTTCAATCTTACCGCACATCAAATAGGGAACTTTGTGATATATTAGAACTTGCATAGTCTATACTAGATTGAGTGGTGTTTGCCCCGAGTCTTAGCACCTGATAACCTCCCTTCCACAGGACACTTATAATAAATAAAATTATGACCAACACTGTCACACTTACACCTGCATAACCTGCTTCAGCTGCCTTCCCAAACTGAAATCAAGTTGATGTAACAGTTAATATGCCGATGGATCATGATTTACTCACAGATGATGTGGGGGTAGGGGGTCAATTTTTGGCAGTGTTTCCAACCCAAGATGTGAGTAATGATTTTATATCATTAGCTGTTCTGGGCCTGTTGGGATCCAAGTTTACTTGTGCTGGAGTTTTAATCTATTTTTCAATCTTAGTACGTGTGAAATAGTGAACTTTGTGATAATGTATACCAGATTTAGAGACGAAGGTCTTGAGTCTTGGTATCTTGAGATTCATTTGACTGATGACTTTGCATGCACAGAGTTAACTTATAGGCCAATCTCACAAACTTTCTTGTTTCTTGTAACTTTTAAGATAATGTTACCAACAACATTGTCAAAAAGATTTGAAATCAACTTTTTTAATCACCTAATTCTGTATTCTGATCAGGAAAGAATTTTTTACTTTTCTTCTTCCTTGACTTTAAGATGACTATTAACTTTCACTACGTGCACTGCATAAAAAGCCAGAATTCCACAAGTTTCCAAGCTTGGACACGTTGGTGAAACCTGACGTGTCCAAGCCGTGTACATGAGTTTCCACTGGTGTCCCATTCCGACGTGTCCAAGGTCGAAAACCCGTGTACACAATTGGCCACGCTAAATGTCCGAAGTTTCCCGCTGTTGGAAACGTCCCGTGTCCTGACTAATTATCGTCACAATTGAAAGCTGAGAGGTGCCTTATAAAAGTTATATGTGGCACTTTCCATCCTAAAAAATAAAGATACGCACGCACGCAGTTTTCTAATGTTTTTTTTACACGTATTGCCCAATTCTTGAATTCTTACCACATCGGGAAGTGGACTTTGGAATCTGGATATGATCCTTACAGAGCAGAATAGTTTGCATCCACACTAGGCTAAACCGCACCTGTAAATCAGGAAAGCCCACCAATGGGCGCCGATAGAGCGTTAGATAAAAGTTGCAACACGTTGTTGTGAAAGTAGCAGAAGATAATAAACTAAAGACCTGTCCGCGCGATCGTCTGTAGCGTGTTCTGTTTTGGGTGCCAGAATTTAGACAAATGACGCGCAATTGATTATTTCATTTGTGGAAGTAGTGATCATGACCAGTTTAGTTTGTTTATAGAAGCTCCTTGGTTTGTTTAACTAAGAGATAGTATAATGCTTCGTGTATTTTCCGGCGCGGGTGAGGGAGGGACAAGGGGGTTAATTTGAACCTCGAAGGTTTGATTTCTTAACCTCCGTCCTTGGTGGGGCAAACTGCTAGTATCCAAGATGCTACTAATTTTTTAACTGCAGCGTAACATAGTAATTAGAAATAACAAGAGCATCTTGAACTTCGATGTACATGTATCTGTTTCCCAACTAACATAAAATACCATAGCGACTATAACGGTTACCATGAAAACTAACAATGTACAGATTTCTTTGTCTGGTGGGTTGGCTTTCTGCATATATTAACGCCTCGTTATGTCGGCGCCATATTGGATCTATAGTATGTAATGGAAAAGAAAAACACAATTACTGATAGGAATTTTTACCATACCAGCTATAGGCTATTGCAGTGGCGGCGGCACCGGGGGGGCAGGGGGGGCGGCCGCCCCCCCAAAAATAATGTTGGGGGGGCGTCATGCTAAAATCCTTGTGAATTTTTCGTAGATGTAATGACCAGCCATCAAACTGCCGGATTTCTACTTGAAAAACCGCTTTTAAAACTGTAATTCCTGATTTTTTCACTGTACTGTTATGTTCACTGTTTTCACTGTCACTTCTGTACCGTGAACTTATCATTACCGTTATCAAATCATTTGTGTTTTGCCCTTTCCCTGCACTTGCCACCACCGTGAAGATAAAGTTCCGTGAACATGTGCATTTTCTTCAGACCGTGAAGTTTTCCTACCGTGAACACAAAGTGAATTACACTTTACAGTACCATTTCAAATCACACGGGCGCCATCTTCTACATACACACATTACCGCATGCAAGACCGCATCTGATTGGTTCACCTCAGATAACCTGCGCTCTGATTGGTTTATCAGTCGTGCATACGTTACAATATGGCGCGAGTTTCACGCAGTTGAGAGGATGTGCGTTAATTCTGACCAAGATAGATCTCGTTTTGTAGCGCCATTCGTAACGATATCGATAAAATTCCACTGGTCCTGACCCGGCCGCCCTTTTCTAATTTCTCGGTGCGAATGTGGACGCATCATACCAGGTATTTTGATTAAACTAAGGACTGACTCAATGTTTATTTGTCTGATCTTAGAATACCCTTCTCAAGTAGTTTGAAAGCAGCCTGTTTCCCTGATTGAGATAAATAGCATGCGCAAGAAGTTCGAGGACAAAAGAACTATAGTAGCGCGAATAAACTTAGCTTTGTGTACCAGCAAAATTTGCCTCTCAAAATGCAGGAAATGGCGCTTCAGAAGGTTAAAATTTCAAATTTTCCCGGAGGAGCATGCCCCCCGGAGAAGTTCGAGAACGAAATGTACTTGAGTAGAGAGAATAAACTTAGCCATGTGTACCAGCAAATTTGCCGCTCAAAATGCAGGAAATGGCATTTCAGAGGGTTAAAATTTCAAATTTTCCCGGGGGAGCATGCCCCAGGACCCCCCTAGGTAAGTCGCGCCTGCGGCGCGACGTCTCGCGCCTTCGGCGCTCGCTAGGGGTAATATTGTTTAATGAAAATCTTGCCCCCCCAATTGGAATTTCGTGCCGCCGCCACTGTATTGGAAACCTCGACCATGGCATATTTCACCAAAGTTTGCAAACATCGTCGTTTTCGTTGGTGATGAGGAAGACCGCCTTGGTGTTTTTCGAATATCAGCCCACTGCAGTGTAAAAATAATTTTTGAAAGTGACAAAAATGCGAGGTTTACTGGCACATTGTTGTTAGATGTGTATTGTGGTGTCATGGTCACAGACGGCGTCTATGTTTACCTTGTTTGGTTTTTATAAGGGAGGTTTTACTTCATTTTCTGAAGAACATGAAGATAAAAACATTACAGTATTTACACAGGTAAACTGCATTATGTGTTGTTGGTAACAATTCAGCGCTTTTGGCGTAAGATTTACCAATGACGCTTATTGTTGTGTAAGTTTAGCGTGCATCTTTTACATAATAGACAAGAGGGACATTTCACAACTCTTTGTGTCGTTATTCTTGCAGTGATCTCTAATCCCTATCAGCCAATTGCATGTATTTTACCTAGTAGGTGGTTTGACAAGGGGGCCAATCAACGCTCGCGGCGCTATTTTTTTAAATTTGTCCGTTTACACTGACGCCGCGTTGTGTAAGAAACGTGCATTCTACAGCTCTCCCGGACACAAAGCAACACGCTAGGAAATTGAGAGAGATTTGGACATGTTTCTATATCAATACTGAGGAATATCATATCGTGCCATTCCACGTAAATTGGAGGCGCCAGTTTCCAAGACAAGAACGCCGTTGGATACTGGAAAGACGAACTGGGACTGGACTACTCTCCTGGCAGAAGTTGATCTGGAAGATTGTGGCCTTCAGTCTTTTTTTTCTTCTAAAGCCGACAGTCTATCCTGCCCGGAGCCAGACTCGTGAGGCTGTGGGCAGAAGCGATTTATAGCCCGCGTACAACTGAGTGATAGACCAGACCGACGCACACCCCTCCAGACTATCCGCTGTAGCCTGGTAACCAGACCGCCGTGAGCTCAGCCTCAGCGCTATCCCTTCGGCGCCGACAGCGTTTGGGGCCGCCAACCAGGCTTCAATTACCGCGCTTCGGGGGGGGATTTCTTCACTCACAACGTGGCAATAGAAGACTGGAGCGTAATACAGGACGTCAGCGGTAACATGGAAACCAGCTGGAGATAGGTCTGTGGCATAACTCGCCTGTGCTTGGTAAACGCTGGGGCCGAAAAATTACCGCCAAGCCGACCAAAGGTTTGGTACCCAGGCTAGCAAGTCGGATGCATAATTCTTGCCTATTTGATTCTGTCGTGGCTACCTGCTTGGAGATTGGGCAAGACGAGCTGGGGACGGCTTCTAAGAATTGGTGCCCCAGACAAACTCTGTTCTCGGGACTATCGGCGTCTAAAGACCGTACGCAGAAGGATGGAAAGGCGCGCGCAGGACCACATGTACCTCGAAACCTACAGTTTGTACCTCCATGTCTGAACTGAGAGATTGCGAATCGGCATAGATTTGGAAAGTTTGGAGGCGCACAAAATACACATAGAGCGGAACCTCCTGATGAACAGAAAAAAACAAAGCCCAAACAGCATTTAAACACAAGTAATAAAGGCAATTAAAAAATGCACACCGGAAGGAGATGGGGGGCCATGCTGCTGTTTTCCATTACAAAAGGCATATTGGCGGCATGCCTGGGTGTGTCGCGCTGGCCCGCGCATGCGCACTTAGCTGAGCCATGCAGGGGAGATAATTACATAATTACGTGATAATTGTCACTAAATTATGCTCCAGTCATTCCCAAAAAAAGGCATACATCTGGAGTTTCCACCCGTGCACACAAATTTCCACACCGCGTGCACGCAAATTTCCACCGTAGGACACGTAATGTACACGGAGTGGTCCGTTTCCGATGATTTCCACAAGTTTCCCACAGCGGACACGTCGCGGGTGTACTTTGGAAATCAGTGGAAACCCGCGGAAACTAGGGATATCCTACCTCGTGTACACAAATTTCCATGACGGAAATCTGGCTTTTCGCGCAGTGGTGTAGGTTTGAATGATAATTGAATAGAGATGATTGAAAAATAAGCCTGGTGGAGATTACATCATTTCCTTTGAGCCTTGGCATAATCTTCAATGAGGCAGGAAACTTTCACTTTCAAACCTTGAGGTGACCTTGAAGGTGCTTTAGGTTTGAGTCATGATTGGAAAATAAGCCTGGAGAAGATCAGAAATGTACCTTTGACCTTGGTCGGAAACTTTGCAGACGACCTGCAGTTTCAGACTTTTATGATGACTTTCACTTTTCATGATCTTAAAGATGGATTGAAGGTGAATGGTTTAAGACTAATATAGTAAGTCTTAAGCAAAACTTGAATCCTTGAGTGATCAGTATTCTAGCGACGACCTCCTTTGAAGGTCAGTTCCAAACCAATCCATGATGTCATCCATCACCGTGGTAACCAGACCCGTCACCATGGTAACCAGACCCCTCATCGACAGTTGGTCCGCTTCACTACACTACCAAAAATGCCAATCTTGTTTTTCTTCAGAGAAGAATAATTTTCTTCCACTGAGAAAATTATTCTTCACACAAGAAAAAAATCTTGTCCATGAGACAAGAATTTCAAGAAACTGCATTTTAGCATATTTTTCTTGTGGTAAGATTTCTTTTCTTATGTAATTTTCTTGCCTCATTCAAGAATATTTTTCTTGGAGCAAGCTTTACTTTCTCACAGTTATTAAACTTTCTTCTGAAGATATTTTTTCTTCAGGCAAGATTTTTTTCTGTAGATCAGAAAAGGTTCTTCTAGCAAGAAAACCCTTCTGTCCTCAAGAATAGATTTCTTCTACCCAGAATACATATCTTGTGTTAAGATTAAGATTCTTGCTATAGGGAAACCTAGAATCAGTTTCTTGAAAGGTTCCAAATTTGGCAAAAACCCTTCTGTTCTCAAGAATAAATTTCTTCTACCCAGAATACATAATCTTGTACTAAGATTAAGTTTCTTCTAGCAGGAAAGCCTAGAAGCAGTTTCTTGAAGGTTCTTGTAGCAGGTAAACCCTTCTGTCTTCAAGAAAAGATTTCTTGTACCAAGAAAACGTATCTTGCACTAAGATTCAGGATCTTGCATGGGAATTTCTTTCTCTTCTTAAGACTGACATTCTTACTCCAAGAACATTTTACTTGCATCAAGAAATAGTTTCTATTTCAAAATTCTTTCCTTCCTTAAAACATAGTCTTCTTACATCAAGAAAATGTTTCTTGCACTAAGATTCATGTTCTTGAACAAGAATGCCTAGTGTGAGAAATATAAAACAGAAAATAATGTTGTATACCAAATTCTTGTAAGGATTAACAATTATTTTGACAAACCAAATGACAGTATAGTAACGTTTATTACCACATTTGTTACGTATAGGATATATCTACATGTGTAATAAGACCATTAAAAACATTCTTTGAATGGAAACAGTTCAGTATACAGTAATCTTTCAAACTATTATACAATCATTAAGTAACTAACAAGTCATATGATTATAGAATGCAGATATCACATTTCGATATCAGGAAACCCGGCAGGTTTGGCATTCATTATAGCATTGGCACGGTCACAATCTTTGGACACCTGAAAAGAAAGGAAAGACCTTTGTTAGGATCGATGCACTGAAGGCAAAAAAGTCAAAAGAGGAATTGTGTATGTTAATTGATTACCTTAAAGGTAAACAATTAAAAATTATAATGCAGTAGTACACTGTACTATACAATTTACCTGAGATATGATTTTGTAATCAAAATCAGTGGTATTGTAACAAAATTTGAAAACAGTGGACCACCATGTAGCATTGCAGAATGGTGGGGAGGGGGGCACGCTTACCTTCTTTTATATCTGTCTGGTTCCATGCTTTTTCTGTTGCAAAGTTGGTTTGTTCTGCAAGCTGATCAGGATCACCATTGCCTCGGATGTACATTAGGTCCTTTTCACCTTGATTTTGACTTGGAGTCTGACATAAGTCATTACTGACACAAAGAGAAGTGACCAGCACTGCCACATCTGACTTCTGCTCAAAACTCCCTAGTAACTGCATTCTGGGATTTGAATCAACCAATCAGGGATTCAGAAAAGGTCACATGACAAATCAGTATTCAGCTTAGAAAGTTAAGAAAAAAGTTCTTACATCATCTTAATATAAGAATAATCTTTCTTAAACTTGCTGGACAAAGAAAACAAGAACATTTAAGAATTTAAAGTAAAGTATATACATCTTAAGCCTAATTAAATTCTTGTCTTTTCTTAAATGTTGCTAAGAATGGTCTTTCTTAAACTTTCTAGGAAAGAAAATCAAGAATGTTTAAGAATATAATACTAGCCATTTCTTAAGCCTAATCAAAGATTTTATATCTTAACTTTCTTGTTTTTTCTTATCAGTGTTTGTCAAGAAAGATAAGAACTTAATTCTTGTATTTTCTTAAATGTTGCTAAGAAAAACAAGAATGGCCTTTCTTAAACTTTCTAGGGCATAAAATCAAGAATGTTTAAGAGTATAATACTAGCCATTTCTTAAGCCTAGTCAAAGATTTTATATCTTAACTTTCTTGTTTTTTCTTATCAGTGTTTGTCAAGAAAGATAAGAACTAAATTTTTGTATTTTCTTAAATGTTGCTAAGAAAAAACAAGAATGGTCTTTCTTAAGGTTTCTAGTCAAGAAAAACAAGAAACTTTAAGAAAGAAATACTAAGCAGTGCTTTATTCTAATCATAGATTTAGATATCTTAAATTTCTTGCTTTTGTAATCAGTGTTTGCCAAGAAAGACAAGAACTAAATTCTTGTATTTTCTTAAACATTGCTAAGAAAAACAAGAATGGCCTTTCTCAATCTTTCTAGGTAACATTAACAAGAAAGTGTTTGCCATACGCAAGAAAAAAACAAACTTAAATCTGACCACTTTGATGTCAGGTAAGAAAGAAATCTTACATGAAGATTGTATAAGAAAGTCTGAGGAAATGTTAAGATTAAAAGAATTCTAATCTTGTAACTAAGAATCTTCCCTAGAAATATTGTCTTTACTGAAGAAATTTTAAGATTAAAAGAATTCTAATCTAGTAAGTTAGAATCTTCTCTAGAAATATTTCTTTAGTGAAGAAAAATCAAGATTTAAAGAAGCCTATACAAGAAAAATAATCTTCACTCAAGAAAAATGAGAAAATTGTTCTTGGTGCAAGAAAGTAGGTATAAACATTCTTTCTTTTTTTTTCTTTTTTTTCTTATTATTCTCCCCCAAAGAAAAATTTTCTTCCCACAAGAAAATAAGAAAAACAAGAAAAAGCATTTTTGGTAGTGTAGGAAACATTGATTCTCAGGAAACCACGGGAGACGAATCAGCTGCCATCGGAGAACCGTCTGTCTACCTGACGAGTCCCGCTGATGTTCCTCAGAACAACTTTAATGGCTCCAGCCCACATTAGGCCTCACCGATATATTTCCTTGGTTCTCACAATTTTAAGGTGAAAATATATCAAGCAGACATCATAAAAGCAGAGGGCAGGGAGGAAAACTGGAATATATATTCACTTCATAAAACTGAGTGCACCAAGGTATAAATCTGGTCCTCTGAGGTTTTGTTTTCATTGCAAACGTATGTTTTTCCAGTTAACAGTTGTTCTTTAAATCCGAGAACCAACAAATTAAGATGATGTGCTTTACCTCCCCAACTGAAATGTACCCATTTTACACCTGGGTGGAGTGAGGAAAGTCGTGTAAAGTGCCTTTCCTTAAAGGACAATGTCAGGCCAGGAATACCTGGAATCGAACCCGTGACCTCTCGGTCTTGTGTGCACTTGACTAACCACTCACTGCACTTCAGTGTGCTAAAGGTTAATGTTGGGTTGACAATTCCATCTGCAGTGTTCTACAGGTTATGAACTACCCACTGCTGCTATGTTGTTGGGTCGGTGTCCGGTGACCAACAGACAAGCCCAATATTTACTGTAAACAGCTTGAGCCTCACTTGTAAACAACAATCCCTATTGTTTGGGAAATCCCAATGTTATTTCTAACCCCTCCCTGTAGATCAGTTTTCTCTGTTTAGTCAGACATAGAAACTATGTACTAGCTAAATGAGACTGCTGCATTTAATTTTTTACTCATTTAACCTAGAAATAAGATACAGTACTGGCCATAGCCTCTACCAGGCTTCAGAAGTGGCTGGAAAGAGTAGAAATTGGCCAAATAGACAGATAACATGCCAGGGGAGTTGGTCCACTAACTTACAGTTCAGAGCGTCAAACTGTACTCCTTTAGTGGACCAACTCGCCTGGCATGTTATCTGACTATTCAAGCAATCTCTACTCTTTCCAGCTGTTTCTGAAGCCTGGTAGAGGCTGTACTAGCCAGAGAAAGGGGGAATTTACTAGACTTGTTGTGAAACCACCTGAAGACAATGCTTTGACACAGTTGAATCTCTAACTACATGAAATACATGAGAAAATTTAATGGTAGAACAGGGGCAACAGAAGGTTATCTTACAACGTCTTCTTCATATCTTATTTAGTATACTTGTTTTTTGTTTGTTGCAAAATAGCCGGAATCCCCCAATTATATATATATTTGTTAAGAATAAGTTGTCCTACCCCAGTTTTTTAGCTCTCATCTGAAGAAGACTTAGTCATGAAATGGCATTAATTTTCATTGTATGAAAGTAGAGACAAAATTAGTTTTGACGAATGACGAATAAAGTGACACTTGCTAAGTCCTATAATTATCATACTTATATGTGCATAGTATATCATGTTACAGAAGAAACCATGTTGGATAGTGACAGGCCCGTATCAGTGTCACTCCACTTGTTGTGGCAACATTGGGTTAAAGGTTAGGACGTCCCATTGCTGACTTTCAAAGGGGGTGTGTTAGATTTAATTAAGTAACTTTTTAATGTGAGGAAACTGCTTCAAAAGTTATCAAGAAGTACATTGTCATGTATGTTACAGAAGTTTCTATCCTTGTTCTTACCTACATGTATAATACCTGTCAGAAAGCATTCTGTTCTTAATCAAATTGATAAACTTTAAGTTTAACCAGCTGGTCTTGTAATTGAAGGTAAGAATGAACCATAACGAAATGGGGGGGTGTATAAAATATCATAGATTTTATTACGTCAATGTTGCAAGAATATTCTTTTCGTTTATCCTACATTGTAAGACTTAGTATAGAATTTTTTGTACAATTGGCCATAATGTTTCCAGTGACATCTACGGCATAATTTCTCTTTAATTCATAGTCATACTAAAATTTTTAAATAGTTTTTACAGTATAACAAATGGTTGGCTCATGTAGTTTCTATACCTCTGTGCCAATTGCTACATTGTAGTTGGATGTGAGCAGTGGTGCGTACTATTGCCCATCTGTCCAAAGTTCTTGTTCTTGGAACCGAACCAAAACACAAGGCCAACCTTCTTAGATGTGAAATTAAGATTGTATGGCTTATAGCCTCTCGGTTGTGTGGTCCGCATTCTTCAACAACAGTTTTTCTCTTTGACTGACTGCAAAAGTTACCACATTGGACATGTGGAAATAACAGTATACATTATAACTGGACTTGATATAGATTTTACAGAGGCTGCGCCATACTAGACTCAGTGTATAATCATTCTTAATCCCTTTTTTGCTATACCAAATTTGTTGGTTCTTGGATATAAAGAAAACATGTTTAACTGGATAATGAAAACCAATCCTGAGGACCAGGTTTATGCCTTGGTGCACTCAGTTTTATAGTATAAGTTAGAGTGAATATTCTAACAGTCATATTCAAGTTTTCCTCCCTGCCCTCTCCTTTTATGATGTCTGCTTGCTATATTTTCACCTTAAGTGTATGAGAACCTAGGAGATAAATTGGTGTGGCTTCTTGTAATCAAATCCTGGAAAGAGAAGCGAATCAATACAAACCCAAATGTCATCCATAGACCAAAGTTTAGACAGCCCATAACTTTTCGCCAGTAGTTATGGGCTCTACAAACTTCAATGACAGTTTTCCCTATTCACTCATTACTTAAGCTTAACTATATTGGACATGTGAAAGTAACAGTATACATTAGCTCAGTATTGTGTACAGATTTTCCCATAACTGTATAGAATCATTCTGTATGGTATATGTTATCCCGTGAAAATGTATTGTCTGTTATTTTAACATGTCCAATATGGTAACTTTTGTGTACATGTCTACCCGGTCTGTGAAATACCCAACAACCACTAATATTGGGTACGCTGATGACATAGGACTCTCGAGATGCATTCCCTGTGTCACTGCTGAGTCTGACAACACTATGCAAGAAGAAGCGACTCACCTGGACTCCTGGGCAACCCAGAACAGTATGATCATGAATGGAGACAAATCATACGAGCTCAGAATAAAAATTTGTTTCTCCAGAGTGCCTCCTGACCTCCCTCCGCTCATTCTTGGAGGAAAGGAGGTAACAGTTGTTACATGTGCTACCTACCTGGGCTTCAAAATCAGCTCCAACCTCAGGTGGGACAATCACATCACTCACGTGACGAAGAAAGCATCGCAGCGCCTTCACTACCTCCGTTTGCTCGCCAAGGGTGGCATGCCCGCGGACGACTTAACAACGGTGTACACAACTCTCATCAGGCCCATTTTGGAGTATGCTAACGTTGTGTATGTCGGCTGCACGAACTCTCAGTCAAACATTCTCGAATCTGTGCAAAAAAGGGCCGCAAAGATCATAAACCGGAACGGAAGTGCCCCGACGGCAACTCCCCTGCCCACTCTCCAACACAGGCGAGAAGCAGCAGCGGTAAAACTCATTGACCAGATGCGTGCTTGTCATCACCCTCTGCACCATATGATCACCAGCGACAGACAACAGCAGACGGGAAGGTCTCTACGAAACAGTCACCACCTGACACTGCCAGTATGCAGAACGGAACGCCTCCGACGGTCATTCCTGTTCCATGCAACTGCCCTTTACAATCAGACTGTATAGAAATGTACTATTAGAGACGTGCTTCCTCCCAACACAAACTGCTTAACTACTCCAGTTTAAACGAATATGGCTTCCTGTAGACTATACTTAATTGTTTGTATAGAAATGCATATATGTAAAAGTAACTTATGTGCTTTCTCGAATTATCTCTTCGCCTTGTTGTATATATTTTATAACATCAAAAGCTATATTCTCGAGCTACGTTAAGCAGACCACTCGCTATTTTTCTGATTAACCGTTATATATGATTCATCGTATTTTAAAAAGTGCTGAACTTAGCAATATTAATAAAATCCTCTATTGATAGCTGTTTTTTTTAAGTACTGTGATTGGTTTTTAAAGATGTCAGATGTAAATTAGCATGATACTTCAGACTCAACTGTGTTAGTCTGCCTTTTTGCTAATAAAAGTCATTATCATTAAAAAAATTTAAAAAAAATGTATGTTGGATGTTTTTGTTAAACTGTGGGGCCCGATATCAGCCATTGCTGCCTGGGGAACCCACTGTATTTTGATGTTTGCAATTCCACATAAATAAAATAATTTAAAAATAACTTCTGTAATGAGTCAATGGGAGAGACTGTCATCAGAAGTTACTTGTATGTTGTACAATGTAGATGCACAACTACAATGTTGATGTTTGTTTACAATGTTCTTAAACTTCCAACAGCTATCATAATTATATACATGTAGTAGCTATCTATAGTTATCAAAATTTCAGCCTATACATGTAGAATATTGGATTTCCATCCATATTCCAATATCTAGCTACAAATGAGTGATGTTTCATTAACAACAGGCTAAGCAATTCTACCCACAGGTAATGATTGTATTATTTATTCCCCAGCTGTCTCACGACTATTCCTGTTTAATAAATTATAGATTTTCACCAAGTTGACCTATACTTGAGGCACAGCTATAAGTGGCTATAGTCTAAGTATCTTACACATCACAAGGAAATTGTTACTCTAGCAATTGGATAGCTTTCGAAAACTGACAGACGTTTCAAGTAGCATTCACTACTTTCGTCAGTCACTGATGAAAAGTAGCGGATGCTACTTGAAACGTCTGACAGTTTTCAAAATCAATCCAGTTGCTTGAGTAACAATTTCCTTATATAATTCTCATTACCTGGATGTCTAACCTTCACAGATGTATCTTATACACCACCCCATGATAATGCATACTGTTATTTTCACATGTTTAGTAAAGATTAGTTTAATATGGTAGCTTCTGTGTTTAGTCAAATGGAAAAACTGGCACAGTAGTCTACAGAGTTTAGTTTACAACATAGGCCACACCAATTTATTTCTTTGGTTTTTGGACATGTCAAAGGAAAATTTAACAAGAAGGCAATATGAAAACAGAGGGAAAGTTGAATCAGACTTTCTTTACTCTCTAAAACTTTATGTACCAACTCGACCAAGGCCTCTGGGCCCATTTTTTCATGCTATTCTGTCAGTGCAAGCTTAAATGAACTATTCAAATTGGCATGGCCTGAAAAGATTTATCACGATAATAACAATCTGGCAACTTTCTTGGTCACCCCAAACTGTCGCATGTTGGCCTTGCAACGCCCAGACCTGCCCGTCATAATGACGCGATCACGTGTGACCTCGCCTGACCCTTAGTTACGCCTGCTGAACATCAGCTGTCAATCACCTACATGTACCTACCCCAGGTAAAACTGGAAAGGTGGGGTGTGCTGGGCTTGAAATCTCCACCTATAATCTGTAGTAAATAATACAGAATGGAAACACATCTTTGTGGTTCACTTAGTTAAAGTTAAAGGTTCCTTCCCGCACCTATGGTATATACATGTAGGTCGGTGCTCATCTGATATATTATACTGTATATAGAGAATACAACATGGTGTATTCCATATTGCCCGAGGTATCGGCCCGACCGCGAGTCGGATCGCTGACGGCCGACTGTATATTTTGTATCTCCCGACCTACCAAATGCAAGCCAATACCCACTTGGCCATTTCACTGGTCACGCAGTGGAGAGGTTACTGCAAAAACCAAGAAAATAAAACCACCATGAACATTTCAAGAATTGTTACAAGAAATATTGTAAATTACCTTTTAGCAAAATGCCATCAAATACATGTTTAACACTATTAGATAAAATCACTTAGTGACTCATATACCCTGACATATGTACATTCATCTGGGGTCACCTCTACCTTCAGGCATGTTGGCTTTTGGGAGCGTCTAATACATGGTTGAGGGTATCTGTATCTGTATTCTGTATCATTCTACATGTTCCCAGTATAACTGCCCTTTGGCGTAACACACCAGCTTCACAGGCACGCAGCGCGGCGGCAGCTGGCTACATTACACCGAACGACATGTTACACCTAACCTTTGAACGTCTAACTCTAAACAATGTTTAAAACTATCTTACTAATGATGCCCCTACTGTTCTTGGTGGCAGTGAGTTCCACTCTACAACAGCTCTAGGAAAAAATGAGTTTTTGAACACCTCAATCCTTGGTTGATAACTCTGGTAACTACTTGAACTTGAAGGCATGACTATTTCTTGTTCCTTTCTGAGCTGGTATTAGGTACTTCAGGTACATGTAGTTGGTACATCCACCAGTTTATTAGTCATTTTGTACATCATGCATCATGCAGGGTGAAGAATATGTGATGATTGTTTACTAGTCGATGAGTGTTACAGGAGCTGTATGATACATTGGTTAGCAACCTTAGCCCAGAATTTACAAGTTTGAAAACAATTCAGCACTGAGAAGGGTTAGATGTTTGGAATGCTGTAAAAATGACTAAATCCAAGTATGGGTACAGAAGGAATTGGTTTTAAAGCCTTAAAAACAAGGCCTGGTGTAGACTTGTAATGATTATATGTTACCTTTCAAAATAGCCTTCACATACATGTAGGTCCATTACTTAGCCTCGTAAAAAGAATACCACTTTATACATTGTACATCTCTGAGTATGCAGTTCCTTGCACACTATAGGCTGTTACTGCTGAGCGACCATAGAATTTACAGATGCTTTCATGAATTTCATACTATTAGATAAAGAACAAATATTTATGTTTTGTGTTGTTTTGTTTTGTTGTATTTTCAGTTGTACTTATTCATCCAATTATGACATCGAGGGCCAAACAAATGCAATTTTTATTGCTGTACGGTCGCTCAGCGATCGCAATCTACATGTAGTAGTAAGGGGGCCTTACAACTAACACAGAATAACAGTGTCCGAAACTGGAGCAGATCTTCAATAATTAAACGCTTTAGACCACAGAACCCAACTTTAATGGACTGGGAGGGTGTTATGAGATTACAAGCCTTATAAAGTATTCACTCTCTGGGCGGAAACTTGGCCACACTGGAACTGAAGGGTGTGCTGGCCTGGCAGGAGCTGTGATGGTGTGTGGGGCTGGTTCTGGTTGGTTACTGGTAACACACCTTCATGATCAGTTGGGGTAAAGCACCCAGGAAGTGGTACTGTGCTGTTGAGCATGGCAGTGAGTTCTGTTCCAATCCAAAACTGTTCTTGGGAAGTATGAGAATCTGTAGCAGTCCTTGTTGGAGTTGATAGGTTTATATGAGTTCAGATGATTGTGACCAATTTGAAAGTGAAGGCACAGAAGCTATCCATAAATTGAAATCTGTAGCCTAATTTTACTTTAGCCCACAATAGGTCACTTCATCAGGGATCACGAAGCAATTCTCACTGGTTATATATTAAATATTTGCTGTCACAGTGATGATTAAATCTGTTTCGAGCTTCCTTATTTGAGATGTGGTCCCTAGAATTTTCCGGAGGCATTATTTCATTTCTGAGGTCTGTATGCTTGTGGAGATGATTCAGCCTATGGTTCAGTCTTGCTGCCTATCTATCTCAAACATTTTTTGTGGAAGGGGGGAGTAAAGTGCTTACAACATCGTAAATTCCATGAAAGTAAATCACTGTGGCCTAATTCTAACCCACAGGTGTCTTCATCAGGGTTCACAAAGTAGTTAGAATGCTTGTGGAGATGATTCAGCTTAGTCGAGTCTTTCTATCCATCTATCACAAGAGAATAATTGACATTTTTGGTAGGAGGGGAGAGTAAATTAAAGTTGCTCACAACATTGCAGATTCCATAAAACTAAATCATTGTGGCCTAATTCTAACCCACAGGTCATTTCATCAGGGATCAGGCAGCAGTTATGTTTGCTAAGATGATTAAATGTAGAAACCAATCTGTGCTTTATGAGTCTGGGTGGTAAAACTGGCTTGTAATGAGTGAAGGATCATGCAGGATCTGTGACCTGACCAGGTATTGTTGATTTTTAATGTTTAACTTAGGTTTTCATCAGTTTTTATTGCATGGGGCTACTCTGATTTGATAAGCTAATACCAGGATTTAGCATGCTTGCGTTGCCCTTACAACCATATTTCTTGAAAATGGTTGTGATACGCCTCGTTTAACGGCTCATATCAACCTGTTTCTTGTAACTCAGCTTGTACTCTTTAGAGTTCAGAAGAGGTGTGAATGGATGGATGGATCCCCATGCAATAAAAACTGATGAAAACCTGAGTTAAACATTAAAAATCAACAATGGATGGATGGAGGGATGGAGGGAGGGAGGGAGGGAGGGAAGGAGGGAAGGAGGGAAGGAAGGATAGAGGGAGGAAAGGATAGAGGGAGGGAAGGATAGAGGGAGGGAAGGATAGAGGGAGGGAGGGATGGAAGGATAGACGGACGGAAGGACGGATGGATGGATGCATGTCGGGAGGAATGAATGGGTTGGGAGGTGGATGGAAGGATGGATGTCACTTTGCAATGTGTAATTGTCATGTGGTAAAGATTTACATTGAATTTCATAATTTTTAATGTGGTTGAGGTATGGCTGTCCTCAAGCATGGGACCTCCAGCTTTATGTCCCATCCAAGAGGACGTCCCTAGCTGAAGTTAGGTACTCACTTTCACCGAGTCGAGTGAGGAAACAGGTGAAAAGTGCCTTTCCCAAGGGCACAACATTAGGGGCTGGAAGGGATTCAAACCCAGAACCTTTACATTTTAACTCAACAACCCTGACCACAAGACCACCTTGACATCTTTGCATATTGTAAAGCTATGTTGGTAAAAGAAGACAGAACATGTCAGCCTAAAATCCCTGGCATCATCTTTAAATGATGTGTCACAAGAAAAATTGCATAAAGATGATACATGGCTTATATATCTGAGAACACGTCCCATAGAATCCGGGAAAGAACAGATTACATCTTCCAGCATGGCTATAAAAGCACACAAACCATGACTGTGCAATTAGAAATGCCATAAAAACACTTGTGCAAAGATTTTGGCAAGATTACAAACAAAACTCTTCATACGGTTTATGGACTGTATTCGAGTGTTACCCTGTCAGATATTGTAAGGTTTTCTGTTTTGATATCATCTTGTTACCTCAGTGTATGGAGGTTTTGTGCTTCAGTGTGTTTATCTGTGTGTCTGTAGTTATTTGAATACAGTAGACTGAGTAGAGTCACAGGAAGTGAGGGGGAATGGTTTAACCACAGACTGACAGGAAGGTCAAATTGGAGGTCAGAATGTTCTAACCAGAGGCTGGGAGGAAGTGACAGTGGAATACATGTATGTACATTGTACAGGATCTGTGAGAAATTCACAATGAATAAAACAAGAAATTCACACACAACTCTAAATACTTAATTACTGACGTGTGAAATCTTTGATTTCTCATCTTTGTGAAGTTTTGTCTGAGGGAAAGTATTCTTGCATGACATTTTAGTGAGATGATAAAACAAAACACTCATGAATTCAGCGGTCACAAATAATGTCTGCTATAGATACATGTAGTATCTTTGTTATTGTAAAGTCTTGTCTGAAATGAAATGTTCCTGCAATGTTGCATGAAGGTTTTTGCACGACATAAAGTGTTTATGGGCTGTATGCAGGGCTTCTAGATACCATAATGTCTTCTGTAGATGTCATCTTAAGTTTGTGATAATTGTGAAGTTTTGTCTGTGATAAAATGTTCTTGCATGAAGGTTTTGGCAGGACATAAACAAGGTATTTATGTGTTGTATTATAAGGCCACACCAATTTTATTAGTTGCTTCTCGGATTTTTTCAGAAAAAATATGAAGCGACAGGGCGAAAAAAAAATAAAAATAAAAACAGGCCTGGGCATCCTTTTATAGCCCCAAATGCTAGAATAGGTGCCATGAAGTCAACACAAAAGACTGGGTTAAAATTTTTACAATTTAAACAATGAATTTTTAACTTTTAATCAAACCACTGCATTGGTAGATGTAACAACTAGGAAGAAAAGGACTTTCTTCAACTGTTGGAGGCAAAATATGAGCATTTTTTAGTTGATTTAGAACCAGAATTTTTTTTTTTTTTTTTGCAAATCAGAAAAAAATGAAGCGGCGAATCCGAGAAGCAACAAATTAAATTGGTGTGGCCTAACGTAATGCTTTCTGTAGATGCTATCTTGAAAGTTTGTTATCATAACATTTGGTGGTGAATTAGTATATTGTGCTGTCAGTGTTATATGTGTGGTGCAGAATACCAATGATAACCAGGTCTGTTAGGAATTGCCAAATGAAGGAGAATTTGTTTTGCCCAAACCCCAGGTATGCACAGTTTATTTATATGCAGGAGTGCATATAATATACTGGGGGACTATTCTATCCAGAACAGTGCTTTATCCAAAACCGTTCTGGATAGCCCACACGTATCCAGAATGGTGCCTGGGGCAAATCTATGTCCTTCGGTATGCAGAAACTATCCATGGCCAGAACTGTGCCTAACCCTAACCCTAACCCATTCAGGCACAGAACTAGATAGGCACTGTTCTGGATACTAAAATACTTAAGGCCACAGCAAGTAATTTTTATGGATGACATCAGCGCACGCATTGATTTTCGCCCAATTTTTAAATAAAAACCAAGAAATTTTGATGCCCTGACCGACTGTGGTCAACATGGCGTAAATATGTCCTAAACGTCCATCATCAGCAACACAAGTCTCAGATATATTGTTAAGCCTTTTATTTTTACTTTGATACAGTGTTATATGTGATGTTGCCTATGAATCAAACCATTTTTTAAAACTTGTTTCGGAGATAATGTTATGGATGCTGTAATAGTTGGCACAATATACTATTAGGTAGAGTATGGCTTCCAGGCAATTCAGATTATGAGTCACTCAGTCAGTGATTGAGCCCTAGTTTCTAGTAGGCAGTCTCCATCTCATAGACCATCAGGGATCCAACAAACTTACTTGTGTTTGATGACAAGTGTTGACAGTCTAAGGTGTTCCATTGCAAACAAATGCCCAGTGTAGTAGCTACATGTACCCATGATGGTAAGACAGGCTCTTTTATGCATTTGTTCTAGTTAATTGATATATATCTACAAGGACAGGTAATACTGTTGAATACAGGTCCTGGAATAAAAGACCACAAAAAGATCTGTTGGTTATGATATTATGTTTTGTCACCACAATTCATATTTAACAAGGTTTATAATCTCAAAATTTGAAAATGCAGGAATCTTGTTTTTTTGCCCACCTTGTTTTTTTTCGCCCTATCGCATTTATAATAATAGATTTGAAGTCTGGGGAGGATGTCATCCATAAAATTTCCTTGCTGTGGCCTAATGTACATGTACATTATACTTGAATCTATTTTTTGTGCTTCCTACTTGTCCTACCTCAAAATGCTTTTCCTCGTAACGTGTTTATCCTACAATGTACACTGTTTTTATCCTATATTTGTTTTTTTAATCCAATTTGCCTCCTACCTGTCATTTTAGATTAAATACTATAGCTTTTATGTTATAAAGGTTTTCTTGTTCCTTCATTTTACCAATGTAAACAGTTACAACAATTCAGCCTTGGCAACTGTTGTTTTGCAATCTTGCATTTACCATTTGGATACAATAGGAACATTGTATTGGAGGTTTCTGAGAGCAAGCAAATTGAATTTGTGTTGCCTAATGCTTCAGTCTGTCCCTGTTCTAAAGACAGGATTATCCTACTGTACAATAATGTAGCTACATGTACACTGTAAGTGCTAAAAAACACAATAATCCCTCAGCAGGGTTCAGCAGGGTTTAGCCTCCCTTAGGGAGTTACTCCTGAAAGATGGAAGATCTGTTAAGTAACAGTTCATTAAACAACATGAAAGTTCATCTGTGTTAGTAGTTACATGTTTAAAGTTAAAACTTCTGTTCCAACGCAAGAGAATTGTTCTCACCTAGGCTAAGAGCTTTTAACCAATCACTTTCACTGGTCTTCTTCAATAGGTTAACCCAGTGAGACTTGGACACTCAGGGTCAGTCTATTGAAGAAGACCAGAGTGATTGGTCGAAAGCTCTAGGTGAGAACGATTCCTGGTGTTGGAATAAAAGTTTTAACTTTAAACAGTTCATTAACCAGCATAGTGTTTAAGAGACCTTGCTGTGATGAAGCAAAAACAGTTAAAATTTTTAACTAGAAACATACATGTACAATCCTGTAGGAGGGTAAAGCCTGCCTTAGCTATAGGGACTGAAAGGTTCATTACAGGTCATTAGCTAACAAGCAATACCTGCTTGCCAATAGAAGGCAAAAACTGTCAACTTTTTACGAGCAGACATAGTGGGTAAATTCGTCTTCTACTGCCTCAAAAGAAGAAGTCGAACCCAACAAAACTAGTACCACGTATGTTGTAAAATGTAGTGTAACATTGGACATAGTCTCTTATATCATTGTATTTTCTCTTTTCATGCATGTTATTACCTTCGCCAAGAAGGTTATGTTTTCAGTAGCGTTTGTATGTGTGTGTGTGTGTATGTATGTATGTATGTATGTATGTATGTGGTTTAGCAGGATAACTCAAGAAGCTTTTGATGGATTGTCATGAAACTTGGTAGGTGGGTAGGTCTTGATGAGACCTACATGTAGAAATGATTAGATTTTGGGCCTCCTGTCGGCTTGTTATGGTACTGCAGCGGAACTTCCGGTTTTGATATCTCGTGATCTGGACATGCTAGGGTCATTAATTTTGGATGGTAGGTAGCTCTTGGGCTAGGGAAGAAGTGACATTAGTTTGGGTCCCCTAGCAGCTTGTTCTGGAACTGCAGGGCGATTTGTTTAAAAATCTTCGAGAGAGGATAACTCAAGAACCGGTTGACGGATCGTCGTCATTTTTGGTATGTAGGTAGCTTAAGTGATGCTCGACATAATTAGATGACAATTATGCAAATCAGTATCTAATTTACATAATTAATGAGGAAATTCCATAAATCTGCTGTGTTCCATAATAGGGCTATCAAACACTTGTGACATATGTAATTGAGAACAACAGGAACATTGGCAGATATTGATTATGTAAATGAAGACCTAATTTGCATAATTAATGGAAAATTGCTACAACTTTGTAGTGGTAACTGCTGGGAATTTAATACTTGCCATATTTGGAGGTTCAGTAAAGGTGAACATCACTAAAAATAATTTATTCAAATCAGGAACTCATTTGCATAATTTATGAGGAAATGCTAGAATAGCCTTTTTTCTCAAGTTAAGACTGTCATTGGGTGGAGAATATGATCAACTGATATGGTTCATGCAAATGAAGCTCTTACTTGCATAATCACTGAGAAAAAATGTATAGTTAGTTCGAACGGTTAACATGATTTGGCAAAGGTATGAGGTCGTGGAACTCTTGTTTGTACTTGCAATTAGCCCTCGAGCATGTATTTGCAATAAACTTTATGTATAGTCCTTAAGCAGCATTTAGTGCTTCTTAGGGAGTTGGCTATACATAAAGATAGAAGACCTGTTTTCTTTACAAGTCATTAGCCAACAACAGTATAATGTATACGTTGCTGATAGAAAGTAAAAACAGTTCAAACGTTTTATGAGGAATGAAGTTATGTTGTACCAGAGTTAAGTGCTCCTTTGGGAGTAGAGAACTGAAAACTACAGATCTGTTTGCCTTACAGTTCATTAACTTACCCGGTACAAGAGTATAAAATGCATTGCTGATTAAAAGTAAAAACAGTTTAAAACCTCTCTTGATACTGAAAAATACAGACTTGACAGTGCAGTCACATTCGTCGTAGGTCCTTGGATTTTGAAAGTTTATTCAAATTTTGATCACTCGCAGCCCAAAGGCTGAACTACTGATCCATTTACAAAAGTGCTCTTAACTAAAAACTATGGATAAAATATGAACATACAACGTTCGAACTGACTAACAATGTAGCTCATCATGGTTTAGAATAAATAAATTCTGTACATGTATAAACAGATTAAAAGTTGTTTCATTTCTTCATGTAAATAACAAGGAAATTAAAACAGTCCAAACATTGTATAGAGACGGCTAAGGAGGATTATTGACCGTGTTCGTTCAGTAAAGTACACATATATGATAGGGGAGTGACTGTAACGGTTTGTTCTGGCCCGTGGGCAGGTCAGGTTCTGAGAGTTTCTGGTTGCCTTAGACTTGTATTCTCGAAGGAGGTAGCCATTCCCTATTTTGATGCCTTAGCTGGGCCCCACTGGAAAGCAGCTTCTACCAGCCCAATGGGCTACCCTGCCACTTTATGATGAAATACATGTAAATGAATAAATCCCAAAAAATGCCCGCAGTTTGCGATCATCGCATGGATTTTGAGTGTGGATTCCCATGTAAGATTAAGATGTTCTCTCTCACAGGACTCAAATGGCAATGAAATTTGTGGTCTATTGAATCAGTTTTAAAAGGTTGAGCCCAGTGGATTCCAGGTCTATTCCACTAGTGTGTCGTCTCAAAATCCAACTGCCAGTGAGAATGAAATGACTTGTGCATTTGGGATTGTTCCTTGGACAACGTTTTTTTACATTTAGTCCTCGACATTCAGCATGTCTTTAATGGCATGTAATATATAGTATTTTGTCTTGGTTAGAAAGGTAAGCAGCAGGGAGAAGGTTTAGCAATGCAGATAAAATGCAAGGATTTTAAAATTATAGTTGTCTTTTGCACTGTTTTGTATTTGTTAGAGTTGACCTTCCTGAATTCATACATTTTGAAAGCGGTTTCAGATTAAAGCATTCACTACTTTATAATCACTCAAAGGACTCAGATGATTCCCAATCCCATCCAAAAATGTCAGGAAAATTTGTGGTTTATTCCTGGTTTATTAAATCATTCTTAGGTAAAATGAAAAATGAGGAGGTTTTCTAAAATAGTTCTCTTGTTTTTGTCAGTGCTGACCTTCCTGAATTTATACAGTTTTGAAATCAGCTTCATATCAATGCGTTCACTTTATGATCACTTAAAAGACTTAAAATATCAGGAAAATTTGCAATTTATTTAAACATTTTTGGGTAAAATGACTTATGATGAGGCAATTTATTTTTTGGGTCAGAGGAGACCAACTATAGGGGCATCACACTACTCAGTGTTCCAGGAAAAGTCTTTGCCCATGTTATTCTTGCAAGGCTTCGTCCACTTCTTCTCTACAAGCAACGTCCGCAGCAGAGTGGGTTTACACCCGGGCGTTCCACGGTGGATAGAGTCCTTTCTCTCAGGCTCCTAGCCGAGATGAGGAGGGAATACAGGAAGCCGTTGTACGCTGCCTACGTCGATTTGAAACAAGCATTTGACTCTATTGACAGACAATGCCTGTGGAAAGTCCTCAGGATCCTCGGTGTGCCCTCCAAACTCCTGGACCTTCTGTCCCTCCTGTACTCAGACACTACTTCATGTGTTCGTGTCAACGGACAGACCTCGGATTCCTTTACCATCAACAGTGGCATCAGACAAGGGTGCGTCCTGGCTCCCACCATCTTTAACACCGCCATTGACCATGTCATGGCAAGGACTGTGTCCCAGAGCAGCTGTGGCGCAAGCTTTGGCAACGTTACCATCTCCGATCTGGATTATGCGGATGATGTAGCCATTCTCGCTGAAGTAGTTCAGGTGCTCAAGCATGCCCTGGAAGTCATGAACTCAGAGACACATCCCCTGGGACTGATGATCAGCTGGGGAAAGACTAAGGTCCAAAGCCTGAGCGACTTCCATCCACCACCTGCTCCCCCAGTGATCGACTCCCATGAGGTGGAGGTTGTTGACAAGTTCAACTACCTTGGCAGCATGATCACCACCGACTGCAAAAGCGCGGCTGATATCAGGATCCGTGTTGGCCGGGCCGCCACAGCGATGGCCAACCTTAGCAAGATCTGGTCTGACAGACGGCTGTCAGTGCTCACCAAGCTCAGGCTCTACAACAGCCTAGTCCTCTCCATCCTGTTGTATGGTGCTGAAGCATGGACTCTGACGTCCACACAGGAGCGGCACTTAGATGCCTTCGATGCCAAATGTTTGCGCAGGATTCTGGGGATAAGGTGGTATGACCGTGTCACCAACATCGCCCTACGCCGGTCAACAAACCAGCCTCCAGTCTCCCAGAAGATTCGAGCTGCCCGCCTCCGACTTTTCGGCCACCTCGCCAGATCATCTCCGCCCTCAGAACCAGCCAGACTACTGCTGGAACCCACACCTACAAACTGGACCCGACCCAGGGGCAGGCCCAGACAGAAGTGGCTGGATGTCCTGTCAGCAGACCTGAGAGCAGCAGGCCACAACCTAACTACAGCATGGGCAGCGGCGCAGAATAGAAGTGCTTGGAGGACTGTTTGCCGGGGCGCTACGCTCCCAGGAGCTTGCGGATATGAGTGAGTGAGTGAGTGAGAGGAGACCTTCCTGATTTCACACGTTTGAAAGCAGCTTCATATCGAAACATTTTACGATCACTTAAAATACTTAAAAAGTCAGAAAAATTTGTAGTTTATTGAACAATTTTTCGGTAGAATAACTTATGATGAGGCATTCTATTTTGTTTTAGTCAGAGGAGACCTTCCTGATTTCATACATTTCTAAAAGAAGTTTCTGATCAAAGCCTTCACTACAAATGTACTTCACGATCACACAAAGGACTGGAAATGTCGGGAAAATTTGTGGTATATTGAATCATCTTTACAAGGTTGGGTCCATTTGATCCTAACCTATTCCTCTTGTGGCTCGTTTTTAGGTTTTACTACCAGAAGTGCATTCAGGTATTGAACCTCAAACGACCCAGTTTGGCATTTAATGTTGAACTTGGGATTTGGGTGATGTGGATATCGTTTAGCTCAGGCTTTGGCTTTCAGTTCTGATCAATAAAAGGCACACTCAGGAGGTAATTGTACAAAGGTTAGGCAGAAGTGCAGAAATTTTTGTATAATGTTTCCATTATAAGGTTACAGTAATTAAAATGGTTGGTTACTGGATTTGAAGTAATTCTGAACTTGAAAACAGAGTCTGAGGGGAAAGTCTGCATCTTGGTACCAACAGTTTCAGGGAGGGAATGTAGTCAGGTGCAAGTTTTCCTCCCAGCCCTCTGTTTGCATCTTGTCCTCTAGCAGACTTCTGACTAGAAAATAACAGAGACTAAAGAAATCAAATTATTTTAGAGACACAGAAAGTGATAAAAATGGAAAATTAAACTTTTATTACCTCAACAAAATTTATCAAAGGCTCCCTCTTACACCATTTTGTGCAACAATCATTTTCAATCATCTCTGATACATGTATGCCTGAATCCAGGTCAGTATGCTGTACTTGTCCCTAAGGGTTGGACTTAGGAGATGCTGCAGTGTGGCAACAGTCAGTAATCACCAGCCTGTGTTCACTCATACATGTGTATATCAAACTGGTTTAGCTCTTTCTTTCTTTCTTTGTTATCTCCATGAAAAATGGAGATATTGTTTTGGGTCTGTCTGTCTGTGTGTGTGTCTGTGTGTGTGTCTGTCTGTGTGTGTGTGTGTGTGTCTGTGTGTGTTTCCGCCAATTACTGGTGAGCATAACTTAAGAACGCCTTTATGTATGGTGATGATATTTGGTATGTAGGTAGGTCTTAGGAAGACAAAGGTCAAGGTCAAATCTGGGCCTCCTGGTGGCTGACCTTGGTACTGCAGCAGAACTTCCGGTTTTTGTATCTTTTGTCCTGAACATGCTATGGTCTTGATTTTTTGGTGGCAGATAGCTTTTCCTGTCAGGAATAAGTGGTGTGGGTTTTGTCCCCCCAGTAGCTTGTGTTGGAACTGCAGGGGGGGTTTCGGAGAAATCTTTAAGAGCAGATAAGTCCAGAAAGGAGCAACGTATTATCATGATTTTTGGTATGTAGGTAGCTTACACAGAGATGTACATAATTAAATGCAACTTATGCAAATGAGGACTTAATTTGCATAATTAATGAGGAAATTCTGTAATTCCAGTGTTTTACATTATATGACTTTCATACATGTAATGTGTATAATCTATCGCAGGTAGAATATTAACAGATACCAATTATGCAAATTTGGACCTCATTTGCATAATTAATCTGAAACTTCTATGATTCCTTAGTGGTAAATGATGGAAATTTCATACTTGTGACATATGTAAGTTAGTTAAAAGTTTACAACACCATGCATATATTATGTTAATGTAGAGGTCATTTGCATAATTTATGATAACATGTTGAAAAGAAACATTGCGAAAGGATTGGACTTTCACATCAAATATACGTTATTTGTGTTGAGGAAACCATATTTCATGGAGATATGAGGTCTCCGAATTCTTGTTTATAATGTTAGCCACTAACATATAGATGAACGGTTATGTAAATATAGAGGTCATGCAAATGTAAGGTACTAATTATCATACGGAGAGAGTGATAAGTATGTGAAAAGGACTACGCGTTCAAAGATTCCTAACTTCCTGTAGATTAAAGACTACGTACTCAACATAAACATTCAAACCACGTTAAAACGAAAAGCTGACTATTTGCCTCCTATACTGTGCTGGATATGTTGGCGACTTCCCTCAACATTAAGTTCTACAAACATTTAACACCAAATACGCAGTTGGAAGCTGGTCTCTATGTGACCTATGACCTGACAGGACTTATAATTATTATCTCCATGAAAAATGGAGATATTGTTTTGGGTCTGTCTGTCTGTCTGTGTGTCTGTGTGTGTGTGTGTCTGTCTGTGTGTCTGTGTGTGTTTCCGCCAATTACTGGTGAGCATAACTTAAGAACGCCTTTATGGATGGTGATGATATTTGGTATGTAGGTAGGTCTTAGGAAGACAAAGGTCAAGGTCAAATCTGGGCCTCCTGGTGGCTGACCTTGGTACTGCAGCAGAACTTCCGGTTTTTGTATCTTTTGTCCTGAACATGCTATGGTTTTGATTTTTTGGTGGCAGATAGCTTTTCCTGCAAGGAATAAGTGTTGTGGGTTTGGTCCCCCTAGCAGCTTGTGCTGGAACTGCAGGGGGGTTTTTGCAAAAAGTTTTAAGAGCATATAAGTCCAGAAAGGAGCAACGTATTATCATGATTTTTAGTATGCAGGTAGCTTACACAGAGATGTACATAATTAAATGCAAATTATGCAAATGAGGACTTCATTTGCATAATTAATGAGAAAATTCTGAAATTCCAGTGTTTTTCATTATAGGACTTTCATACATGCAATGTGTATAATCTATCGCAGGTAGAATATCAACAGATACCAATTATGCTAATATATACCTCATTAGCATAATTAATATGAAAATTATATAATTCTTTAGTGGTCATTGATGGGAATTTCATGCTTGTGACATGTGTAAGTTAGTTAAAAGTTTACAACACCATACATATATTATGTTAATGCACAGGTCATATGCATAATTAATGATAACGTGTTGACGTGAAACATTGCCAAAGGATTGGACTTTCACATCAAATATATGTTATTTGTGTTCAGGAAACCATATTTCATGGAGATATGAGGTCGTGGAACTCTTGTTGAGATTGCATTAAGACAATAGAATGTGGACACTGGGCAGCTACTAGCTGATAATGTGACCACATATTTCATACACACATATTAACAATGGTGAGCACAATGTAAATACAATCCAATAAAAATACATAGTATTAGATATATGGAATACAAAGATAGCTATGAAATTTGAAAACATGGTGGTAAGTCATTCAAAAATGAAGACTTAACACTATGCGGAAACAGTGGCTCAGCTGGAAGGAAATTTTTGGTAGTTGTTATAGGCATGAAGTTTAGCTCACTGAAGAGCTACTCTTCCACTGGTCATGACAGATCGTTGTCTACCAGAAAAGAGGCCTTGTTAACTCCAAGTACAGAACTAGGGTGGTCTACCCCAAGGCAGTTTACTGGCTGTGCAAGATGGACTCAGATATGGCTGGCTGCCATCTAATAAAGACAGTGCTGAAGGGCTTTTATATGTACATGATGGAGTCTGAGTTGACAACTGTTCAATACATCGATATTTGAACTTCTGAAGTTATTCACTACAAAAGTCTGTTGGAATGAGCTAGATCATAGATGCACATGATACAGGACTGATATAGATGATAGCCAACTGATAAAGAACAGTAGTGGTATCCAGTATTTGATTGTACTGCTGCGGGGTCCTGACACACGGGTGGGCTGCAGTCGGCTGGTCTTCACACCACGTTTCCAGACAGCTCTGTCCAGTTTACTTCTTAACTCCAAGTTGAGAACTAGGGTGGTCTACCTTAAGGCAGTTTACTGGCTGTGCAAGATGGACTCAGATATGGCTGGCTGCCATCTAATAAAGACAGTGCCAGAGGGCTTTTGCATGTGTATGATGGAGTCTGAGTTGTTTGATACATCAATGTTTTAATGTCTAAAGTTAGGCACACAAAAATCTGTCAAAATGGATACACGTGCTACAGGACTGATAAAGCTGATGTCCATCAGATGAAAGAACAGTGCCAGAGGTTAGATTTATGATGCGGTACTGGGTGTGATGTATCGACATGTGAACTTCTAAAGTTGGATACAGAAATGAAGTCCGTTCAATAGGCCATTATAGTGACCTTTCAGACTGCAAGACTGCAGGTTTGAATACTTGCAGCTTGGCTGTGGTTGATCTTAAACCTGATACAGAGTCTTCTAGGGCCACACCAATTTATCTCCTTGGTTCTCGGACATTTTAGGGTGAAAGTATAGCAAGAGGACATCATAAAGCAGAAGACAGGGAGGAAAACTTGAATATGACTGTATTCACTTCATAAAACGGAGTGCACCAAGGCACAAACCTGGTCCTCGGGCTTTGTTTTCATCTATATGTTAACCCAGTTAAGCATGTCTTTTTTTTTAGCCTCAAACAGTATAAGCTTACTAACTCCAACAGGAGTGTTGAACTCAGACAAAGTGGTTTACTGGTTACGCACACTAGTTTTCATGTGCCACAGCGTTGACATGCAGGACGCCCATCTAATAAAGGAACTGTGCCTGAGGTCTAGTACACAATGAGATACTGACCTACATGTAACAACCATTCAGTATATTGATTTAGAGGTAAGCACACTCAGACAGTGGTTCATACAGCAATATTCTGCAACATCTGCCCTATTCTGTGTCTGTCCTTGGTGCTGAAAACATTGTTAAGGTGTACTTCTGAATGGAAACTACCGGAAGAATACAGTCTGTCAGATTCTGTGGTTGTCCTGAATGTAAACCACTGGAATACTACAATCTGTTATATTCTGTGGTTGTTTTGGTGCTGTCCCTAGTGCTGAAAACATGGTTATCATGTACTTCTGAATGGAAACTACCGGAAGAATACAGTCTGTCAGATTCTGTGGTTGTCCTGAATGTAAACCACTGGAATACTACAATCTGTTATATTCTGTGGTTGTTTTGGTGCTGTCCCTAGTGCTGAAAACATGGTTATCATGTAGTTCTGAATGGAAACTACTGGAAGAATACAGTCTGTTAGATTCTGTGGTTGTCCTGAATGAAAACCACTGGAATACTACAATCTGTTATATTCTGTGGTTGTTTTGGTGCTGTCCCTAGTGCTGAAAACATGGTTATCATGTAGTTCTGAATGGAAACTACTGGAAGAATACAGTCTGTTAGATTCTGTGGTTGTCCTGAATGAAAACCACTGGAATACTACAATCTGTTATATTCTGTGGTTGTTTTGGTGCTGTCCCTAGTGCTGAAAACATGGTTATCATGTAGTTCTGAATGGAAACTACTGGAAGAATACAGTCTGTCAGATTCTGTGGTTGTCCTGAATGAAAACCACTGGAATACTACAATCTGTTATATTCTGTGGTTGTTTTGGTGCTGTCCCTAGTGCTGAAAACATGGTTATCATGTAGTTTTAAATGGAAACTACTGGAAGAATACAGTCTGTTAGATTCTGTGGTTGTCCTGAATGAAAACCACTGGAATACTACAATCTGTTATATTCTGTGGTTGTTTTGGTGCTGTCCCTAGTGCTGAAAACATGGTTATCATGTAGTTCTGAATGGAAACTACTGGAAGAATACAGTCTGTTAGATTCTGTGGTTGTCCTGAATGAAAACCACTGGAATACTACAATCTGTTATATTCTGTGGTTGTTTTGGTGCTGTCCCTAGTGCTGAAAACATGGTTATCATGTAGTTTTAAATGGAAACTACTGGAAGAATACAGTCTGTTAGATTCTGTGGTTGTCCTGAATGAAAACCACTGGAATACTACAATCTGTTATATTCTGTGGTTGTTTTGGTGCTGTCCCTAGTGCTGAAAACATGGTTATCATGTAGTTCTGAATGGAAACTACTGGAAGAATACAGTCTGTTAGATTCTGTGGTTGTCCTGAATGTAAACCACTGGAATACTACAATCTGTTATATTCTGTGGTTGTTTTGGTGCTGTCCCTAGTGCTGAAAACATGGTTATCATGTAGTTCTGAATGGAAACTACTGGAAGAATACAGTCTGTTAGATTCTGTGGTTGTCCTGAATGAAAACCACTGGAATACTACAATCTGTTATATTCTGTGGTTGTTTTGGTGCTGTCCCTAGTGCTGAAAACATGGTTATCATGTAGTTCTGAATGGAAACTACTGGAAGAATACACTGTCAGATTCTGTGGTTGTCCTGAATGAAAACCACTGGAATACTACAATCTGTTATATTCTGTGGTTGTTTTAGTGCTGTCCCTAGTGCTGAAAACATGGTTATCATGTAGTTCTGAATGGAAACTACTGGAAGAATACAGTCTGTTAGATTCTGTGGTTGTCCTGAATGAAAACCACTGGAATACTACAATCTGTTATATTCTGTGGTTGTTTTGGTGCTGTCCCTAGTGCTGAAAACATGGTTATCATGTAGTTTTGAATGGAAACTACTGGAAGAATACAGTCTGCTATATTCTGTGGTTGTCCTGAATGAAAACCACTGGAATACTACAATCTGTTATATTATGTTATTGTGTTAGTACTGTCCCTAGTGCTGAAAACATGGTTATGGTGTAGTTCTGAATAAAAACCACTGGAATATTACAGTTTTGTATGCTAAAGATACTTGTAACACTAGTACTGTATACTGTAGATTTAAAAATCAGACACTTAAAATTTGAATATCCCTTTGACCATACCATAATGTAGCTCTTTGAATTAACACAAAACAATGAGTTTAAATATAAGGTCTTGATTTTTCCACTCTTTCCAAATAACCTGATACTTTCCAAAAGAAAAAGAAAATGACTTATCTTTTTACTAGTCTTGTTGCAATTCTTACAAATTTCTAAGATAGTCTTGAAAGATTTGTCTCAGGAACTAGGTGTTCTACTTCCCAAGGATTAAGTGTCAGGGGAGGTATAATACAGCCCTTCATGTATTGGATAACAGTAATATGATGAAGTGTTGTATAGATGAGAATAGATGACCAGCCTGATAACCACAGATTGATCCTGACAAAAAAAGGCATCATAAAAACAGTCATTTGGTTTGGATGGGATGGGATGGGAAATGGTATCATTTCTTGGGTATATTTTACCATTTGGAAACTTTCTGTCTGTGGCTCACTAGGTAACAATGATAGGCATCCGTGCATATTTTTGGCAGCTACATTACTGTCAAGGCAACATCAAACTGGCATTTGGTTTTGGAGGGTGGGAAATGATATTATTTCTTGAGATTATGTTTTTTAAGGTATATTTCACCTTTTGCAACCTTATTTCTGTGGCTTACTAGGTATGAAACAGGTAACAATGCTAGGCATCCATGTAGGTGTTTTGGACCTAAATTTCATTCACATTTGGATACACTCTACATGTAGGTTGGAATGTTTTGAACCTTGTTAAATTTCCTATTGCATCATATTTTACAAGTACTTGACAATGTAAGGTTTTTGCAACACTTCGCAATCAATTGGTGTTTGTTACGAAGAGATTGAAATTATAATGAAACAGGTTTGAACTGTAATTTCTAACACAAGATATTGGACTTGCCCAAATTTTCGACAGTACAACTCCAGTCTTTGTCAAGGAATGAGAGGTCCACCGCTTCTGTGACGTGTTGTGTGAAAGTTAAGATTGAAATTTTAAGTTTGTTCGAAACAAAAGATTTTGAAGATGCAAGACAAGGATTGAAGAACTGAGTTGAGTTAGCCTGTTATTAGGAAAGTTCATAATGTGGTTACATGCTGAGCCCAGAACAAAGCTGATGGCCCACTTGATAATGCAGACATGCTCACAGTGGTATCAGTAACAACCCAATAACAACCTCCAGATCTAGAGACCCACTAGTGATATTACAGTCACACCGCAGTCGTTATGATGGAGACATTTGGGCCTTTCATGTAGTTTCATCATGCAATTGATAAGGCTGATGTCCTCCTATGGGCCGTCATGTTCTCATTCTGTCAGCTAACAACACATGGATTTGCAGTCAGCAGTTTTTACTGTTGCTGTGGCTCAGTGTCTGTGGTAATTGAATTTTGTGGAATGACATACATTTGCTTCCTTTGGGTTTGGCACAGTGAATGAACAAATAGAGTTGTCTGGAAAGAGTTTTGGGGGGTTCTTAATAGTTAGTTTATGTGTCATGGTCTTATTAAACCTGATCACTTCAAACTAAGGGAGTGAATTATTGCTTTTTGGCTTCTTTGACTTTCTGTTTGTCTATCTATCTGTATGTATGTATGTGTGTTTGTGTGCGTGTGTGTGTGCTTGTGTATGTGTGTGTGTGAGAGAGTGTGTGTATGTGTGTGACAGGATATATATGTGTGTGTGCGTGTGTGTGTTTATGTGTATGTGTGTGACAGGATGTGTATGTGGGAATGTAATTTTCTTCCACACAACCAATTAATCTTACCTTAGCTTACGTTTCGGTGTCACTCTGACACCTTCCTCAGAGCTTCTGACTTGCTTGTAGCTTCTCGCCGCTATATGGAAAGGTTGTTTAGAAAACACAACGTAGCCGTGGCAGTGAAGCCTAAAACCACCTTGAGAAACATCCTTGTGCATCCCAAGGACAAGCTGGGAGATCATGCTAAAACTGATTGTGTATACAAGATCCCTTGCAATAGTTGCAAAGAAGTGTACATTGGTGAGACGGGGAGAACATTTGGCACACGTTTAGAAGAACATAGGAAAGAAGCTGAGAACATAGATGCGATCAAGTACACGCGATCTCAGAAACGACAGGCGGATAAAGAAGAGAAGAAGTCAGCTGTAACAGATCACATTGCACGCAACAACTGTGTAATCAACTGGGAAGGGGCAAGAGTGATAGACAGAGAAGACAACAGACGGATCAGGTGGATCAAAGAAGCTGTGTGGATACGCAAGTCATCCCCAGTGATGAACCGGGACGAAGGGGGGTACAAGCTTAGCCACGTATGGGACTCTCTTCTCGCCGCAAAAGCGCCACCTATATCGGCTACATATAGCGGCGAGAAGCTACAAGCAAGTCAGAAGCTCTGAGGAAGGTGTCAGAGTGACACCGAAACGTAAGCTAAGGTAAGATTAATTGGTTGTGTGGAAGAAAATTACATTCCCAGTTTTACCTACCAACCTGATGAAATTATTTTCGGAAGGATGTGTATGTGTGTGTGTGTGTGTGTGCATGTGTACATGTATGTGTATGAGTGTGTTTGTATGTGTGTGAGAATGTGTCTGTGTGTGTGTGTGTGTATGTATATGTATGTGTATGTGTGTGATAGGATGTGTGTTTGTGTGTATGTGTATGTGTATGTGTGTGACAGGATGTGTGTGTGTGTGTGTGTGTGTGTGTGTGTGTGCACATGTGTTTGTGTGTGCATGTGTATGTGTATGAGTGTGTGTGTGTGAGAGAGAGAGAGTGTGTGTGTGTGTGTGTGTGTGCACGTGTGTGCATGTGTATGAGTGTGTGTGTGTGTGTGAGAGAGTGTGTGTGTGTGTGTGTGTGCATGTGTATGTGTATGAGTGTGTGTGTGTTTGTGTGTGTGTGTGTGTGTGTGCACATTTGTGTGTTTGTTTCTGTGTTTCTGGCATTGCCACTATACAATGCAGTGTGGCTAAAAGTATCTCTGGGACTGAGATGGTTGCAAAACATGGTTGGAGTCTGCCATCTGTGATTGCCTTGTTGTTGATGTTTCATTCAATAGTTAAAAGTAGAAGTTGCAGGTCTTTCAAGGTCCCATGTTTGGGTAGAACCACACCCAGAGCATGTTAAAGAACCCACCACACCTATTAATAAGAGTATGGAGAAACCTTACTTGTATTTATGGTCCAATAACTTCCTAAATGATCTTGTAATCAGATGTAATCTGGCATGTTGTTTCTATTTTGAGTGGAGAGAAGACCTCTGACCTCCATGTGTAGTTTGAAGGTCATGCTCCAAATAATATGTATGGAAACATGAAAGTATTTCTAACGAGTCTTGAGACATATTTGGGTCGTGCCTTGACCTTAATACATCTCAGTAACCTTATTCTGGAGGAAGGCTGGGTTTGAGCATGAAATATGTGCTCTAAATACCATGATGTATGATGTACTTTTCCACTGGTTGCAATGAGAATGTGAGATGCAGTAAATAAAGGTGCCTGGAAATTCCACGTAATTTTTTTCAGTGAGTAGAAAACACTGAACATTGCTTAACCCTGAGAAATGTGCTCTAACTTGTAATATCTATTATGTTAAACTAATTTTTCACTGGTTCTAGCATGAAGAACAAATATTGTGTATTAGCCGTTACATACAGCTACAATGTCCTGAAAAATCCCGTGTCATTTCAACATGCAAAGAACCATAAGGCCATGTT
This sequence comes from Branchiostoma floridae x Branchiostoma japonicum, assembly GCA_013266295.2. Taxonomy (NCBI): domain Eukaryota; kingdom Metazoa; phylum Chordata; class Leptocardii; order Amphioxiformes; family Branchiostomatidae; genus Branchiostoma; species Branchiostoma floridae x Branchiostoma japonicum. The sequence continues at coordinate 26,356,463 of CM023834.1, read as the reverse complement.
GATTTGAGTATATGGATGACATCTGCGCGCACATGCCATTTTGTTTGTTGTTGTCTGCACGCTTGGGTGACGCTGAATTTTGTAAGTCTCATTGTTTTCAATATTAACTTCTAGTAGCACAAGATGAACGCCTTGTCGTGTCTGTAGATTTGCGGAGAAACTTTTAACTTATAATGTAAACTGATATTTCTAAATACCATAGTGTAAATAAGCTGTCAAATTTCAAAGTGTAACTGTGACGCCACTGTTTGTGCATGCTTCTTACTGTGGTATGTTTATGCACTGCATTTGTGAAAAAATATTAGATTCTTTCTGTATAATAGATATTTTATTTCTGGAAAAACATGAGTGTCCAGGACCTGCTTATCCCTGTGTGAATCACGTATTGTGTGCATGTTGTAGTCAAGAAATGAAGTGTGATTGCGATCGTACAGTAACGAGCCTGGGCAAGAGGGAGGGGGTGGAAGTGATGAAATAGTTGCGGTGATGAAATTTTAGCGGTAAATGGTGACGGCTAAAACCGCTATAGTTAAGTGACCGTTAACAAATGAAGAATTACATATATGCCATAAATTGCCAAAAAAATATTGGAAAACAATACTATTGTTGTAGAATGCCAAAATTCCAAAGGAAAAGAAGAAATGTGAAGAAATGAAAATGAAGAGTCTATTATTTGCAATACCATACTCTGTGTGTAGTCATTTGTTCAACCTTCATGACCATGTAGATTTCATAATGAAGGCAACTTTTTTTTTGGTCAAACTTTTTTTTATTCGCACGCTCACATCACTTTTGGGGTTCCCAGAGGATGTCAGCCATATAATCAAATCAACATGGCCTAACTAGGGCATGAAAAATGGGCTCTAAATACTCAGGAATGGCAGACTGGGCAAGGAAGGTGGAACTAGACATCAAGTCAGCTATTTTTGTACTGTTTGTAGCAAGAGCAATGGGTTATATGCGCATTACATACGACTTCAGTGTCCTGAAAAATACTGTGCCATTTCAACATATGACAGGTACCATACATTTGTAATCAGGGCTTGGGCTTGAGAAATGTGCTCTACATACTCGCTGTATTAATCACTGTACACAATCAAGAACAGAAATGTACCTCGGTCTAGTTTTGTATACCAAAGAGCTAATTTTCCACTGATGGTGACAAGAATGCCTGATGCTTTCTAAGCAGTACATACAGGTCAATGTGCTGGGAAATTCTACCGCTCTTTCATGTAGAACCATGAACAGTTGACGAGCGTGAGAAATGAGCTCTAGATACTGCTAACTGGAACACTGAATGTATAACAATAGCCTTAAGAAAGGCACCAGCCTGAGAAATGTGCTCTAGATTATGTGGACTGGGGACACTTATCTCTAGATCTGTGAGCCATGGATCCTTCAGCTATGCAGGCACATGGCAGAAACTACACAATGTACTGGTTATGTTACAACACCGTCACATTCATCACAGGTTGTCAAACAAGTTTGTAGTAATGGAGTTTTAAGCAGGCTGGTCCTTCAGCTTTGCCTGCACATGGCAGCAGCTACACAATGTGTACTCAGTCTGGTTAAGTTATAGTACAGTCACATTTGTCATAGGTTGTGGAAAGATTTTGGTGTCACAGATTGAATTTTCAAGCAGGTTGTGACAGAACCAACCACAGACAAGGATCTACATTAAGTTTTGTAATACAGCCTTTTCTGCAACAAGACAGGTGAATTTTGTTGTATGACTATCCCAAGAATATCTTCAGTTTGCGATTGTACAATAGTCATGTCGGACGTTTTTGACTGGGCCCTTACATGTACATTTAGTGTCTTGTAAGATCAGATTCTACAAAAATGTATTTCATATGTTAACTTCCATCCTTTTTTGGGGAATAATAATAATGATAATCATATAGCTAGGTGCTGCGTTGACCAATCAGAAGCCTCCATTTCCTATTGATTATGACACCGTAATGTCACAGTTAGCATGATAGAGGTATTGCAAAATCATCCCAAGCGGTCTTTATTTCATAAGTGGTCCTTTGTTGTGAGATAAAGACCACTTGACCATTATGGGAGTAAACCATTGTGCAGGGGTTGTGCACTCTTTTTGCTAACATTTTGTAGCACGTTTCCTTGTTGAATAGAAATGTTTAGTCTTGCCATCAACTAATTCTTTCAGCAATGCATAATGAAACTAGAGTTCCACGACCTCATACCTTCGCCAAATGAGGTTACCTTTATGACCTAGATTTCCCCTAAGTATGCAAATTAGATCCTCATTTAAATGAATTACATCACTTGATCATATTCATCACCCAATGGCAGTGTTATCTTAACAAAGAATGCTATTCTAACATTTTCTCATAAATTATGCAAATGAGGTCCTGATCTGAATAAGTTATGTTAAATGATGTTCACCTTCAGTCAACTGCGAAATTGCCAGCATCAACCACTACGGAATTATAGTATTTTCTCATTAATTATGCAAATTAGGTATTCATTTACATAATTAATATATGACGATGTTCCTCTCAGTGTTAATTACACATGTCACAAGGTTGAATAGCCCTATCATGGAAGGTAGCTGAATAACAGAATTCCCTCATTAATTATGCAAATTAAATTCTAATTTGCATAATTTTCATCTAATCATGTCAAGCATCACTTAAGCTACCTACATACCAAATATCAAGACGATCTGTCAACTGGTTATTGAGTTATCCTACTTCAAACATTTTCATACAAACGCTCCTGCAGTTCCAGAGCAGGCCGCTAGGGGGCCCAAACTTCTTCCTGAGCACACTTCTTCTTCGTCACTTCTTCCTGAGCACAAGAGCTACCTACCATCCAAAAATCATGACCCTAGCATGTCCAGATCACGAGATATCACAGGGGTCAAAATACCCCTCTGTGTGCAACTTGGTGCAAGTAAATTTGGTGTCGTGCAACTAATTTTTTGCCGGTATGCACCGCGGTGCAAGTTTGCTTTATCCGCTGTTACTAAGTACCTGTAGAAATACCCAATAAAGAACTGGAAAGGGAACAAAACCAGAATCCATGAAGTTTTTATTGAAGTTACAACATGTACGTTTGGTTGTGTTCGTTTCATTTTTAGGGGGTGCAACTATTTTTCTTCTGGTGCAAGTATTTTTTTTTTCATCTGCACCAGTGCAAGTTGGCCCAAAAATCCATTTCGACCCCTGTATCAAAACCGGAAGTTCAGCTGCAGTACCATAACAAGCCACCAGGGGGTCCAAAATCTAATCATTTCGAGGTCTCATCAAGACCTACCCACCTACCAAATATCAAGATAATCCATCTAAACCTTCTCGAGTGATGCTGGTAACACACAGACACACAGACAGACACACCGCCACTAAAACATAACCTTCTTGGCGAAGGTAACAAAGACCATGTCAATACATGTCAGAATTTTTCCTTGAAGAACTGACTGAGTAGCCTGGGTGCCATCCGATTTTGTAACGGCCAGCCCGAAAAAATTTTTTCGGGCTGGCCGTTACAAAATCGGATGGCACCCAGGCTACTGACTGAGGCCAATTTAGACTCAATATGTGGGTCCTTGGAATCAGGGAAAGATGCACAGGAACAGCGCCTAGCGGACGGGAAGATAGGGAGTGACTGTAACGGTTTGTTATATAATTTAAGTTTGTATGTGTTATACAGGAATGTGTCACTCTTTACTGTGTCAGTTTGGATAGGCTATATGATAATAACGTTAATGACCCGCCTGATCCTCATCAGTGTATATGGTGCGATAAAGCCTTGTCAGTTGCTATAACCACCGAATAAAACCACCGAGTGAGCGGAGCGAACGAGCTCGAGGTGGTTTTATTCGGTGGTTATAGCAACTGACAAGGCTTTATTACACCATATACACCTTGGGGCGGGTCATTAACCCTTAATTATTTAAGGAAGAGGCAGCAACCATGTCGACAGTCATGAAACATTTGCTTTTCTTGCTCCGGTTTACTAACTAGCTGTGTTTCTTCTCTTCCATGTGCTGCTTTCTTGCTGTTGTGTGGGCCACTCAACAGGTATGTTGTACTACCTAGTTACCATAAATAAAAACTGCAGCTATGTATGAAGAGTGCTTTATTCTCTCTGTGGGGTACTGTATTACTCTTTCCCTGAAGTTCCCTTTGCCTTGATGACTGTAGTCATAATGGTATAGAAAAGTTAGATAAAACTTTTAGTATGACAGAAAAGGTAGCATCTGTTAGCTGTATCGTTTTATCTGCCCTAACTTTGCTGGTTATGAATTCAAATTTCAATACCTTTATAGCATTACATCTTAAGGTTAAATGCTTCCTGTTGCCTAAATGGCTATTTTTATAATAATTTTATCGGTCTGCAAAGTCATAAAATTTAACAACTTGAAGACAGAAAAGTTCACACATCTGTTGGCTATGACCTTTTTATCCAGCCCAACTTTCCTGGTAACAAATTCAACTTCTGAATCAGTAATATTCAATACCTTTATAGCATTGTAACTTAAGGTTAAATGCTTCCTGTTGTCTCAATGGCTACAGTTTTATTGGTTTGCAACGTTCAAAAAAGTTAAAATGTGACAAAAAAGTTCACACATCTGTCAGCTGTACCTATTTATCCAGCCCAATATTTCTGGTTACAAATTCAGTCAGTAACATTTAACAACTTTATAGTGTTATACTATCAGGCTAAATGCTTCCTGTTGCCTAAATGGCTACAGTTTTATTGGTCTGGAAAGTTATGGAAAAGTTTGAATGTGACGGAGAAGACCACACATATATCAGCTGGGACATTTTATCTACCCCAACTTTCTTGGTACAAATTCAACTTCAGTAACATTAAGACGTTAAAACTGGATAAGGATAAGATAACATTACAATAACTTTATAGTGTTACACTTTCAATAGCTACAGTTCTATCGGTCTGCAAAGTTGTGGAAAAGTTTAAAGGTGACAGAAAAAGATCACACATCTATCAGTGTTGGCCTTCTGTCCACCTGTACATGATGTACAAAATTACCAACGGCCTCGTAGCCATTCCACCCACTCGTCTCATCCCAGCGTTTACTCTCAACTGCCGAGTAAACATACCCCCCGGAATAAACGTACCCCCCGGACAAATCTTCAAAATCTAATAAACATAACCCCCGGAATAAACGTACTCCCCGGAAAATTACCAAAATTGACCGGGTAACCTGTGTGTATTATACTAAAATGCGCCCTTACTCATATATGCGCAAATCTTTAACTGTTATTTGCAATTATGAATTTAAATAGACAACAAAGAGAGCATTTCTGGTACAAATGTACACATGCTGTTGTGAAATACATATAATCATTGTTACAAAAAAGGCAGCTGCCTATTAGTACAGGTAGTTAGAAATGTACTGACAAGACTGTACTCATCAAATGTACTGTCAACATCACAGCCACATTGCACGTTGACTTGACATACACCACTAGCAAGCATTGCTAAGAAAACACTCAAGTTATAGTTTGGAAATATTCGAACACGGTCATCAATACAAAGTAAAAAAAAAACATGCAACTGCCTTGTTAGAAATATACATACTTAGTGCTCAGCACTGTGCTCCCAACCCAAAACATTTGGGCGCACCAGTAAAAATCTAGGCGCACAACCAGAAAGATATTGTCCTATCGACATAATTTGCAGTAATTTGCACGAATACACTGAAATGGTTTTTTTTTCAAGGATCTCCCCAGAAATTTAGAGCAGGGTGCGAAGGGTGCAAAGCACTTGATGCAGCTTCCCCTTCCCTTGCATTTTGTCTTTCCCAGACACAAATGGAACTCATTTAAATTTCCTGCAACTTCAGCTCTACATCCTCTCTAAAATTACAAACTCATCAGGCAGGAAAAATGTTCAAGATGTTACAAACGTTACTTAATTCTGCACTTATCCTCTTTGTCTTCACGTTATATTGAAAAATTCAGCATCCTTAAATTTTGAAAAAAAATTGGGCACAGGTTCCCTGCTATGACCCCTAACCGGGGGCCAACGGTGCTTCCACAGTTCAACAAGTAAAAAATGTCATGATACAAACTGTACATGCATTTTCTACCCAGGAACTTGGAGCAAGTATTCCAAAGGTGTTACTGATATTAATATATTAAAACTAAACCTAAGCTAGTACCTACCCAATCATATTTCACCACTTCCCAAACAAAATCACATATCAACACAGCTGAACAAATAAAAATGTGATTATGTCTAGAAAAATAACTAAAAATTAGAATTAAAATTAAATTGAAATCAAAATTAAAATTAAAATTCACATTTTACAGCTTACCAAAAACGCTGCCAACAATTTCTAATCTTGTACAAAATGAAGTAACATCCCGATATTCAATGAATCAATGTTTAATCTTGCACCCAGAAACAAAATTCTACCTTGGCCACCTAGCGAAATATGATCACACTGCAGTTCTTCAGATATCGGGAGCTCTTGAAAAAACAAGATGGCCGCCTTGCGTGCCGAGCGCTACAGATTTTCTTTTTCAAGGCCGAAAAAATGTGCCCCAAACTCGTAAAAATGGATTGAATACAAGGTCAGTAGAACGAAAAAATGTTGTTCTCTCGATGTTTAACTTGTTGGAGCACTGATGCTTCATTCAAAGGGAAAATTTGCGTGAGTTATTTTTCTCCATGTTGCCGATTTGAAAGTAACAGCTGTGTTAGCGGCCGGCCGGCGGCGAAAACAGGCCCGAAAATGACAAGTTTCCCGCTACAATACGCGTTTGTAAACATCTTTACGTCAAAGATTTGTTGATTTTTTTCACGCGTATTCGAAAAAAAATACTGATTTTCCAAAAATTAATAAACGTACCGTGCAAAATAAGAATGTACCGGGTGGACATTCCGGCCCAAAAAAATAAACGTACCGGTATGTTTATTCGGCAGTTGAGAGTACGCGTATACAGCCATTCCCAGAAATACAAGACACTGCGGCCGAACTTAAGGTTAAATGCTACCTGTGACACTGCCAAATATGCAGATTACGCTAGAACCATCTCTGAGTGGAATAACCTCTCAGCATACATAGTGGACAGCCCCTCACTGGACTCTTTCAAAAGCAGGCTGTCATCCCGCCCGTAGTCCAGACGCTGCGCCTCCCCCCGTCTGCGTGATGTCCCGACTAGGAAATTTGCAGACTATTGAACTTGAACTTGAACTTGTACAATCAGCATAACATCAGATGAACTACTTTGAGCCACAGAATGGATCTGGGGTGTGGTGATGACACTGTTTCATGGGCAACTGTACAGTGTTCACCCATGGATGGGAATTTTTATGGTCGCCCCCCCCCCCCCCCCCCTGTTTTATGTAGTTTATCTTCAGGAAAGCGTCAGGAGTAGAGATATAGTGATAAGAATGTTTGGCATCAAGATCTACAGTTAAAGCCTTCAATGTTTGCCATGCATGTAGATGTGTTTTTTCATGGCTGGAGTTTTTGCTTGTCTGACTTTTTGTTATTGTAAAGGTATAACAAGATAGTGACTTGTAATGTCATAGAGGTTCTTTTATTTATACCAATATTAGATGCTTAAAGTTATTGTTTCTCATTTTTTTGTATCTGCTTTATATTGGTACAAGTTTCAACCAATTCTCTAGCCATGTGTCATGCCATACTTAAACTATTTGATCATATAAAGAAACAAAAACAGCACATTACACTAATCACATTTTTTGAATGTCCAGACAGACATGTGGAAATCCCTGATTTTCATCTTTGCTATTGCTGGATGTACAGTAAACTTTTACATACCATTTGAAAGATTAATAATATGTTATCTTCAATACAAGATTCAGTGGTAGAAATATTTTTTTCAGCGTTTCTTTCATTGTAGAATGTTAGAAATTTGGAAATACTTTTTGCAAATATTAAAAAAAATAATTTTTATATAGCAATAATGGCAAAGGAGGACTTAATTTTGCTCCTAGAAACTGCGCTACCAGGCTTGAGAAGCAAAATATGTTGTATGTGTGACACATCTGAGCAAAACTGTACAGTGGCCATATCCACAGAGGCTGACACCATTGAACCCCTAGCCTGACTTTTTCAGTCTGCAAAATTGCAGGTTGCTTATTAATTTTTCTTCAGTCTGCAATATTGAAGATGTCTCTGCAAAAGCAGACTGCATACCATTGGGTATTTCTAAAACCCAGGTTGCTTTTTTATGGTCACAACGTACAAATTTAGTCATTATATATCACTGCCCATTGTGTGCGATGAACCCATCATAAACCCATTTTAACTGACCCAGGGGTTAAGTACGTACATTAGTCGGACCCGGGGCAGAAAATTGCCTCCCCTGCCATGTTCCAACAATTTGCTACAAAGTGTTTCTGTGGCGATGAATTACTCCATAAAAAGATGGGCAGGGCAAAGTGCATCTGACCCAGTTTTCTGTCCATCAGTGGGATTGGATTTAACCCAAGGCCATATTTGTCATAAATCATCATTCAGGGATTAAAATGCTGCGTCAGACAGATCAAAATGACCAAGGTCGTATTTGAGATAAATGTTAAATCATTAATTAGGGCTTGAAATACTGTATTTGAAATTACCTGCACCAGAAAAATCTGAGTAAACCTAAACCACTCATTTTCTTTTCCTTGTCTTCAAAGAAAAAAAAATGTTCTGAAAATGTCCCTGGTCATCCTTATCTGTTACTTGACCCTTGGTTGCATTCTGTAATCTACTATATAGCAGGTTGCTCGTGTTAAGAATTCAAGGTAATTTAAGACTGCTTCTTGCCATACATGTATCACATTGTCTACAGTAGCAGAATGCTTTTGTTATGGACCAGTGCAGACACGGGATCCCCTAAGTCTAAGTCTAAGTAAGTGTAGGTGCAGGTAGACATCAGAAATACATTTATACTTGAATTCTACCTGCACTAACCTGATGGTATTTCCAGCCACTTAGAGGTATTGGTTTTGAACATCTTTAAAAACTTTTAGTGACAGTACATATTAATCATTTGTTCTCAAAGTTAAAAAATAACAACTAAAATGACTGGCTTGTATCAGATACATAAAACCTCACAACCCTATGGAAGTTTCAACATGTCTTCCAACAAAAAAACATGTTTTTTTCTGACAGTAAGGCCTTCTTGAATATAAAAAGTAACTGAAACTAGAAAGGTAACATTTTTTGCAAAGCAAATGCATAATGTTTACCTTCACATGGTCTAGCCCAACAAACTACTGCTCTGTTTATTGTTTCATAAACACATTCATATACTAGGGTTCGACGACTTCATACCTTCGCCAGATGAGTTACCCTTTATGACTGACGAATTGTAGATTTTCCCCCTTATTATGCAAATAAGATCCTCATTTGCACAAATTACATCACTTGATCATTTTCTCATCCCAATGGCAGTGTTATTTCAACAAAGAAGGCCATTCTACCATTTTCTCATAAATTATGCAAATGAGGTCCTGATTTGAATAAGTTATGATGAATGATGTTCACCTTCAGTCAACTTCGAAATGCACAAGTATGAAATTGCTAGCATCAACCACCATGGAATTATAGTATTTTTTCATTAATTATGCAAATTAGGTCTTCATTTACATAGTTAATATATGGCAATGTTCCTCTCATTCTTAATTACACATGTCACATGGTAGAATAGTCCTATCATGGAAGGTAACTGAATTATAGAAAATTCTTCATTAATTATGCAAATTAGATACTAATTTGCATAATTGTCATTTAATCATATCAAGCATCACTTAAGCTACCTACTACCAAGTATCAAGACGATCCGTCGACCGGCTATTGAGTTATCCTCGTTTAAACATTTTCATACAAATGCTCCTGCAGTTCCAGAGCAAGCTGCTAGGGGGCCCAAACTTATGTCACTTCTTCCCTAGCCCAAGAGCTACCTACCATCCAAAATTCATGACCCTAGCATGTCCAGATCACAAGATATCAAAACCGGAAGTTCCGCTGCAGTACCATAACAAGCCACCAGGGGGCCCAAAATCTAATCACTTCGAGGTCTCATCAACACCTACCTACCTACCTACCAAATATAAAGACAATCCATTTAAGCCTTCTCAAGTTATCGTGTTTACAGACACACACACACACAGATACATACACACACACACACACGAACGCGTACGAAAACATAACCTTCTTGGCGAAGGTAATAATATATGGTGAGCAGCAGAAAGAAGCTCCTCCAACTCTGTCCTGCTACAAAATGTAACCCAACACCACAGGGTGTCTGCTACAGCACCAGCTACCATGGTGACAGATGTCTGGTCAAGGTCATTAACTTTAGTTGTTTGGAGAACAAGAAGAAGACGAAATATAGCAAAAACAATATGTTTTCTTTCTGCGAAGATAAACATAACTAGTAGCTTTTATCAGATCCATAAAGTCTCTCACAGCCATGGCTTTGCCTGATCATGTATCATTGATTTCCTTCCAGTAATTTTACCCCTGCAGCAGACTCTGTGGACTCTACATAATTGAGCTCCCTATAGAGGAAATGAATAGTTCATGGAGAATACAGGATTAACCAGGCATCTTTTGGGGCATGGAAACCGTGTCCAATTAATTCAGAACCCCAATCAGCTCTCCACAGACTTCAGAGAGAGGGGGATACCACACAATTAAACTTCAGGCCGAACCAATTTAATTTTTTTGACCGTGGTATTTCTCTTGGTCCTTCCCATCCTGGTGGACGATCGCTCACATACGATGGAATTAGTGGGGTCGGTTGGCGCAGCGGTAGCGCATTCGGCTCGGGGCCAAGAGGTCCTGGGTTCGATCCCCACCCATGTCACCGATCTCTTGGGAAAGGCACTTTACACGACTTTCCTCACTTCACTCAGGTGTGAGTGGTTCAAACCTTACAGTCTTATGGCCGCACCTGGGGTCGTATTGAGGTCACCTGAGTTAGCGCCGAATGGCAGCCGCTCCAGACCCTTGCGATTAAGCCCCTCCACCATTGTAAGCTCCTCACAATTCAGCCCTTGGCTGCAAGGAGAGAGTAAGCCGGCCCACCAAAAAATCAATCAATCATGGGTGCGGCGGTGTGCCGCTAGCCCAGCATTGCTCCTGCAGCGCTCGTCACATACTCCACATGAGAAAGCCGCTGTCTGGCACTGTTCGCGTCTCTTACGTCTTCCGTCGGACTCGTCGGTTTGAAGGTCGCTTTCAAAGCTTTTAGCCCCTTGGTGGAGCCTGTTCCGCCAGGTAGCGCGGACTTGGGCAATGTCTTCCCAATCTGGGCCGATATTAAAAAGTTTCAAGTCGCGCCTACAGGCGTCTACCGTGGTATTTACGGACATGATAATTGCAGAAAATCCACATGGAAACACAGTCTGAGGGGAAAGTCTGTACCTTGGTCCACACAGTTTCGGGAGGGACTCCTGTTCTGAGTTATGGACTCATGTGAAAAGAAAACAGTGTAAAGAAACACACTCATCTAATTTGTTGGTTCATGGATTCAATAAGAGTACTAGTACATGTAGTTAGCAGTACTAAACTGTAGACTCAACATGAAAACACAGTCTGAGGGAAAAGTCTGTACCTTGGTGCACACAGTTTCAGGGAGGGACTCCTGTTTAGGTAAGAGAGAAGGATACAATATAAAGGAACCTTAGGCCACTCCAAGGTAATTTATTGGCTCTGGAATTTAAAAAGAATAATAAAAACTAGAAGAGCAAGATCAAAACATTGTACTTACGCTTTGACTTCATATGTCGGAAGACATGGGACATGTAGACTTTTTTGTCATGTAAGTCTGAGTAAGAAGATCAACATGAAAACAGAGTCTGAGGGAAGTCTGTACGTATACACATACTATAGTTTCAGGAAGTTAAGACTGTTAGACTCAAGTTTTCCTCCCAGCCCTCTGTTTTCATCTTCTCCTCTTGCTGAATATTTTCATTTTGAAATGCCTGATATTAACAGAGGGAATAAATTGGTGTAGTCTGATTGGACCCCCAACGGAGGAAAATGGGAGTTACATGTACATGTACTTGAGAATGCAGGAGATGTAGAGAAGAACTATAGTATGTCTTCAGGGGAATCTAAACTGCGTCCAATTAAGTCAGAATCCATGCAGACCGCCCGAGGCTCTGTTTAATGGGTCCATGAGGGGAATATGGATCAAAGGAAGTTTAGATATTCCTTTACTTGAAGTGAAAGATATGGAAAGTTGAACTGGAGGTGGAAAATGATCTTTGAATATTGTACTTATCCTGCATTCAACATTCAGCCAAACCTGCTTAAGAAGGCCACTCAGGGGACCAATAAAATCTGGTCTATGTGGACAGGTGGTCACTATAGACAGTGGGAAAAATTATTTAATGGACCAACAAAAAGTGGTCACATTGGACAGGTGGTCCTTATGTATATGTAGAGGTGGCCACTGGTACAGGTTTGACTGTATATTACATGTATCAATGGCCAGGTGGTCCTTATGTAGAGGTGGTCACTTGTACAGGTTTGACTGCACATCAATGGCCAGGTGGTACTTACATGTGCATGTATGTAGAGGTGGTCACTAGTACAGGGTTGACTGTACATCAATGGCCAGGTGGTACTTATGTAGAGGTGGTCACTAGTACAGGTTTGACTGTACATCAAAGGCCATGTGGTACTTACATGTGCATGTACAATGTATGTAGAGGTGGTCACTAGTAGTGCTTCGTACCGGTTCGCTGGACCGGTTCAGGACCGGACCGAATGTTTCGGTTCAAGTCCAAAAAACCCGAAACGTTGAGAACCGGTTTTGGACTTGTTAAAAAAATAGCACTAACATACATTCTAAGTTTTGTTTTAAACTATTTAAAACCTTTCATAAGTCACGAAATTTGCGACGGAAAAGACGCAATCGCTTTGCGTTGACTTCTAGACATGGCGGCCATTAGTGGTCTCGGGAAGTCTCGCCACTGCTCGCGAGATCTGGATTACGTCAGGGGAATGTAGCGTTGTGATTGGCCTAGGATGGCGTGTTTACCATAGCGGCCGCCATATTGGATATCTGTCAAAGACTCTCCTCAAAGCTTTTTGTTTGCTCTGCCTGCGGCGCGGCACACATCACAGGTCAGCTCAGGTTAACAGAATCATGCCGCACGTTTAAATCCCAGCAAAGTCTGGGAATACGTCACAAAGTTACCCCTTGGCAAAGCAAAGTGTAAACTTTGCGAGACGGAGATTATTTGCGCTGGAGGGACGTCCAACATTGCACGCCACTTGAGACGCCACCACAACATAGTAGGAAGTGAAAATTCACTTTATCTTTTCAGTCTCTTTTGTTAACATTACCAAATAGAGTTTGTAGTGACTGTGACACATGAGAGTGAGTCTGAGTGACACATGTAAAAATAAACCACACAAGTTGAAACTTGAATCCAAGTCGATTTTGTGTTTATTTCAAATTCAATCAACAATTAGCTTACTTACACTTAAGTTAGTCTTAGTCGGCTTAGGCCTTAGGCTTAGCCATTCGTCCTGAACTCATTCTACAAACAATGAAACAATACTACTAGTCATGATTATGAAACACCCATATTAGTAATTAGGTCTATATACATTGCATTTGTAGTTCAGCAGTCAGCTCAAATTAATCCAAGGCTTTAGGTAGGCAAGTTGCTTTGCTTACATCATGCCATGGGTTTAGGTCCGGACTTGCAAGTCCGGACCTGAACCTAAACCTCTGGACTCGAGTCCGGACCTGAACCTAAAAATTGGTTTAGGTATGCAGCACTAGTCACTAGTACAGGGTTGACTGTACATCAATGGCCAGGTGGTCCTTATGTAGAGGTGGTCACTAGTACAGGGTTGACTGTACATCAATGGCCAGGTGGTCCTTATGTAGAGGTGGTCACTAGTACAGGGTTGACTGTACATATGCTTTAAGGTTTTGGATATAAGATGTTGATGGCATTTGAGACAATTGTCCTGCTGGACCCATACATGTATATAATATTTGTTGCACATACAGTGCCCTGTATATGAATGATTTGGGTGTAATTCTCACAGGAAAGCCTTATACCGCAGCGAAACACACAAAATGCAGAAGTAACTATGCCACAGCAGGGCAAAAGAAATCGAGGATTTATGACCTGATTAAGAGATCAAATTATTGAAAAAATATTTTGTAAAAAATGCCAGCAGGACACTAAAAGTTAAAGTACAAAGTTGAGCCAATTATCTATACTTTAGAAAAAAGACAATAATGTTAATGAAGAACATCTTAATAAGTGATTGGTTGTCTTTTTCTCTGCTTCGTCAAATCCATCACAGTAGACTGATATCGACCAGTGGCGTTGTTAGTTACAGCTGATGGAGCAAGAAATGGGGTTAAGTACTGCATCGTGGGCCATCAGGTCTGCTATAAGTCTTCATCAGCAAATTGTTCTGAATACAATATGGGCTTCTAATTCCTTAAGGAAAAGGAACAGTATGATTTCCTCTCGATTGTGGTCTTTTTTAGTATAAATTTTTTGTTACTTTATAAGAGTTCAATACAGGTATAAGTAAGAACTAGTCTGCAATATGTCTTCATCAGCAAAGCCTTCTGTCTTCAAGACTTGAAGTAAAACAACTTAACTCATAACTCTTGGGAAAAGTAAGTGCATGGTATTATTGACAAATAACTATGGTAAGTTGTCACAAATAACTTGAGATAGTATGCCCTCTTGGTGTAATGGAGTTATGTAATCTTCTTTACATGTATACGTGTATTACTAAGTTTCTTACCTTTAGACCTGTAGCCATATCAAGCTGTGAATGGTCGTGATTTTGTGCTGTGAATAAGACTTAAGCTTGACTTTGGGAGGAACAGCCTAGCAAAGATGAGATTCCAACACCAAGATCTTTATATTACAGTTGACTTAACCTCAGCATTACCTTCCACTTATTAGTGTAGTTAATCCAACCACATAACAGATAAGGACAGCATTAAGTACATGTATGTTAATCCCCTAAAGAGGAAGCTATTAATAGTATTATGGCTTTATGAAAATTGTTCTCCCTGAGTGCAGTTTAGTTGTGTAAACTTCCTTGTGCTGCGAAGACGCTTAATTTTGTATTGTAATGACTTCCTTGATGTGTTGAATCCCCTGGCTTACGACCTTATGTACCCTTCTTACCAACGGAATGAAAAAGCTTTTAGGGCAAATTGCAGGTTAGTTGAAACAAAGCCAACTTGTTAATGGACTAATAGATCATCCTGCCCTGTGAACATACATGTTTAGTATCCAGATGGTTGATGGTTTTTTAGTGCAGCTTCTTTTTAAGTTTTCTTCAAGGCCAGTTTTTCTAAAGAGATTTAATAAGGGCAGTTTCTTATCAAGGGCATCTACATGGGGGTCATTTTCAGGCAATAAATGTATATTTTGGGATCTGGAGCCCTTGTATAAAACCCGAATGACCCGAAATTTGGTATGGGAATACCTTGGACACATGCCCACAGAAAGTCATTTACGCTTTTGAATTGTGTAAAATAGGGCTTTTTTGCTATTTTCAGACAAAAAATGTACATTTTAGGCTCCTGTACCCGAATATTTAAACCAAATGATCTGAAATTTGGTATGGAGGTACCTTTGGCACATGCTCACAAACCATAAATCACACTTTTATCATATGCTACTTTAAGATTGTGAAAATGGGACTTTTTTGCTATTTTCAGACAAAAAATGTACATTTTTGGCTCCTGTGTCCTGCTATTAAAACAAAATGACCTGGAATTTGCGATGGGAGATCATTGGACACATGCCCAAAGAATGTTATTCACACTGTTGGCATGCACCACTTAAAATTTTGTAAAATGGGACTTTTTGCTATTTTCAGACAAAAAATGTACTATATTTTTGGCAACTGTGCCCTGGTATTAAATCCGAATGACCAGAAATTTGGTATACTGATACCTTGGACATATGCCCACAGAACATCATTCACACTTTTGACATACACAACTTTAAAATTGTGTAAAACAGGGTGTTTTTGCTATCTTCGGCCAAAAAATGTACATTTTTGGCTCCTGTGCCCTGATATCGATATTAAAACCAAACTAGAGTTCCACGACCTCATACCTTTACCAAAAGAGGTTATCGTTTATGACCGATGAATTGTAGATTTCCCCCTAATTATGCAAATAAGATCCTCATTTGCATGAATTACATCACTTGATTATATTCTCATCCCAATGCAGTGTTATCTTAGGCCATTCTGTCAAAGGCCATTTCAGCATTTTCTCGTAAATTATGCAAATGAGTCCTGATTTGAATAAGTTATGTTGAATGATGTTCACCTCCAGTCAACTTTGAAATGCCAGCATCAACCACTATGGAATTTTAATAGTGTTTTCTCATTAATTATGCAAGTTAGGTCTTCATTTACATAATTAATATATGGCAATGTTCCTCTCATTCTTAATTACACATGTCACAAGATAGAATAATCCTATCATGGAAGGTAACTGAATTTAGAATTCCCTCATTAATCATGCAAATTAAATTATAATTTGCATAATTATCTGATCATGTCAAGCATCACTTAAGCTACCTACACACCAAATATCAAGACAACCGGTTATTGAGTTATCCTAGTTTAAACATTTTCATACAAATGCTCCTGCAGTTGCATAGCAAGCTGCTAGGGGGCCCAAACTTATGTCACTTTGACCTGAGCACAAGAGCTACCTACCATCCAAAAATCATGACCCTAGCATGTCCAGATCACGAGATATCAAAACTGGAAGTTCCGCTGCAGTACCATAACAAGCCGCCAGGGGGCCCAAAATCTACTCATTTCGAGGTCTCATCAAGACCTACCCACCTACCGAATATCAAGATAATCCATCTTTGCCTTCTCAAGTTATGCTGTTAACACACACACACAGCCACAAAAATATAATTATTGTAACCTTCTTGGCAAAGGTAATAACTTGGGATTTGCTATGGGGGTACCTTGGACACACGCCTACAGAACATTGTTCAAAAGTTTGGCATACACCATTTTAAAATTGTGTAAAATGGGACTTTTTTTGCTATTTTCAGACAAAAAAATGTACATTTCTGGCTCCCATGACCTGATATTAAAACCAAATGACCTGATATTTGGTATGGGGATCCTTGGACAAATGCAAACAGAACGTTATTCACCTTGCTGGCATACACCCCTTTCAAATTGTGTAAAATGGGACTTTAAAATGGGAAGGAAATGGCTGAAATATGCTGTATTTGCTCCAGAGCAAATGTTGGCCTTTCAAGTTTGGCCCTGTATTTCTAAGTTAGAATTTCAAAGTTGAAGAAAGTATGGCATTATGCATCCAGCAAATAGCCTGTCCAGCAAATGTGATCCGTCCAGCTTGAAGAAAGCTACCATCCAAACAGTGTCGTCAAGACCACCAACCTCTACTTTTTATGTAGATCTGTGTGTTTATTTTTGTCATTTTAAATGTATGTACCTTTTCTGGGTCTTTGAAGACTAGCCCAATAGGGCTAAAGGTTTCCAAAATAAATGAAATGAAAATTATGTACCAGCAAATAGCCCCATGTTTATGTACAGCCATGCCCAAAACATGTTGAAGAACCCACCAACTTTTCTGAAAGGATATTAGACATACATGTATGCCCCTGGCATGTAATATGCCAAACCTGTTAACCTTGTTTTACCACACAGTTTGTGAGAACAGAAGTGGCGTTTACAGCCAGGCGATAATTTACAAGCCATTTTCCTGCTCTGCTGCTTGTCACAGGCGATGTAAAGCCAGGCCAATTCATGTCCTTGGTTCTCAGACACTTTAAAGTAAAAATTTAGTCGAGATGAAACAGTGTGGGAGGAAAACTTGCATCTGACTACATTCACTCCCTGAAACTGTGTGAACCAAGTTACAGACTTTCCCCTCAGACTTTGTTTTCATGTTGATCTTCCAGTTCAGCCTTCTCTTTTTAAATTTGAGAACCAGCATACAAAATTGTCACAGCCTAAACTGCTGGTGTGAGCATTGTGATTCCAGTCCAATCCTCCTCTACCTTGTTTACACATCTGTGATCGCTTTCCAGCGGTGTAATTTCACAGGTTTGGGAGGTATAAGTAATCTCGGAGGAGTCAGTGAGTGTAGAAGTAATGAAACTGTGATATTGCAGTCCGGAAGGCTCTGATTACATAAGAAATGCTGCAGCTCTGAGGATCGATTGCTGCTGCCTGGATATAATTGCTTCACTTTCTGTAGGCTGTGCCAATGTGATATGTTGATTCACAAGATTTTTTCCAATTTTTAGAAAGCTTACAAACAATATTGTTGTCGGTACCTTGTTTTTGTTTTTGTTGATTTGTGGAGAGGAGAGGGACTCGATAAGTAAGGTATACTTTTTTGCCCAATCCTCCAAAAATAAATGTAAATAAACTAAATAAATACATAACAATATTGAAACAGAAAAGATGGTTATAAGGATGATTGAATGACTGAATAAATGACTGAATAGCCTTTATTTAGACTGGAATGCCCTGTCGGCCTTAGCCACTCTTCCCAGAGGTCCAGTTGGGAGGGGGAGGGGTCACAGGAACACAATAAATAAATAAATAAATTAATACAAAAATATTTTACCAAATACCTAATGTAGTAGTCACATCTTTTCCAAAAATCACAGTCGGTAAGTCACATTTCTCAAACTACTTGTACCATACTTGAAAGTCCTCACTGATGGAGCGCTCTGTGCCTCCTCTGGTATGCTGTTCCAGATGACAGCCCCAGACACAGCCAGTGATCTCCGCACACAGTCCCTGGTCACTCTGGGCACCATCAGTTTGTGGGAGGAAACTTGCCTGGTGGTTCTGTTGGATGTTTGGTAGAGAGATTTGCTTTCCTTTTTTTTTTTTGTTCTTTAGATTTATTCAAATGTTGAATGTTTTTGTGCATATTGTGCATTTTCACATGACAATCCTTTTAATGCTGATATTTCTTCACTTTCTGTAGGCTGTGTCAATGGAATATGCTGGTTCACACGGAATGGCCTTTTGTTTTTTTCTAAAAAGTGGACACAATATTAATGTTGAAACAAACAAAAATGGGCTGCTCAGATAAAAAACACTGAGGATCTACATGTGTAGCTCATGTGACATTGTCAGTGCAGAGTTTTGATCTTTGTTCTTGGTTTAAACAGTCTCCAACATTCTTGTGTAGATTTGTCATCTTCCGAAGCATTTTTAAAATGATTTTATCTTACATCTCTCCTAGAATCCTCTCTATGGTCTCTTAGGTGCAAGAAAAAGATTTTGTTGTTTTTTCTCTATTCTTTTCAATAGATATTATTTGGGACTATTCTCTACCAAACCCTGCAACCAGGGAATTATATTGCATTGTCTAAAATGCAATTTTCCTGGCATTAAATTTTCATACAATAAAATGGAAAAAACATCAACTTTGATGTAGTATTGGCGGAAATAAATTACAAAATATATATAACACAATTGGAAGTTGATAGCTGTACATTCTGTATAAATAAAATCACTTTGTGCCAAGATTTTAATCTTTAGAAATACATGTAGCAGAAAAATGTGAAATATATCTAATTTGAATGACATTAATGACAATCTTTAATCTACATGTAATGAAAATTAATTTCTGCTAAGTCAACAATAAAGCTGTTGAGTAATTTATACTAAGAGTAAGAGGTAATTTCTGTCATCATAGATAAATCTTATTATGGCTGCTTCATGTTAAATAATTGGTTCTCAGATTGGCAAGGTGATTTAGATAAATGCTATAATTGCAAAATGGGAAAATATGTCGTTATCATGATGAAAATGTTAAATATAAACACATGTATTGTAGAATATCCTATTGAAAATGAGCATAAGGCCACACCAATTTATTTCCTTGGTTCTTGGACATTTTAAGGTGAAAATATAGCAAGCAGATATCATAAAAGCAGAGGGAAACTGGAATATGACTAACACCCTACAGATTGATTTTGGTCAAAATATTGCACTTTGGACAAATGTCTGTAGCCCTTCACAGGTTATACTTACAAAGTTGATATTATGTTACAAGCCTCCATGGCACTTAACGGATCATAATGACCCCCTGCGGGAGTTGTCACGTGTCGTTGAACATCGAAAAATCTGAAGATTTTCTGAAAAATCTGAAGATTGTTTCAAAGACTCTGAAGATCGTTTCAAAGAATCTGAAGATTTTTTTTAAAGAATCTGAAGATTGTTTCAAAGAATCTGAAGTTTTTTTCAAAGAATCTGAAGATTGTTTTAAAGAAACTGAAGATTGTTCTGAGATTGGTTTGAAACAATTTGCAAGGTGATCTTGAAATTTATGTTGGAACTTCCTTTAATATTCATTAGTATACTATGAAAAATAATCAGAATGGTTTTATTGTTGTGTGAGTTTTAATCTAGGACTGTTGAGAGGGTTGTACTTTTGATGGGGATGTAACAGTGGGGTTCAAGTGCCACTAACTGATCCAGTCCCACAGGTCTGGACCTGGCAGCAATCCATAAGGAGTTGGGACAAATGGTTGGTCAGGTCATCTGTGTACTTGTTAGGTGTAAGACTCAGTGGGATTGTGTTTGTTGAGACTGTTCACACATGTAGCTAGAACAAACAGAGATGGCGAGATGATTCCACCCTGAGGTGGTCCAGTTAGCACTGGTGAAGGGGCAGGGATACAAGATTCCCACCTGACATGCTGCACACAGTCACAAAGGTACATGTAGCTTCTCACACAACACCACAGGTCCGGAGGGCACTGTATTCACTCGGTATAAGGTATAAACCTGGTCCTCAGGCTTTGTTTTCATTATGTTTTCCAGTTAAGCTAATTTCTCTGAAAGACCAAGAACCAACAAATTTGGTTGGTGGGGCCTAATGCTATACTTGCAAAATGGGAAAATATGTCCTGATTATGATGAAATTAGTAACCAAAACACGTAATATGTTGTAGAATATCCTATTGAAAATCTCCTATTCCAGATTTGTGGCCCATAGAATACGAATGTCTGTTGTCCACAAGGTTCAGTGTCGCATGACTCTAGCCAGTTGTAAAGTCGTTATGCCCTGACTATAAATTGCGCCCTTGCCTCGGTCAAACCTGCCCAGAATTCTGTAAAGAATTGCTCCCTTTCCACGCTTACATAAAAGCCAAAGCATCATATAATCCCACGTTGAAAGGTGGATTCAACAAAAGCCCCAGCTATCAAGCTTTGGGTGGAATAAATGACTATCGAGTGATGTTTTGTGG
This sequence comes from Branchiostoma floridae x Branchiostoma japonicum, assembly GCA_013266295.2. Lineage (NCBI taxonomy): Eukaryota > Metazoa > Chordata > Leptocardii > Amphioxiformes > Branchiostomatidae > Branchiostoma > Branchiostoma floridae x Branchiostoma japonicum. The sequence goes on along the minus strand of CM023834.1, from coordinate 26,335,208 downwards.
CCCCCAAGCAAATTGCCCAATCACCAGATTCCACTCGAGCAAGCTTTGATAAATTCTGGGTCTGAAATGCCTGTGTGTGCATTAATTGTGGTGACTGATGCATACTGAGGTTATGTGTCATGCATTGGAAGGGCTTTGCGCTGGTTTGTTTAGTATGGAAAGGGTATAACAGTATTCCTTATATTGGAAATACTGTGTATCTGTCCCTGGTGCTGAAAATGCTGTTATTGCCTTCGTCAAGAAGGGTATGTTTTCGGGGGCGTTCGTGTGTGTGTGTGCGTCTGTCAACAGTATAACTCGAGAAGGCTTAAATGGATTGTCTTCATATTTGGTAGGTGGGTAGGTCTTGATAAGACCTAGAAGTGATAGGAATATGGGCCCCCTGGCGGCTCGTTATGGTACTGCAGCGGAACTTCCGGTTTTGATATATGGTGATCTGGACATGCTAGGGTCATGATTTTTGGATGGTAGATAGCTCTTGTGCTCGGGAAGAAGTGACATAAGTTTGGGCCACCTAGCGGCTTGCTCTGAAACTGCAGGAGCATTTGTATGAAAATGTTTAAAGTAGGATAACTCAATAATCGGTCGACGGATTGTCCTGATATTTGGTGTGTAGGTAGCTTAAGTGATGCTTGACATAATTAGATGACAATTATGCAAATTATGATCTAATTCTATAATTCAGTTACTTTCCATGATAGGACTATAGTACATTGTGACACGTGGGCTACAGGCTGTCCCAGAGGGAGAAAGTCCCAGAGGGAATAGTCATTAAGCAGTCCATGTCCTGCACAGCTGTTTTCCCTTGCCCAATGCACGATTGCCCAATGCATCGGCCGGGGTAGTTTTCACAATCCAACTTCCATATTTAGGGAAACTAATATATCATTTCTACCCTTTTCTCTTCTCTTAAGATAACATCCTTTGACGAAGGCATGAGATTGTTGACCTCTAGTTCTGTCTCATATTGAATGGATTTAATCAATGCATGGGTTTTAGATTTTTGTTATCATAGTCCACACCAATCTGATTTGTTGGTTCCTAAATTTTTAGAGGAAATCAATGAAGCAGGCAGGCGAAAAAAAAACAGTCCTAGGCATCCTGTGATAGACCCAAATGCTATCATAGTAGCCATAAAGTTAACATACTAGACTGGTTTATAATTTAATAATAAATTTTGAACTTTTAATCAAATCACCCAAACATCTTGGAAAAAATGTGGACTTTCTTCAATTGTTTGTGCCAAAATTTTAGCATTTTGAGATTAATCCAGAAGCAGAAAATTTTTTTTTTCAAATCAGAAAAGAATTAAGTAGGCAAATCCAAGAACCAAGAAATTAAATTGGTGTGGCCTTACTTTTTTTTCTCTACCACATGTCCATAATGTTGACCTTGGCATTACTAATTTACTTAATGTGTTATTGATTTTCCATTCTAAGATCTTGTTCAATCCTTCCATCTGGCTGATCTTACATGTAATACATCGACAATCCATCCCTGTTCCTTGTGTAGTGAGTTACATCGACAATCCATCCCTGTTCCTTGTGTAGTGAGTTACATCGACAATCCATCCCTGTTCCTTGTGTAGTGAGTTACATCGACAATCCATCCCTGTTCCTTGTGTAGTGAGTTACATTGACAATCCATCCCTGTTCCTTGTGTAGTGAGTTACATCGACAATCCATCCCTGTTCCTTGTGTAGTGAGTTACATCGACAATCCATCCCTGTTCCTTGTGTAGTGAGTTACATCGACAATCCATCCCTGTTCCTTGTGTAGTGAGTTACATCGACAATCCATCCCTGTTCCTTGTGTAGTGAGTTACATCGACAATCCATCCCTGTTCCTTGTGTAGTGAGTTGCTGTAGAGGTCAGTCACCTGTGTTGATAAAGGCATCACAAAACCTTACAGCACTTTCATTTCATGGCTGTCAGATCATACAGCTTATGGAAAAAGACTAGAGATAGAATACTTTAGCAGGCTTTTGTCCAACTTTTATTGTGTAGACAAATGGAAAAAATTCAGTTCAATCAAGCCAGGGAATCCCCTTGTTTGTTTGTTTGTTTGTTTGTTTGTTTTATTTGGATCTCCATTAGTGTTTTGTTACATTCACACTATCCTTCCTGGAGTTCATACAAGCACAAGTGGACAGGCTATCTTTGCTACAAAACAGCATGCAAAGCAATTATAGCAACTTAAATCATAATATAACCATTTTAGTCGAAATAAAGTCATGTCTCCACAAGGTCCTGAATTCTATCTGAATCTGAGTGGTATTACTACCTTCAGGGTAGCACACCGGCTTGATTCTGTATTTGTATAGCCGGTATAACCACACTTCAGTGTAGCACACCAGCTTATAGTACACATAACATATTAAATACCACAACTCCAGACTAGACACAAGTCACACAATAACACTAATGGTTAGAGATTGGAGTACATGTAATATTCCATAGTATCACATTCACACAACTTATATAAAAGTAAAATTTTGTGTTTCTGATTTCCATGTTGGGCCACTGACCTCTTCAAACTGAAGTAACATCCTCAAAAGAAAACCCTTGCCTCAACTTTTCCCCTAGTCGTCGTATATAACAGCACGACTATTTCATCTTCCCACGCTATTATATAAACTCACTCCCTATCTGTCTTCCCAGCTGCATAGTTTACCGTTCAGGATATCCTTTCCTGGGAGGTGGTAATGCCTTTTGCCAAGGTTTGATGAGCCCTTTTCTACATAATCTTCCCCCTGGGACGTCAGGCTAACACTGAATAGAAAGAGGCGTCTCCGACCTTTTGTAGCGTTGATTATGGAATAAAGGGGGAATCTGGTGATGAATCTTCTGAGCTTCCAGTCTTGTCGTGTCGTGCGTAAAGATCTGACTGGAATTTGTTTAACTTGATTCAGGCTGTGGGAGATGTTCTGGTGGAAAGTGTGGGATGAGAATGATGATTGGAAAGATGGTGGAAGGAAAGAAAGGGTTGTATTTAGAATCAGGGCTTTAAATACTCTGCAATCTATAGAAAAACTTCTAGATTGCAAGTAAAATGATACATGACTTCCAATTTTACAGGGTGAACAATTTCAAGCTACATTGTACATGTAGGTAAGTATAATGATTCAGAATCATAATCCAGCAAATAGTGTACATTGCCCATGTTGCTGCAGGCTATGGTGATGTCATGGGCATTCAGTCGGAAATTTGTTCAAAATTGCAGGTTGAATATTATTGCAGGTAACAGAAAAGTATTTCAAACCCTGAAGATCACAAGACAACCATCATCATGATGGTATTTTCAATCTAGCTGCTTGTTTGATAGGTTTATTGAAGAATTACATATCTTGCTGTGGATCTGTCACAAAGTGAATGCTACATGTTGTTAATTTTTCTACATCTACATTTCTATTTGGCCTCTAAGTCTGTTTGTACCAAGCCACTCAGCCATTTGATGCCACCAATGTTAAATTGGTGTAGCCTTAATATCAGTCTTTGTGGTGACATAAAGATGACATTGACTCTGCCTGCTCACTGTGATGTGACAATCCCCCTACTCATGTAACCCATGATGTGACAATCCCCCTACTCATGTAACCCATGATGTGACAATCCCCCTACTCATGTAACCCATGATGTGACAATCCCCCTACCCATGTAACCCATGATGTGACAATCCCCCTACTCATGTAACCCATGATGTGACAATCCCCCTACTCATGTAACCCATGATGTGACAATCCCCCTACTCATGTAACCCATGATGTGACAATCCCCCTACTCATGTAACCCATGATGTGACAATCCTCCTACTCATGTAACCCATGATGTGACAATCCTCCTACTCATGTAACCCATGATTTACAAATGTATATCACCATCAGTATCAGGTCTGACAGGCTGTTGTATGGAAGCTTTTCCTTGTTTCTAACAGAACTTGCCACAGATTTCTCTTCGTTTATTAGCCAAACATCCATGGATAAACTGTGGCCTGTGGGAATAGGTTGATATACGACTCAGTCAAACTGTTCAAAGCTATAGCTTTCTTTTACATAACATGTCAAATAATCAGAAGTAACTGTTACTGATTCTCTGGGCCTGTTCACATACATTTTGTGACTGTTGTACAATCGCCAACTGAAGACATTCTTGGGATAGAGGTGCAAGTGTTGCACAAATGCAGCTGTCTTGTTATAATTACAGAAAAGACTCTCTAGTAGATGCTTGCCGGTGGTTGGTTCTGTCACAGCCTGCTTGAAAAATGTACAGCATCAAAATCGTATGACGAATGTGACTGTTCTGTCATTTATTTTATTTTAATTCAATTGCAGCAGGACAATACAATGGCTACCCAGGCAGCGAAGCTGATTTCGGGTGCCGGGACACACACAGATTGTACATACACAAAATAATACACTTATTCACGTAAACCCAAAATCCGACAATAACAATCAATAACAATCAATAAAATTATATAGACTTAAGTACAAGGCTTATACGGTTTTGGAGGTCAGAGGTCATAGACAATAATATAATAAGTGGGGAGGATATGTATAGCGTATGATTATATGAGGTATCTTATGTGGTATCACTGGAAGGACCGTCAAAGCGTTTTGTGTCGGAAATAAATGTTTTAAGTGCCTCAAATAGTTGTTTGTTTGTGTGAATGTTACAGCCTGGTAGCCCCTGTAATAGAACGGATTCGGTCAAACGGTGACGTGTAAGCTGCTCAACTGTGGAGGCTAAAATGTGCCGCTGATGGCTGTAGAGTGGGCAGCGTAGCAAGTAATGGGAAACAGTCTCAGAAGAGGTGCCACAGGAGCACATTTTGTTTTTGATTTTCATCAGGTGCAAGGTGGCATTTAGTGGGCTCCAGTTCATTCTTAGCCTTGCAGACGGGGTCGGTGGCGCAGCGGTAGCGCGTTCGGCTCGGGTCCAAGAGGTCCCGGGTTCGATCCCCACCCATGTCACCGATCTTGTGCCCTTGGGAAAGGCACTTTACACGAATTTCCTCACTTCACTCAGGTGTAAATGAGTACCTAGCTTCGGCTAGGGACGTCCCTCGGATAGGACGTTAAATGGAGGTCCCGTGTATGGGGAGAGCCACACCCCACGCACGTTAAAGAACCCACCGCACTTATCGAAAAGAGTAGGGGACCTTCCCGGTGTGAGTGGTTCAAACCTACAGTCCTATGGCCGCACTTGGGGTCGTATTGAGGTCACCTGAGTTAGCGCCGAATGGCAGCCGCTCCAGACCCTTGCGATTAAGCCCCACTACCATTGTAAGCTCCTCACAATTCAGCCCTTGGCTGCCAAGAGAGAGTAAGACGGCCCACCCTACTACTACAGTAAGGATGTTGAGGTGCCGAGTACCTTGACGTCTGTACAGCTGGTTGTGTCTCGAAGTGAACAGGTAATCCTTGCACTTTCTCTTGAAGTCATTCAGGCTGCTGGCTTCCTTCAGTGACTGTGGAAGGTGGTTCCACATGGTAGAGGCGTATGGAATAAAACTAGAACCGTATACCTTCGTTCTACAGCGGGGAACGTGGAGGTGAGTGGTGTTTCGTAGCTGTAGACGAGTCGTTCTCTGATCGCCTCTAGTGGAGGGGATGAGTGACTGCAGGTGCACTGGGACTAGGCCATGCGTCAGCTTATACATTAGCACCATGGAGTGGTACTGTCTCCTGGTAGAAAGACTGTCCCATTCTAGCTCTCGTAGGAGGCTCGTACTGGGGGTCCCCTTCATGGCTCCTGTTATAAGGCAACCAGCATGGTACTGAACTTTGTCTAGAGTAGCACTAGCCGAACTGCTGAGGTCTCCTAGCAGTACTGATGCATACTCTATCTTTGATCGAATCATGGTGAAATAGGCTAGCTCAAGGGCCTCTCTGCTTAGTTTTCCTTTAAGTTTGCAGAAAGCGCCTAGCAGTTTCCTGGCTTTGCTGGACAGTGCTAGCACATGTTCAAGCCATCTCAGAGATTGATGAATGGTGACTCCAAGGTGAGTATATGACGGTACCTGTTCAACAACTTTTCCAAAGATATATAGAGGAGGGAGCTGGACGTTCTTTCTGTCTGCCTTGATGCAAACAACCTTGCACTTGTCTGGGTGCAGTTCTAATCCCCAGTCTAGAAACCAAGTGGAGACTGTGCGTAGGTCGGCATTTATGGTGTCGGCTACTTCCTGTACTGTTCTTGCAGCCTTGTACAGGGAAGTATCGTCTGCAAAACAGTTTATGTTGGACTTGCAAGGAAGGTTTTGGAGGTCGTTGATATATACAAGGAACAAGAGAGGCCCAAGTATACTCCCTTGTGGTACTCCGGCTGAGGTTGTCCCCCAAGATGAAGTAATACCGTTAATGGCGACTCGTTGTTGTCGGACCGTCAAGTAACTGTTGAACCAATCGAGTAGCTGGCCTCCTACCCCATAGCGGGTTAGCTTGTATATGAGCCCTTGGTGCCAGACAGTATCAAAGGCACGGCGGACATCTAGGAACACTGCCGCTGTGCAAGCTATCTCGGGGTCCTCTATAGATTTGGCCCAGTCGTCGACTAGTCGTATCAGTTGAAGCACGGTACCGTCGCCCTTCCTAAATCCTGACTGGTGTTTGTTGAGTAGTTTGTTATCCTCAAGATAGGAGTACAGGTTGTTATGAACCAATCTTTCCAGCACTTTGGCCACAGTTGACAGCAGAGCTATCGGTCTGTAGTTGTGGGGATCCGTTCGGTCTCCTTTTTTGAATACAGGAGTTATGTTGCATTGTTTCCATTCAGTCGGAAAGACTCCGGAAAGCATCGAGTGATTGAATAAATCCCTCAATGAAGTACAAATTGCTGGCGCAGCCTCCTTCAGTAATCTATTGGAGATTCCATCAGGACCTGCAGCTTTATTGGTGTGAAGATTTAGTAATACTTGGAGAACATCACCAGTAGAGAATTGAAGTACGTTTAGCTGCTCTGATGTGAACATGGGAAGCATCTTTGTCCTATCTGGACGCAACGCGTCCTTGGTGACGTTGACAAACATTTGGTTTAAGAGTTCGGCTTTGTCAGTGTCTTTGTCGACTAGTTGGCCCTGGCTGGAGAGTGCTGGAATGTTCGTCTTCCCCTTTCCACTCAGCTTGCTAAGAACAGACCACAGAAGTTTTGATCCTCCCGGAGCTCTAATCTTGTCACCAATGGACGCATAGTACTCTCGCTCTGCTTTGCGGAGTTCGGAGGTAAGCCGGTTCTTGAATGTGGTGTAGTTTGTCCAATTTTCCTGTGTTCGAGACGACTTGTAGAATTGGTACAGTTCAGTCTTTTGCCGAATCATGTCTAGCAAATCAGGGTTAATCCAAGGCTTGTGGGGTCGGTTACATACTTTAACCATTTTGTTAGGAACTGTGTTTTTAGCAATTTTGAGAAATTTTTCCTTCCAGTTGTACCACATGTTGTTAACAGAACCTGTCATACAGGATGACCAATTGGCTTTACGTAACTCATGTCGGAAAGTGTCAAAATTTGCTTTGTCATACAACCATATATGTCGCTTTACTTTGTTACTAGGTAAATGCATATTGAGCTTACAAACTACTAGACAATGATCAGAAGTAGCTAGAGGTGCTAATGTGTATATGTGGTTAATCCTTCCGGGGTCAGATAATATAACTAAATCTAGTACACTACTGCTGGTCTGTGTAACCCTTGTAGCCTCATGCTGGGACTGGTGAAGTCCGTTTCTATCAAGTATGTCCGCCAGAAAATGTCCGTTTTGGTCAGTAGTCACTCCCCCCCAGGCTGTATGATGGCAATTGAAGTCCCCAACAATAATGACTTGTTCTGTCATTAATAAAATCGTGGGGATTCATCCCTCAGGATTCATTCCTCAAGCTAACCGACATCTCGCACACGTACGCAGTCGTCCCTCAGTAAGACATCTGGAGCCGCAAAGCTCCCGTTTAGAACTTTATTTCAGCCTGACACACGACCGGTTTCGCCTGTGTGGCTTCTTCAAGTGTACAGAGGCTAAATGACACAAGTAGCATGAAGTTCTCACTTATATACCTTTCCAGTGCATAGTGCCCTGATCAGTTACATGAGTTCGTGGTGCTCTGATCTGGTCAGTTTTCATGCAGATCGAGATGCCCTGACCTTAGTTGACCTATACAATGACGTCACCTATTGTTCCAGAACAATTTTACATGTCATAAAGGTCTTGGTAACACAATTCGAAATAGAAAAGTCCAAGTTCTTCAAAGTGTTGTCTCCTCCCGTGGCTGTTTTCTTGCTCTGGCGTCTGTAGCTCTGGCTTCTCAGCATCTTGTGGGGCTTGAACATCACTTGAATCCTTGGGGCTCTCCTTTTTCGGTAGTGTGGTGGGCAGTGGTGTTGCAACTTGTAGCGCACTTGGTGGTATCGTCAGTGTCTTCCTTGTGCCTGACGTGGCAGCGGTGTTATCCTTCCAGGGGCGTCGTCCTTAAGGGCTTGTCTTGCTTCTGGTGCTTGATGATGTTCTGTCATTTATAGTTTTTCTCACGTAAAGCAATACAAAACTGGGTTTTAACTGGTTTTAGATGATGTTTTCTTGCCTTGTATGAAAGTTTGAAACTTTTGTGAGGGATGAAATATTGTTTTCTTCATTAGACAATATTTACGAATGAAAACCAGTGATGTCATGTTGAGCACAGCAGCTTTTCTGGGATTTGGGTTGTAACAAATTCTCCTAAAATTCCCCTCCTGTGTGGGCCTGTGAATAACTACCTCCCAAACGGAAGCCGTCACTGATTTTTCTTCCAATCCATGTGTATCAAAGAAGCATCCACAGAGTTTTAACAGCCCACAGGAATACTTGTGACAGACACTACTGTAAAAACGTATAGCTTTTCCTGGATTTGTGCTATTATATCCGAGTTATCGATGTCAGCTTTAATGAGTCTGTTTCCTTCAGGGACTCTAGGGGTGTATCAGCAAAATATGGAATCATTTGTTTGCTGCTCTACCTTACAATGCTGGGGATTTGCAGGCATTGAAGTGAAGAATGTGGCAATTTTCTTCCCAGAATAGCTACGGGGTTTGTTTCTTATGATGTATACATGGTGAAACTTTTGTGTCAAGTTTTAATGGGTTTATCTGTTTGGAGTAAAAGTTGCCTGGAATACTTTTATTTGGCAAATTGATTTTGCTAGAGGCTACAATTTTATGAAATTCAATGTAGATTGCATAGAAGGAGAAACTCTTGTGCTAAATTGTAAAGACATAATATTATACAATGTAGCTTCCAGCTGTGGAGTTCCAGCAGTTTGGAAAGCATGTTTTAAAATAAGTTAAAGGTCCCATAGCTTTGTTGCGGATGTAGGGACAGTGTGTTCAGGGCACGGTATTGTAAGGTGGAGCCCATCCCTCTTACCTCCCCAACCAAAGTTACTGGAAAGCGTCACAGTCCTTAGGGCAGGGCGTTAAGCCGTTGTCCACTGTTTATTGAATTTCCCCGGTGAACCTATAAATACTATACATAGCGTCTGTCTTTTCTGTCATGACCAGTGGAAGAGTAACTCAACTGTTCATTGCAATTGTACTTGTTGAAGAGAGCTAGAAGAATATCCCAGGTACAATGAACCTGTACATGTATATACTGTATGTAACATCTGTCTTCTCTGTCACGACCAGTGGAAGAGTAACTCAATGGTTCACTGAGTTTATTTAAGCTAAACTGGTTCCAGATCACTCTCACGTTTGTGATGCGAGTACAGATCTCCCGCGCTCAGCTGTCAAACTCGATTTTAGTCAGATCCTGACAAAATTGCCTTCCTCACAGCATAACATCTCTACCTGATGACTTGTTCTACCAGGGGAACCATCCAAATGTTGTACATTGGGAGCTGAAAGCCCAGAAGACTTGGTAATCTAACATCCTGGCACGTTTGTAGTTTTATAATTGCTGTGCTGTCACAGCTATTTTGGGTTCAAGAGATTTGATAGCTCTCCTTAATGGAAGTTTTATCATGTGTCGTTGTAAAGATTTTATGATGGATTCTAAGTGCGGCCCAATATGACTCAAAACATGGAAAATCCTTCTACACAGACTGTTAAGTTACCAATAAATGCGCCGTGTAAAGCTGTCGTTCTTAAAAGACATCTGAGTAATATGAAAGACATGTCCTCAACAATACTGAAGGATTGTATATTGTAACAACTACATGTACATGATGGGTCATCTTGTTACATGTAATTTCAAGGGGATATATAGTTCGGTTATGTTAAGGGATGTTGTAACTTTTATGTGTTCCATTAGTGAGGTTTCATTTTCAATACAGTAAACCTGAGCCTCAGGCCAACTCAAGTCAACTTTACAGTGGATCATTTCTCCTGACTAGAGAAAAAACATGTTTTACGATGAAGTTTGGTATTTCTTTTGGTTGTCAACACAAGCAAAAGTACATGTAGCTCGGTCAAATTTTCAGTCGCTCTTACGTCGACCTTCTTCAGGAGTGATGTTGATTGAGCTATGAGCATCAAACTTCATCATGGAATGTTCCAACACAGATGAGCTTTCATGCTAAAAGATGTTTCTTGTTAAGAAGAGTTACTGAGATTATATTGTATTAAAAAGATTGTAGCTTGGTACCATCAGTTTCTTTATGGACACAGTTTTGGGGAATGAATAATTTATACATGTAGTCAGGTTTCCTCCCAGCCTTCTATTTTCATCTCATTCTTTAGCGCTTTACGTTGTCTGTGAACCAGCAGAATTAATTGGTGTGGCCCAAACAGTGAATAAAAATCCACATATTTCATCAAAAAGTAACAGAAGAATCATTACAGTAACTGTCTTGGGGCCTTAATTGAATGGGTAGACTTACACATCTTGTTTATAGAGTTCACTTTATGAGTATCTAGAGAATCAATTTATTATCAGAACTATCTGTGTTCTCTGTGTAAGCCTTAGAGCAGACTGACAGGAATTTGCTGTCTGTAATGTTTTTAAGTGCTTTGATAAAGATTTTATGATTACAATGTGCACTTTAATGGTGACTTCATCAGAATCAATGGACTATCAAGGTGATATTAACTGCTAGGAAGAGAAGTTAGGTCCTGTTTTGCTGCTTTCTACAATACTGTTTATTCAGGACTTTTCCCCCAAATTTAGGCTAATCTAGTTTGATTCAGGGTTATTGTTGTACCTTTTGTGGCCAGATTACCTATTATATAATAATAAGTAGAACTGAACTGATAGAAATGTCTAATATATTAAGTATTTGTTACGAATCCAAAAAAAGAATCAGTTCAACTTTCAGGCGTTTTGGACTCAGTTCTCAGTTCCAATGGGATGGGACCAGCTGAACTGGCACTCACCCCTAGCTGCAACTGCCATCAAGGCATACAAAATGTAAGGTCGGAGCTTCCTGTTGAATTATGTACCACACAAGGTCCTTAATAGGCAGTGTGATGAGTGTATCTGTCAGAAATGACCTTGCCACTTCCATTTCAAGGTCGAATGTGCAGGATCTGTGACGTCTACTATCTGGAACAGATGTGCACTGCAACACCCAATGCATACTAGAGTAACGTAAAGTTCATTTGAGGAAACCATGAAAAATGGCAGGTCGCTACAAGTTAGATCGTCTTTCAAGACAAGGAAATTAGTCAAGTCAAATTGGTGAAACTATGAGCTATTTTGTCGTGATTTTTCAGGCTGGTATCCAAGCTAATTTAGCTGCATGCCGAGTCTCTTTCATTCTCTTCACAAATTGAAATTCTAAGGAAGTAAAATGATGCAGCCTTGCTCTGGTAGTTAAAGCAATTTCTAGTTGTGCTTGCTTCTCACATTCACTATTACATTTGTGCATATTCATTGCTTCCTGTTCCCAGCTATCGAGGTATAAATGGAATTGCCTCTTATATAAATGCACATTTTATTTCAAGTTCACTGATGGCTTGTCTGCTTTTATTGAACATTGCCGTAAAATTCCCTGAAGGAATCGTTATCTCCAATTCTGATGCGAAGCTATTTCTGGCCTCGTAAATTGGAACAACAGAAGTTTGACAGTCTGGCTCACAACTCAACAGCCGTACTCTAACGGGACTTGAACCCATAACCTTTCCTTCAGGACTCTACTATGCAATTGAAAAGGCCACGACTGCCTTGCATGTTATGCATTATCAAGTAGTTTGAAAGAGCAGATGTTGAATAGCCTGGGCGTATTCCAAAAGTGGTGTGCAGCACCACACCAATTATTATGTATTCCCTTAAGTCTGAAAACACCTCAACAAGGAGAATGTCTATGAGGAGATAGGAAAACTGCGTTCAATTCATTTTCTCTAACAGGTTTACAAATTGTGGAACAAAAGTTCTGTCAGCTGTAAAAGTTATAGGGAACTGCTACACCAAAGTTACATGTTAATCTTGTAACAGTGCCAAAGAACTCCAAAAGCTAGGTAAAGACCAGCAAATAGTTTTCAATGTCAAGTACAAAAGGGACATGATAGTAAACTGCTGTAGATTGAGGATGAAAGTTCATCTGAGTTGGTAAATTACACGTGGAAAAGTTAGACTGTTCTCCAACTCAAGAAATTGGAGTCACCGGAACTTCCGACTGACTCAGTCTTCTTCAGCTATCTGACCCAATCGCTCAGGTCAACGTGGCTTTCTGCACATGTGACGTCAGCAAAGGGTCCATCATAAGTCAGTCTAAACTTCCGCTGAGTCCAATTTTCTGGAGTTGGAAAACAGTTGAACTTTTCCACATGCTGTACGTCTAGTTTCTTGGGACTTATGCACAGAAAAGTGGAGGCATTCGCCAAACTTTCTTTCATCCAGGACAAGACCTTTCTGATATTGGAGTCTGGATTTGAGTATTATTATGGGAGAGTAGAGGGCCCAACAGTGGTGAATTATTGAAGCCTGCTAAACACTGAGATTTACTTTGAATCCTTCTGTGTATTAAATGGCCAGGAGCCAAGAGCAGTCGAAAGGACACAGAAAACTGCAGAACATCAAATTACACGACACTACCTTAGCGAGAGCGAAAGTCAGTCACCTTTGTAAATCCTCCAATGTACAATGTACAAAAAATGTACACAGAGGGAGTTCTTGTATAGTTTCCACGTATCCAAGAATGTAGATTTGTTCCAGACATGGTTCTGGATACGTGTGGACTATATCCAGTTCAACCAACCATGCCTGAGCATGGTTCTGGATAAAGCACATTTCTGGCTTCTTGTCATTGGAGGGATGTACAAAATGTACTGTAACAAGGTGATGAAAGGTGATTCAAAGGTGATGAAAGGAAGCCAAGAATTATTCTGAACCGCATGACACAGTACAGTTATTATTACAGCCTCTTGGTAGCAAATTCCACAGTGGAAAGGGGGTATTTGGTAAGAGAATGGCTGAACATCAGATTTCATGGTAAAATTGGCTCAGAAAGGCATAAAATTGGATAGTCCTGTGAGTGAATGGACTTTCACAATGAAAAGACATGTTTTGAGATTTTAAGGTGAAACTACTAGTGGTAAATTATCTAATATTGTACAACAGAGACATTATTACATCCTTAAAGGAGTCCTCAAGTCCAGAAGGGAGTGCTGTTTTCTGATAGACTATGCTTCAATGAATACATGACAAGCCGACTTTTTACAAATTTTGCTTGTGCGACTTAAGCGGCGTGTGTTTATAAAGCGATATCAATATCATTTTTCCCTATACTGAACCACAATAGATACATCCGGGAACTTTGGATTACAAAATGCTCATACACTTCAAGTCAACATAAACATTTTTGGCAAAAACGATAGGAGACAAGCACACCAATAAGCTGATTATTGAAAACTTACTTACTTTACTTTGCTATCATATCAGGATGTCTAATACAGTGAGCTGCCAGTTTCATCTTGCGTGTTTTGACTTTCTCAATTTATTTTTATGTAAATCTTTATTGAACAGATAATTAGATTACGACGCTTATTGGAAAGATGACTAGATTATGCCATTTTTATTCATTGTCAATAATGTCGGCATAAATGAGGGGCGATAAGGACACCAAGAAGGCCAATTGTTGATAAGATATCAAAGAACACAAAACGATACAATTTTTTCTTATCGCCCCTGAAATTAGGTCTAAAACGTAACGTTCTTGGTCAAAGCATATAGACACCAATAGGGTTGCGCGGTGCAGTCTGGGATAGTTTAGAGGGTATCTGGGGAGTTTGTCCTGGTTTCGATGCGTTTTAAGACTTGTGTGCATAATGGATATTTTATTGTATACTGTAAAGTAATATGCATTTTTCACTTCCGAAAATTAATGTCTGTCGGAAAATAGCACTCCCTTCAGTGTACGAAATACTTTTTTGAGCCAGGTTTCCCAGTGGCAACCTAGAATGAAAGCTAGGTTGCCCATCAAAATTCCAGGTTGCCCCGAATTTAAACTCTTCTACATTATGATTAGCTTTGTTAGAATGCAATGTGCATTTATACATTTCTGACACATTTCTGAGTTGTTTTCCCTTACCTGAAGTAATGAGCTCTTCCATGGGAACTTCTCAATAAACAGTTCCCAATGGAAGAAAGGGGCATCCTTACCACAAAATTTAGGTAGTGCACTGAGCTACCTGGGTGTAGAAATAGGTTGCACCAAGCAAAATATGGTTGCACGGTGCAACTGGGCAACCTAGTATTTCGCACGCTGGCCTTCTGGACTTTAGGACCCCTTTAAGAAGTGGAAGGGGAAGTTACCATGGGAATGGTTAAAGCTTGGCTGCCTTTGTGATTCTAACCTCTGTCATTAAAGGCATGTACATGACTGATTTGTACATGTAATATACTATGCCTTTATATTGGAGGAATCTGCATTTCGACATTCAGGTGATGAAGAGATGGCAATAGTGTTGAATTATTTAACACTTTACAACACAAAGGTTTTTCCTCTTCATCAGTGTTCTTAATGGCTAAGAGCCAAGGGTATTCCATTGGAATTGCTTGTGGAAGGGTGAAAAATTTCTCCCTCCTCTGATTCCACCTCTTTCCATAAAGGACAGGACCTCGGTGAGTTAAGCACACATGTGGATATGGAGGGGTCACAAGAAACCCAACAGTGGTGAATTATTGAAGAGTTCAGAACATCAGGATGGCTCATGTGCAAAATTTCCACTGTGACTTCAGTGTCTTAAGTGCCAAGAGCAAGGGCACACACAAATTGAATTTTGTGGGAATGGCTCCAAGACAGGTGAAAAGTCAGTCACTCCCTTTTTCCATCAAAAAACAAGAAAGGAAATTGTTCTCAAACCAGTTTAGCTTATTAATGAACTCAATGAACTGTTTACAGTTTAACTAATTACACTGTATAATGTTTACGGGGCCAAGACAGAGAAGACAGACACTATGTACAGTATTTACAGGTTCATTGTACTCGGGAAATTCTCGTTGCTCTTTTGAACAAGTACAATGAACAGTGGACCACGGCTTAACATCCCGTCCTAATGACTGCGACCCTCTCCACTAGCGTGCATGTCGGGTGAGCGACAACAGCCGGGATTCGAACTCCCTACCTCTTGGTCCAGAGGTAGGGTCACTAACCACTGGACACACACTAAAACAGACCTTCACTTCCAATGGAATGCCTCTAGGACATATTGGGTTCAGCACATCAATAGCTTAGAGGCTTCAAGCTCTGGCAATGGGACAATTTCTGTGAAGTCCCCAAATAGGTATTGCCCATAGATGAATATAGGGTTAATGCCCCGCCCTGAGGTGTATATGGCGTCATAATTAACCGACCATGAATTATGACGCCGTATACACCGAAGGAAAGCGGGGCATTAACGTTATTATCATATAGCCTATCCAAACTTAGCGACGTAGCAAACTTAGCTACCATCCTCCGCAGTGTATTATAAGGCCAGCGTTTTTAGGCTCGGTGTTAACGTAGTTGGTCGGCACTATCGTTGGTCAGCTTCCCGTCCGCCCGTACATGTTGCTCCTGGGAGTCTCCCTCAGTGCCTACGACTCCAAAAACTGAGTCAAAATCTGCTTCAGAGAGTTTTTTGAGGAAAAAACTTCAGTACTCCATTGTACGCAGTATGATACGTAGAACACAAAGATGGCGGCTCAGCTCATCTCGTACCCAGGGTCATGTGAATCGGTCGACCCCATTGGACCATTTCACATGACCCTGGGTGTGAGTCCTGGGTCAGCAGCGGTCATTTCAAAAGCAGGTAGTGTATCGGATATTAATGACCTGGGTTATGGGGGAAATGGAGCCTTCTGATTGGTCGGGGTCTTCTGGTAATAATAAATTACCAAGGTGATAAAATAAAAAAACAAGACCTTCACATTCATTCCAATATGACCTCAAAAGGAATACTACCTGAAATAGGGTTCAAACCATCAATAGCTTAGAGGCAATTTTCTTGTATGATTTATGTGAAGGCAGTTTGCCCAAAGTAGTCATTGTCCATAAATGAATACTAAGTCACTAAGGTGCTAAAAATGACTGCAGCACTGCTGACTTTTCCTCCTTTCTTTACGGCCTCCATTGGTCAGCACTGATGATCCTATTTCTCCTGACAGTGTACACCATAAAGCACTCCAGAAAGTGTTCGGTCTTTTGAATTCCCAGTTTTCACAAATGTTAGCACTACTCGTAGTAGTGTGTGTGTCTCACTATATGGTTTAGCGTCTGTTGTTCACTGTCCTCTGAGGGTTTGACGTGCTTGCCCGCCATTTGCCTCTATCCTGTAGGTTGGCATCCTCTACCTTGTGTATCATTTCCTGGATTTCTAACCTTCATCCATGTACATGTAAGAGTCAGATATTAATGGAGTGACCGCTGCAGGCAAAGTCATCATGAAATTTGCAAAATCCTTATCTAACAGGTGAAGGTTATCATATGAACTTAACCTTTTGCTTTTATCAGCCATGTGATTACTTTATGCACTGGGCAGATATGAACAACTGCTGCAGGCAAAAATTACATCAAACTTGTAGGACAACATTGTATAATTATAAAGGTGACCTTAATTTGACATCTGGGTTTTATTCAACATGACATTGATCGAAGTACATGAACTTCAATGAAGATACATTTTATTCATGGAATAACTGCTAAAGGCAAAAATGGCATGAAATCTGCTGCAGCTCTGACCTTTCACAAGGCCAAAGGTCATGACATAAGGTAAAAAAAACAGTTTTGACATCAGTTTGAGTATGTTTGTTTGTTTGTTTCACATAACCGGTAAACCGCCTTTAGGCGTAACACACCTGGTCCAGTTTGTACATGTAAGTACAAGCTGCATAAGACCGGACTGTAAGATTTGCACAACTCACACTAGGAAGGACCCCTACTCTTTACGATAAGTGCAGTGGGATCTTTAACGTGCTTGAGGTGTGACTCTCCTCAAACATGAGACCTCCGCTTTACGTCCCATCCGAGAGTACATCACTAACCGAAGCTAGTTACTCATTTTCACCAGAGTCGAGTGAGGAAATAGGTGTAAAGTGCCTTTCCCAAGGGCACAACACTGGGGCCTGCCAGGGATTCGAACCCAGAACCTTCAGTCAACAACCCTAACCACAAGACCACCTTGCCACCTGTAAGCGTGTGATAGTATTAGATGATTATATATTCATTTATTATATTCACATAGATTGAAGAGCATTGGACAAAAAGCACATAATGTGCTTGTAGGGATTCTTTGCTCATTAGATATTTATGGAATAGTTGCTCTTGACAATCACTGGCCCAAAATTTGTAAGAGCTCTCAAAAAATCCGAGTGGAAGTTATAATAAGAGCTTGAACTTCTAAAGTTTTATCAACCATAGCATTACACATGTATGAAGTAGTTTATATGGAGGATGTCATTGATATTCATAGAATAACTAATACAGCCTCATTTATACTTGAGTTTGTATAAGTAATGACAAAGGTAAGTGGAAAAGGGGTTATAATGTTAGAGCACTCAAAAAGGGTAATGGTATATATTACAAATCTTGTAGCTCGTTTACTTTACAAAGTTCTGTACGGCTAAGTTAATTTGATTACATGGATGACATCCGTGCACGCATGAATTTTCGTGTGCTTCAAAAAAAAGTTTTAGACCTTACTGTAAATTGTATACAAAGCAGCTGCAAAATGAGCAAATATATACTGTAAATTCCAAAAAAATACTGGACAACGATGTTGTAGAATGCCAAAATCAATTCCAAAGGAACAGAAGAAAATGTGAAGAAATGAAAATGAAAAATGTATTATTCGCCATACCATACTCTGTGTGTAGTCATTTGTTCAATCTCCATGACCACGTACACGTAGATTTCATAATGAAGGCAACTTTTTTCTTGCCAAACTTTTTTTTATTCGCACGCTCACATCAGTTTTGGTGTTCCCAGAGGATGTCATCCATATAATGAAATCAACCTGGCCTAATGAACAAAGAACATCTTATCCCTAGGATGTCTGTAAGTGTGACCTGTCGTGGACTGGTACATTCTCTGTACTTGTATTATAAGCAATGAGGCTCCTGGGAAGGGCACAGGCATAAATAAAAATCTCATTCCTGTCCCTTGTGCTGAAATGCCATCCAGGCAACACTTTTATCCAAAGGACAGCCTGATATCATAACTCACTTTCATCTAAGTTCCTTGCAAAGTTGAATCCAGTGATTTCCTAGTTTCTTCATTAATGTTAGGCCAGGCAAACTCAATTTGTGGATAGTCATTAATATATTGATTATTACCTGTTTGTGAAAGATGAAAGGATAGTCACGTAAAATGACTCAATGATTACTCATATATACATTGTATATACATTGTATATGAATTTAGTCACTGTAATATCATGGTAAGTAGACAGGGAATTTTGCCAATAGGTGTATGTTTATGTGTGCAATGCTGCAAACTGATACTTGAAGAAACTTTACCTTCACAGTCATGGTCTAGGCCAACAAACTACATTGTACTGCTCTGTTTATTCTCACACAAGGTACCGGTGGTCACCGGGCTTTGAGACGGCTTTCCATTTCATGGTCGGGTCGACAAGAGTGACGCAATACTTAACCGCACGGAACCGCTAATAAAAGTGACGCCATGCTTAACCGCACGGAACCGCTAATAAAAGTGACGCCATGCTTAACCGCACGGAACCGCTAATAAAAGTGACGCCATGCTTAACCGCACGGAACCGCTAATAAAAGTGACGCCATGCTTAACCGCACGGAACCGCTAATAAAAGTGACGCCATACTTAACCGCACGGAACCGCTAATAAAAGTGACGCCATACTTAACCGCACGGAACCGCTAATAAGCATGACCCCGCACGGCTCAGGCACGGCTGTAATAGCACGGCTGCACGCAACCGCTAATTAACTATTATAGAATATCTCTTCTCCACTAGGAAAAGCTCCTGATATATTACAATTGTACTGGAGAGTCTATATTTGTCTGTGTTACTAGTATTCAATGTTGTTAAACCAATATTTCGTTGCTGTTCGAGATTCGCTGTTCATTGTTTATTGTTGGCGTTTGTGATCGCCGAATCGTCATGCAAAGCTAGCACCGTGCAAGACACTGGTCAGTTCTTTCCTGTGATTTTAAGATACGATATAATCATTGTGACAGGTCTATTGGGTGCCTAAATTGTCTTTAGGTAAGATGGGTGCTTCAAGTATACTATTTGGTATGAAAACAAGTGTGGGGAGGGGTGCATAATCATAAATTATGTTGTGACATGTGGCATCATGTACATGTAGAGGGACATGATTTATGGATGCCAAATTATGTGACTACAGAGTCTTGTTCATATAGCAGGGGGAATTGCTACGTTATTAACAGATTGAGAGTCGTGATGTTCTAATGCCAAAGGTTCGATGTTCCCTACGCTTGTGAGCATGTCAGCATGAAATGTGTGTGGATTCTTACATACACATACACATACACATGCTTCCAAACTTGAAAGCACAGTGAACCCAGTTGCTAAGGGCGTACCGCGAAAATTAAATGAGCCACCGGATACTTGAGGGGGCGGGGTACGTAACTCATTCCCTGTAATTTGTTTACACTTGTTACCAAGTTGAAACTGTTGAATCAGCAAATTTTTACAAGTATCGACATAAAAAAATATTGCTACTGTTGGCACTGATATCATCAGGAATACCAAAGACATTCAGCTACAAGACTCCAAACATGGCATCATTTCAACCTAGATTTTTAACCTCCTAGTCCTTGTGTAAACCCACTCTGATTTTCAAAGAACTTCTTGCAGACATTAACCATATATGGGAAGGGCACTTGCCAGCCTGGCTCCACTATGGTCCTGAGGGATTCCCTCTCACTTGCAGTTCACAGGCGTTCACAGGGGTATCAGGTTTCACATCAAAGGCAGGAGGAAGAGACCAGGAGTCAGGGCGTGGCTATGTTGCTACATTTTATACAGTCTTTCCTTACCACACATAACTGCTAATAAACTATTACAAAACATCTCTTCTCCATTAGAAAGTGCTTGTGATATTATGTTATATTTATAAGCAGCATGTATCTTATTCCAGTCTTATTAGCATTTAAGTCTAATTAAAGTCTACTTTGTTTAAAATCACAACAAGATGAAGACAAAGTGACGCTGTACTCAAGTTGGCAACTTTTTTGCCAGCGCCACTTAACAAAAATACAAAATTTATGTTATATAGATACCAGCTATATTCCTATCTTGGCCCCGGGCCAGCTTTTTTTTAAAGCATTCCTTGGTTATATATAATATATATGGTGACCAGCGTCTCCAACTCTGCCCTGCTACAAAATGTAACCCAACACCACAGGGTGTCTGCTACAGCTCCAGTTACTATAGTGACAGACATCTGGTCCAGGTCATTGACCTTATTTGTTTGGAGAAGAAGAAACAGAGCAAAAACAAGAGTTTCCCTCTTGCGAAGGTAAACATAATGATCATGTGTAAGGAGACTAATAGTATCTTCCCCCAGTCAGATCGATAGATTGACCGTCTGGATGAGGTGATCCCTGATGTCTCAGGTTACCAGACAGTGTCGTCCATTTCACAGCTTCTCTCCCACCTAATGAACTGACTGTCCCATCCAGACAGGGCAGGCTGTCTGCAGATGTGGCCATTTTGTCAGAAATGTGGCCATTCGGTGAGAAATGTGGCCATGTTATGTGTTTTGTGTGCAGATTTCTAAGCTACATGTAAAGGCTAAAATGTGGCAATATAATGCTGACTGTTTCTGGGCAGTCAAACAGTTAGAAGAAAACTTTCTTAAGAAGAGAAGCCTCAGGTTACTGGTACCATCCATACTCCAGTTTGTCCCATCTGATCATGTATGTAATGATCACAGCTGGTATGGCCATTCTTAGGCAGTTTGCAATTGTCGCCATTTTGTAAATAAGGCTGTAATGTAGCAATTCTAGTGTTTCTGAGCAGTCAGACAAACGTAAAACTTTCTTAACGAGAGACTTCTGTCTCAGGTCAGTGCAGGTCCTCCCGTCTAACGATCACAGCAGGTGTGGGAAGATGTGGTTATTTTGTATCCATTTCCAGTGGTTTGGCTACAATGCTCTAATGAGGCCCTCTGTGACAGGATGATCAGACATGTCAGTCTGCTGGCAGATGTGGGGAAATGTGACCAATTTCTGTGCGATTTCCAGTTCAGAATTAGGGCAAAGTCAAACGAAGACCTTCAGGTCGCGGATGCCATCCCACCCACCTGCAGGTAATGAGGCCTTCAGTCTGCCCCAGACAATTGTTTGTCTAGAAGATATAGGGGGATGATGTACATGTACATGTGTATAGCCATTCTGCAGAAAAATGGGGCCATTTTCTGTGTAAATGTAGCAGCTTCCAGTCTCTGCAAATGTTACAATTTCCAGGGAGTCTCTAAGATGTAGCCAATCATTGTCCCAGTGGTTATCTGTGTTTCCTGAGCGTTACTAGAATGTCTTCTGTGCTCAGCAAATGTTGCCATTTCCAGTGGATGGCTCGAATTTGCCAATTTCTCATGCTAAGATGCGTTTCACAGGTATTTCTAAAATGTTAGAAATACTTTTTTGAGCCAGGTTGCCCCAAATTTCAACTCTTCTACATTGTGATTAACTTTGTTAGAATGCAATGTACATTTATACATTTCTGACACAGAGTTGTTTCCCCTTAGGCCACACCAATTTATTTCCTTGGTTAACGGATTCGCCGCTTGCTTTTTTTGCCAAATGAAAATAAAAATAAAAAACGTCATAGTTTAGACCCCACTGGCCGGTTGCTTGAACAGGGAAATTTGCTGCAGTTCATGCCAATGTCGCTAGAGTCGCTCCTGCACATTAGATTGTTTTACTTTCTGACTGGAAGCCATGTTGGCTCATGATCTGTCATTATTGTCGGCGGCCACATGGCAAGTTTATCTTTGTTTAGAAAGCTGTAACTTTGGATCAAGGCAGGATCTAGGTAAATACAGTCATGTAAATTGAATAAATCTTGTCTCCTTTAAAGTTGTTTGTGACTATAAATTTGCTTGTGAGAGTTTACATTGTGTGGCTTGTGTCATGTTTTAGAGTATATGCAGTTTTCAAATTTGCTCGTGTACGAAAAGGAATATCAACCCCAAAGCACCACAAAACAAGCTTTATATCTATGAACTACTGCTTGTATATTGAGAGCACCAAATTGCACCAGGTGCA
This sequence comes from Branchiostoma floridae x Branchiostoma japonicum, assembly GCA_013266295.2. Classification (NCBI taxonomy): domain Eukaryota; kingdom Metazoa; phylum Chordata; class Leptocardii; order Amphioxiformes; family Branchiostomatidae; genus Branchiostoma; species Branchiostoma floridae x Branchiostoma japonicum. The sequence continues at coordinate 26,312,559 of CM023834.1, read as the reverse complement.
ATCTGACTAGATACTGTTAAACTAAATGAAAAGATTAATGAAGTTGAAACTACAGTACAGTACTTGAATATCGGAGTCTTGTCAGTTGTCGATAATTTTGTTAGTCATACAGTAAAGATGTGTAACTTGCAAAAATTATATATTATGTTACGAATAATTGTATTAAAAGGGATGTTACAGAAGTTGATCATGTAGTAATGGTCCTTCCAGTTCAATAAGTGTTCAATGTGCCCTATACTATCATTTTGTAACTTAATAAGCTGTCTGGATTGCTTACTACATGGCTGTATGGCAGGTAGTCTCAAATTTTTATTTTTTTATTTATTTCGCCCGCCCGCTCCATTATTTTTCTAGACAAATCCGTTAACCAAGAAAATAAATTGGTGTGGCCTTACCTGAAGTGATGAGTTCTTCCATCGGAACTTCTCAATAAACAGTTCCCAATGGAAGAAAGGGGCATCCTTACCACAAAATTTAGGTAGTGCACTAGGCTACCTGGGTGTAGAAATAGGTTGCACCAAGCAAAATATGGTTGCACGGTGCAACTGGGCAACCTAGTATTTCGCATGCTGAATGTTGCCATTTAAAACTGGCCTTATAGACTTGGCAAAAGTGTAAATGTAGCAATTCCTTATGTTTATGACTTGACAACACTGAAGGAAACCTTTTCATGTCTATCTTATCTAAAATGTGGCAACTTTGTGTGAAAGGAATGTACATGTAGCAATCCCTAGTGCTCAGCAAATGTAGCTGTTCCCAGCGAAAGAGGATGATCAGAATTTGTTGCAAAGTCAGAGTCAAGTGAAGCCCATGTCTCTGGTTGTCAGTGTCATTCTTTCTCCAGTTCTTATCCCCTCTAATGGTCCCTACCTGTCTTATATACATGTAGCATGTCAGTCACAGGCAGGTGTGGGAAAATGTGGCCATTCTGTGGGAAATGTAGCAAGAGTGGAGCCAAAGTCAATCATCAGAAGAAAACTTTCCTGACAAAAGAAGAAGACGTACCTTTCACTTCAGGTTCCTGATGTCATCCTTCCTCCAGTTCCTTCCATCTAATGAACATGTCTGTTTTGTTTACTAGATAATTTGTTGCAGGTGTGGGAAAATGTGGCCTTGCTGTGTGAAATGTAGCAAAAGTGGAGCCAAAGTCAATCATCCGACGAAAACTTTCCTGACAAAAGAAGACACCCTTTCACTTCAGTTTACTGATATCATCCTTGACTCCAGTTCTTTCCATCTAATGAGCCTCTCTTTTGACAGTTTTGGCAATTGTGGCCATTCTGTGGGCAATGTAGTCATTCCTGTGCTCAGCAAATGTTACAATTTTCAGTTCTGAATCAGAAGAATACAAAGACAGACATTGGAAGAAAACTTTCATGAAAGAAGAAGATGCCATCACGACACGTGTCAGGTTCCTAATGTCATCCTTACTCCAGGTCCTTCCATCTAATGAGCCTATCTGTCTACTCCTGGTTCAAACCAAGAAGCAGACAAAGACAGACATTGGAAGATAACTTCCTTGAAAGAAGAAGACGGCCCTTTCGCTTCATGTTCTTGATGTCATCCCTTCTCCAGTTCCATGTGACGAGCCTATCTGTTAACTGTCTCCTGGTTCAGACACATCCGTCTGTGGGCAGGTGTGGGGATGATGCAGCCATTTTCATTTGGCAACTGTGGCCATTCTGTGTGTAATGTAGCATTTTCCAGTGCTCAGCAAATGTAGCCATTTTGCATCAGCTGGCTAAGATGCAGGAGAAAGATAATGATAAGAAAAATTCAAACATTTCAGTCAGCTGACAGGTGTGGGGTGATGTAGCCATTCTGGGAGAAAAATGTGTCCATTTTGTGTCTAAGGCTGAAATGTAGCAAGTCCCAGTACTCAGCAGATGTTGCCATTCCCACTAGGTGTCTACAATAATATAGCCATTTCTTGAAATGGCAAAATCAGTCAAACCTTTACATAACCTTGCAAATATGTGTCAGTCTGGCAGCTGGTGTGGCAGTAATGTTGTGGAAAAAGGTCATAATGATTGGAAAAGGTGAGAAGTGAGGCCAAAGTTAAAGCAACTTTCTTATCTTGCGGAGATGCACAAGTCACACCCATCCCACAGTACCAAAATGTCCAACAGAAAGACTGAAATGATCATTCTTCTACCAAGAAACAGTCTGCCTTACAACAAATCTCTGTAAAATAAATTATTCAACCTGTACCTTTTAAATGTGATTTCTGTGAATCATTTTAAAATAATTGTATATTGTAAATGATGTCTAAATAAAGTGATTTCTGTGATTTTAAAATTGTATATTGTAAATAATGTCACATGTAATTGAGCAATTGTTTTAAAGTCTTTAATCCTTTGAGAAATTTGTTACACATTAGCCAAACTTCAGATCATAAGTCTGCCAAATGCTAATAAAGTTCTTAAGACGATGAAAAAAATATGGAAATATGGTTGTGAAAGAAATACGATAAACAAAAGAGGGGGCTGGGGCCAAAGTCAAAGTCAAACTTTTGTAACCCAGTGCAAACTTGCTGCAGGTGTGTGGATGGTTGTTTAAGAATGGTTCTGGAATCATTGATAGCCCTGCCAAGCAGGTGTCAGGTGTGAGGATGGTTGTTAAAGAATGGTTCTGGAATCATTGATAGCCCTGCCAAGCAGGTGTCAGGTGTGTGGATGGTTGTTAAAGAATGGTTATGGAATCATTGGCCCCGTTCATACGAAGCCGGTGAAGGCGCATTCGATGTGGTTTGGCCGGATTCTGGATTCATGTGGCTCCATCTGAACGCTCCGAATCGCATTGAATGCGCATCGATCCCAATCCACATCTGGAGGCGGATTCGCATTCATCAGGTTTACTTTGCATATCAACCCGGTCATTGACCTCGGGGTCCGCAAATAACAAGTGGCGGCGTCGGCAACGAATTCTTACAAGGGCCACCCGTAGCCTGCGTCTCCTTCGTACTCCTCTGAGCCGGTTGCAAGCGATTATCCATAAAAAAAACACGACAACTTCTAGGGCATGATGCACTTTCACCCCTAACCTCTAACATTGGCAAGACGCCACCTTGTGTGTTTTCATCAAACAACAATGAATGTGGTTTAGGCGAATCGTTCTCGGGCACGGTTTAGAAGGAACGTGTGGCACGTGGACCAGATGTGAGGAATGTGGTTTGCCCGAATCAAGCTCAACGCGCATTCGTATGAACGGGGCCATTGATAGCCCTACCAAGCAGGTGTCAGGTGTGGGGATGGTTGTCAGAAAAAGTTAATGATTGTTTTTATACTTTTAAAGAACTGAAGAGGAGGCAATCATCATATCCAAACTATGTGTAAAAGCATTCCCCCCAAAATCTCACGTCAGCTTTCAAATCCTCAAAAACTTTGATAGAAACCAAGGCCATGCGACTTTGATTTATTACTTTTTGGATTTAAGAAAGTAAGCTTAACTGGAAAAAAAACATATCTAATAAAAACAAAGCCAGTGGACCAGGTCCATGCCTCGTTTCACAGTTTTATAGAGTGAATACAGTCATATTCAAGTTTTTCTCCTTGCTCTCTGCTTCTGTGATATCTGCTTGAAATATTTGCTACTTAAAATGACTGAGAACCAAAGAAATAAATTGGTTGTGGCCTACTGTAGGAAGGATTGGCCCCTTAAATGTAAAAAACTGAAGACAAATATTTTTCATTAGCATGTGCATATCTGTCTGGAGGCAAGGCTTTTTCACTGAGTTGAACTGTTGCTTCCAAAACATTCTGCACCTTTTCTATATCCTGAGAAAAGTCCAGGTTTAGCCCGCTCTGCAGCCTGGACTGAAGACAAATAAATGTTTTCCATTATAAGATGTGAGTCTGTCTGGAGGCGTGGCACTCAGCTAGACTTGATTCTGGAAACTAGTCGTAAGGCATTGTCAGAAACGTTCACAGAAACTAACTTTAGGAGGGATTGACCCCTTATTTGTGAGGCTGAAAACAAATATCATAATATCATTTATCATGATGAAGGGCAAATTAAACTGAAATGTGGAGATAAATGATTTCCATTACCAGCTGCAAATCTATCTGGAGGCATGCATGTAGCATTTGCATGTAGCATAGTGGGCTATCATACGATGCAGATAAGATGCCTAGGCTTGTTTTTATATTTTTCGCCCTGTCGTTTCATATTTTTTCTGAAAAAATCTGAGAGCCAACAAATTTATATAAAAAATCAAATTGGTGTGGCCTTAGTAAAGATTAGCGCTTCAAATGTGGAAAACCCAAGAGGAATGTTCCCCATTACAAGATATGAATGTATCTGTCAGCATGAGTAATTTACAGGCACCAGGTGCAGGTTTGAGCCAGACCTGATCCAGGAAACTATTCCTTTTTCCTGGAATGAGTTCTTCCCACCGGCCACTGATACATTAGTCACCTAATGGAGCAAAACAACTGGCTGGGTGAAGAATCACCTCAAGGAATAAAAATTGACTAGAGACTTTTCTTAAGAACACGGTAATGGATCTTATATCAGTATTCGCTTTTTATCTGAGACGTCATTGTCCAAGGGGAGGGGCTGCTAAGTGAAGTTCAATGTCAAAGGCAAAGTGTTAGAAGCTCCCCTGTTGTATCCAGAACCATGCTTCATCCAGAACCATGCTCAGGCGCAGTTCTGGATAGTCCATGCATATCCAGAACTGTGCCTTGGGCAAATCTATGTTCGAACATTCTCGGATATGTGGAGGCTATCCAGAGCCGTGCCTGATCCTAACCTTAACCCATTCAGGCATAGGACTAGATAGGCAAGGTTTTGGATATAACATCACCCATTGTAACTGGAAACAGTTTCTTTTAGAAACTTCAGTTCTGCTCTTTGATAATGAGCCAGCTGATGGAACAACTAGAAAACTGCTTCGCTGGAAAACATACTCTTTTGAGAAGTTGTTTAGTATGGAAACAGGTATAACCGTATTTCTTACAATGTCTTGGATTGAATAGATTCAAGCGATGGATTTTTCAGGCCACACCAATTTTATTTGTTGGTTGCAGGGAGTGAATACAGATTTACATTGTAAGTTTTCCTCCCTGCCCACTTGCTATAGTTTTACCTTAAAATGTCTGAGAACCAAGAAAATAAATTGGTGTGGCGTTACCCCTTGCCCTGGGGTTGTAGTGCTACAATCCTGTCACTATCATCATGTTATTGTTGTGTTAAGAACAGCCAACACCTGAAGGAGTCAAAGATTTCATCTTAAGCCCTTGCCAGTGAGATTTGAAGCCAAATTCTAATTTTCTCCGCTCTTCTTCCAAACTTTAATCAAAGTTGTGGAGCTTCAGGTGTGAACTGGCTGATTGAGTTTTAACTCTGATCATAATGGAAATCTCTCAACTGTCAGTTTCCCAACGTCAAAAGTTCTTTGAAGGATTCAAGTTTTGCTGCTACTTAATAGAAGTTAGAAGGTGAGGAGGAGTTCAGGAGGAAAGCATTTTTTGAAAGAGAAATAGTTCCAATACTCCATTTACACTCAATCTAAGTTTAATCAAAGTTTCTTCCAAAAGTGACATCTGAAGTTTGTGCATTTTTTCATTATAAAGGAGTTTTTGAGAAAGTTTGACGGGAAATGTTCTTGCCATTTTCTAGATTGTGCAGTGAGATGATGTTGACTTACTGGAGATCTATATCCCTACATGCACTGATAGTGTCAGAAATTTGCCCTTTCAATTAAACTTTGGCAACTCCTTGCAAACTTGTTAATTAAGTTTGGCTCTGTATCAGATGAATTTCTGGCAATGTTGTGGATTTTCTAAGTTTACCATCTGTTCTGATGAGGTCTCAGCTTTTCTGCAGACTAGCTGTAGCAGTGTGAATTCCTGACAGAAAAAGGTCTTATTGAGGTTCAGGTTGTGGAGATGATAGTGACTTGTAATGGTGACATGTATTTTCTTGCACCTAGATATGCCGCACTCAATCAAAGTTTGGGAACTTTTTCCAAACTTGTTAATGAAACCGGGCTCTGTACTGATGAATATCTGTCAGTTTTGTGAGCTCCTGTATAGCCTCCTTTCTGAGGTCTCAGCTTAGGTGCAAATTGGACAGCCTCCCCTACAATCATTCCTTACATACATGTACATGTAAGGAGGCTTTCACTATGTTTACATTGTGTGTCTGATTCTCACATGTGTCTGGAGTCTGCATGATGCCTTAACCCTCCCAGTGTCATAGGCCAGTTTTAAAGCCTAGTTCTAATAGTCCCTGACACTGGGAGGGTTAATGTAGTGATGGCTAAAGCAAATACATCACACTCTGGCAGCTCTGTACAAATTTTAACTAAATTGAATCAGTCTCTCCAGTAATTAAGATGTGAGAGTTAATCTGAGCTGGAAGTTTTCGTTCAACACCCTTTGTTGGTTTATGGCATATGTAGACAGGGTTTAGGCCTAGGAAAATTAATATCCTGTGTCCAATTATGGTACTGTAATAATCAGGGTCAGTAGGGATTCTATCGCAACTTTCTTCACCTCTAATTATCATGTCTAGCTAAAACTATTGGCGAGGGTCCAAATACATTTTGTAGATACGTGTAGTTTGTCGTACATGATATCAAATCTAGCTGCCTTGTAGATAAAGTTTGTTTTTGGTGATGAGGACACCACATTCCCCCCCCCCTGCCCATAGCTGAGGGGTGTTATGCCGACTTGTTAGGTTTTACTGAATTGGTGTTGAAGTAAGACTAATGTTAATATCAATCATTGCGCTGACAAACCTTTAAAAAACCAAACTCCCCACAGAAATGTGTCACCTCCCAATATTGAAGTTTGTACTCTGTGATACTTTGGAGACTTTCCTGGTCCCAAAGACTTGTTTTATAGCTGCAGGTAGAAGGGTTTGATTCACTGTAAGTGTTATGAAGTATGCATGATTTGGTGCCACACTTGCCAAGGCTGAGGGCAGAGTAGGGATTAGAAGGAATATTTACGCCATGCAGGCAGCAGGCATTACTGTCGAGCCAAGCAAGAAATTTAATTTAAGCTTTATTAAAACAACTTGCAGACTTGAGTGTGAATTGTTGTGTTCTGAACAAAATGGTTGGTAAGCACTTCATGTAATGCGATCTAATCATTATCCACTTAAAAATTAAAAATAATCTAAAATCTATGATACGCGTTGTTGGAGCAAATCCACATTCATTAACAATCATTGTACGTAATAAGTTCTGTATATAAAAGGAGACGTATGTACTATTATATGTACAAAAATGTAGGACATGGTTTGTAGAATATTGTGTGAAGACATAAATGATATTTATTAAGTAAATCTGAGAACATGTAATGTATTGATTAATATAGGGTTAATGCCCCGCCCTGAGGTGTATATGGCGTCATAATTCATTGTCGGTTCCTATATGACCACCGAATGAATGAGCTGCGGACTCGGTCGTTCATTCGGTGGTCATAGGAACCGACCATGAATTATGACGCCGTATACACCGAAGGACAGCGGGGCATTAAGTTAAACGTTATTATCATATAGCCTATCCAAACTTAGCGACGTAGCAAACTTAGCTACCATCCTCCGCAGTGTATTATAAGGCCAGCGTTTTTAGGCTCGGTGTTGTCGGTCGGCACTATCGTTGGTCAGCTTCCCGTCCGCCCGTACATGTTGCTCCTGGGAGTCTCCCTCAGTGCCTACGACTCCAAAAACTGAGTCAAAATCTGCTTCAGAGAGTTTATTGAGGAAAAAACTTTGATACTAGTGCATCGTACAAATGTCGAATGATATATCGAACACAAAGATGGCGGCTCACCTCATCTCGTACCCAGGGTCATGTGAATCGGTCACCCCATTGGACCATTTCACATGACCCTGGGTGTGAGTCCTGGGTCACTGGCGGTCATTTGAAAAGCGGGTAGTGTATCGGATATTAATGACCTGGGTTATGGAGGAAATGGAGCCTTCTGATTGGTCAACGTCTTCTGGCTATATGATAATTAGTGTTCAACAGTTCAACGAGGTAAGGTATTGGTGAATTTCATCCGTCCTCCTATGAAAACCAAGTGGTGGAGTGTATCACAGAAGTTTGAGTTTTACTGACACTTTGGTTAGAGATAACTTAGAAAGGTAATGCTTGACAGGGTTTGTGGAGTGGAATATGCACTAGCTCGGTCCTGGCTGATACAGGCCGATAGATGATGATGATGAAGAGAACTGACACAACTTAGCAACACTTTTCATCCATTGAACTGTACTTGAAGACATTTTTCTTGAGTCTTGTCAGTTCCTTTTGACATGCTCTTTTCAGTACTATTTTTTCTTGTAGCTGTTACAGTTCAGATTGAAGTCAATAAAATACTGAAAGGGTAAAAAATGGACTATTCCAAAAGACTTCAAAGTTTAAGAAATTACTGAGAATCACTCACTCACTCACTGCATGGCTTTACGTCCGTTGTTCCCTGTCATGCAAGGGTTGGACGTCGTGGGGTGTCGTTTTGGTCTAATGGCTGCTCTCCAGCTGCCTCTGTCAAGCGGGTTGGCCTTCTGCAGTTTCAAGGTTTTAATATCTTCCCTAATACTGTCTGACCATCTCTTCTTTGGGTGACCACGCGGGTTCTGCCTCTGTGAAAAATGAAGGAGTCCCAGACGGTGAAACGCCGTTTGTGACGACCGTCCAAAGCGTCTCAGATTATTGAGACGCCCTGGACGATTACGATGATAGACGGCTTTGGGCGGGCCATTTAAAACGTCCAAGACGGTCTGGGTGGCATAAAAACGCTTAGACGCGTCTAGATTGGCACCTTTGACGCGTCCAGACAACCGTCTGGGCCGTCCGAGACGACGTCTGGAAGCGGGCACCCAGACGCTAGAGACGGCGCTCCGGGGCGTCTTTTTGGACGGCATTTTAGACGGCATTTTAGACGGGCTTTTAGCGGCGTTTCGGACAGCGTTCGGTTGCGGTTGGATGCCACTGGGCCACATGGGATGGGCTCGGACGCCGTTTTAGACGCCCGAAAAATATGGGGGTTCCTGTAGCGGTGTTCGATCACGGTATTTATCTTCACGCTGCCGCCATGGCACCAAGAGCTTTAAATACAAACAGAGTCACACGGAAATCGTACGATTTTCTTCGGATTTCCTCTACAAAGTGTGGCGTAACAAATTGTTGAACAGTGACGAGCTTTCTTGGCAAAATCGAGAGGCGCCGCTGAAAATTCACCGCCATGTGAGCGCACACAAACACAACAGGCCGGGGAGCAAAACATTAAGAAAATTCAATATTGTATAAGTGCACGTTTTAATGTATCACCATTCTTTATTAAAACATTAGATATTTTATGGTTACATTTTACGATGTGCGTATTCTTTTTTAACAATTTGATATGAAAACAACATTGACCGTTGCGTTTGGAGATGGTAGCATCGCAGCTCATAGTGACGTCGTGTTTATTCAACCAGCATGCACGGAGTGTCGGCACTTATGTCGCTGGATTTTGTGTAAGATTTACCATAACTTGTACATTTATATGGCATCATCATTCTTTATTAAAACCTCAGGTATTGTATACATTTATTCTACACATTGTTTTTGTGCGCCTTTTCATTTTGCGACGATAAAACATCGATCAATTTGCCTCCACGTGTGTGGTCGAATACGTGGGGAGGGTACTAGGGGACAAGTTACGTTTTAAATATCCTCGGAATAATTGCTTGTTCCTCTGTAACAATTGTAGCACTATATGTTCGTTTGTATACTTCTGACAACATAAAATTCTTGTTCACTTACCAAGTCTCCCTAAAAGAAAACTGCTGTGACAGAACTCAGCCTCGATACACTCTGAATCTGCCGATGATGTAGTGTCACATCCTTGGAACACCTCGTTTGACGTGTTAGTCGGTCGCTGGTTTAAACCCAAACTCTGTACAGTGTCGTCGGAAGATACAGCTGCTTGTAGAAGTGAATTCCACCCCCCAAAAGTGCGCACAATTTAACAAAGAGGCAAAAAAGCGGACATCGACTGAACAGTGTCTCTTACTTAGAAAAATGTACGGGACCCAGTAACGGCCGGCACGTTTAATTTAAATCTTGCGCATGTGCATTAGAAGCCTAAACCACGTGGAAAACGTCGTAAATAAATTAATTCTGACGCCTGTCGCCACATTGGACGTGTAAGGACGTCTGGGGAGAGACGGGAGGCGTGGCCCCTTTTTCGTCCGGCCGTCCAGAGTTGCGAGTTTGTAGACCGCCAACTGTGTTGGGACGCTGTTGATGGCAGTTTAGACGGACGGACGGACAGGGACGCGTCTGACGGGCAGAGACAGCGTCTTGGACGCCGTTCCCCCTCTGGGACGCTTTCATTTTTCACAGAGGTGGCCCTCTACGGGCATTGTCATGACCTTCCTTGGCCAGTTCTGCGGGTCCATCCTTTGCACGTGACCGTACCAGCAAAGTCTGTTGTAGCGCAAGATCTCTTGTATGCTGCTTACACCTAGCCTACACCTAAGCTGTTCACTTGGCACTCTATCAGCCAGTCTACTGGAGCATATCCATCTAATCATGGCGTTGTCACACCTGACTAACCTTCTAATGTCCTCCGTGGACGTTGCCCAAGTCTCAGACGCATAAAGCATTACGCTTCTAACACAGGAGTTAAAAACATGACCGCGGTTTGTGAAAGGAATGCTACGATCTGCAAGTATATATGGGAAGGAGCTCGTGGAAGCTCTTCCAAGCCGACTTAATCCTGGCTGTTACGGCGTCTGTGCAGCCCCCAGACTGACGAATCATATCACCCAAGTAACAGAAAGTAGGGACCACCTTAAAGGTTTCACCAGCGACAGTGACTTCTTGTGTAGGTTGTACAGGGGAGGGTGGGTTGCTGTAACATCGCCTGCAGATGAAGTTAGGGTCTTCTGTCAGTTTCCCTTTGATACTAGTGCATCTCTTGTGTATCCAATGACGACAGTGGGGACAGAATATTGAGTTTCCGCCTACACCCTTTCGGCAGACGCCACATGGAAACTTCCCTGACTCCTTAACTGGTCTAGTGTCACTGTGCTTGCAATGTACCACCATAGTTTTCCCCGTGTTTACCCGCAATCCATGTGAGCTGAGGTTGTTTTTCCAGGGGCAGAACCTCTCAGCTAACAGCTTGAGGGTTTCTGCTGCAAGCCCCAAGTCGTCGGCGTACAACATTTCCCATGGGCAACCTGTTCTAAACCCTCTTGATAGGGCCTCCATCACGATAATGAATAAGAGAGGGCTAAGCACTGAGCCTTGGTGGACTCCGACCTTGACGTCAAACTCTGAGCTATAACTTCCATTTATGCGAACACTTGACCTAGCATGACAGTACATGGACTGCACAACCCTGACTAGCCATTCCTGTACCCCTAGCTTTCTCATTGCCCACCACAACACCTCTCTGGGCACCCGATCGAAGGCTTTTTCCAGATCAACAAACATGAAGTACAAGTCTTTTCTCTTTGAGAGAAACTTCTCTTGCAGCTGCCGTAGTATGAAAATTGCATCTGTAGTGCCTCTCCCTGGCGTAAAGCCAAACTGTGTGGAATCAATGTGAACCTGTTCTCTAATCATGGGTTCGAGCACCCTCTCAACTACTTTGAGTACTTGGTCGAGAAGTTTCAGACCACGGTAGTTTCCTCTCTCTAGTGGGTCCCCCTTACCCTTATAGCAGTTGATGATGTAGGACAGATTCCAGTCATTTGGTATTCTCTCTTCCTTAATGATGGCATTTGTGAGGGAAGCAATCTGGTCAGCCATGAACTCACCCCCAGCTTGTAACATTTCAGCCACTATACCTGAGGGACCTGCAGCTTTACCTCTTTTCATAGCATTTATTGCTTTAGATGTCCTGGACTTGTCAATTTTGGGAGGAGGGCCATACACAGGTAAAGCTTCATCAAGGACCTCTGGGTTCCATGGGAACTCAACATTTAAGAGTCTATCATAGTGACATTTCCATGCGGACAGTTTGTCGGCTTCTGTGAAGGCAATACTGCCGTCATCCTGCTTAATGCATTTTTCACCGGTCACATCCTGGTTTTCAGACTTCGCACTACGTGCAAGTTTGAATATTTGATTTTTCATGTCATTTGTTGTGATGTTACTGAAACGGGCAACTTTGGCGCTCTTTTTGGCATAGTAGATTTCTGACTTGGCTGCCCGCTTTGCTGCGAGATAAGGTTCTTTACTCCCACCTTTCTGCCACACTTTAAACAGTCTACGTTTTTCTTTCACCGCTTCCTCTACTGTTTCATCCCACCACCAGGTTTCATTGTGCTTCCTGGGCCCACCTTTGGTATATCCACAGGTTTTTTCACAAGCACTCAGAAGCCCTGACTTTACAGAAGACCAAATACCCTCTACATTATCCTGGCTTTCTTCAGTGAGTTCCCTTACTGCTTCCTCAAAAGCGGCACAAATTTCAGGTGTCTTTAGCTTCCAAGTGCGCAGTTTTGGAGGTATTGTTTTAGCGACGGGTTTAACCGCACTAACTACAAAGTCACAGACCAAAAGTTTGTGTTGTGAATGCTTTCAAATTTTGAAAAAAAAACTATTACAACAAGTTCTAGCATTCAAATATCTTTATATGTACTAATACAGAAAAAAGAGTGAAATACAAAGTTTACTTTTTCAAATGATATGTAAAACTACTATATTCATTGATTAACAAGTTCAAATGGAGCATTTCTAACACTGTGCCCTTGAAGTTGAACTTGCTTCTTGCTTGGACAAAGACCTCTTAAATTGAAACTGACCACTGATATAAGATCCATTACCGTGTTCTTAAGAAAAGTCTCTAGTCAATTTTTATTCCTTGAGGTGATTCTTCACCCAGCCAGTTGTTTTGCTCCATTAGGTGACTAATGTATCAGTGGCCGGTGGGAAGAACTCATTCCAGGAAAAAGGAATAGTTTCCTGGATCAGGTCTGGCTCAAACCTGCACCTGGTGCCTGTAAATTACTCATGCTGACAGATACATTCATATCTTGTAATGGGGAAACATTTGTCTTGGGTTTTCTACATTTAAAATTCAAATTCTAACTGAAAAGAGTTTCCTTTATGTAAATATGTGAAGCATTGGCTCATGAATAATATACAGAAAAGAGAATGGATGCCAGGAAAAAGGAATAGTTTCCTGGATCAAGTCTGGCTCATACCTGCACCTGGTTCCAGTAAATAACTCATACATTTTACCTCCAGATACACATTCACAACTTTTAATGGAAACCTTTATCTTGACATTTCACATTTCAAGGGCCAGTCCTTCCCAAAATATATTTTTGTCAATCCTGTTTCCTTACCTGATATGTGGACAGACTTTCAATGTCTTCTTTACAGATAAGAAAATGTAATTTTGAACAAAATTCCAACTCTATTAAAGTTCTTAAGTCCAGGCAAGAACTAGCCGAAAAGTTTTGCCAGTCATTTTTAGGGGGCCCGCATGCCCTTTTCCGTAGAGCGTAATCGGCCGTTTTAATTCTACGTAGAGCGTAGACGCACCGCTCTAATTCAACGTAGAGCGCAATCGGTGCATTTTGCGTAGAGCGTAATTTGCCGTTTTATTTCACATAATGCATTGTAGCTACCCGGAATTTATCGTAAAGCATAATGGGAGAGGCTTCTTGAATTCAGCGTAATACGTAGCCGGCTCTCAGAATTTAGCGTATAGCGTTGTCGGGACCCCCCCCCCCCCCCCATACAGGCCCTGTTTTAGCTGCTGTTGCATTTCTTGCCATATTTATAGTACATGTAACTATGGTGGAGACAAATGTGCTCCTTCTAATGTTCAAGCTGCAGTCAGATGGGAGATAGAGTTGGAAACGGTCGATACTTTAGAACAAATTTCGGGTTCTTAATGTAATATCTTTCTCATGGATACTGGCATTAAGCCGTAAACCCTTCCAAAGGAAGTGTCATTAAAAGATTTTCCCAGAAAATTTACTGCCCCCAGTAGCCCTTTGGACGTCATAGAATAATGCGTTATTGGACTGCAGCAAAGTTTCCTGCAAAATTGATATCACAAGTAACTACCTGAGACCAGTACAGTAACTCTGGTGTTTAAGATTTATTCAGGTAAGAAATGGAGTCTAGCTGGTCGATAGGCTGCCTCAGGGCAAGTGTTGCGATGAAGTAGTGATTGTATCGGACCATTGCTTCCGTTATACACAAAGGAAAACTGGCTTGGGTTGTTCACCAGTGTGAGTTTTCAGTTCCATCCCTGGCCTATTGCTGCATGCTACAATTTTTCATCACTATGGGTTTTTTTTTGTGTGTGTGTGTGTGTGTGTGGTGTTCTGTAGAAACATGTTGATTTGTGGCTGATGGTAATTTGAGTTATGAATTTATCTCTTAGCATTTTCTTATTTTTTGATTCCCATGGATTGGCTTAAATTTGACTCAGACTTGTTCAACTAAGATTCCATTAGTCACTGACAAAGAGTAGTGGATACTACTGCTTGAATAATTGTTTTCTTGTTTAGTTAGTAATTGTTTTCTTGTTTAGGTTAGTGACAGGCTTGGATCATTTTCTGTTTCCAGTTGGTTACCTCGGCTATGTAGATGTTGTATTCAGCATCCTTCCATCTTGAGAGATGATGGTGCTGTAGGTTTGGTTCAACTGTGTACTTCTGTAAACCACTTTAACTTTATGTTCACGGTAGCAAAAGTTCGCAGTCTGACAAAAATAGACATGTTCGGGGAACTATACCTTCACGGTGGCGGCAGGTGCAGCAAAAAGAATGTACTTTGCAAATTATTTGTTCACAGTAATGATAAGTTTGCGGTACAGAAGTGACCACGAAAACCGCAGATATAAAAGTACCACGAAAAAATAGTGATTTACAGTATATTTGCTACACCCCCTAAAGGCAAGCGCTGTGATTGGTGACTGTGTCGGACCATTGCGTCGGTGAAGCTGAAAGGAAAAGTGATGGTGTTTCTGGTCCATTAAACAGTCTGGGGTTGCTCACCAGTGTGGGTTTTCAGTTTGAGCCTGAGGTGTGTGAATCCTTGGGTTTAGTTTGACTGTGTGATGTAATTCACAGTACAAGTACTAGTTAGAACTTTCTTTATAAGCCATGCAACATTTTGTTTGGCCACACCAATTTAATTTTTTGCTTCTTGGATTGGCCGCATCAATTTTTTGCATTTTGCAAAAAAAAAAGTTTGGAGTAGAAAAGTCGCAAACCTCCCCAGACGTCATGCAGCAGAGCAATGGCTCAGCACTAGCTTGCAGCGTCGCTACACAGCTTTCCGAATTTAGGGTGTTTCTTCCCTATTTTTCTGGACCATTTTGCTACACTTATATCAGCACCTAGTCTATGAGGTTCCAATTAAAAAAGCCAGGAACACCCAAATTTAGCGAGATAAACAAGGTCAGGAACACCGCTCTCCCTCCCACCCTACCTGCAAGTTGGCATGTTTGATAGACGGGTGTAAACAAACCTGCAATCCCAGGGCCACTGCCAATTTTACACACCAATCAGCCAACTGGGTGAAGTATACATGCTTCACTGTTCTCCAAACTTGTCCAGGTAAAACCTAATCCGCTGTGGAGAATCTTGTTATAGAAGTTTACGGACATATATTTAAACAGACGACATCAAAACAGGTCATCGACTGGAAGAGTTAATTTCAAGGGACCACGTCTGAAATATCAATATATATATCTAACCAAAAAACAGTTACTCAAGCAACTGGATATGATTTTGGAAACGGTCAGACGTTTCAGTACTAGACGTTTCTGTTTTTTGGCGTATCTTATCACCTGGATGTCTAACCTTCACCGACGTATGTATCTAACCATTCAATGTATGTTGATACGATTTCAAGTGGAAGATGTAAGTATTATAATTTAACTTTGTCATGTCAATACTGTACAAAGTCATATCTTTAATCATTTGATATGGGTTTGAAGTATTTCCAAGAAACGTTTCCCCTACACACAGAATAGACTCTCCCAAAATGGCGGGCGAGATGCATACGCCCGTACACGTGTTAGTGGAATTTGCCACAGAAGGCAATTTTTACGGGGGTGTTCCTCAGAATGTCCCTGATTTTAGCGGTAATATAGGCAATATAGCTCCTTATGATATAATTCTACCGTTCATTTTACAATTTACCAATACAATCGGCATGGGGGAAAGCACAGCGTGTTTACAAACCAAACCTGTGTTGGCTGCTGATGAACTTATGTTACACCATTTAAAGATGAAAGAAAATTGATCATCAGGAACTGTGCCAAATCTTGGGCTGATTTTGATGTTGCAAATTATCATAACATTTTCTAAAACATGATACACAATGTATTCCTGCATTTCATTTTTTAAATATTTATAAATATCCATGTCAATTTAGATTTATAATCATTTGAAAATAATTCCAAAATATTACCCCCCAAAAAAGCAACCCAACACTGCAGTGACTAAAATGGAATGTACCTCTGAGTCTGAGTATTCATTTGTCCAGGACCTGTAGCAAGCATGAGTTACACCATTTATCATGACCCTTCATGTCAATTTTAGAATAAATTTACTTTAAAATAAAGCTGTGACAAAGATGAAAAACTTTATCTCTACTTTAAAAAAAACTGGCCCTCAAAATGCAGGAAATGGTGTTTCAGAGGGTTAAAAATTTCACTGCACTAGGTCTCCCATGCTGTAAAAATTATCCTGGTGAGAACGCTGAAAGGGATCAATGCATTATACTTTGCCATGAAAAGCTGACAACTTGCATACAGTGTAATCCTGCTTTTCTGTATTTTATGTAAGCCCTATATCTTCACCCCAGACTTTTTGGAATTTTTTTTTCCACCCTGTCGCTCCAATTTTTTTCTGACAAAAAATCCGAAAAGCAACTAATTAAATTGGTGTGGCTTTAACTATATTGCATATACATGTGTGTCATCATTTCTTTGTTGTCTTCATGGAAAGCCAAAAGTGCCAAAAGTTTTTCTAAAATGTTTTCCAGTTAAGCATACTTTTTAATAATCTGAAAATGAAGAAATTAAATCGGTGTGTGCACCTGTTGACTCTTTCTACCTTATGTGTCCTAGAAAAAGAGTCTTAGCACAAGGCCAAGAAACAGGAAACTGAATTTGCCTCTCTTTTAAAAGTGTGCAAAGTCTGTTGCACCTGTTCATTAGATCAATTATCTTCAAGCCACTACACAAGACTCTTCCTACCTTATATCTCCTAAAAAATGGTCTTAAGACAAGGCCAAGAAACAAGTAACTTCATTTGCCTGTCCACAGTCTGTTGCACCTGGCCCCCATTTCATGGTAGTTAGTGTTTGTGGCCATTTATTCCGCACCATAAACCCTCAGGTGATGAAATACTGCACCACAACTCTATAGCTGTGAACTGGTCTGAGGTCACTCCAGCTGATACACTGCTTGTTGTGGGGGATGACCTTTTACTACACAACCCAACTTATGCTTAGTTCTTCTGTTAAGCAATTATTTATTTGGATTATGTCATCAGTTATTATGTCATCAGTTCTTTACTTAATTGCACAATACATGTCTGCCTCCCCCAGCACACTCTTCTGTACGAAATCTTTTACTTTGTATTTGGTTTCTCTCAAATGTGCAAATAAAGAATAGAGTGGGTGTTGAGCAGTGGATCATGACTTAAAGCCATGTGCACTCCAATTCCCAGTCTTGTGTAAACTGTATACACTGTAATTAACATGCAAGTTGGGAAAATTCAAAGCAATAAATAAAGAGACTCTTTTTACTCAACCGAGTGTTTTATTCAGACGACATTTCAGTGACCATCTGTCACCTTCTTAAGGGCAATTCTGACTGGTTCACATTGTATAACACTTGTGTCACTGCTATAGATGCATTCACAAATGCAAAGTGTTAAGTAGCCTGGGTGCCGTCCTAGTCAGTTTACAAGGCTCCTGTACTATTGGCAGGGTGAAAGTACATGTAACTAGAACAGCCAGGGTATACAAGAAGAGGAAGAGAGAAAGATTCAAAGTCAACTTCTAATCATTTGATGATACATGACATTGTACATCCTACCTTCAATTCATAATTTCAAGTGCAAATTTTAGTAAATAATTCTGCTTCATCAGTATAGGAATAGGAAGAAAATGTAGTAATTAACATACATGTACTGGCAATTTGTAGGATAAAGAACAGCTCTAGGTCTCACAGTTGTAAAGAGATTTCTGCTATACTTGGTTCTGTCCTTGGTACTGAAATACGAGTGCTGTTTATTGTTTATTATTTATTGTATACAATAAGCAATAAACAACACTTGTGTTTCACTTGTAAAGAGATTTCTGCTATCCATGGTTGCTGTCCCTGGTGCTGAAATTGTGGTGTTGATCTTACAATATTGTTGGTAGTGGAATTTGTTCTTAAATGTTGTTAGATCTGGTAGTTGTACACTCACAGGTGAGTCTGCCATTAAAACCATAACCTCTAGCTAAAATTTTACCACAAAATGCCTGAGAACCAAAGAAATGAAATGGTGTGGCCTTAGTCACATGGTGAGACAGACAGCTTGTAGTCTATAGCACTACTGTAGCCCACAGCAGTTTGTCAGCAAAGATTACCCAGTGGCCTGCATACAGAGATCTAATAACCCATGTTAACACTGCTTTGCCATTAGAGACAAGTCTAAGTGCCTTTCCACCAGCCAGACTGAGGGGAAGGTTATCACTTTGACCCCGCTGTAATGTCAGGTCGTCACTCTTTGCACAAGGTCGCTCTTTCTGTGAGGTTTGTCAGATTCAATTCAATCTTTGTATAGATCTGTACAAGTCAAACCGTATCATCTAACCTTTGCAGGCATTGTCTAAAGCTATCTAGTGATGATGCCCCTACTGTACTTGGTGGCAGCGAGGTCCACTTTAGGCAAGTTCTTGGAAAAAACAAGTTTTTGAACACCTCAATCCTTGGTTGATAACTCTGGTACTTGAAGGAATGACTGTTTCCAGCCTGTGTATCTTTATCCAAAATCCTTATCGGGTTATCCTTCATGCCAATCCTATCCCCAAACTACACACGCCTACTCGCAAATATCTCATCTAACATATGCCAGACAAGGTTAGCCTGTCTTGGGGAGATATCTGCTGGATGAATGTACGCACACGGTTTTTGCGTCTGATACAGATTTAGTCCGCTGTGCCCTCAACAACCTTCACTTTATTGAGTTCCCTACAAGGTTCCCGGGGCATGCGATGATATTTAAAGAAGCTCACAAGCCGTGAGACCTCTATATACTCTGTCTCAATACCAGTTTCTGGTATTTAGTGATATACTGTTGTGTTCACCTGGAATATCCACTAGGCTTTGAACATGTAGTTTGTAGACATCTTTTCAATAGAGGTATCATGATCTGTTTCTTACTCCTCCTGTATTCAGTAACAGATATATCTGGTCACAGATTTCAGAAGACATCAGGCATACCCAAGGATAAGATTATGCTGTCAAGGGAGATACTTGAAGATGAATACTTTCACACGGTCTTTGCTTCTGAGGTGGATTCAGTCTATGCCCGCAAGGACCTTCACTTTATTGAGTTGCCTTTAAGATTGAAGGCATGTGATTATCCTTAAAGAAGCTTACAAGCTGTGAGACCTCTATACTCTGTCTCATTACCTGTACTTGGACTTTAGAGACATACTTTGTTGTGTTCACCTGGAATATCCACTAGGCTTTGAACATGTAGTTTGTAGACATCTTTTCAATAGAGGTATCATGATCTGTTTCTTACTCCTCCTGTATTCAGTAACAGATATATCTGGTCACAGAGATTTCGGCAGACATCAGGCATACCCAAGGATAAGATTATGCTGTCGTTGGAGATACTTGTAAGATGAATACTTTCACACGGTCTTTGCTTCTGAGGCAGACTTCGTCTCTGCCCTCAACAACCTTCACTTTATTGAGTTCCTTATAGGTTCCCAGGGCATGTGATGATACTAGGAGAAGCTCACAAGCCGTGAGGCGTCTTTCGTTCATCTCATTGCCTCCCGAGAAAGAATAATTTTTGAAATCACCGAGCTTGAACCTGACTCTGAGTGCATGTATCGGCTTCTCCTTTGAGTTATTAGAGGTTGCTCCAACATGTTTGCTGGATAACCTCTGGTCTTGAGGTCTCTAGTAGATTCAGATTCTGTATGTGTAACGGGGGGCGCTTTTTCACGTGCTCTAACTCACGCCGCTCCATTGCTAGTTGTCAGAGAGTGGTTGGGTTTTGATCAACGGATTGTGAAATCATTAAAATAAATGTAAAGAACGTATTTGGATAAGAAATGCATTCACACTGATCATGAGCCCTTCACGCTCCGCGTTACAAGCGGCAAACTCAGAGTGACATTTTCGTAAATATACGTTCGTGAATGTGGTACGCTAGATAGTGTGTTCTCACTTCACACGCTTTAAACAAAATTTGTTGTTTTGCTGTCTTCAGAACTTGGTGATGAATTTAAGTAAACAGAAATAAGAATTGAATTTTATGATATTTCAGCTTTCTTTTGATGGTAAAATTGCGATTGTGTGTACTTCTCGTCTCACGTCAGGAGGGTTGTATCGAACGCAATCAGTCCCTGTTTCCACTGAAAACCTGGCTTACGTAATCAATGCGGTCCCATGGGAATCATGGGAAATGCAGACGACAGTGGTGTTGACGTCATTTTTTTTGGGTCGATTTTCTGCTCAGCAAACACTCAGAGACCCAAGTCTTTACTGTTTTGTAAAGCTTTATGTTCTAAGACTTATATATGTGGCAGTTGTGTGACTGCTTGGTAAAGGACGTATATTTCTGGGCACGAGCCGCCGCCATGAAGCTTTCGCGAAATGACCCTCTTTTCAGCACCATCATTATTATTGGTGAAATTCTGTTTCTCGAAAAAACGATAAATAAATGTATAGAACTGTATAGAATTGAGGTATTCAGAAATACCACTGAGACTGGAGAACTTTGATTAAAGAAAGTCCCTACAGTTTTCTACGCAGTCTCCTACATGTAAGTGGTTACTACCTATCCATTTCTCATTGCCAAGGCCAAAGCAGAACGATTATGATTTATATTGTAATGTTTTTTATATAACCCACTGGGGTTTGTACTTCTAGCTAGTAGTAGTACCTTTTCATTCTAGCAATTAATTTTCTGCTGTAAGATAGAAAATATTTCAAGCCATGATCCCTCTGTCTCTCTGGCTCTATTAGGGCCAGAGAAATGTGATTTATATATCCCATTTAACTCATCCCTTGAGCTGTACAGTTGTAGCTGGTGTTTTATTTAAGCTATTAGTTCCTCGCTGCGAGGTTCGTGGTTTACTCAATGGGTCTTGAAGGTCGTTGCTACAGTTACATTTCATTTCACCCATTAGTGTCTTCCCCTAAGGTCACACCAATTTATTTCCTTGGTTGAACTTCTGGGATTTTTTTTTTTTTTAACTCTTTCTTTTTATTGATATTTTCACATATATATTGGACAGAAAGTATGGCATGTATACAAAATAAGGAAACACATGTGTAACCACAAAAATAAAACATAAAATCAGGAGACAATGGTGTATGATCATTAAAAGAAAATAATGTAAGTGATGAGGAACCCTAGAAATCACAAAATATCAAAGAAAACTAAGTTGAAAGGACACTACAAAAAATGTGATATGATTTGTCCTTTAGCCATGTAAATATTTCGTTTCGTTTTCTGCGGTCGCCCAACCCATTACAATTAAAGCTACAAATATTAACTTTTGGTGACGTCATAAATGCCAAGAGAAGAAAAGGAATTTCTAAAGATTTCAAATAGGGGAAGACGACCGCAGACAATAAAGGAATAGTGGTTCATATCAGTAATAAAATAATAAGGGTTCCTCATGACTAATAACAACAAAGAGAATATCCAAATAATCATCCAGCTTAGAACTTAACGATACGAAAAACATCATGCCATCAACATTATAATGAAGAGCATGGTTACATTGAAGCAAACAAAAATCAAGAGACATGCCATGCACATAAAGATAGACATCAAACTTAGAACATAAAGGGACGAGATACCTCGTGCCATGAATGAAAACAAAAGATAGACAACAGAACATATCTTGCTTAAAGCCAGTCATTTCTGATAATCCAACTGTCCTATAACTCACTATACTTCATTTAAGACGATAAACCATTGCAAACTTAATGAATAAGGGAAATTTAAACAACAATAACAGCAACAACAAAAAAACTCATGAGGACAATAAACCAATAAATCAATTCAAATTCAAAGTTCAACACAAATTCTTATCAAAAACAAATATAAATAATATAGCAATAAAGACAAAAACAGTCTATAATCGAGATTCATTTTATCACAATAATTTATATAACTAGCAAATCGTTACTACATACTCGATATAAGAATGACTGCAGACGTTGAGCATAATCAGGTCAAACTTTTAATTTCTTAGACGAATTTCCCCATTCAGAGGATGGAAATACCCGTTTGACACATTCAATAAAGACAAATGAGAGTCAATAACGGCATATGACTACAAAAGTCAGTCATATAAATAGTCCACAAATGGAGAAGGAGACTTCTGGGATTTTTTAAGGTGAAAATATTGCAAGCAGACATTATAAAAGCAGAGGGCAGGGAGGAAAACTTGAAACTGACTCGTCTGTTATATAATTCACTCCATAAATCTGTGTGCACCAAGGCATAAACCTGGTCATTAGAAGTTTTCCAGTTAAGTATATTTTTTTAAAGTCCGAGAACCAACAAATTTAATCGGTGTGGCATCAGAATCCAAGATTTAGGTCAACTGTACATTGCCATAGTGCATTTTTCCCCAAAGAAGAACCAGCCAGTTTAGTTTGACTACAGAGCACGCCAGTGTTAGAAGCAGAAATTAACCATCTAAAGGAAGGGCAGATTTTTTTTCTTCAAGCATATCTGTGATTTAGACTGTACTTCTAACTATCATATATTGGCAGAAGACACACTTGACTGAGCATATTGGCCTTTCAGTGCAGTTTTCATAAAGAAGTATCAGTCAGTTTAAGCTAATGGAAGAGGTATTTAGGGGAAGAGAGAAGCAGAAATGAACCTTGTAAAAGAAGGGCACCATTTTTCTTGAGGCATTTCTACGATTTAGAAGGTACTTGGTTATAGCTGTCGTGTATTGGCATTAGACGCGCTTCACTGAGCACGTTGGGCTTATGGTGCGTACAGTGACGGCATTTTCTTGAAGAGGCATTTGCAGTTAGGCTGATTGTAGACTCTAGATCTGTGCTTCAGGGGAGGTAGGAGTTGAAATGAACCATGTATGGGAAGGGCAGGAGGTCTGTTTTTGTGTGATTCAAGCTGTGCTAAGTCTTACAGCTGTGCTCACTCAACTGTTAAACCATGAAAGCATCAATCTTCTCTGCACATATTACCCTTACAATGCATATTCCCTGAAGAAGTATCCGATGGTTTAAATTCACAGAAGAGTGCTACACAGAGGGATTGAGAAGGAATGAGCCGTGCAAAGGAAGGGCAAGGTTAGCCTGGTAAATTTACAACCATCCTTAGACATACTCGACTGCGTGCACAAAGCCTTGCTGTACATATTGCCCTTACAGTGGATTGTCGAGTCAAATCCCTAAAGAAGCATTTGGTCGTTTAAGTTGATGGTAGAATGCTTCAGGGGAGGAAGAAGGACTTTTCTACTGCCTTTCTGTGATTTAGAGTAATCCAATTTATAGCTGTAATACAAATGTACTTCACTCACATATCTGGTTAATCTATAGCTATACATTGGTATTAGACAAACTTAGCTGCACAATGTAAGCCCTTGGTGCACATATTGCCCTTATACAGCAGTGGATTGTCCCTCCATTTCAAGGTGATGGTAGAAAAAACGAACGCTTCAGGCAAAAAAAACAACAGAAATGAACCGTGTCAAGAAAGGGCAAGGTTTTTATGTAAATTTCTGTGATTTAGATCTATCTGTAGGTGTATTTTCTCAACCACTGGTAAATTTACAACCATCCTTTGGTATCAAACTCAACCACATGCAGTAAGCCCTTGCCCCAAATATTGCCCTTACAATGGATTTTCCCTAAAGAGGCATCAACATGAAAGTAGAATGCTTCAGGCAAATCAAACAGTAAAAAGGAACCACGTAAAGAAAGGGCAACGTTTTTTTTTCTGTGTTTCTGTGATTTAGAGTCTATCTGTACCTAACTGTATTCACTCAGACACATATGACTGGTAAATCTATAACCATCCTTTGGTATCAGACAAACTGCACTATATTACCCTGACAGTGGATTGTCCCTAAAGAAGCATCAAGTTGATGGTACAAAATGTAGAACGCTTCAGGCAGATGTGAAGAAAGTAAAGAAAGGGCAACATTTTTATGCTACATTTCTGCTAGTCAGAGTCTGTCTGTAGCTGTATTCACTCAGTTATGACTAGCAAATTTACGACAATCATCCTTTAATATCAGACAAACATGACTGCACAGTCACACGTTAAGTCCTTACAGTGGATTTTCCCAGAAGAGATATTGACAAGTTGATGGTAGAACGCTTCAGGGGAGGAAGAAGCTGAAATAACTGTGTAAAGAAAGGGCACCATTTTTTTGCTGAATGTTTGTGATTCGAGCTGTATTCACTCACTTATGACTGGTAAATTTACAACCATCCTTTGATATCAACCATCCTTTGATCTTAACCATCCTTTGGTCCCTAAAGAAGCATCAAGTTGATGGTAGAACGCTTCAGGCAAAGGAAGCAGCAAATGTTAACCAGGTAAAGAAAGGACAAGGTTTTTATGCTGCATTTCTGTGACTTAGACCAAACCTATAGCAGCATTCACTCACTTATGACTGGCAAATTTACGACAGTCATCCTTTGGTACCAGACAAACATGACTGCACAGTCATGCTTTAAGGCCTTACAGTGGATTTTCCCTAAGTAGCATTGACATTACAAGTTGATGGTAGAACGCTTCAGGGGAAGAAGAAGCTGAAAAACTGTGGAAAGAAAGGGCAACATTTTTCTACTGCCTTTCTGTGATTTAGAGTGAATTCATTGCGATCTTTTGGTATTAGATAGACTGGCCGTATATATTGCCCTTACAGTGGATTTTCCCTAAAGAAGGAAGGTTTTTATGCTGAATGTTGGCAGTTTAGACACCATTTATAGCTGTATTGAATCCACTTAAATTGTATGATACATGTAATCTTCCTTTATTTTTTTTGTTGTTAGGCAAAGTCAACTTTGCATCATCCTTTATAACATAAAGTACATTTTCCTCAGAGGGGAATCAGCAGTTTAAGTTGATAGTAAAAGAACATTGGGGAAAGGAAGGTGAAACGAATCATCTACATTCAAATGAAAGTTCATCTGTGATCATGGTATTATGGACATTACATGTATGTGAAGCTGGTGTGTTATGCTGAGGGGCAGTTATACCAGCTATACACAAGTCATACAGAATATGATAGTATTACACATTCCTGAACACAAGTGCTTTGATCAAAAGCTTGTTACTCTGTGAAGGAGGTATTCCTCCTGCAGGAGTATTGTGGTCAGTCGGTTTTTCGTGTTCACAGCTGAAACCCATGGTTCCCTTTGTTTAATCATGTAATTTTACACATCGTCTGCAGGCATGCCCGTGATGATGCACGTATTTCAATTTTTACCGTAGCTGTTTTCGTGGTTTGATGTAATATTTCAGAAGCACCCCTACATTTAAGAGGCATATGGGACTGGCTGCAAAAAAAATGTTGTTTTGAATAGCGGGGGGGAGCACGTTTCCTTCAGGCAGACGCTATGGTGGGTCATTAATGAGAACCAGCTGTGCATCGCCTGTTGTTTAAGATGGGAGCTGTTTTGAGCTTGTGTTCGCACCTAAAAGTCATGGTTCTGTACATTGTATTTCTATGTAATTGGGCATGTGGTGTGCCGTTATGTCTGTGATGATGCACATGTTTTTCTTTTTACCGTAGCGGTTTTTATATTGAGGTAAATGCATATTTCAGAAACACCCCTATTTTTATAATCCTGTAGGTCAAGTAGTTGTGTGGTAGGTGAGGTTCTATAAGCAGATATTAGGTGGTTGTTGTGTATATTCGTTTCTGAGTATCTGTTGGGATTGTGACTTTTGGTTTGCACCTAGTACTACGATACCCTATCAAATAAATAATATGTAGTGCACTATACTGTTCCCAATCTGCAAAATATAAGACTTCACGGAGAATTGTTGCCTATGGACATTTGTTGGTACTTGTAAGGATATAGCATTTGTTTTTTTATTAATAAAATCTTTATAGAACAACAGTGAACCAGTGTAACTTCCTTCCTACATAAAACAACTACAGTGTATCAGACACGCAGTGGCTACTCAGGTTGTGTTACATACTTCTCCATGTTTTTTTCTAACCTCCTATGATTTGCAATGGAACATTTTTCTTCATAGTGATCCTAAAAGTGCCCGAATTTGCTGCTTAACATGTAGGCAACGACTTGAGTTGATATGATGATGAGCAAGCATGATGACCCTTACCTCTAGCACACACCAGTGTATGTCAACTCAGTTGCTTGCAGAGACTTATCTCTGCCCCCCATTGTCACCTTGATGACATTGAGATGACCTTGGCAGTCCCAGATGACCTTGGATAAATGACCTTGTTTGGGATCCAATTCCCAGCAAATTGGACTTGGCGCCGGAGAGTATTATGGATCCTCCGCTCATTTTATGATGTCCTTTGTCATCTTGGCAATTCCAACTGTTAAGGCCAGACTAGTTAAAATTGTTGGATTTAAAAAAAAATAATCTGAAGTGACAGGGCAAAAAAAACAGGCCTAGGTATCCTATGATAGTCCCAAATGCTACAATAGGAGTCACAAAGTCAGGCTGGCTGGTTTGTAACTCAAACAGTGAATTTTGAACTTGCAACGAAACCACTGCATTGATAGATGGAAAAACCATAACAACTATAGGAAGATAAGGACTTTCTTCAACTATTGGGGCCAAGATCTCAGGTATACAGTTTGCTTTCAAAATGTACATTCAAGTTCAACAGGAATGGTCCTGTGAATAGTAGGTTTTATGCTCCAGTGTACAGCATACATCCTTTAATTTTGCTTCTGTGTAACTTAACATATTACAGTAACAGTAACTGTCTTTTCTGTACAATCATGAATGTTTGAACCATGAGCTCATATCACAAATGAGAAAGCCTTCTGGGCTAGGTAACGTCACATTCACATGAGTGGTCACAGTACATAAACTGGAGTCCTATAAATTTGGCTAGAACTTCTGAGGAAGAAAAATGTCAAAAGTTGATGATCTCACCTTGCCCACAAGTCGTCACGGGATCACTTCATCTGTAAATGCCACGTGGTTGCTGTGATTTATAATTGTGCTAGTCTCGGAGGTACAATAACTTTTACAGTTCTCTTGCAAAATGTACATTCAAGTTCTACATGAACAGGACTGTAAGTAGCAGGTTTTATGCTTCAGCATACAGCGATTTATTGTGCAAGACCATAACTGAGAAGCAAAACATTCAAGATTAACATGAATGGAACCGTGAATAACATGTTTTATGCTGCAGTGTACAGTCAGCCTTCTATGTGCCTCTGCAATCTTGTACACCAGACCTAGGTTTTCCCTGACAAAAGCAAGTGGTCTGATTCAGTGTTCTCAGCTGTACAATGATAAAAGTTTTGGGATGGTTTGAACAGCATCATATCACATGCGGTTACTGTAATTTATGTTGTGAGACCACAAGAACGTAGTTCCTTAGAAAAAAATACAACTTCCACACAAATGGGGAAGTGAATAGCAGGTTTTATGCTACAATGTACAGTGGAGTCTCTCTTGGCAATGTTGCATACCAGCCTTTGGTTTACTCTAACAAAGACTGGTATGAGTGGTAATAGTAAGATTTAGTTCCATCCCATTGGTATAATGCATTGTACATTGTACAAACTGTTCATTTGCAAAACATGCATGTTTAACTTATTGAGACCGTGAATAACTGGTTTTATACTCCTGTAGTCTAACTACAGACTTCTTTGTGTCATAGCAATGTTCCATCCCATTGGACTTTCCCTGCAATACAATGATAAAAGCTTGTATGAAATATAAGCTCTTTTGATGAATGGCCAGCCTTCAGGTTATGTGTAGTTGGATGAGCAAAGGTTGTCGCGGTGGCACAAATGCACATAAACTACCATGAGGGCACCAAATGGAAGCCTGGGCATTGCTCTCAATGCTATCTGCTGCACTCTTGTCAAAAAGGAAGACTGTTTCTATGGAGGCTTTTGCAACAGTTCATCATATTCAGGCTCACTAGTCCTGACTTCTCTGTGCTTTTAGCTTAGCAGCCTTCCATTTTAGTGAACTTTCCCTGCTTTAGGAATTAGATGCTTGTGTATGAATTATGAACTCTTTTGACAAATGTCCAGCCTCCAGTGTATGTGTAGTTGGTTGACTAACCCTCACTCTTTTGTGCCTTTAGTTAGTGATCTTCCATACCAGTGAACTTTCCCTGCTATTCAATGATAAAACCTTGTGTGTATCCCTTATGATGAATGTCCAGCCTTCTGGATGTGTGTAGTTGGCTGTGCAAAGGTTGCCACAGTGGCACAAACTGTGATAAAGTGGGCGCCAGCGAAAGCCGGGGCATGGCTCGGGCTTAGTGCTGCACTCATGAGATGGTTCATGGTGTTTCTTGTCCCTGGTTTGAAGAATAAGCTCTTCAGTTACGGACGACAGGCCTTCTGGGGTAGCTAAAGAAGAACATTAGCCTTATATGGGGGTCACAGTCGCCAGGTACAAATGCACTGTCAGAACCAGGTCAAGGGTTGGGCCACCTGCCATTAGTCTTGCCATGGAAGATGGCTGCATTGTTCTTCATGTTCTGGTTCAATGTCTACTCCTGCCTGCTGTATTTTGCTTTTAATTATGAGTCGTGCATGACAGTGGACTTTCTCTGATATCCCACGACAGAAGATCGTGTGACAAATGTCCAGGTCTTCAGGGGACATGCAGTTATAACAGGGCAAGGGTTGGCGTACCTGCCATCAGTCTTGTCTCGGAAGACGTCTGGTTCAATGTCTACTCCTGCCTTTCTAATTTCTTTTGCTTTTAAATATCAGTCGTGCATGCCAGTGGACTTGTGTGATTTCCGGTGCTACAAGCTATATGAATGACAGAAGCTTCTGTGACAAATGGCCAGGACTTCAGGGGATGTGTAGCTGGTTCCACAATGTTGTCTCTGTGGACATATATGTAGATAAACTAAGGTTTTCTCAGTGGTGTAACTATAGATAAACTACAGTTACCATAAATATGGCACACAGGGAAAGCCAGGACATTGCTCTAGCTGTGCATGTCCACTTCACTCTAGCAAGAAAGGTGTTCTGAATCAGAAGAGTGCACTTGAGCTTAAAAATGGCAATGACTGATTTTTGAGGATCACAAACTTTACTTTTATGGGCCAATGTCAGCTCTATGATGAGTGTGGCTTGCCACATGCATGTATCACTGCAGTGCTAGTGAGTGCATCTTTGTCAAAAAGAAAAAATTTTATTAAATAAATTATTTTCTTTTTATTCAAACATTAGATGATATTACAACACTAGTACTACCACTTACGTGTATAACAAAGACATATAGTATTACAAAATGAAATCCAATACGGAGCAGAAAGTAATAAGGAATAAAGGTATTGAAAGGTTGATAAACGCAAGTCCAGTTCCCCGCCCAATGAAGAAAACGATAAAATGATAGGACAGGGTACAAAATGCAAGCCTTAGGGAAAATTGAGTTGTACAAGCATTTTGTTGCAGTAATGAAATTTACGGTAATCGACAAAATGTTAGAATTAGCAACGGATGAATTTAGGGGACTGCCACGGAAGTTTTAGTTCATGACTTGTATTATTGAACCCCAGGTCCCTAATTCTGCTGACATTCAGACCACTTTTTCCGTTAGGTTGTCTCAAATTAGAAACTTTGCTCATCTCCAGGGACATTTGGCTTTTGATTGAAGTCTTTCCATCAGCACTTTTCCCAAGTCTTCTGAGACCCCAGAGACTTGATAAAGGCATTACCTAAAGACAAATTGCTCAATTCCATTCACTTGGAATTATTACACTAGAGACTCCAGGGCAGTTTCAGAATAGAAACTCTCCTCATTTCCAAGTCAGCACAACTTACTTTGATTGAAGCCCTTCCATCCAGACTTTTCACAAGTCCTCTGAGACCCAAGGCACTTAATAATAAAAGGTGTTACTTTCAGACACATTGCACCGTGCCATTCACTTGGAATTAACACTTTGTCTAGAGACTGTGTGGCAGTTTCAAAATAGAAACTTTGCTCATTCCCAAACTCAACTTACTTTTAATTGAAGTCTTTCCATCAACACTTTCCAAGAGTCCTGACTTCAAATCCAGATTGACCTCTCTTGGTTTGTTACCTCTCACATATAGAAGGGAAGCTGCAGATGTTCTACTTTTGTGAAATCTTTGGCTAGTCTGTGTGACTCAGACATTGCTGCACATGCGTTACTTTTTCTTCGAGAAGCATGAGAAGCTCCAGGTCTAATATGATGACCCCCTTTAGAACAAAAACACAACAGTTTGCTTATTGGTATATACCCAGACTTGTATGTATGTGGAACAGACTTGATGTAAACCTAAGAGCCTTGGGCCTTAGTATTTCTCTGCCACAGCAGTTGCTGACCTTCAAACGACATTTGTTAAAACACTTGCCAATGGGTAACAGGTTCGGTGCAGTCTACGATATCGATGTTCCGTGCACATGGACATCTTTCTGCAGCTGTTCCTCTTGTACGGCCACTAGGCCTCGATAATCTCCTCTCTCTGTATGCCATTATCATTGTATTTATTTATTTATTTATGTATATTTTCATTATTATTCTATTAATTTATTTATGTATATTATATGTTGTGGGGAGACAATGAGTAGAGGTGAACAGTCACCTGTTTTGTCTCCCCCTCCATTGTGTTTTTGTTCCAATGGAAAATCCAAATAAAGAAATAAAGAAATAAGACCCCAGAGACTTTATAACGGCGTTACTTTAAGACACACTGCTCCGTTCCATTCACTTGGAATTAGCACTTCGTCTAGAAACTCTGTGGCGATTTCAAGTAGAAACTTTTCTCACTTCCAAACTTACCTTTGATTGACGTCAACACTTTTCAAGATAAGACCCCAAAGACTTAATAAAGGCGTTACTTTAAGACACATTGCTCCTTCCCATCTCCCTAGAGTTTACGTTGCAGACTTGGAGGCAACCAGTAGAAATCCCCTGGTTTGAATCTTGCTGAGGAAAGGCCTTCGGTCAAAAGATTGATATCACAGACTTAGATCTGTGTAAACTGTGGGATCAACCCATGGCCAGAAGTGGGGCTGTATGCAGGATAGACATCAGTGTTAGAAATTAGAAATTAACTCACTGCAAGTAACATTTGCATCTGTAATTACATCAGATTCTGTATCTGTACAGCCGGTATAACAGTAGGCATGACACACCAAATGTTTGAATAAGCTATTTTGTATAACTTTTAAGTTACTAGAAATGGTTTAGTCTTATAGATCAGATTCTCCCGCTCATAAAGTTTTTTCCGTTTGTCGATACAACAAAGTTGAGATTTTCTACAATTTTTTAAAGTTTACAACTTCGATGTTTTGATTGGAAGATGCTTAACTATTGTCCCTATGGGATAATTCCTGTCAATCATGGCACCAGAAAAGACAAGAAATCTACATTTATTCACAAAATTTTTATTATAACTCTCACAGTTTCCATGCTACAGTCTTCAAATTTTCAGGAGTTTGAGATCAAGGTCAGATACAAAATATTTCAAAGTGTCAGAAAAAAATGACCGTTGTTTATACTAATAAGGGCAACTGCCATTAATGAGGTCACTAGTGTCAAAAGTCTCTAGATACAATGTATAACGTTACCATTGCAAGTTGTCAAGAAGAAATACTCCCAGCTGACAATAAAGGTAAAACTAAGACCTGAATCACTTTAGATGCTCAATGCTTTCAGAAAAGAGTTTTTCAATGCGTTTTGAAAACAAAATATGCAAATGAGGTTAATGACCCAAATATGAATTAATCTACATACAAGCAGACCTAAAAACAACCTGCACTAAGTCTTCACAAATAATTTTTTATGTCAAATATGTTTACAAAATCCATGTGGGTATCATTACTTTTATCAATATGACAACTGACATCATTAACAGTTAAGTTTAGTTAACATGAAGTTTGATATTCTGTAGGGATGAATGACATTTTTCAAATAGAATACTGTCTCTAGCACTATATAGTAGGAGAATATTCCATATTACACTGACAAAGCTGCTCAGGCAAATCGTGCGCACGTAATGCCCCCCTCGGTCACCTGCGCACAGCGCGCAATTTCCGCATGCCTAGAAAATCCCTGAAAATGTATACATTAGCTAAACCCAGGTCTCTAAACTCGCATAACATTAAGACAAAAACATTAACGACGAAAAGGCACCTAAATTTCTTACTACACTTGTGCATTTGTGTAAATTAGGGGGAAAACGGTAAAATTTCGGACTTAAATTTCACAGTTTCTGTTTAACACCTCCTAACTACCATCTAGAACCATGGAGGTAGAAAGTTCTTGTCCTCCATGCTAGAACGTAGGACAAGAATTGCACAATCACGGTCACAAACTTTGATCTTTGCCCTTTCACATGATATCTTTCCCAGAAACCTTATAGAACAGGAAGTCAGCTGGCTTTTGAGTTGAAAACAAGCGCTACCGCTGGGGCACGCTAAAGTTGGTAAAACAGCGCGTTGAAACGGGTTTTTTTTCGACCGTTTCTCAGAGTTAATAAAATTTTAGCTCCCTGCTTATTGCATGTTTTGGAATAAAACTACCACAGTATGATCACAGCAAAAATCCCATAGATTACTGACAACAACATTTCGTTGGCATTTTGCGAACGGTGGCCAGTTAAAGCTGTTTTAAAGATCTTTACTGCCTCGCTCGCCCCCACATTCCAATGCTGAAAAGGGGGCGGTGTGCCATGCCTAATATAACAGCCCTTCAACATAACACACCTGTCCAGCTTTTGACAAGTACATCATTTATCAGAATTACACAGCCTGTATGTGAAAGCCTTTGTCTACAGCCAGATTTTTTATCATGATATCATGATAATCCTTCTTGAAAATTTTCTTCCTGCAGGAATTCCTGCATATTGTGCAGGAAGAACAGGAATTCTTAAATGTAATCTGATGTTTAGAAAGTGATGGAAGTCCTGTTTAACACAGATAGGATTCATAACCAATGTCCCATTCATAGCTCATTCACAGTCCCTTAACAATGTTTATTCTATGTTTGATGCTAGATTCATAATCATTATTCAATTCACTGCATAGCTCATTCATGGTCCCTTAACAATGTTTTTCATGTTTAATGTTAGATTTATCATTTATCCCATTCACATCATAGCTCATTCAAAGTCCCTTAACATTATTTTTCCTATGTTTTAAGTCATATATTCATCATCACTCAATTCACTGCATAGCTCATTCCTAGTCCCTTAACAGTGTTTTTCCTGTGTTTTGCAGGAAAGTAGCGGAGAACCTGAAGGAGGACCAGGGGAAGGGAGTCGTGCTGGCCAAACCTGAGGGCAGCGGCAACAACGACAACGTCTGTGTTCGCTGCAACAAGACTTTCTTCTTTCTACTTAACAGGAAGGTGGGTACAATTGCAAACTTGTCATTGTTGGTACAATATGACAAACTGGTAACTCTAAGTTCCAAAGTTAGCTTGAAAGATCATCTGTGTTGGTTGAAAACATTCTGAAGCAAAGTTGAGGGGTTCATTCCCTGACAAAGACTGGAGAAAATTTGGGTAAGTCAATTTTTTGTGTTGGAAGTTACAGTTCAAATCCCAAAATGTTGAATGGGAGATATCTAAGCTACATGTACAATGTAGCTAGGTTGAGATGTCAGTCTCTGACTCAAGGTGCATTTTACAAGTATTAAACAAAGCATTGAAAATACATATAGGCGTATGAGATTACTAAACTCATCAACTGAAGTGCAGACTCCTCAGCATTTTTTACCCCTTGTTGGTAGCAAAAATGCTGACATTTGGCGGCTCACCATTGTGTGCCACAGTTTGCATAAAGACAATCATATAGCAGCTATAACTTTGTCTAATTAACCATCTCAGTCTAATCATTCCATCATACATTAAATGTATCATGGAGTATCAATGATAATAGTGTACTATATGTGAAACTTGTGCCTACGTGCTAAATGCAAGTGGCATAAAAAAGACGAGAAATGAAGAATGATACAAGACGTGACTACTAAGTCTAAATGCTGACTCTAAATCTTAACTTGTTCGGTTTGACTTCTTTTTTTTGAAACAGAGAAAGACACACAGTAACAGTAATGTTAGCATAAAAGTTCTTCTGGAGTTGTACTGTAATGTGTTTATATGTAACTTACATGTAGTATTGCTATGAATTATGGTGACAACCTGGCCTTCATATTTTTGTCCAGATCCGATGTGCGGACTGCAACAACTACGTGTGTAAGGACTGCTCGGCCCTGGACAGCAAGGACAACGTCTGGGTCTGCAGCTTCTGCCAGAGAGTCAGGTAGGCACCCAATCCTGTATGTGTGATAGAAGTCTGCTTTGGCATCATCATCATCATCAGTCGGCTCAGGGATCATACTGGTTCAGAAATCAACATTTCATACGCAGTTTTATACACGGAGTCTGGGGCAGTTTTGTACGGTGAATTTGGTACGCAAAACTTAGACTTCAAATCTATAAAACATTTTCATTTTGCACCTCTATTAACAAGCAAAATATCCTTGATTTATAATATGTACAATCACAATGTAATTCCAAGTACAGAATTATCATGCTCATCCATAATATTAATAAATTAAATATTAATCCATAAACAAATAAAGGTTTACCTTTTCTGTACTAATAAGATGCAACTACAGTTTATGTTGATCTAGCTACGCTAGGCTAACCCTTCACTATCCAACCTGATATCCCGTATCAGACCTGTCAAACCTACACTACATGTACCTGCCAGCCTCCCCTGGCAAATTAACCACCATGCAAAACTAATCATGGGGAAACGTTTCGATTTCCGCTGAGTCAAAATGCCACTGTTGTCACTTCTCAACCTGCATTGGTTGGTTTATTTGTTGGTTTATTCAGATACCCTTTAGCCCCATAAGGGGCTAATCTTCCAGGGTTCATCAGACAAACACAAACTGTACATAAGAACAAATATATACACAAAATGGCATATAATTACAAGTTAAAAATAACAACTAACAACTGAGGCCAGAGGTCACATGACTAGTTATTACTAAAATCAACAATAAAGTCTTGGAAATTACTAATTTGCCCCTACACTATTAGCTTCTGCTGCCATAAACAATTATTATAAGGGTTAAACCATCGTTATGTTTCATACAATTGATGTAAAATTTTCTTAAACCGCCTCACATCAGATACATTTTTAAGTTCACTTGGCAATGCATTCCATAACTTTATAGATCTGTAGGCGAACATCCTTTTTCCACTGTTGTTCTTAGGTTTGGACAATGAAAAGTCGTGCATCGATTGCCTAGTGGAATACCTGTGCGATGCATGGACTGGTACCAGAGATTTAGAGATCTCCTGTGGCTCACTTGTAGTCACAATCTTGAAAAATAACTTTAGAGTACTGACGTCAAATCTACTTCTCACTGATAACCAACCAAGGTCGGAATGCATTTTGGCAATTGGTGTATCGAACAAACATTTCAGGGCCAGCCTGCAGACTAACTTCTTAGTGCATGACTCTGAGATACTTGCCAGTACAGGTGAACAGTAGTCCAAGACAGATAACACTAAAGCTTGAATTACAACCTTTACACACATCATCTGGCATGTAACACACATATCTTCTAACATAGGCTAAATTTGATGATAGTTTTGCCAGGAGATGTTTTACATGGAGATTCCAAGTAAGTGATGGATCCATATGCAAACCCAGTAGAACTGATTCAGTTACCTGTTCCACCTTCTCAGAACCGATTGCAAGGTTCAAAGAGGTGTCTGCATTAGCACCAATCATTACAAACTTAGACTTCAAATCTATAAACATTTTCTTTTGTCACCTACATTAACAAGTGAAACATCACTATTTACAATGCAAGTGACCAAGTACAGAATTGTCATCATGATAATCCATTGTAAGGTTTGCCAGTTATGTACATTTGTACTCGAGATGCAAAGTTAGACTTCAAATCTATAAAACATTTTCTTTTGTCACATTTTGTCACATTTTCTTCTTTCTATATGAACAAGATATTTTTGAAGACTCACAGTTGCCTGCAAGTAGCAGCTGACAGAAAAAGAAGAAGATGTTAACAAGCAAAACATCATTGATTTACAATGTAACTGACCAAGTACAGAATTCTCATGTCATTATGTAAGGTTTGCCAGTGATGTACTGGAGATACAGCACATGTTATGTTGATCTAGCTACGCTAGGCTACCCCTTCAATATCTCAGCTGATATCCCATATCAGACCTGTCAAACCTTTAGTACCTGACGGCCTCCCCTGGCAAATTAACAACCATCTGAAACTAATCATGGGGAAAGTTTCAATTTCCACTAAGTCAACATGCCACTGTTGTCTCATCTCAACCTGTATTATATTAGTGTCCATCATTGGAAACTCAGACAGTCACATCAAACCATGGGAAAGGGCACATGTTCCCGGTGAAATGTCTCCCCCAACAGCTCATTTAACAACCTCTACATGCGCTAATTATGGGTCTAGACAGGATTGTTGTCAGGTACGTACAGCAAAGAAAAAATCAGAAGGAAAACATCTGCGATGGATTTTCCAGCAGACAACATCCATCACATTGTTATCTGACACCTTCATGTGGCGTGGAATTTGATCCCTGATGGTCGGGCTCCTTGCTGTGAATAATAACCATGTTTGGAGAGAAGATGGTGACGTTTTATGAGACGGCTGTCCTAAGATTTGTGCTGCTGGTGGCTAAGACACAAAGATTTTACTGCTGCCTGAAATTATCTCAGATAAATCACAGTCTTCAGTCTTTTTCTGAGAAACACTGAGCTTCAACGGCATTTGATCCCCTAACCTTATGATCCAGAGAGCCTTTAAGTGCTAGTGACACCAATGACCCAGCAGATACAACATTTTTTATTACATTCAACCTTTAATGATAATAAGTATTATTCAATGAACTTAGACATTTGTACAAATATACACCCTTCTGATCTTATCGAAATACACAGATCATAATTCCAGTTCTTGGAATTCTACCAAATTTACCAAATTAGTTTGGAGTCTGGTACTGTACCTCACAAAAAAAAGAAAACATTCTTTTGAGAGCAAACAGGGCACATTCATTGTGATTACATGTAACTGCAAGATATTGAGATTCTGAAATGTTTACTTTGTTTGCTTTCTGTTTCTAGTTGCTTGTTTGTTTGTTTGTTTGTTTGTTTGTTTATTCATATATCTACAAGCTGAAGACCCAGTATGCGGAGTGGTTCTACACTAAAATCAAGCAGAGCATCATTGTGATCACATACGACAGTCACTGCATTTATTATGTTTACCACAGAAGAAAACCATCTTGTTTTTGATCTATTTCTTCTTCTTCTTCTCCAAACAAATGAAGTCAATGACCTGGGCCAGACAGCTGACACCATTGTGCTCTAGCAGAAACCCTGTGGTGTTGGATTACATAATGTAGCAAGTGGCAGGACAGAGTTGGAAGGGCTGGTCACCATATGTATGAATGTGTTTGAGTAAGAATAAACAGCAGTACTTTCTTAGACTAAGCTTAAGGCTAGACCATGTAAAGGTAAACATTATGTATTTCCTTTGCAAATGTTACCTCAAACTTTCTAGATACGTATTAAAATGTTTGCCATGCTTGATTTGTGTTTTTTTTTCTACCAGAGAGCTGAAGACCCAGTCAGCCGAGTGGTTCTACTCCAATATCAAGCAGAGGTTCAAGAGGTTTGGAAGTGCTAAGGTCGTCAGGTCACTCTACAAGCGCAAGGGCGAGAGATCTGGAAGTAAGTTTGTTGAAGACTGTTTAAACTGCGACTTTGGAAAGACATTGTCACTTTAGCCAGGTGTCCAAAGCTATTTTAGCTGCCGAGTCTCTTTTGTCCTCTCCGCAAATAGCTTTGGAATCCGCTATTTTCGGAGAAGACCACAAATATGCGGAAACACACACACAGACAGACACACACACACACACACACACACACACACACAGACAGACCAAAAACAATATCTCCATTTTTCATGGAGATAATTACACAATTACACAGTCTTCTTAATACTGTTCTAACAATTGACTTGCATGGTTTGCATGATAGAAGTGCCACCTTGAGGTTTGTAGCAGAAGTGCACACAGCCATAACACAGATAGTAGATTCATCCTACCAGCTTCAACACAATTTCCATTGAGTTATATGATTGAACCGAGCTGTCAACCACCCCATAACCATAGCCAATCAGAGACCTCCTCTTATAAATGTATAAAGAGACAGCTGGCCAATTGGACCAGCTCTTTCAAACCCAGTTGGCAGAACAGGTTAGACCACTTTCTTGAGGGTAAACAAAGGATATCCAGATGCCACTTTCCCAGAAAGAGCAATCTGTTACAAACTCACCCTACAAAAGTTTCTTGCACAAACTTTTCAACTCTGTTAAAACACCATCTTCCATGCTAGACTTAAACTTACGATACTTGTTGACCATATGAAAGTATGTTATACTACAATGTATATTAGGTGTAATCTATTAGTGTTTTGTGTCAGTTGAGCCAAACTAAGTACAAGCATGCCCCAAGGCATCCGGCTTACATGTACCAATTTTACTTTGTGGTACACACAATTGAATATGTCAGGGACGCCCCGTTAGTAGTTGCACAAGGGTATGTACAGTTAAACCTGTACAAGTAACCACCTCGAGATTTACATAAGGACCGACTGGCCAATGTGACTACTTTTTCGTGGTCCCTTGGATAATTTTTCCCATTGACACAAGCATTAAGAATCCTGTCTATAGTGACCACCTGTCCACATCGACCAGATTTTATCGGTCCCCTGAGTGGTCTTATTAAGCAGTTTTGACTGTATGTACTTCTTAAGACTTTCCAAAATCTCATCATGTAGTCATTAGACTGCATTGTCTGCTGTGATTGGTATGGTTGGAGCAGTGATTATGATGTTATTATCATGTTAATGTAGTGTCTGAAAAGTAAGAGTCGGGAACCTTTATATCCAGGAAACAGTAACTGTTATCGAGACCCATTACTACATGTAGTATCCCAAACTGAAAAAGTGTGATCGTTTCCAAGTCGGCACAACTTCTAAACATGCCTCCTGTTAAATGACACGATTCTGAAGTTATGCTTCTTAAAAGTTTTTCAAAGAATTTAAAAGACAATTAACAAATTGGAATAAGCCCAAGTGTTTCTGCAAGTATTTTTTACTGACCAGGTGTTGTTAAGCCACGCAGGTAAGACCCCGGCTATCCCTCTCAGTAATTAATCTGCACATAACGAGCTGTCCCAGTGGCCAGCAGGGCAGGAAATTGTCCCATTCAGCCGGCACAAAGGAGATACCGGCGTCGTAAAGGAGATTCCCACGCTTACGAGACATTTTAGGGACGCAGCACGGTGTGGACTCCAGAAAGCTTCGCAAACTTGGAGCTATTTGTTCTTTAGTGCCTTGGGATGGACCATTTGGCTGGGAATGAGCCAACCTGCAGGTCAATCATTGGGACCACTCTGGGCTGAGATTGTGTTCAAGATTTTGACAAAACAACAAGCTGGA
Source organism: Branchiostoma floridae x Branchiostoma japonicum (assembly GCA_013266295.2). NCBI lineage: Eukaryota > Metazoa > Chordata > Leptocardii > Amphioxiformes > Branchiostomatidae > Branchiostoma > Branchiostoma floridae x Branchiostoma japonicum. The sequence goes on along the minus strand of CM023834.1, from coordinate 26,272,657 downwards.
AGAAAGGTCTGAAAACGGAGTTGACACCGGCAAACTTTGCAAACTTGGTCCTCAAATCTCAGGATTGCCTTTTTGGCTGGGAATGAGCGAACTTTGTGCCATTCTAGCCTGAGATTGTGAACAAGATTCCTGACAGCATCTTCAAGTTGTCATTATCCTTGGAGGGAGTCTTATAAACGTACAAGCCGGAAGGAAGGTCTGAAAACTTTTGACAGGAAGGCCAACTAAGTTTGGAAAGTTGTGGATGTTCGTTTGTGAGGCCAGGGTCGGCCATTTGGATCTATGCAAGACAACCTGCATTTGTAATGAGGCTGGGCTGAGATAGTGATTTTGCCTGAGGACTTCAAGTGAGTGCCTTTTGCCTGGATCTTACCAACAACAAAGCAAGACGGAAGGTGTGAAAACCAGACTGTCCACCAGTAAGGAAACTACCTTGAGTTGCAGCTGAGATATTTTGCGTTACTGGTAAACCTGGGATCAACTCACAAGGCTGGCATTGTGTCGATATTGTTTGTAATCATTTTGGATCGTGGATATGCTAAGTGTCCTTCTAGCAAGTCTTAAAGAAGCTCACAGAGACTGAAAGAATCCAGCTCTTCACCTTGCCATTCTAAGACATTTCTGGTACGTGGATTGCTGTTTTCTGTGCAGTTTGGATCAACTGAGTGCAAACTCTGAGCAGAACAGAAGTGGGCAGGTCCTCTGGGTGGACATTGGAATGTGTGTCATGAGTCACCCTGTTTGTGGACGGTGTTCTTCTAGGGATTTTTTCAGGACCACGCAGTGTCAACACAGACAGGTCAAATGTTGGACACAAGGTAACTTTGTGGAAAGATATGTGAAATTCCCTTGGAGGAAATTCCCTTGAGCACAGATTGAATTTTTCCAGAAATATTTTGGACAAACTTGCAAATCAACAGAAGCATTTGAGGACCTAATGTTGGTCATCTTTCACACAGACTGAGGTAGCAGAGACTGGACGTTCTCTATCTTGAAGTTAGTCCTGTATTTCTTATAAAAAGGAAGGCTTCTCAAGACATGACAGTTCAGAGACCAAACAAGACTTTAAAGATTACCAATAGGTTTTCAAAATAAGACAGCAGTCTTCTTCCATTTCAGGATTAGCTACCCCAAAATCTCACCCGCCGATCTTTTTTGTAAGGAGAAACTATTTAAAGAGATCTTACCTATATCATTGACAACATTTTGATTAGTCCTAGTCAATGTGTCATCAGAAAACGGACAGGTAACATAGTTCTTAAAAACACCTGTGGTTGCTAGGATACCAATTGGTGAACGTTTTTTTATGGTTTGTTTGACACAGGTTATAGGTTGTGTTATTGTCCCTGTTTGAAACGTTTGTCACCTCTTGGATTGGCTTCTTGTCCTTTTAGCATCAAGAATGTTAATATAGAGGTGTTATTCCAGCTTAACACACTGCAATTTTGAAGACTTTAGGATTGTTAGTGGGTTGTTTATTTCATTATTAACGATCTAAGAACTTTCCCAAGCCAGGATTTGGATAGATCTGTCTGTTTTGTTAAGAGTTGTGCAAAAACTACCACGTCACCGAGCAAAAACACTGTAATTATCGGGACACAGATTGGTGGTTGTGCATAAACTCTTTGAAAAGTCTGTAATTTGTTTCCCTTGGCTGCAAATCCCCGTCAAATTACCATATCTTTCAATCTTACAAATTCCAAAGTTCTGACTCACAGCAAAGTGTAGCAGTGCGACACATTGTAGAGAGAAACTTTTTTTCCGAAAATTGAGGCCCTAGGAATGTTTTTGTCAGCAGTATTGTTACATGTACCTGTTTAGTGTGACAGCTAGTCCATGAAGGAGTTTTTTCCTCTTTTTCTTTTTCTTTTTAACAAATTTTTCCAGTGCAACAGACAATTTCTAGGCCCTAATATATTGTAAGTTTGGAAGTCAGAAACATCAATGCTTGAAACAAGCTTGAATCACTGATAATGAGGACTAAGTGAATAGGAGAAGTAGGTGTTACAAAAGGATTGAGCTTTAAAGCATCTTTTCCCGATACTGACTGTAGAAACTTACATTAATTTTGTAACTTTTTCTGTCAGACCGTAACTTAAGATGACTGACTACTCATGTCTCCAAGATGTCTCAGAAGGAACTGGGCGTGTTCCCACAAAGCCACATAGCGGAAAGAATGCAGACAAATTTTCTCATCACCAAGTCAACAACAAAGACGCAAACATCGCCTCAAATGGAAACCACAGGGATCACACCTTCTTTTCTCACATATATGACTGCATGGAAGGGCGAAAAATGCCACCCAGAAAGGCAGACTGTGGCGACCACATCCGGTTAGCTCTCGATCTCACTCCCGTCATCCACAGCATCCGACAAGCGAAGAACGAGGCTTACGTCATCCAAAACCGGCTGAAATGGATGAAGAAGAGCAAGAGCACTCCTGACTTAAGCCAGCTTGGAGATCAGATCTTGTTCTTGGAGGGATTTGCCGAGTCGAAGTCAGATACAAGAGGGTGTTCACACACGTACTCACGATCGCGAGCGCATCAGCGGAGGGGAGACTGTCCGTACTGTGCAAGAGTTCGGTCAAACTCAGCGCCAAATGTTCGAGAGAAGGGAGAAACACTCCCAGGGCAGTCTGAAAACCTCCTGAGGGGAAAATCGGGTTCGCAAAGTGATCTTAGAAGTCCAACAAGGTGGAAGAGTGATGAAGATGTTGTGGATCGCAGGGAGAAGGTGACAACAACGCACTACAAGTCTCGCATGAAGATAGACATTGGTGGTGATTCTAAACCTCCAGATTCTCAGGAAAAGGAGACAAAAGCAGTTCCAGAAGACAAGAAGGATGAAAAGAAAATAGTAAGAGAGGAGCTTTCAGTACACCTGGAAAGTGGTGTATCACCTAAACTAGAGCAAAAGTTGAGCTTGAAGCAAAAACAGTCTTCAACAGCAGGAAGATTGGGAGAGAATGACAAAAACAAGGACAGAAAAGCTGTCACAAGAAGAGCACAGTCAAATGAAGAGCTTTCAGACATTCCTAAAGTCCCAACCAAAACAGAGGAATTGCAACACACAGACCAAAAACTTTCCACAACTACAGCTAAATCTAGAGAACACTACAAAGACTTGGGCAGAAAATCAACCATCACAGAGAGAGCACAAACAAAACAAGATGAAGTTGTACAACAACCTCAAGACAATCCAGATTCTCCTGAAGAAAATCTGAAGAAACCAACAACAGAGAAGGATGAGTTTGTTGCTACAAAAGTAGAAAAGCCGCCGCCAAAGAAACTTGACCTGAAAGGATATTACTCCATAGAAAACCTGTATCAGAACAGGAGCAAGTGGCTCTCAAGAAGCCAAGAACATCTGCTGGATAAAGATTCACCAAAAAAGGCAAGGAGTCGAGAGAATATTTTAGAGAATGGTTTGCAGAAGAAATTTAGCAAAGATGTTGGAAAGAAGACAAGCCAAAATGTCTCAAGAAGTCAAGAACATCTATTGGATAAAGGCTTGCAGATTAAGAAGTTTGCAAGAAGTCTAGAAGATATTCTAGATACAGGTTCTCGGAAGACGTGTAGCAAGGATGGAAGCAAGAAGACTCCGCTGGTCTCACCGACAAGGACGAGGCTGTCAAGATCGGTAGAAAACTTGATCAGCAATGACAACTCTAAGAAGAAGCCTGAAGTTGGAACTTTGACTATCGACCCGTCGAAGTTCTCTGCCACGAGTGTTGAAATCTTCCGAGAAATTCCCAACGTTCAAGCAAGTCTTGTCAAGGAAAGGATTTCCCTGTACGAGTCTTTTGTTGAGGAGACTCCTTCAGTAGAAATTCGCTCCAAGTCTCTTCCAAGAAACATGTCTAAGACTGGAAGCAACTTGAGGTCAAGGTCGCTCCCAAGGAACGTGTATGAGAAGTTTGAAGGAAGAGCATCTGAAGAAACAGTGGTTAAGAAACCTACAGTAGCTACAAGGAGAAGTAGAGGTTTCAGCAGAAGAGCTGATGCCAGGAAAGGGAAAGTTCCTTCAGGTGATCAGAAGGAGGACAGTAAGAAGGAGGTCTACAAGCCCAAGGTGTCTGAAGAAACTCCTAAGAAGGATGTCAAGAATTCTTCAACACCTAAGAATGTCAAACCTGTTCAGCAGCCAAGAAGCAAACATTCTGGTACAACAGAAAACTTGTCAAAGCCAAAAGCTGGTAAGGAAGAAGCAAAAGAAACTAAGAATGATTCCAAGGCGTCTTCAGCTTCCAAGGATGTCATACCTTCCCAGGTGAAACTGCAGGCAAGAAGTAAAAGTTCAGAGATGACACAAGAGTCAAAACCCAAAGCTGTTGCACAGTCGTTGGTGGATGATGTAGAAGACGATTATGTGATGCTTCATAAAGTCCGACAAAGTGACAAGATCCCAGAATCATCCGAGGGTCTGAAAGCTGTGGAGGAAAAACAACCACAAATGAAAGAGAAGGTTGAGAAAGTACAATACCCTAGAGTAGAGGGTGACGCTTTCATCCTCACAAAGATCAGGACGACTCAACTGATGGAGGACGAAGAGGCTGATTCAAAACCAAAACCAGCCAAGAACTGGTCAAGAGGAACCAACGGCCTCACTACAGCTGTAGCAGGATATGCGCTGAATAGTACGGAGGGAAAACTTGTGAGTGCGAAGCCTGTATGGATTGATACCGGGTGGCCAGAGAAGGGGGAACTTGACGGTTTCTATACGGCCAAATATGGATGGATCGAACCACAGAGACCCAAGACGGTTCAGGAGGGGATTTTCCTTGCAAAGATGGTGTGGGCAGGTATGAATTCTTGTGAATTGTTCTTAAAGGGTGCCAATTAGATGCAAATACATTGTAAGGATGACAAAATCCATGAAAGGTTCAAGATAACTTGATATTATGATTTCTTCTATGGTACAATGTCATGTAGTTGTGGGAAAAGGTGTTGAAAGGCCCAATTGAGATACATGACTTGTACATGTAAAATTTTGGTTAAATAGAAAGTTTATTGCAAATTCATACCTGCAGGCTAATTGCAAAGACATAGGGAAAAAAATGATAAAATACTAGTAAGCAGTAAAACTGACCACAAAATAATACAGTAACTACAAATGGTACTTCTAATGTAGTTGGGTTTGATTTCTTGGAGAAGTGTTGTAGATTTGTTCAAAACAAAAACAAACCTCAGTTATTTGAATTTTCTGATCAACTTTAAGTGTGCAAATAGTTGCGAACAATGTTGTTGTCATTATTTTCTCGTGAAGGTTGGAGTTGAATTAGGTTTCTTGAAAAGTTTCTTGATCTGGATAAAAATCTGTCCGACAGTTGTCTCAACTTCCCCTTCTGGCATGACTCCAAAGAAATTCTAAAAGCCCTGGGACTCGTCAGCCTGAATTGTAACCTTGGCAGAGGTGAATGTTTTATTATATATTTGTTTCCCCACGGATGTCCTAAAATAACCTTTCTCAGATCTCTTTAAGTAGGAAAAGAAGATCATCTGCCAAATCCTGTTATATCTTAAAGTTTACATCACTATGTTAAATAACATTGATCCCAACCAAATCCTGTGATTATAGGATAAAATAACAATCTTCAGAATTACACTGGAATTTCCATTTAGACAAACAAGCCATAGGGGCCTTCTCTCCAAGCAAAGGTTTTGTTCAGAGGTTGTTTGTTGTTTTTTTGTGGCTTCTTCTACTGTTCTTTGTTTAACTAGTAGTGTTTCATTTTTATAGAAGGAGGGAAATGAAAGAAATCAAGGGTATTACTAGAGAAACATGGGGAAAAGGCTGCAAAAAAGCAACAAAATAGTCCTCTCTGAAACTCATGATTGGAGAGTTTTCTTTTTATACTTTATCATGATTTGTCTTTGTCCTTACATGACCCTACAGTTGTAGGACGTGTACATGTAGATTTGCAAGATTTAGGTTGGAATAGCCTAAACCATGTCAATAGCCAAGTACATTTATCTAGGTTAAAAATGTTTTTCTATCTTTTAGTAGGCTTACAAAGAAATATTTTATGTTTGTCCAACTAATGTAAAGTAGTTGTTGGTTCTCATGCAGGTTCAACCCTTTACAAAATTGCACAAGAAGGCCAAAAGGCTCAAACATCTAATCTTGTCAAAGTCTTTGAAGCCATTTTTGTGATAATGAAGCCACTCAGGTGTGCCCTGTGGACACCTGTACTGTCTCACCTGTATAATTTACCTGCCACTTACCTGTCCTGTCAAATAACTGTTATAATTACAGACTGACTTGTTTGAAAACAATGTTTGATTACACCTTCAACCTTACTGTTCAGAAGGCAACAGTCAGCAATTTAATTTTCTTTGTTCTTTGATTTTAAAAAGTAGTCATTTCAAGGAGTCAACACTGTCAGATGCCAGTTTTCTTTTGAGAGATCTGTTTTTGTAATAGGGTGCTCTAACCTTGTGTTATTTAATAGTGAGAGTTAGTTTCTTGGACATCCTAGGACATCACTTTCCTTGTGCATGATTCAGTCACTTTCCCCAGTTTCTTTCTGAGAAGCAGTGAGCCTTAAGTGGGCGACCCTTTGAGTGACACCAGTGATCATCTAACCTTCCCAGGAGGTCAAGCTACAACACGCCAAGTATATCTAGGGACTGACCAGTAAACATCTTAAAAAACAGGAAGGACGTGATTTATAATGACTGTTAAAGGAACTATGTAACTTTTTCCAAGAAATCTGTAAGTAGGCGGTTAGAGAATATAAAACCCCATGTACTCATGATCATGTAGTACGAGTTGAGATCGAGAGAGAGAAGAGAATACAGTCATGTCTCTATGTAGCACGGCTCCTGCTTCCTTTCTTCGGGTTGTACGGACATCTACACGATCGGCGGCTATTCCTACGAACGTTGGGAGGGCACCCATCGAGGCCAAGGTCCCCAAGCTACCGAGCATTACATCATATTTGGTGCAACCCTTACATTTTCATCATGTCTTCTTGCTCAAATTTAACATGAAAACAACCAAGAACCATTTAATTAACTTGGTATGGCCTATTATTAATTGTCCTACATTCATGAATCTCATGTAAATGCCGTTGAAGGTTAGACATCCATGTAATGAGATACACAAGATAACAGTTACTCAAGCAACTGGACAGATTTTGATTCGTCTGAAAGTTGTCTTCACCTCATTACAAAAAATAGTGAATGCTACTTGAAATGTCTGACAGTTTTTATAATCTATCCAGTTGCTTTAGGAACTGTTTTCTTGTGTATCTCATTACTATAAAGTTTGTTCTTGGCTTAAAGTTAAACTGTTGACTCAGACCAGTGCTTATTATAATGGTGAGGTGTGCCCCGAGGGTACCTCTCTTACCTGACAGTTACCTGTCCTGTTGAACAACAGGTGTGCTCACCTGGAACGGTTCCCAGGACCTCACCTGTGCCAAGTGGTGACCTAAGATTGTTCCGACCTTGAGAACTGCCTGTTTGAGGTTAAGTGTCTGCCGAAGTTAGTGTCATGTCAGTGGAACAGAAAGACTGGCCTAAATCTGGGCACTGGGTAGCAAAAATAAGTGATAAACTGCCTGGTGGCGAAACACACCTGTCCAGTTATGCATGCAAAAAACTTGACAGATTCAAGAAACCGATTGGGCACTTGTCATGATTGTACATAGTTGGTTGTACATGCCAAAAAACAGTTATTGATATGATTTTAGAAGACTGTCAGACGTTTCAGGTAGCACCCACTACCTTTCGTCAGTAGTCAACACACCTACCGGTAAGTTCGTGTTCTGAAACAACATTAAATTTAGCTTTTTGTTTCCTATTGGACTATCAAAAATTTGTCTTCTCCTATTTGCATATCAATCAATAGTTTGTGCTTATAAACCTGCTGATTTGGATTTTTCTCCAGAGTCACTGACAAAAGGTAAGTTGCTACCTGAAACGTCTGACCGTTTCCAAAATCATATCTAGTTGCTTCAGTAACTGTTTTTTGTTTATCTTATCACCTGGATGTCTAACCTTCATCAACGTAGTTGGTTGTATACTTTCACTTGATACTGGGACTATTAAGAAAACCTTGCTTAAGGGTAGATGTAGGAGTAGTTAAGGACATTCTCTTGTATATTATATATACTGTCTGTCAGACTTGGTCCCAATCCGAGATTGTCACTGACTGATTATTGATTGATGATAAATTGTTCTGTTACAGCATCAGACAGCGACCATGACTTCTACTTTGGTGCCTGGTAGAATCGTTTAAGATAAGAGTGATTGATTATTGATCAATTGATTGATGATTGATTGATCTGTTCTGTTACAGCATCAGACAGTGACCATTCACCTTTTACACACTTCCCAAGATCCTCAACCTGGGTCACCCCAGGTGCCGCAAAATCGATTTTACGACAATTCCACTTTGCGCGCGCAATTCAACAGAAAACTAGTAGGAAGGTAAAACGCAGGAAGGAAGGTACGATTTTTGTGTTAATTGGCATCAAACATGCCAATATTGTATACTTTTTATACCGGGGAGATGATACAGAACACTTTTGCCTTGTTAGGTGAAGAGTTAATTGTCATAGCTGAGCTCGGCACTGTTGAAATAAAAATAATTAGTCTCCTTACAGGCTGTCCTAAAGATGTCCACCTTTTTTCTCCCCTTTTGAATTTTCCTCTGAGTCAGTAACTTTGCTGAATGTGATGAAAATGTATCAACTTGTCAATGAGTCTTCTTTGGTAAGCCCAGAATTTTTTTTTCGCCCTGGCGCTCCAATTTTCTTTTGAAAAAGCAAGTAGCAACAAATAAAATTGGTGTGACCTTACTTGAAAACAAACATCCAAGAATTTCACACTTTTGCGCTAAATCTTTGCGCTGGCCATATTTTTTCCGGAAAATTCTTACTCTCGTTAACAATTGCAAGGGCACAACAACAACTATATCTACTATATACTTTAATATTGTGGACAATGCAGTTATGGCTATGTCGACAAAAAAGTAGTTTCTTGATCTATTTCAGCGCGATCGGGAAAAAATACATAAGCAAGCCTACAATAAATTATTCTACAATCAGTTGTCAAGCTCGCGATGCAGGAAAAATGCAGAAAAACAAACACTATGTCAACTGGTCCAACCGTTTTAGTTCAAATCCCGGCAACATTTTTCCATCAGAGACTTTAATAATGAGCATTGTGGTGTTTTCTGAGCGATTAGGGGTCATGAATAAACAGCACTTACCGATTTGAAGCGTGCAGACTCCATTGCGTTCTTCCTTTCGCGCGCAAAGTGGAATTGTCGTAAAATCGATTTTGCGGCACCTGGGGTGACCCGGGTTGAGGATCATGGGAAGTGTGTAAAAGGTGAATGGATTATACATGGCACCCGGTAGATCAGTAAAGATAAAGTTACTGATTGATTATTGATGATTGTTTATTGATTATTGATCTGTTATAGCGTCAGACAGTGACCATCACTCATACAAGATACATGTACCTGTTTTAGTTTTAGTTTTAGTAAAGGAAAAGTTACTGAATGATTACTTATTGATCTATTGATTATTGATGAATTATTGATTGTTCTGTTTCAGCGTCAGACAGTGACCATGACTCCACCTACACAGCGCCCGGCCGACTCGGCCCGCGACCCCGGCCGACCTCCCCAACCTCCGACGCCGGCTGCCAGACCGACCCGGAGTTCGCCTTCTCCGACACGGAAGTGCAGACCGACGGGCTCGACAAGTTTGCTTACAACAGTCAGTTTGTTTATTTGTTTGTTTGTTTAACAGTGCATAACCATGTAGGTCATCGTATGCTATTATAAGGCCACCCTCTGTGCAAAATGAAGGTGTCCCAGACGGTAAAACGCCGTTTTTTTTATTATTATGATTTTTTTAAATTCAAACATTTCGAGACACGACATGGTGACGGCACATTCAAGTTTTTTTTCAACTTATTTTATGCCGCCACCAACACAGGACAAATACAAGACAATACTCATTTACACCAGAGTCAAATGAGGAAAGTCGTGTAAAGTGCTTTTCCCAAGGGCACAAGGTCACGGTGGCATGTCAGGACTTGAACCTGGGACCTCTTGGTTCCGAGTCGAGTACTCTGTCGTTGCGCCACACGACCCCACATGAAACGCCATTTGTGACACCCGTCCAAAGCGTCTCAATAATCTGAGAAGCCCTGGACGATTACGATGGCAGACGGCTTTGGACGGGCCATTTAACGCGTCCAGATGGCCGTCCGGGCCGTCCAAGATAACGCTGGGAAGCGGGCACCCAGACGCTAGGGACGGCGCTCCTGGACGTCTTTTCGGACGGGCTTAGACAGCCTTTTGGACGGGCTTTTAGCGGCGTTTCGGACAGCGTTCGGTTGCGGTTGGATGCCACTGGGCCTCATGGGATGGGCTCGGACGCTGTTTGAGACGCCTTCTGACGGTGTTTGGCCACGGTGGGGTGCCACAATACTGAGGGTTACGTAACCGGGACGCCTTTTGAGACACCCGAAAAATGATGGGGGTTCCTATAAGCAGTGTTCGATCACGGTATTAATCTTCACGCTGCCACCATGGCACCAAGAGCTTTTAATACAAGCTGAATCACACGGAAATCATACGATTTTCTTCAGATTTCCTTTACAAAGTGTGGCGTAACAAATTGCTGAACACTGACAACCTTTTTTTTGGAAAGCAACGGAGGCACCGCTGAATTCAAACCGTCATGTGAGCGCACAAAAACACAACAGGCCAAGGAGCAAAACATTTTAAAAATTCAATATTGTCTAAGTGCACATTTATACAACATTCATCATTCTTTATTAAAACCTCAGGTATTGTATACATCTATTCAACACATTGTTTTTGTGTGCCTTGTTTTTGTGCGCCTTTTCATTTTGTGGCGATAAAACATCGATCAATTTCCTTTACCAGCCTGCCTCTGTGTGGTCCAATGTTTCGACTCCTGGGCACTTGACTTGGGGAGGAGGACCTTTAATACGTTTTAAATATGCTCGAAATAATTACTTGTTCTTCTGTAACAATTGTAGCACTATATGTTCATTTGTATACTTCTGACAACATAAACATTATGCTTGTTTACTTACCGAGTCTCCCTAAACTGTTGTGACAGAACTGCCTCGCCGTACACTCGGAATCTGCCGATGATGTAGTGACATGCCAGGAACACCTCGTTTGACGTGTTAGTCGGTCGCTGGTTTAAACCCAAACTCTGTACAGTGTTGTTGGAAGATACAGCTGCTTGTAGAAGTGAATTCCACCCCCCAAAAGTGCGCACAATTCAACAAAGAGGCAAAAAAGCGGACATCGACCGAACAGTGTCTCTCACGATTCCCCACTAACAGTTTGAATACCGGCGCGTTTAAATCTTGCGCATCTGCATTAGAAATCTTAATTTTATGGATGACATCCTCTGAAGACCCCAATCTGAAGACCTCCAATAATAAAAATGCTGCTAAACCACACCAATACAAAACTGGTATTGTGAATTTGCTGTTATACTACGTACATAACGACTTTTCCAACAAGCCGGCACATGCTGGCCTTTTGCGGTATTTATACACACAAATTAGTATCATTAAGATTGGGAAATTTTCTTGGACATCTTTGAGGTCAATTGTATATATTAGGTTAGACACAAAGCTTTCTCTCTGTTCCCTATACAGGAAGAGACCCCTCCTCTGTGGAAAACTTCAAGAGCCAGATTGAGACCATCGTCACGGCGATGGCACAGCCCATTGTGTCAGCGGGTAAGTCATTTCAAACCACAAGTAACTAACTGAGGGTCGTTCTTACAATTGTTCAAGATTATTTAACAGACTGAGTATAACTTACACTTACAAAGCATCATAATAATGAGGTGGCTAGCAGCTAGTCTGTGTTATGCAATCTCTTGCTGTCAGGGGCTGATTGGACCTCCTCCCCAAAAGTTTCTGACCGTACAGCTTGAGCGAACCATAATTGAAATTTCCCATTCCCAAAACTACCAATAGGAGCTCAGGGTTCTTTATCACCATTTAAATCAGTCCAATAGGTGCTCAGGATTCTCTATCACTATGGAAACCAGTCATCACAGCCTCCAACACCATGTATGGTAACACACAGTTCTCAGTCTGACAATAATTGGTGAATGATTTTATTTCCCAGACCTGTTTAACCTTCTCCCTGCTGCCTAACTCCATATTAAAACAATACAAATTTGGTGGCAAACAGCTGCCTTACTAGGCTGAAAGTTAACAGTGTCATCTAGACCACCAACCTCTACTTTTTAAATTGTTAAAATGTACATTAGATCCGTGTGTTCATTGTTGATCTTGTGACAATTTATGTGTCTTTTTAAATGTATTTACTGTACCTTTTTTGAGCCATATAATTATGTCATTTTAAATGTATGTACCTATTCTGAGCCTTGGAAGACTGAGCCCAACAGGGCTAAAAGGTTTTGAAATAAATGAAATGAAATTAAAACGAAAAAGAATGATTTTATTTCCCAGCCCTGGCAGCGGAGAGGCAGCAGCAATCCCAGATGCCCCAGAACGGGCCCAGTGGGTCGTCGTCGGGCGTCGCCAGCAGCCTGGGCATGGCCCTCAGGGTTGCTGAGGACGTGGTGGACTCTGCCATAGAGAAGGCGGGGAAGATAGCACGGCCCCTCCCCACAAGATCCACTACTGTAAGACTTAGTACTTGTTCAAACATAATGATCAAACCTTGAAAGGATCACTAGAGCTGAGCACATAAAAAAAGTGGCAAACTCTCCAAGTACCCAAAAATTCATCAAGCCTATAGCTGAATGATGATGAATGGTTTATTCAAATATAAATCACTCGCAGCCCCAAAGGCTACAACATGCCTGACATAAGTTAGGTTACAGAAAAAATTTACTTTCAAATTGATATCATTTCAACAATTGGCTGCCTTGACAAGTGATATGGTAAGATGACAAATGCATTTTGCTTATTATTGATACTTATTATGGCTTATTGCTGTACTGATTAATTGCTAACTCTAGAGTGGTGATGGTGACAGTGGTGTGGAGGGTTCGGAGTGGGATAGTATGGAGGAACAGCTCATGGAGGAGTTGCTAGGTGACGTGAAGGCCCAGTGTCTGCGTAAACTGGCCGGTGCAATAGTGGAGGAGGTGAGGTGGCGGGTCCTTAGTGTGCTCTGCTTCGGGTCTTAACACTTATTCAATCTATTATTTCTTCTCTGTAACATTATATAGTTTCTCCCTGCATTTATTGATGTGTGGCACATAAGATCTAATTTGGAGCCTTGTGCAATGTTGCAAAATACTGTTAGGCAATATGTAGAAATTTTCTCTGCATCTTTAGCTTTCTAGCTACAGGTTGTTATTTGCAACAAGGTGTTGCCGAGGACGTGGTAGTCTTTGTTTGCATCATTCATAGTGGACTCTGGAGCCATCATTTTGAAGTAGCCTTTTTCCTTTACTGATTACGTAGTACTAGTGACAGTTTTCTGATTGCTACTGTGCTGTGCTCTAACTCTCTATGTTTACAATATGTCATACATTCAATGCACTATGGATACCCTTAAGTTTGTAACCTTACTGGATTGGCCTGGCTCTGGTTCCCTATAGATGGGGATACAGACAGAGAGAGACGGTCCATTCCTGGCTCCGGTGCAGGAGGAGAGGGAGGAGGAGGCAGAGACTGATGGCTCGGCGTTCCGCCCGCTGTCGGACAGGCTACGGCGGAAACGAGAAGAGAGCGTCAGGAAAGTGGAACTCGACAACGAACCCGCACTGCTGTATGAAGGTAGGGCCACACCAATTTAATTTGTTGGCTCTCGGATTCGCCTCTTCATTTTTTTCTTATTGCAAAAAAAAGACTTTAAAATCAAATCCAAAATGCTCATATTTTGGCCCCGATGGCTAAAAAAAGCCCTTGTCTTCCTAGGTGTTAAAGCTTTTCCATCTATCAATGCAGTGGTTTCATTAAAAGTTCAAAATTCATTGTATGAATTATAACCCAGCCTGAGTATGTTGATGTGTTGACTTCATGGCTCATATCATACTACATTTGTATTTCGGGCTATAGTGGGTGCCTAGGCCTGTTTTTTTGGGGGGGGGGGGGGGGGGGTTATTTCGCCCCGTCGCTTCATATTTTTTTCTGAAAAAATCCGACAACCAACAAATTAAATTGGTGTGGCCTGAGGATGGAAGAAAAGAGAAGGGAAAAGAGGGATTAAAAGGAAGAGAAAAGGTGTGAGGGAATGGGAAGAGAGAGAAATAATTAAAAGCATTCTTGCTGTATTAAGGTGAGAAGGCAGGAGAGTTTATAGCAATGCAGTCAAACCTACATGTACATACATGTAGTGGTGAGTACATGTATCTCTGCATTGGGACCACTTGGCCATGTTTTGCTGGTCCCTTATTTTCCCATTGTCACAAGCATTGATATTGTTCACCTGTCTTAAAGTGACCACCCATCTTTGAGTCAACTCTCTTAAGTGGTCACTGTAGACACTAGACTGGTACATGGTATGACTGTATTTTCATATTCTGGGTCAGGATTTTGTACACATTTTTTCTTTGTGCTCTCAAGTTTCTTGTCACCCTCTGTAAGAATACAGTCTCTTTTATTTAAAGTTGCCTGCTTAAGGTCCCATTTTTTCTGGTAAGAGACTAAGACAGTTCCGTCTTCCACCAGGTAAGAAAAGGAAGGGTCACGTAGACCCCAAAAAGGGAAGCATGCTGGCCAGGGCAGACTTGGACTCAACTTTGGGTGAGAAACTTCGTCTTTTATGTTTTAGGCCGCACCAAGTTAATTTGTTGGTTCTCGGATTTTTTCAGAAAAAATATGAAGCGACAGGGAAAAAATAAAAAATAAAAACAAGGCATCCTATTATAGCCCCATATGCTACAATGGGAGCCATGCAGTCAACACAAAAAGGCTGGGTCAAAATTTAAAGAATGAATTTTGAACTTTCAATCAAACCACTGAATTGATAGATGGAAAAACTGTAACAGCTAGGAAGAAAAGGACTTTCTTCAACTGTCGGGGGCAAAATATGAGCATTTTTTAGTTGATTCAGAACCAGAATCTTTTTTTTTTTTTTGCAAATCAAAAAAAAATGAAGAGGCAAATCCGAGAAGCAACAAATTAAATTGGTGTGGCCGTACAATCTCCAATTGTGTTTTACAAGAAAGTATTTGGCTTTGTTTTCAAAATTTTTTGGGTCTCTTCTATTTCACTAGCACAGAAGTCATGATTTATCATTACCTCCAGGGAAGGAGATATCCTTCTGCAGAAGGGTACTGTAACAGTACTGTAACAGTAACAGTAACGTGGTTTTCATGTTCGCAGCTGTTTCTCGCGTTGGGGTGGACGGATTTTTTTGGGACCCAGTATATGTTTTGCTATAAGGCTGCAGATGTTGCACGTTCTTTTTGTCTTATTGTATATGTGTTTTCGGGCGTGGAAATGAAACCTTTTGGCGGCCCCTAGACACCCCCTTTTGCCTGAAAATGGTCATGCTTGTATGGCTTGGCTGTTGTTAAGGTATAGCCGGTTTAATCCAATTTTTATCAGGCGTCTGACAGAGGGGTGTCTGGCATCCTCGGATCCCCCCGTTCCAGTGCCCCCCCCCCAGGTTCGAGTGCCCTCCCCCGTTCGAGTGCCACCCCCCCCAAAAAAAATTTTTTTTTAATGCGCAACGGTTTAAACTAAACTCACAAGTGACGCGCTAGACAAAATGGCGTCCTTTGTTTACAAGCCGTCGGGCCGACATATTAAATGTACTGTTTTTTTTAAAGCTGTATCGTTAAAACCGGCCGTTCCCTACGATAGGAAAATAATTGAAGTTTTCGGGCCAACATATTAATGTAATAGTAGTCTGTTAGTGTATTTTTTGAGTGCTGCATTGTTGTGACCGCGCGTACCCTGCGATCGGAAAATGATTGAAGTGATCCGGGGGGTGGGCTATCAAGAGGCGGCATTTCTTTTTGTATTTGGTTATTTTGTTTCGCGAACTAAAATCCCTCGCGAACTCTTTATTTACCCGGTTTCCTGAAATTTAGTCCTCACGAACATAAAATTAATGCATTTTACAGTATTTTGTTTTCTCAGCCGTAAAATGTACTGATGGGTACATAAATGTACTGAGAAAATCAGTCTTAGTTCGTTTATTTGCTCAGAAATGGCTCTAAAACACACCAGAGAGCGTCTAAATTTTTAAAATGTCCTGGGGGAGGCCCCCCAACGAGAGGGGGGAACCCTCCTTTCGTGCTCTACAGGTGGTGAACAATTACAGCGCGCTGAAATTCCCACCCATATTACATAGTAGACTGCTCTATTGACACAAAATGACCCAGCGGCGGCCATCTTTGTCCTTAGACGAAAACATCGCCCGGCAGTAGAAACCCAAGACAAACTGGTCGGTTTGAGAATCGATGTCGCCGCTGTTTGAAAAATTTTAAGAATTATGACCCCGTCGACCGGCCATCATGCATGGGAAGGGATCGGGCCATGGGCGGACCCAATTCGTGGTGGCCGCGGCCGCGTTGGCCAGGTGACCGCCCTGGGCAGGTCGCTTAATGCTTGCGTCAATGGGGAAAATTTTCGGGACCGAGAAAAAGCCGCGATGGCCAGGTGACCGGCTTGAAGAGGTGGCCGCCTGTGCACTAATACTACAAGCAAATGATCAAAAGAACTCTTTTACTAAAAACTTCTACATGTATATGTGGGTTTTGAGAATATTTGTTACTGAAAAGAACTACATGGGGTTTATTAACACTGAAAAGCACTGTGTGGGTGTTTCGAGAACAATTGTTACGAACTTAGGTGTATGAAACACTTGATACTGGATGGAAAGGTTGATATGGAACAGTCCATTTTGGAATGGGGAAGAAAATGGCTGAAATATGCTGTATTTGCTCCGGAGCAAATGTCAGCCTTTCTAGTATTGGCTTTGTATTGTCTTATATATTTTGTTTTGGTTATTGGTATATTAGGTACATTTGTATTTGCATGCTTCGTTCTTATTTTCCTCCTTATTTTGGTTCGTAGCGTCTATAATCGGGGAGGAAGCTCCCGAGCAGAAAGCCGAGTTCACGACAGAGATGAAGTTCACAGCCGTCTACAAGACCAACGATTCAGCCATCAGTGGGAAGGACTCACCCACAGGTCTCTCATGACTTTCTTAAAGGAAAAAATCATCACAAATTAATTTTAAGACCTTTGGATCCTAAATCCACACTTCTTAAATCAGGCCTTGGCTTCCGTAAGTCTTTTGACTTACGGAAGCCAAGACCTGATTTAAGTTATTGCACTGCAACCCTGCTTTAAGTAAATCCACATGTCTTTAAACCCTTGAGTGTCCTATAGCCCTGTCTTAAGTGATGTCAAAAGGTAAAAAATGAAATAGGGATGAAAATGGTTCGTAACTTTCTAGGATACAACCTCCTGGTAGCCATTGTATTATTTTTTTTTGACTTGGTGAAAAAAAGACTAAATATTCACTATAACGTTAGAGATTTTTAAAATCATTTCTTTACTATTAATAAAAAGCTTACATCACTTCTATTTATTGATTGATTCATAAACCCACTTGTTTGAAAATGTCCTTTTTGATATTATTTTAATAGCTTAGGATCACAGCATTGTCTAAGGAAAATTCTTTTAAGAAGCAAAATAATGTCTAAGAAATTGTGTGAACATGGTGTCATGAATGTTGAGTCCTGCCAAAGAATGACACATTTTCCTCTTTACTCCAGGATCCATCGACAGGGACGATCTTCTAGACGAAGACCAGAACTGGATGATCCCGGAACCCCGCCCGAAACGACTTCTCTCCCGGAAAATAAGCGGAAGCATCGAGGCTCTAAACACGGAGACGCCTCTGGACAAAACTCCATACGATGATCACGATTCTGTTGTCAGTGAGCCTGACGAGAAGGAAGCGTCTGACGATGATACGATTGTGGTAGAAAAAGAGTCGAGGACACTTTCCCTGGGAGAGATTCGGAAATCCGACTTTGGGGCAAATCAGGTGCAAAAATACGAAAAAAGGGTGGCCAAGGAACAAAAACTGAGGAAGAAGAGAGAACTAGAAAAGTCTTCACATGTGTGCAACGATTTGTGCGATCACGATAAGACTGCACTGCAGAAGATGGTAGATGCGAAATCCAAACAACAGAATGCAAACAATGATGAGGCAGTGGACGATTTTAACCTGAACAAGTTGGTGCACATACACGGACAATTGGACAGTCTCGACACACAACTTAAAGGAGTCTCAACAAACTCTTCAAGAACAGGGAAAACGAAAAAGAGTCCAAAAGACAGGAAGCTGTCAGAAGAAGGATATTATTCCGCCAAAGGAGAATCTATTTCCTCGCCTAGATCGGAGATTACAGAAGACTTTACAGGTACTGAAACATTTACAGCTTGCTTTTTTATTTGCATATGTTACTTTTTGTATGAATGAATGAACGAATGAATGAATGAATGAATGACCTTAAAGTTTACATTTATGCTCTTACAAGCCAGGTACAAGTCATGGTGATTTAGTTCTAGACTTTTCCCTCTGACTTTGTTTTCATGTTGGTTGATATTCCAATCAGCACTATTCTTTTTTAAATCCGAGAAACAAGAAATTGAATTGCTGTAGCATGAAGTGTTAGAAATGACTTATTTTCTCTCTTTTTTCTTGTAGACAACCTGTCGAAGTCAGCATTTGATACGTACTCAAAGCGTGTTTCCCAGATCCCCTTGTCGTCCACAGCTAGCTCTCTGTCGTCGGCCTCTCCCGACATGGACAGCAGTACGCCCATATTCACTGACTCAGGACCTTCCAGCCCTGGTAAAAATGTTGTTTGATAGTGTCATTATAATCCTCTGTAACTCAAGGCCCCATAGCCCTTTTGATATGTATTCTGTTGTCAGTCTCATCAGACATGGACAGCAGTACTAGGGCTGCGTACCGAAATGTAACATCAGGTACAGTTACCGGTACAGAGGTTTAGGTACAGGTCCGGTACCTGTACCTGTACCTTACCTGAAGTTCCAACCAATCACATTGCAGGATTTTTCTATTCGCCCTCTAGCGGTTTTGGTCAAATTGCAGCTCTTGCGTGAACTCCCATGAGCTTTCGCTAGGGTTGGACACAATTTTCAGAATGGCGGTGCAGCTCTCCGTGCAGAACGCTGCAGTTTCTTTGTATTTTCCTTGGTATTTTACGCGATACAAGCAAAGAAAATAACTTGACCACGAGTACACAGTACAAGAGTAATGCAGCAGTGGGAACCTAATGGTCTGTTTTATTGGGCGCTAATTTCTTATTTAGAGAAAGGACATTATCGTTTCGAGTGAAAATTTACGTGCATCACAGTGTGGGCATGTGGATCCCAACCAATACGCAGCCTGTAAACTCCTTTTTGATTCCTAGATGTCTGTCGGTAACGAAAATATGGAAAAAATATTGTTGCGAAATGAGAGAGACGGAAACTAACTGGGTAAATCTCTTTATTTTAACGCTGGATGTTCATTTTCCTGGCAGGCCTCTTTGTGTGTTAGTGATCATCAATAGTAACAAGTATGGATTTGGGTTCCGGTCCAAAAAACCGGTCCACCGACATTTCGTTTTTTTCGGACCGGACCGATATTATTTTTCCGGTCCGTACCCCTAAGCAGTACACCCATCTTTACTGACTTAGGACCCTCCAGCACTGGTAAAAATGTTGTTTGATTGTGTCAATGTAGTCCTCTGTAACTCAAGGCCCCATAGCCCTTTTGATATGTATTCTGTTGTCAGTCTCATCAGACATGGACAGCAGTACACGCATCTTCACATCTTTATGTTCTGATGGACCCATGAAGCCCAGGACTATCTTAAAATGTTATATAGTACATACTCAGTCTGTTAGATTAAATTGACCAATACGGATACAGGTACAAACAGAAGTAAATCTTCGAATGAAAGCTCATCTGTGTTGGTAGAATCCATGGTTGCAGGGTTTAAGCTTAGTTCCAACAAAAGAAAGAAACTCACCATGAACTTTCAGTCGATCATGTCCATCTTCATCAGAATGATGTATGATCCACTGCACTGACTCACCTTCTGGAAGCCGGAAGCATGATGGTGAGTTTCTTTCTTGTGCTGGAACTAAGCTTAACTCTACAACTAAAGAACGTAAATCTGACCATGTTTACTTCAGGTGGGAGCTACTCAGTGAAGAGGAAAGAGGATATTGAGATAAGTAACCTGTCCGAAAAGGTCTCAGCCAAACAGGAGGAGGTGCTGGAGTCAGCTCAGGACATCCTACACTCAGCCAATCAGGTGAGAGTTCCAAAACTTTCAGCCAATCAAGTGAGAGCTCCAAACATTTCAGCCGTCAGGTGAGCTTGTATAAAGTTGCAGCCAATCAAGCAATCAGGTGAGTCTTTGTGAACTTGCGGCCAATCAGGCAAGCCCTAAAAAACTTTTAGGCCCAATTTATACACGGGTTTTCCCGACGTTGCCAATATCTGCCGCTGTCAGGACGGCAATGTCGGGACGGCTCTACACACATCGTCAGGAAGTGTGGCAGAACACCGTGAGTCTTCGGGCCGAAATACGGAAATTTGCATATAACCCCTGACCTAGATTTTTGGCCGACGTTGCGAGCCCGACGGGTCGGCTTGATACGCACGCTAAAGCCGCCGGGGACTCCCGCTGAGCCGTTGGGCGACTACTCCGGAGCTGTCATGAGATTTCTTCCGCTGTCGGGGAAAAGACCATAAAATTCCTCTCTAGACGGCGAAAAAAGCTGCCGCCGCTGTCGGCAGTCCCGACATCTTCAGTCCTGCTGTCGCGAAAACCTGTGTACAAATTGAGCCTTAGTCAACCAGGCAAGCCCTTTAAGTTAAAACTTTTAGCCAATCAGGTGAGCCTGCATAAACTTCCAGCCAATCAGGCAAACCCTTAAAAACTTTTGGCCAATCAGGCAAGCCCATGAGAACTTTTGTCTGAGTTCTAGCCAATTGAGTGAACCTTTAAGTTAGCAAACTTTCAGGCAATCAGATGAGTCCAAAGAACATTTATCCAACCATATGAAGCTGAACAAACTTTCAGCCAATCAGGGTAGATGTTACAAACTTTCAACAATCAGATAAGCCAGCACGTCGGCAGAACGTACAGCGCCTGTGTGAAACCCGTAATGTATTGTACATAGTACTTCGGCAGAACGTCTCATATAACGTCCTATTCGTGAATATGAGGATGACATCCCATATGTAGTTTTCTATTGTTGTGTTGGAAAAGATATTGATTATTGTCTGCAACAGGCAAATTGTAATGCAACGTTGACCAAACATCCGGTGAAAACAGTAAAAAAATCCGGGTTTCGCGCAGGCGCAGTATGTTCTGCCGACGTGTTAGATAAGCCATATTTTGTGACCAAGTTCTGACCAATCTCCTAAGCCTTTGTAAGACTTTTAGCAATCAGACAAAACATTGTTACTGTTTAGTACATATCTTTTATAAGCATACTGTAACTACAGAGTGTTTTTAGCGCTTCACACTCCTTCAGAACTAACTCTGCATTCCTTGCCCTTGACCCTGCTGTGTTCTTGCCCTTCAAGCTGCACAACTTAAGACACCAGGTGTGCTCCTTGGAGAAGTCCCTGCGCAGGATAGAAAGAATAGCCGTTTCCGACTCGGAGGGGTCAGGGTCAGGGTCAGGATTCTCCTCCGAAGGGGAAGAGTTCTATACAGACCAGGTGCTCTGTCAGGGTTTTTGTGCACGTGTTTTGGCATGCCGCTGTGTATTTGTGCACGTGTTTTGGCACGTCGCCTGTCTTGTGGTCTTGTGCATGCCTTTTGGCATGTCACTGTGGTCTTGTGATTGTGTTTTGTTCATTGTTTTTTCATTTTGCATTGCGCATGGATTGTTAGAGCATTGAAGCACAGCTATATATAGAAAGGATGCTGTTTGTATCTTTTGCATGAGAGTACAAAAGTAGACAGTGTTGTGTTTTTTTTCTATCAATCGATTATGATAAGCAAAATCAAAATGAAGTCACAGGAAGAGCAGTGTTGGCATGTCGGTGTGGAATGCTGTCATTGTGCATTTGTTTATGAAATGAGTATGGACTGTACAGTAGCAGCTTTGTACAGCTTGGAATTACATGTATACAGTTATGTCTGGAATGTTTTTGGAAGTGTGTTGGCATGTTGAGTCAAAGCCATATATATACAATGTATATATATGGCATGTATGGCATGTATGGCTTTGTTTTAATGCATATTGCCAGCTTTTTATTGTAAACCTGAATAATTCCTTCCTGTCTATTTGCTGGTCCAGGAGGTGTTCTTTAACACAGAACAGTTATCCAGCCTCACCGAGTACCTCAAGTTACTCAAAGAGAAGGTAGATTGTTCAGAAAGTGCCTGATTCTCTGTGTTATATGATTTATGAAGTGCTTTACACATTTTATATATACAGTCTATAATTTTCTAGCAGTTAGCTTAGGTTCAGTAATTATATAAACATCTTGAAAACATTTTTGATCAAAGAATGACATTGCTGATACTGGTAACCCAGCCAGTTGCAGCTAAAACGTATGAAAATGGATAACTTCACTTCATAGTATTGCATTTTTGTGGAATTATTTTTCCTTGTATACCTGACCAACACTAACAAAGTAACTATGGCTCCTTCACACATGCAGACCCTTCTGGAAACTACCAGGAATGACCTAGGCCTGCAGACAGAGGTAACTAAATCCAGAGTAATGTCCCTGCATTTTCAGCAACATGTACATCTAGACTTGGTCATAACACTTACTCATAGTTACTTCCAGATCTAGATCTACCCCTGGACCCTAGAATGATTTGATTAGCGTAGAGAGCACTACACCTTGTAAGTATGGCAACTTACATGTATTATAAGGCCTTTGTTTGTGTAATGAGCATGCTGTTTTCCATAGCAATAACTGTGACGCATATGCATGAAACTAAAACCGGAAGATAATTCAATCAAGCCCCTATCTGACTCCATGTGAAAGTCACAACACATTTTTGAACACGACTTTCACAACTGGCGTCGATGAAGGTTAGACATCCAGGTATGAGAATGAGATACACAAGAAAACAGTTACTCAAGAAACTGGATAGATTTCAAATCTATCCAGTTGCTTGAGTATAAACTGTTTTCTTGTGGTTTTGGAGTGCATGTAAAGTTACAGCGAGAGCATTTAACTCTCTTTTTTTCTGTTTTACAAGCCCAGTCTCCCAACTGGCTCAATTCCATTGAAACCAATGCAGATTTGATGCATAAATTTGCCTCTGGCTGGGACAAAGGTAAACATAACCACAAAGGGCTGATATTTGCCAAATCCTCAGCACTGCTCTAGGAGTCAGATACAACCTCTTGGGCTGCTGCCTTTTTTTATACTGTCAATCAAATGCCCTGCTTTACAATGGAGGGTTTGCTCGGGGGTTTTAGAGGATGTGGATAGATTTTCCCTCATGTTGTAGGCATCAGGATGGGCTAAATAAGTTCCTGAAACTGCCATTAAGATCCTCAAATTCCAACAAACCTAATCATGTATTTCCCCTAGTCGGCCTGGTCTAGACTTAAGTATGAACCTGGCAGTTGAAGGGACCACACACGAGTTACATGTATGACAGTTTCTGTTGGCCTTTCCACATTTTACTGTCAGTCCTGCTTCTGTGAGCTTGTCCAAAAGCTTCAGGTTGGTCCTCTGAAATCAGTAGTTATCGGATTATTGTTTTGTCAACCGCATTTCTGATTTTGCTGGTAAGTAGAATTGTTGAATCGTATGTCTTGATATAGCTGTGCTCTCCTTAGTTTCTTGGACAATGTTAACTTTGTAACTCAGGAACAGGAACTTCAATATTGGGGCAAGGAACATTGTTACTGAGTCTAGCAGGGCTTTTGTAAAGTGTTGACTGTGTTTATGCAAACAGTGAGATTGTGAATGGAAAGGTCTTGGTTCCTGTGTCCTCATTCAGAACCAAATCAATTTTTCATCAGGAAATTGTTTTGTCTCTTGTCTCACCTATTGTAGACCAGCACAGATACTATCTGAAACATCAGACCCCTCAAAGAATTTATCCAGCTGCTCAAATTATTTTGTATTACATAAAGGCTATAGTTTGCACTTTGGAATTTTCAAATTATACTTGCAGCATAATTGTTGCTGGTTCCTTATAATAACAAATTAGCAATTATTGTAACAGTTACTGTTCTGTGTTTGGACATGGTGTTTGCTGCTACTTGTCAATTCTAGGTAATGCATATTCCCTGCCTCTAGATGTCAGTCTCCAAATTAAATTAACGATCTTATTTTTGATGACAAATGTTCTCGTTCTTCCTCATAGCAAACTGCAGCCCGAGCCGCACGTCAGGTGACCAGCACGGTTCTCACGACCTTGAAGTCTGCGGAACAGGTTAGCCAAGGTCAGCCAGACGAAGTAAAGACTATCAGCGTGAAGAGGAAGCAGGGCAGCATGGACGAAGCAGAGAGACTGGAAGAGGAGGTGAGACACCCCCTTCATATAGAATAGACTGGTCCGGGATAAGGTAGTAACAATAAAGGCATGGGCAGTACTACTTGGTAATTAGGGGTGATAAAGGTTTTGAGAGGCAAGGAGATCGAAATACTTAAGGAAGAGGTGAAGCACCCCCTTTATATAGAATACACTGGTCCAGGATAAGGTAGTGACAATAAAGGCATGGGCAGTACTACTTGGTAATTGGGGGTTCTTAAGGTGGAACGAGGCTGAGATACAAAACTAGTCCTACAGACTCTGTATGAACAGTAATCATGAACAAAACTGAAGGAGCTGAGAACATGATGCAGCCCAGTGTAGTTGCTGAAACAGCCTCTGGCTGCCATCAGTCTTTCTTCATTTGGTTCCACTGTGTCTTCTTTGAGTTTCCTAGATATCTTGTCAAGCACCTGTCTGTATTCTCACCTGTGCAGATGTACCTGAACCCTGGCAAAACATACTGCGCCTGCATGAAACCCATAATGTATTGTGCATAACACTTCAGCAGAATGTTTCACCTCAGGTCGTATTCCCGTATTTAAGGATGATATCCCTTCTATAGTTTTCAAATGTTGTGTCGGAAAAGATATCTCGTCTGCAACAGGCAAAATTCTGATGCAACGTTGACCAAAACATCCGATGAAAATTGCTGCCGACGTGCTCATGAAAACCTGTGTGACAGTACATACTGTACTATAACACCTGTAATCTCACCTGGCCAGGTGTACATACTGTACTGTACTATAACACCTGTAATCTCACCTGGCCAGGTGTACATACTGTACTGTACTATAACACCTGTAATCTCACCTGGCCAGGTGTACATACTGTACTGTACTATAACACCTGTAATCTCACCTGGCCAGGTGTACATACTGTACTGTACTATAACACCTGTAATCTCACCTGTGCAGGTGTACATACTGTACTGTACTATAACACCTGTAATCTCACCTGGTCAGGTGTACATACTGTACTGTACTATAACACCTGTAATCTCACCTGGCCAGGTGTACATACTGTACTGTACTATAACACCTGTAATCTCACCTGTGCAGGTGTACATACTGTACTGTACTATAACACCTGTAATCTCACCTGGTCAGGTGTACATACTGTACTGTACTATAACACCTGTAATCTCACCTGTGCAGGTGTACATACTGTACTGTACTATAACACCTGTAATCTCACCTGTGCAGGTGTACATACTGTACTGTACTATAACACCTGTAATCTCACCTGTGCAGGTGTACATACTGTACTGTACTATAACACCTGTAATCTCACCTGTGCAGGTGTACATACTGTACTGTACTATAACACCTGTAATCTCACCTGTGCAGGTGTACATACTGTACTGTACTATAACACCTGTAATCTCACCTGGCCAGGTGTACCTGAATGCTGGGAAGGTGTTTGCCCTTCAGGAGGACCTGCGACACCTGCAGAACCAGGTGGAGAACATCAAGGAGGACACACCTGAGACGCAGGTGCGCGCCTTGGAGGAGCGAGTCACTCGCACCATCGCACAGGTGCAGCAGAGCGCCGAACATGTGAGTCAAGAATATTCTGATTTATGTTTTTACATGTTTTACCTTTTTTTCATGTTTCTACCATCACCAATGCATACTGCTACAAGACCAAACCAATTTATTTCCTTGGTTCTTGGAAATTTAAAGGTGAAAATATAGCAAGCAGATATCATAAAAGCAGAGGGCAGGCAGGAAAACTGGACTATGACAGTATTCAATACATGAATGCACCAAGGCATAAACCTGGTCCTCAGGCTTTGTTCTCGTTAGGTTTTTCGAATTGAAAATATTCTTTTAAAAATTGGAAAACCAACAAATGAAATTGGTGTGGCCTAAAAATAACATAATGATTCAATATTTAGAACACCTGGTTGTGTTCTCACCTGTTGATGAATAGAGGTAGATTCACACTTGTTAAACAGGTGCTACAGAGTAGAACTTGTAAGTAAAGATAATGTTCTTACGTTTCTACAAGGGAGTCATCTTTCTACCATTGCCAATGCATACTTAGTCTAGTAGTATAGAAGAATTATATAGAACAATTTATTTTGAGGAATACAGACACACCTGAAAACAGATTGCAGAACATACAGTGTGTATTGGTAAGTATGAGAATGTTCAGATACTGTGGAACACATGGGTTGTGTGCAAATCTTACTTGGAGAATCAAGTATTGTGTCATATTTTGCTAATGTCTAATCTCCAAGCGGATGTTTAGGTGGCTGCAAAATACAGTATCAAATTGGCCAGGCTGTATCCATTGGCCAGACAGTATCCAACACGCCACCCAACATCTGCAACCAGTCGGCTTCTAAAAAGGCTATTAACATCCAATTGCTATCTATTAAACTGTGCTTGCCGAGTAGGTGTCAATTGCCCTCAGTCCGGCAGTGGCGTGTGGCAACGGGTGGGCCAGTCGCGCACCGTCTGACAGGAAGTCTCGTCACGGGTCACCTACGATAACCGTTACTAGGACGATTTGAATGCCGGACGATCATGGAGGAAAGAGTTTGGCGCATTTTCCGTGATATCTGGGAGTTTGAAGTCGGAGAGACTCAACTCGATGCAATTTTGGCATGCTTAAAGGGCAAAGATGTTTTTGTCGGGATTGCCATGGGGCAGGGGAAATCTCTGTGCTACCAGTGTATCCCACTGTGTCTGGACGAACCAAAACTTGCCATAGCTGCTCGCCGCACATCGGTAATTACACATCGGGTCCTTGAGTCAGGTTAAGAAATCGCGGAACACCACAAAATTATGGAGAATCTTCGAATACAAAAATGGCGAGGCGCACTGTGGTTCTTCACCGCATCCAAACGAAAAAGAGGAAGGATTGCGATAAAATTGCATGTTACCAAATGATAAAAAGTTACATAAGTTACACAAATTACATAAATAGACAATTGTAGGAAGTCTGGTATGATTTAATACATTTGTGTATTGTATTTCTGGAGTGAACATTTCATGTATTGAATGATGCGTTTGTTCCGTTACGTTGTGATGCTCTCATTTCATTCACTGGCGCAAACCAGGCCGGGCGCGAACCTCCCACCGAGAACTGCGCAGATCACCGAGTTTGTCCCAGAAAACACTCATAAAAACATTAGCACGACGGACATTCGTATTGCTGTTAATAGGACCACGAGGAGGGGCAACGACAACATTATTGAATAGAAATGCTCCTCCCTGTTTGAGTGGTTGCAGATGTTGGGTGGCCAATTTGATACTGTCTGGCCAATGGATACAGCCTGGCCAATTTGATACTGTATTTTGCAGCCACCGAAACATCTGCTTGGAGATTAGCTAAAGTCCCCCTTTGTTGCAGGTACGCAAGAGTCAGGAGAGGCTAGAACAAATCGGTGTTGGTCCGGTAAGATTGGATTTTTTTCTTTCAGTGAGTTCTTTTTATCTGTGACTCTTAAGCCAGTAACAGCATCTTGCCAGCTTAGCTGTAGATCTTAAAGAAAACCTTTTCCAGTTTTTGTGTTTCTTTGTTTGTTACTGAATGTTCAGGTGAAGATAATAGAAGACAGGATGAGGAACGTGAACCTGGGCAGCTCTCCCACCAGCACCACTGCCCCGCCCCGACCTGTCCCTGCACCCAGGAAAAGTCTGCAGCAGAAGGTTGCCGAGGAGCACAGCAGAAGGAAAAGCCCGGGGAACAGCCGGCGCCAGTCTAGGACCAACTCCAGAACTAACCTGGCAGCATCTCCGGAGAGAGAGGAGGAGGGCTTTGATAGGTAGTTGTGCGTTTGATTCAACACTGGCAGCATTTTGTATGGACTTTTTAACTGGCCGGTGACGTGCATGTAAGACTCCCAATGGAAAACCTGGCAAGCACCATGATGGACAGGGCTGGCCGGAGGGAGAGGCTCTTAGACCGGGCAAGCCTGATGTGATGATGATGATTTGTTTAACAGTCACAGTTTTCTTCTGTTGAATCAAGAATTGATCATAATATGATTGTTGCCAACAAAATACAATGCAGATGATCTTTCAAACTGCTAACAGCTGCACATGTGAACCCAATGATTTGATGGATGGATTGATTGATTGATTGATTGATTGATTGATTGTTTGATTGGTTCATTGATTGATTGATTGATTGATTGTTTGATTGGTTCATTGATTGATTGGTTGATTGATTGATTGATTGATGAAATGGATCCCAAAACCCTGCAGAAACTTGGCATACAGAAGTTCCATCACAAAAATATTTATTTATTGATTGATTGATTATTGATTTATGGATTGATTGATTGATTGATTAATTGATTGCTGAAACGGATCCCAAACCCCCACAGAAAGTTGGTGTACAGATCGATCACAAAAATATCTATTGATTGCTGAAATAAATCCCCAAAACCCCTGCAGAACGTTGGCATACAGAAGTTCCATCACAAAAATATCCATTTATTGATTGATTGATTGATTGCTAAAGTGGACCGCAAACCCCCGCAGAAACTTGCTGTACAGAAGTTTGATCACAAAAATGTCCATTTATTTATTTATTGATTGATTGGTTGATTGATTGCTGAAATAAATCCCAAAACCCAGCAGAAACAGATTCTGAAGTTCTCTCAAAAATATCTATATGTTGACTGCTCGGTTAATTGATTGCTAAAACGAATCTCAAACCCCTGCAGAAACTTGGCGTACAGAAGTTCCATCACGAAGCGCGGCGGGGAGTCGGGGCTGAAGTGGGAGCCGGCGCAGGAGCCGGCGCAGGAAGCGGAGACGGACCGACCCAAGAGGCTGGCGGACGTCAGGAGGTGGAGGGCCAAGAACCAGCGGGCGGACATGGTAAGGAAGAAAGCTGTTTACTTAGGAGTAAAAAACCTCATCTGTTACTTTTGATATAATGTAGTCAGAGCAACTCTACCAGAAGATGATGATGCCAGAAAAACATTTTTGCCACACGTACAATAATTGTTTTTGACTCAAATTAGATTTATTGTATCATAGTTATGTGATGTGAATGCTAAAGTTGTACTTTCTGGTAATTTTGTATGGTAGCACAATGGATGTTGATTTTGCAGTTTCCCCATTTTAGGTACTAGGTAACCAGTTGGGTTGTACATGTATGTAGTTTTGACAGTGATTTGTTGATACATGTATTAACTTCAATCTGGTGGTTAATCATCAATAACTAGGTTGGATTTGATGTAGTTTTGACTTGTTGATATTAACTTATGGTTAGTTGATATTAACCTGTGGTGGTTACTGATGCCTAACCAGGTCGGGTTATTGATTTTCCAGTCCCCGGTGAACAGGCGTAAGGTGGTGGATGGTGACGAGGGATTCGATAACGGAAACTTGGATGTAAATATCCTCCTCCCCCTTCTGATGTCTTCAAGATTCACTTCTTCCTCTGCATGATCATGGTGTCTGAGACGTTAGGGTAGACACTGATTACTTTGAATTTGAACAAAAGTTTGTAGATTTCAAGGAAACCATGTTGGAAACACCGCATTTTAACTTTTGACTTTTATCATTGCAAGGACAATATATAAATGTCTAAGTTACATGTATATAATGTCCTTGATCATGGTCATATGATGAGATATATTTGAGAAATTTGACTTCAAACAATGTTTGCAATTCCAAATTTCTACGACCTCTTCAAATTTAAAGTAACCAGACTGGTACCTTGATCAGCATGAATGTCTTGAAACTGTTATGGTACCCATCTTTCATTTTAAACTTGCTAAAATAGGGTGTCTTCAAGACTTCTAGATCGCTCTGAATGATCAGGAACATCTTCAGATTTAGACTCTATCAGTTACCAGGAGTAGAAGAATAGAATGACCCAAAACCTTCATCCTCATTTTTTCTTTCATCCAATTCTCTCCAATTCATGTACTTGATCATGACTTGTCTCGTGTGATTTTACCCAATTTCTCAGATTTCAGTGATATCTTGATTTAGTGTTATTCTTGGACGGTATAGAATCTAATGATTATCCATTGTAGAACCCCCAATCACAGTTGTAGCTTCATAATATACTCTCATTACTTAATTTATCCATCATGAATTTTATTAATCAGCCTTCCTTTCAGCATACTCCTTGATTCATGTCATTCATATCATATTCTCCATCCCTCATGGCATCTATACAATATCATGTACCGGTACTCCCCTTCCACTCAGTGCACATGGCAACCGACTGTTCAGTGGCCAAATCTCTCATAATAACAGTTCAAAGGAATGTCATTTGATAAAATAGACTACTTTGTAAGATTTTTGTGTTTTTTCAAATCAAATATTAATTATTATTATGGATTGTATTCAATTTTGGTTGCTCAAACCTCTGTGAAAAATGAAGGTGACCCGGACGGTGAAACGCCGTTTGTGACGCCCGTCCAAAACGTCTCAGATTATTGAGACCCCCTGGACGATTACGATGGCAGATGGCTTTGGACGGCTTTGGACCGGCCATTTAAAACGTCCAAGACGGTCTGGGCGGCATAAGTGCCTGTAGAAGTGAATTCCGCCCATCAAAAGTGCGGATGCTGGGATGCGCACAATTCAACAAAGGGGCAAAAAAGCGGACATGATAGAGCAGTGTCTCTCATGGTTACCCGAATACCAGCACGTTTTAAATCTTGGCAATGTGCATTTGAAGCCCCAAACCCCATGGGAAACGTCGTAAATGAATTAATTCTGACGCCCGTCGGCACATCGGACAGGTAAGGACGTCTGGGGAGCGACGGGAGGCGTGACCCTTTTTTGGGGTCGGACCGTCAGAGGCACGAGTTTGCGGACGGCCAACTTAGGACGGACAGGGACGCGTTGGACGGGCAGAGACGGCGTCCAAGACACCGTTCGCCTTCCGAGACACTTTCATTTTTCACAGAGGAAGGTCTTCATCCAGTGGAAAGGGGACCTTAGATCATAACATCATGATTTAATCCAACCTACCCCAGGTACACAGGTCTAATTCTAACCCAGGTACATTTTCCCTCACTGCACATGTGAATAATATACAATCATGTACATTATGTAACTACTCTTCTATGAAATGCATGACTAAAAATGTACAACTGCATGATTACAACACTGCATGACTACAATTACATGACTACAATACTGCATAACTACAATAATTGCATTGCATGATGGCAGTTTGACCATGATCCTAACCTCGGTGATTTTACTCTGCTGTGTTGACTCCAGTATCCAGATGAAGATGAAATGGTGGAGGATGAGTCAGACAATGGCAATGTAAATATAACACAACCCCTTCTCTGTATATAGTGGAGTGGATTTATTTTTCAAGCTAACCGACATCTCGCACACTCAGTTGTCCCTCAGTAAGACATCTGGAGCCACATAGTTCCCATTTAGGACTTTTATTCAGCCTGTCACACGACCAGTTTCGCCCTGTGGGCTTCTTCAAGTGTACAGAGGCTAAATGACACAAGTTCATGAAGTTCTCACCTTTCCAGTGTATGTTCCTCTGATCAGTTACGTGCAGATGATAGTGTTGATTACTGTAATTCACTTTGTGTTCAAGGTAGCAAAATTTCAATCTGAAGAAAATGGACATGTTCACGGAACTTTATCTTCACGGTGGTGGCAAGTGCAGGAAAGCGGCAAAACAAATGATTTGATAACGGTAATGATAAGTTCACGGTACAGAAG
The DNA here is from genome assembly GCA_013266295.2 of Branchiostoma floridae x Branchiostoma japonicum. NCBI lineage: Eukaryota > Metazoa > Chordata > Leptocardii > Amphioxiformes > Branchiostomatidae > Branchiostoma > Branchiostoma floridae x Branchiostoma japonicum. Next base: position 26,240,458 of record CM023834.1, on the reverse strand, counting down.
TAACAGTGAAAACAGTGAACATTACAGTACAGTGAAAAAATCAGGAATTACAGTAATCTCCAAGCAGATCCCTTTCGATGGCAAGAAAAGTATCCATTAGCTAGAGTTTGTACGGCCATGGCCACTGGCTAATGGATACTGTCTTGCCGCCGAAAGGATCTACTTGGAGATTAGTACTGACCTTAGTTGACCTACAGCATGACTTCTTCCATTGTTCTAAGAACAATTACATATCTATGACAGGTTGAATAAAAGTTCTTAGGGAACTACGGTATGCGGCTGCAGATGTCTTACTGAGGGACGACTGTGGTGTGAAAGATGTTGGTTAACTTGAGGAATGGATCCAGTCTACTATATATAACCCCTACTCTGCTTCAGTCTGCTTGTAACCCTCATATCACCCTGAAAATTCTCCCTTTTCAAAATTGTCCCTGAAGGAGAATCGTACAGAATCATGTTGCATGAGGTTGTTCATTGCTAAGGTATTAGAAAATTAGTGCTTTTAGGAAAAATTCTTTGAATTTTCTACTGTATAAACTCACTTAAGGCCATCCCAATTTAATTTGTTGCTTCTCGGATTCGCCTCTTCATTTTTTTCTGATTTGCAAAAAAAAAAAAGTTCTGGTTCTGAATCAACTCAAAAATGCTCATATTTTGCCTCCAACAGTTGAAGAAAGTCCTTTTCTTCCTAGCTGTTACAGTTGTTACATCTACCAATGCAGTGGTTTGATTAAAAGTTCAAAATTCATTGTCTAAATTTTCACCCAGTCTTTTGTGTTGACTTCATGGCACCTATTCTAACATTTGGGGCTATAATAGGATGCCCAGGCCTGTTTTTTTTTTGTTTTTTTTTGCCCTGTCGCTTCATATTTTTTCTGAAAAAATCCGAGAAGCAACAAATAAAATTGGTGTGGCCTAATCATTAAAAATTGGGATTATACATTAACCACTGCCTCCAAGAATAGAGGTCAAACCCCTCAGTACAGTACATAGAAACACCAGATAGATCTTTAGACTAGACATTTTTACCTCTTTACAGACTGTGTGCTCCCTTGCAATTAGCCCTCTGGCAAGAATATGCTAGTACATGAAAAATTATAGAGTAATATAAAATAAATCAAGCAACTGGATAAATCCTCTGAAGAGTCAGATGTTTCAGATTGCATCCACTACACGTACATGTATATCTTACATCAGTGGCTGACAATGGGTCTGCAGACAGGTATTATATTAGTTTCATGATATTCATTTATATGTATTAGTTTTCTTAGTTATATCTTTCTTTTCTGTGAATTCCTTTTCAGTCATTATATCAACCTCATGACTATCATTTTGTTAATTGCGTTAGGAAGGAGGAGGGTCCTGTACAAGCCCTGAAGGCTTCCTACCCCCTTCTGCACATGGTTTTTCTTTTATATAATTTTCTACTTATTCTATATTTTATCATTGTGCGAAAAAATAAACAAACAAACAAACAAACAAACAAACCTGAATGTATAATTATTAATTTTATACTTATTTATAACACAGGTTACACTTGTCTTCAGACTCATTCTCAGTCACTGATACAGTACTGTAACAGTAATACAGTAGCAGGTTATCTGAAACATCTGACTCCTTAGAGAATTTATTCAGTTGGTTGATTTTTTTTTTAATTAAGTAATGTTCTACCTAAATGTCTAAACTTCATTGATGCCGAAACAGGTTTAAACTTAGAACAAAAAAAATGGGCTTACCCACATTTTCTACTGTATTAGTACAATCTTTCGTTGTCATCAAGAAATGAGCAATCATATTTAAAAACAACTTCTAACAAACACATTTGAACTTTCAAGCTCCATTGATGCATGTTGTGTCCCAAACCGTGCCTGTCCCGTTCTGTGCCTGAGTGATTGTCCAGTTCTGTGCCCGGAAGTGCTGTCAATCATAGTGATTGCGATTGGCGGGACCGTAGCATAATTATTTACGCCTAAGTTTCCATATATGGATATATGGAGACATGGAGACGGTTAGATATTAAATTGCGAATACAGTTCTTGATACAACACATGTAGTATACACGAGAGAAAGTAGAGAAAGTAGATTGACCCAGCACAGTCCTGGAATCAGAAACAACACTGTGCTTATCCACCAAGCCCACGCACGGATCTGGATAGTCCTGACGCGTATCCACGACAGACTAGAGCAAATCAACTTCTAACAAAGTGTTTGTCCAGAACCGCGCCTCAGGTCGCGCACAGTTCTGGACACGTGATGGCCTTGACCCAAACCGTGCCCGGGCACGTGTCCGGGTAAGGAATGTGATAGAACCTTTTCATTTTGTTGCAGAATGATACAAGGCACTCTGATTTTGACACTACATGTAAGTCTAAATCATCTTAGACCAGCGTGAAATGTAAAATGTACTTAACATATTCTTGTCCCGGCGAAAAACAAAGATGGCAGTCTAAAACAACTAAACAACACCACGAGAAGGCTCCTCCCTCCAAACACTAAGCCCCGCCCCCAAAGCACGGAATGGGACAAGGCCCATATGTGTCCAGAACTGTGCACGGTCAGGCATAGTTTGGGACAAGGCATGGTTTGGGACACAACAATGCATTATTTTCAACTTTCATTTTCATGACTTTAAACCTTCATTTTCGTGACCTTCCTCCCCAGGATGCGTCGGAGCCGTTGAGCAGGTTGAAGTCGGACGGAGTGACAAGCCCGTCGGTTCGCGAGCGCGCTGCCGTGTGGGACCAGCACTGGAGACAGGAGTCGGACAAACAGAGGTTGAAAAAGTGTGTAACTTTGCACTAACAAACTAATGTGGGACGGTGAACACCAATAATAATGTCTAATAGTATGTGTTATGTACTGTGAGTCACATAAATCAATGTTATGGAAGGCCACACAAACTTATATAAGGCTTCACCAATTTATTTCCTTGGTTCTCAGACATTTCAAGGTGAAAATATAGCAAGCAGACATCATAAAAGCAGAGGGCAGGGAGGAAAACTTTAACATGATATTATGTTTTTCCAGTTAATAAGATTATTTCTTTTGATCTGAGAAGCAGCAAATTAAATAGTTGTGGCCTAAAGACAACTATGTATTTATTCATTCATTTTACTTTCAAGATTACTGGGTGCACTTAAGTCATCACATTTGGCCTTGACTTATTTCTAGACATTTTCTTTTCAGGTTCACAACAAAACACTAAAACAATAACAGGGATAATATGGCGAAAAATTCAACCACTCTCACTGTAGAAAAGTTGCGATAACCTATATGAGCATTAGAAAAACATGGATTCCAAAGTCTTCCTGACTTTGCGCATAATACCATGACACTTTAAATGTTAAGAAAAAAAATGTTTTTGAATTTTTGTAAGACCATCTTATTAATGTTCAATGTTGTATCCAATGTGAACCACTCGTATCACAGTGACTCCATGCGGGTTCTGAGCCAGTGGGAGGTCGAAAGAGAGAAAAAACGCCAAGAATGGAGCCCAACTCACCTGACTAGCCCCACTTCTTCTGGTTGGTCCAGAGAAAGTTCCATTTCTCCTGGGCGTAGACGTGATTGGTCAAGAGAAAGTCCCACCTCTCCTGGGAATAGATTTGATTGGTCTAGAGGAAAACCCACTTCCCCTGGGAGTAGACGTGATTGGTCCAGAGAAAGGCCCACCTCCACTGAGAACAGACCTGGTTGGTCAAGAGAAAATTCATAATCTATGGTGATGGTTATCAGGTTACAGAGGGAGGCTTCTGGTTGGCTGCTTAGTTGGTGATGGTTATCGGGTTACAAGGGAAGGCTTTTGATTAGCTGTATGGATGGTGAGGGTTCAAGTTTTCATTGGTGATTGGGATTTGGGAGCCTGTATACACTGTTGTAATATAAATAATCATGCTTTCACGTGTTTTTTTAATACTTTTTAACAGCCAGTTTTGTTTACAGGAAGTTTTTTAAGCTGACCATAGCGTATAAAGTCCACTTCACAGGTTGGGTTGTAGCACTAATAAGAGGTGATTGGTTACTGGGGTGGTTGATTGGTTGGTTGTTGAGTTGTTTGGTTGGTTGGCTGTTTGGAAGAGCAAGTGAGTGAGTTAGCAATCGAGAGTTGATTGTTTTGTTTGTTGTTGTTTTCCTAGTTTGGTTGGCAATCTCTAAGCAGATCTTTTGGTGGCTGCAAGACAGGATCAAATTAAGACAGTATCAAATTGGCAGGGCAGTATCCAATATGCCACCGGAGATACTTTTAACAAAAGAAAGCCTGATAGAAACGCCTAAATTTTTTTTTTTTTTTTTTTTTTTTTTTTTTTTTACGGCTCTCGGTGGCAAATGTGCAGATGTTGGCACATTGGCAACACCAAATCCGTAGTGTGTTTTTGGCACACTTTTAGACAGATTAGCCTAAGAGGCTCGGTGGGCGTCACTCCACCGTCAGGGAAAGTCGTGTAAAGTGCCTTTCCCAAGGGCACAACGTCGGGGCATGGTGGGTATCGAACCCGGGACCCATGGGTCCGAGTCCAACGCTCTAACCCAGGGTCTAACCATTGCGCCACACCGACGCCACAAAAACGCCTAAAAACGCCTAAAAACACGTCAAAAATGATTTAAGTCGAAGCCCAAACCTGTGCTTGGAGAGTTGGTTAATTGCAAAACTGAGGAAGGTGGCTCACGACAAGTGTTTTGCTCTAATCTTGCTCCCTTTGTGCAGGTCCGACTGCTAATGACAACCGACCTGTGTACTACAGCAGGAGGGTCGTGGGAAGGAGAGGCATGGTCACCAGCCTGTAACTCTGGGAACAAGAACATTCAGGAACACGCTTCCGATAAACAGGAAAGATATTGTACAGAAAGTTTAATCGTAATCCTCAAGCTCATTGTGAAAAGCATATCCAAGTGACTACTAGTAAGGACTTGTACTTAAAAACAAGATTGTATGGACAATAACAATGCATAATTATTACCACATGAAAGTTGTATGAAGCTTCGTGTCAAGCAGTATTAGATAGATGGTTTTAAGACCTTTGCCATTTGACCTCTATATTACCTCCAGTAGCCTTGGCCTTTGACCTCTCAAACATGTTGAACTGTGACCTTCCAATCACAACCATTACCTTGGAGGTTACCAATAGACTCTAGTAGGGGAAAAGGGCCAAAAGATTCTTAGATTGATATTTGTAAGCAGAAAATGGTGCAATGTTGCAAAGACTGAAAATAGAAGTCGCTAGTTGTATTTCTTCTGTGCTGATTGACTTTGCCAACAATGTTGTACAATAATGCAGTATTGTTGTATCATGTTACATGAAGGAAAAATTACCTGGCATAAAATAAGATGTTGGCCACATGAAGTGTAGCAATGATGTGTGTGGCGAACTTCCAACCCACTCCTCAGAGAAAAATGTAGCAAACTAGAAAGGCCCACATTTGCTCTGGAGCAAAAGCAGCATATTTCAGCCATTTCCTTCCCATTTTAAAGTCCCATTTTACACAATTTCAAAGTGGTGTATGCCAGCAAGGTGAATAACGTTCTGTTTGCATGTGTCCAAGGATCCCCATACCAAATATCAGGTCATTTGGTTTTAATATCAGGTCATGGGAGCCAAAAATGTTCCTTTTTGTGTCTGAAAATAGCAAAAAAGGCCCATTTAACACAATTTTAAAATAGTGTATCCCAAACTTTTGAACAATGTTCTGTGTGCATGTGTCCAAGGTACCCCCATAGCAAATCTCATGTTATTTGGTTGTAATACTAGTATCAGGGCACAGGAGCCAAAAAATGTACATTTTTTGGCCGAAAATAGCAAAAAAAGCCTTATTTTACACAATTTTACAGAAGTGTGTGTCACAAGTGTAAATGATGTTCTGTAAGCATGTGTTCAAGGCACCTCCATACCAAATTTCAGATCATTTGGTTTTAGTATTAGGGCACAGGAGCCAAAAATGTACATTTTTTGTCTGAAAGTAGCAAAAAAGCCCTATTTTACACAATTTTAAAGTGGTGTATGTCAAAAGCGTGTATGACTTTCTGCGGGCATGTGTCCAAGGTATCCCCATACCAAATTTCGGGTCATTCAGATTTAATACCAGGGCTCCAGGTCCCAAAATGTACATTTATTGCCTGAAAATGACCACACAGAAAAAAGAAATTTCAAAACCCTGTTTCAAAAAAATGAAACAAAGTCTAGGGGTATTTGGTCACTCTACCTCCATGCCAAATTTCAGGTTATTTGGCTGAAAAACAACGGAGTTGAATCCATTTAAAGAAATGGCAGGAGGAGGAGGAGAAGAAGAAGAAGAAACTCGAGGGAAAACAATATTTTTCATCCATACCTATAGTACATGTATGGCTGAAATATAATTAGGAGGAATCAGAATCTTCATAAAGTACTAGACATTGTAATATTGTGGTAAGGCCACGCCAAGTTACATTTCTTTTGTTCTTGGACATTTTATGGAAACAAAAGACAGGACAGGGTGAAAACAAAGGGCTGGGAGGAGAACTTGTATCTGACTATATTCACTGCCTGAAACTGTGTGTGCCAAAGTAAGATAATGCTGAATTGGAATATCAATGTGAAAACAGAGTCTAAGGAGAAGTTTGCACCTTGGTGCACACAGTTTCAGGGAGTGAATAGAATAGAGTCAGATTTTCCTCCCAGCCCTCTGTTTTCATCTGTCCTCTTGCTCAATTTTCACTAGAAATGGCAGAGAACCGAGGAAATGATTTTGTGTAACACCAGGGACAGGTACTACATGTACATGTCCATTCGGTTTTGTGTGACAAGGTCTAGGATAAAACACAAGTCCAGGTAAATCTGTATATATATGTCTACTGTTACAGTAGTGAATATTATGTAATGTAGGGATGTACAGACAAGTCAGACACTTGTATATGTGCATATTTACAAGCTAAACGGGTACTACTGCAATAGGGTTGTTAGGAGCGTTCGGTGTCAGAAAAAGTTAAATATATCTAGCCCAGAGCTTGAAGTGCTGGTGACATGTTAAGAAGTTATTCTAAGATTCTGCTTGAACTGAACAGAGATGATAAGAAGCAGTCAAGATGTTGTATTCTTGGCTTTCAGTCAAGTGACCAGGCCTTGACAACGGTTGCTATCTGCCCAAACAAAAGGCACAAAGATGGAAGGCGCCCATATTTGGAATAGACATGTTCAGTGTATCAGAACAGGCAAGGGCAACTGTAGTTTGTGATACTATGTTGTTTCTGCGTTCTTGGCCATTCCACTCTAAGCATAGGGGTGTTGGGACGTTCCATTCTGTACCATATATTATTTTAAACAAGACTTGTGCTAGATACCGGGAAATGCAATGGCTATTGATATTATATGTTGTTTTGGATAATTTATAGATTGAATTGATTAAAAATCAGTTTTTATATCTTTGTATGTCATGGTATGGTAGTCTGTGTAATGGATTTATCCATTTTTTACCTCTTTTAAAAAACTGATGCGTTGACATCTTTTATCATGTATTACTGCTGTAATTTTTATTTGCAAAATTCATTAGTGAAAGTTGTAGAACATGAAGTCTTGATTCAATGATGGCAGAAAACTTCAGTGTGAGACCCAGACCTGGCCAGCCAACCAGTGCTGTGGGTTCGAAAGTGAGGCAGGTGGTCTCCTACAGGAGTTCCTTGGGGCACAGCATCTACAAAAATGTCAGACATTTATTTCCTGTATTTGTGTTTGGTTCGAGTTGGCATGAAAATTGTTATCTTGAAATATATATAATGTTGACTTTTCAAGATCATGATATTTTGTAATTGATAACAATCCAGGACCATGTGTTTGTGTCCTTTTTCACCACTTACACAAATTTGTTGAATAATAATGCATTTATTATTATTTTCATGGTGCAGATAACAATTTAAGACTTTTAATCCCGAATGCGACAATTGTATTTCTGTTGTTCTTGGAAGAGGAAGTTAAAAGACCATACAAAAATCTGTGAAGGCTGATTCAAAGCAAACACCTGCAAAAATGAGTTTCATTGTAACTGTGTTTTTTTTATACCCAGGCTTCTTGTCTTTCCATTGAGATTGTTGGACAAACTATGCTGATACTGAATGACAAGAGAAAGGCAGAGACCTACAATGTCCCCAAATATGACTGCCACACTCCATAGCAAACCCCCACACTTATTGACTATATAATCATGTCATCTTGCTTTGCAAAATTAAACCTTTTTGTCTTTTTATTGATTTTATTTAAAAAAAACTTTTAAAACATGAAGTTTGTGGAAAGTTGTTTGTCTTGAAGGGATCATTTGTTTGTACTTGATGGGCCTTCATAGAGGATTGTGGGTGACTGCTGGCTTTATTCCAATGATACACTCTGTTCTTCAGATTAATAAAACGTGGAAAATGACGTGTATTTCTTGAACTGTGTGTATGTTTCTAGATTCCGATCACACTGAGCATCACTTAAAGCAAGGAGGTTAAATACAAGAACTAGAGTTCCACGACCTCATACCTTCGCCAAATGACTGACGAATTATGGATTTCCCCTAATTATGCAAAGAAGATCCTCATCTGAATGAATTACATCAGTTGATCATATTCTCCACCAATGGCAGTGTTATCTTAACAAAGAAGGCTATCCTAACATTTCCTCATAAATTATGCAAATGAGGTCCTGATCTGACTAAGTTATGTTAAATTATGTTCACCTCCAGTCAACGTCGAAATGCGCAAGTATGAAATTGCCAGCATCAACCACTATGGAATTATTGTATTTTCTCATTAAATATGCAAATTATGTCTTTATTTACATAATTAACATGGCTATGTTCCTTAGAGTCTCAGTCTTTATTACACATGTCACATAAACAAAGACACATGGGAGACAGTAGCAGAGGATAGAAACACATGGAGGTCAGCAATACACACGGGGATGAAACTGTTCCAGGTTGACAGAGAGCGCAGGAAAGCGGACACAAGGAGCAGACGTAAGAGGCTCCTAGAGGAGGGGGACAAAACCCAAGAACACTGCTGCAGGTTCTGCGGCAGAGCCTGTCAGGCCAGAATAGGGCGCATAAGCCACGAGAGGCACTGCAGAGCCAGACCCGCAGAGAGCAACTGACATATGCTGCAGATGGTCTGACAAGACGTCAAGAGCCCATTACACAAGGTAGAATAGTCCTATCATGGAAGGTAGCTGAATTATAGAATTCCCTCATTAATTATGCAAATCAAATGCTAATTTGCATAATTGTCATCTAATAATGTCAAGCATCACTTAAGCTACCTACATACCAAATATCAAGACGATCCGTCAACCGGTTATTGAGTTATCCTACGTTAAACATTTTCATACAAACGCTCCTGCAGTTCCAGAGCAGGCCGCTAGGGGGCCCAAACTTACGTCACTTCTTCCTGAGCACAAAAGCTACCTACCATCCAAAAATCATGACCCTAGCATGTCCAGATCACGAGATATCAAACCGGAAGTTCCGCTGCAGTACCATAACAAGCCGCCAGGGGGCCCAAAATCTAATCATTTCGAGGTCTCATCAAGACCTACCCACCTACCAAATATCAAGATAATCCATCTAAGCCTTCTCAAGTTGTGCTGTTAACACACAGACAGACACACGGCCACGAAAACATAACCTTCTTGGCGAAGGTAATAAAGACAGATGAATACATTGTGAAGCAAAGTTGAACTAAAATACAATAATTGGACTTATCCGAAGTTTTGACTGTCCAGTCTTTGTCAAGGAATGGTCAATCTAGCAATCCAACACTTCTGTGACATCAGAGAATCTCTGATGTCACAGAAGTGTTGGATTGCTCGTTCCTTGACAAAGACTAGAGTCGGAAAGTCAAAAATTTGAGTCGTTTCCAATTTTTACATTTATTTAGAAACTAGAGTTCAATAGAACACATGCTTTCGTCAGATACACAATTTCTGTTGTTATTTTTTGTTTCACTTGGTGTATAATGGAGTGATGTTGTTATGTTATTCGGGTTATTTTTATGGCGTTCGTGTGTGTTTTGAGCGTACGTGCTTGTTGTGTGCCCGTATTTGAAGACGATAATGTGAATTGTTGTGTGGTTGTGTATGTCGTTCATATTCTGACTTCTAAACGGGTTCGTTCCTGGTGCTCATCAATATCCAGGCAACGTTAAGACATGCCAACGTTATTGTGAGACAAGTTGCCGATGTTATTTTTTAATATGTTCTGACCATATGTGTCTAGTTTTGTATTTTATAACAATAACATCTTGGGTACTAAACTTAAATCCGAATCGATAATAATATATGTGGCATGTTATAAAATTACAACACTTGATGACTCCTGTATAATCAAACTCATATCCAGTTTCTGCGACCATTTCAAAAAAAGGGCTCCCGCCAGAGTACAGTCTAACGCGATTTCGCGTGATCTACATTTCGTGCTTCAACAACCCAACAAATATCCAACAACAAGGTTTATACTGGACTGTACTGAGATTTTCGTACTGGTTCCCTCTGCCGAAAGCACAGTCTGAGACATGGTCAAATTACAAACACCATAATACTTATGAACGAGTTTAAACTGTAATTTCCAACACAAGGAATTGGACTTACCCAAATTTTCGACTATACAACTCCAGTCTTTGTCAAGGAATGAGAAATCCACCGTTTCTGTGACGTCACGTTATGCAGATGACACACATGACTCCGTGAGCAGTGCCAGTGGATCGTAAGTTGCAGAAAGTCTGTGGCGCCCCCCGTCTCTGTTGAGGGAAGCAGGACGACTCGGACCATTACCAACTCGGCCCATCGCAAATCTGGTCAACTCGGCCCACCCCCTTGGTCAACTCGGCCCACCGCCCTGGTCAACTCGGCCCAACCATCAAATATACACAACTACAATAGTGCGGTCGCTAACTAGGTCTATGGAAACAGTCTAGTCATCCAGTTTACACCTGAGACAAGTAGTGAGAGCGACAGCCATGGTAACTTGTGTGTGTTGGTGCCTAAATTTCTGTCTCCGGTATTGGGCCGCTAGTTGACCAGGTGGTAAATGGGCCGAGTTGACCAGGGGGGTGGGCCGAGTTGACCAGGCAGATGGGCCGAGTTGACTGGGCCGAGTTGGTAATGGTCCGAGTCGTCCGACATTCCTGTTGAGGGATGGTTGTATAGCCCTGATGTATATGGCCTCTTTCACACCTCGTGCAAAAAAGTCTGGCTCGGAGTCCAAGATTCTTACTTTGTCCAATGAGACTGAATGTCCAAGCGATTCTTTATGTATATGTTGTGAGACTTCTGAAGTAGTCGAGCTAGGACGTTTGTGTTCTAAGAACCTAGCCTTAAGTGATCTTTCAGTCTCTCCAATATATGTTTCCTTGCATGGGCCCTTAGAGTTCTGTCCTTGACACTGTATATGGTAGACTACCCCACATTTATGTTCCTTTGGTGTTTTGTCCTTGGGTGAAATCAAAATATTCCGGAGGGTTCTAGTCGGTCTGAAACAGGTCTTAATCCCATATGTGGCAAAAATCCTCCTGAGTCCTTCACTCGGGCCTTTCACATAAGGTAGAGCCACTAGTCCTCTGTTTGTGCCCTTGGAGGTCTGAGTCTGATTACAGTTTTTGGACTTCTGGGGTTTTGGTCTATTAGCCTTGTCTAACGCCCAAGTGGGATACCCACACTTTCAAATGTGACGTTTCTCCTCCTCTAAATCTCGAGGGTCCGTAATAATTGTTTCCGCTCTGTGGCTCAATCGGGAGCGAGGTTCCTATCCAGATAATCTAAACATCATAGGTTCGTATTTGTGTGTCGGCATTTTACGTTCTTCTTTTTAATATTCGTTGTTTTGTTTTTAACATTCAAAAACTAATTGTCCTTACTCAGCAATGTCAATAAGTTTTATTGTTACTCTTTTTCTCGGGGTTACTCTTTTTTGCAGTGACGTGCCCTGCAAAACGTGTTTGTAGAAGTCTCTCATACCATTGTATCTTCTTTTTCATGTTGTTTGTTGTTACTTGTTTGCACACAATGTACTTGCAATTAGCCCTCGGGCATGTGTTTGCAATAAACTTCTTTAATAATGGACTCTTCTTTATTATCTTATGCATGTAAACATTGACAATGAAGTAAAACTTCAACTAGTCGATTGCTAGACTCCAAGACCAGTGCGCAAACCAGGTAGAGGAGGATACAGTCAGAAAAGGGCAAGAAAAGATAAAGAAAGGGAAGGCAAATGAAGTCTAGCCCGTAAAAACCTTCAAATTCAGGTATGTAAGCGTGCCAACCAGCACAGACGGCGTCAAAAATGCACAGGAAACACGCTGTGACGGCAGTCCCAGGGTGCCAAATGGGGCACCCAAAACGGCTTTTTTTTTTACGGTCTCCACATTGATATAAGGCCCAAACGGTTGGCTATTCTCGGTCAGAAAATAGATTAACAATCATATTTTCCGATCTTTTGATTTCTATGAAGGACAGAATTTGGGGAAATTGCGACTTTGCCAAGTTCGCGCGGAGCGCCTGTCAGAACGTGTGAGCGCCCATCTCGGAGATCGTTCAACTAACCCGTTCTGAAAATGATGATGATGATGATAATGGTGATGATGATGATTGGTTTATTAAAACACTCACACAATCTGACATGGGCAGTCAACAGACTGAATTAGTGTCAGACTTTACAAGAAGTATTAAAATGAAACAATTGGGTAAAATCTAATCATACTTATAAAATCTAGAAACACATTATAAAAGATTTACATTTCACACAGTGCTATTGCCCTACGGCGATGCATGAAATCTACCACATGTCTACAGTTCGTTCAATAATTTAGTCATTGCGGGGATGGCACTGGTTAAGTATCTCTTGGTTCCCGTAGGCTGTTGGTAGTGTGTAGAGTTGCGGAGTTGCCTGCCATGTTGGTGTCCACGAGTAGGAGGCAGCCACGTGTTGAAGTGAGGCGACCTTTCCACTTTCACGGCAAAGTCTGTGTATAGTTTTTGTCTACGGTCTGACCTGAAGCGCTGAAGTCCTAGGTGCTGGAGGGCTTCAGAGTACGTGGTGAACTGTCGACCCATCATCATTCTGCAGTCTCTCCTCTGTACCCGCTCCAGGGCGGCCGACTGTCTGTGAGTTAGAGCTGAGGCCCAGCATGGAGCGGCGTATTCAAGTAACGGTCTTATATAGCCACAGTAGATCGTGTTCAAGTCTGCGATCGGTACTCCTGAACGGCGTAACCTGCTAATGACGACCAGTCTTTTACTGCTCTTTTAAAAATAAAGAAACAACACCCAAGCTATCATCTTTTCCGCTTGTAATAATATTCAGATGTAATACTTGTGGTTTTCTCCGCTGAAGCTGCCAGTTAACCTGCGTAAAACCAACTGGCCGCGAAGTTCAGCGGCACGGCACGGCACGGAGAGTTGGCCATAGGGCAGAGATACACCAGACTAATTATAATTATGATAAGGTGACGTCAGGATCCATCTTGGTTCGCATCTCCCGAGCTCTATGGCGCAATGCACCATGGGCACCACCTGTTCCGTTCATAATTACTGTCAGTTTACTTCACGAAAATAATGACGTCAAAAGCACACCCCATGTATTATTGCATTATAATAATTTCAAATAACAACTGTTAATTTATTCAAATCAATTCAATTTGACATAAATCATACAAAAGCAGGGATTGGCTAACGCACACCTGAATTGTGATTTTTACAGAGGTTTGATTAAAATCAAGACAATATAAACAAACATGTACAATCAACATCCAAACTAAAACAGGACAGCCGTGGGTTGTCATTGTCAACCATTATTATCATAGAGTTGTACAGCACTAGCTTTCGGCAAGGTGAACATGTTGCTGTCTGTTACCTTCCTCAGGGCAATTCTGACTGGTTCACATGCACAGCACAGTGAATAGCTGTCTGCTTGGAGAATATGTGTATGTATTCTACATGGGTCATTAATTTTCCTCTGATCAACCCAATAATGCTACACTTCCGGTTACACCCACCGTTTCTGGTCGGGGACTGTTCACATAAGGTAGAGCCACTAGTCCTCTGTTTGTGCCCTTGGAGGTCTGAGTCTGATTACAGTTTTTGGACTTCTGGGGTTTTGGTCTATTAGCCTTGTCTAACGCCCAAGTGGGATACCCACACTTTCAAATGTGACGTTTCTCCTCCTCTAAATCTCGAGGGTCCGTAATAATTGTTTCCGCTCTGTGGCTCAATCGGGAGCGAGGTTCCTATCCAGATAATCTAAACATCATAGGTTCGTATTTGTGTGTCGGCATTTTACGTTCTTCTTTTTAATATTCGTTGTTTTGTTTTTAACATTCAAAAACTAATTGTCCTTACTCAGCAATGTCAATAAGTTTTATTGTTACTCTTTTTCTCGGGGTTACTCATGAGAACACTTTGCAATCGCGGATAACCCTCCGTAAGTCTTAACTGATCAAATCAAAAGTTTTCACCAGTTTGAAATCCTTTCTTTGTGCATGTCGTTCTAGATGTAACTGGTGTATCATGTAATCCAAATCTCATAATATTTTATCACTTGCACAAAATAGCGTAGTGCGAGGCTATCGAGTAAACAATGGCTGGAAATGTCACACATTCTACTCAAGATGTAGCATGTTTATTCAACAATGTGACATGACATTGGCGACAATGTGACAGACTTTTTATAAACAAAGAGGCAGGTCGGTTTGAACTATTTTGTTCAATACTGTGACATTCTACTCAACAATGGGCCCAGTTTAACCCTTTACATGAACAATGGGCCATGTTTAACCCTATACATGAATAATACGCCGTGTTTAACCCTATACATGAACATAGGGTAATGTTAAATGGCTACTGAAATCAACAAGTCCGTAGTTTATGACAGCAGTGAGAATAGTGGTTGAATACCAGTTGAGAACTTGATCAGTGTAAACATGCAAGTATCAGTGTGAAGCTGTAGATGGAGATATTCCAAGTGTAGATGTCAGACTGAACACATCAGTGTAAGTGTGCAGATACATGTATTGCCCAGTGTAAATGTGCAGATATCCCCCGTGTGGATGTGCGACTGAACACATCAGTGTGGATGTGCGACTGAACACATCAGTGTGGATGTGCGACTGAACACATCAGTGTGAATGTGCGACTGAACACATCAGTGTGGATGAGACTGAAGACATCAGTGTAAATAAGACTGAACACATCAGTGTAAATAAGAATGAAGACATCAGTGTAAAAGTGCAGATATCCCAAGTGTGGATGTGCCACTGAACACATTAGTGTAAACATGTAAATATTCTGTGTGAATGTCAGACTGAACAATGTCCCACTGAACACATCAGTGTAAATGAGACTGAACACATCAGTATGAATGTGCAGATATCCCCAGTGTGAATGTCAGACTGAACAATGTGCGACTGAACACATCAGTGTAAATGTGCAGATATTCCCAGTGTGAATGTGAGACTGAACACTTCCGTGTAAATATGCAGGTATTCCCAGTGAATGTGCGACTGAACAATGTGTAACCCATCAGTATAAATGAGACTGAACCATCAGTGTGAATGTGCAGATATCCCCAGTGTGGATGTGAGGTATTTTTGTGTTTTGTGTTAAGTTCACCGTTGTACATTTGAGGTACAATATCAGGTTTCTGCCTTGGAAGTGAAACGTCACATCATATTGTATTGCGGCAAGAGACGACAGTAATACGGTAGTACAGCCTACTACTATAGTTCCACCAGACGTCTGGACCTGGCCATAAATATACAAGCTTGAATTTTGAAGTTAGAATGCATGGTTAGGGGGATGTACAAAGTTAATGTGGAATATAGCAATTATTTACAAACACAGCTTACAGATCTGTCCAGACCAAATACCATTCATATACAACTTGATTGTTAGTTAATGTTGCACTAGACTATTTTTCATGGCAAAACTACTTACAGTTCCAAGTACAGGCTAGGTGGGACCTGGAAGTATCTAAGGGTACATACAGCTATATATATATACATTCTGCCGCATCAGTAATTATCTCAAAGTACAAGGAAGCAATACTATAAATCATTTTCTAAACATCAGTTCATGTATAACTTGTCCTTCTACCATGGCTTCTACCCTGCTCATCCGCTGCTCTTAAACCCCGGGGGAATCTACATAAGAGAAGCCCGGGACCAGATGGGGCCAATTACTGGGCCGATACCAGGTATCGGAATCCCCGGGTTTAAACATTACAACTGTACCAAGTACTGCAGTAATGTATGTGTGCTGCGGTCGTGTGTGCTGCAGTCATGCGTACGCGTGCTGCAGTTGTGTGTGCTGCCGTTGTGCAGTAACGTGTGCTGCAGTCATGTGTGCTGCAGTCGTGTGTGCTGCAGTCGTTGGTGCTGCAGAAATGTGTGCAGCAGTCGTATGTGCTGCAGTAACAAGTGCTGTAGTAATGTGTGCTAAAATGAAGTGTGCTGCAGCGTGCATATCAATTCGTTCTTTGGTTGACAACAAAATCCTCTGTGATAATAACACAAACCTCATTACCTCGTCTTGCACCACGGAAAAGCATTTTACATACTCCATACAGATTCATAAACTGAGATTCATTCTGCCCATCCATGCAAGTTATTGGGATCAGATATATATAAATATACATATATACACTTCATTAGGCTAAGTTTAATGTTTCTAACCTGTGTATGGAAAGGCAGAGTGAAATCATTGTACATCAAGTCAAACATCTCTCCCAAACTCACAAAGAAGCAAATACTGCTGCCAGGTTTCCTTTGCTTTTCACTGTTTGGGTTGGTTGGAATCTCAGAGGCAATTAGTGCATGAAGTTTGCAGTACAATGCACACTACCCATCCTCAAGCTGGAGATAGTTACCATGGTGATGGTTGCCCTTGGAGATGGTTACCACTGACAACAGTTGCCCGGCGATGGTTACCCCTGGTGTTGATTACTAGACACACCTTCACTGTACAGACATTTAACACTAAGTAAAACCCTGTCCAGTAGTGGAAGCAAAAACACAGTTCTGCTGCTGGCTTAACAGCACCACAGGTCCTGACAGTACTGTACATTACTCACCTACTGTATGCCTGTATGGGCACACCTATGCTGTCATGGCTGGAAAATCTTGCCTCTACTCTTCATATGGTCAAAATGGAGTCCCTTATCCTGGACCCTACTAGAATTCATACTATCAACATATTTCTAGCCCCCCCCCCCATTTCTGCAGGAATGCTGCACCCCCCTAATTTCTGCAGGAATTCCGCAGCCCCCTAGTATCTGCAGGGATGCTGCAGCCCCCCTAGTTTCTCCAGTTATACCATCTTGTTGATGTCATCGAAGGGGGCGAGTTGAGCCAAAGTCTTCTTGATGCGCAGCGCGGTGAGTCGGGCGGCCCCGTTGTGGTACCAACATTCCTTCATCACTTTCGACATCACTCTCAGGTACTGCAACACAACAAATAAACAAACAACAACCATCACTCTCAGGTACTGCAACACAACAAATAAACAAACAACAACCATCACTCTCAGGTACTGCAACACAACAAATAAACAAACAACAACTATCACTCTCAGGTACTGCAACATAACATAAATAAATAAACAACAATAACCATCCCTCTTAGGTACTGCAACACAAAACATAAATAAACAACAACTATCACTCTCAGGTACTGCAATAAAATAAACAAATAAACAACAACAATTGCAGAAACAACAAGTGTCCATAGGCGACAATTCTCTGTGAAGTTTTATATTTTGCAGATTGGGAACAGTATAGTGCACTTCATATTATTTATTTATGTTATAAGGTACCGTAGTAGGTGCAAGCCATAAGTCACAATCCCAACAGATACTCACAAACGAATATACACAACAACCACCTAATCTCTGCTTATAGAACCTCGCCTACCACACAAGAAACCTATGGTCTATTCTACAGGATTGTAAAAATAGGGGTGTTTCTGAAATACATTTGTATGCATTTACTGTAAATCATGATTTGTTAACAGTCACTTTAGCGGTCACTATTCCACCGCTGCTATAATTTCATTATCGGAACTATTTGATTACTTCTGCCCCCCTCCCTCTTGCCACGGCCTTACAAGTATGTCCTAATTTACTCGCTAGGGCCTAAAGTGCCTTTCCCATGGGCACAACATTGGGGTATGTAGGCAGATTCGATAACCTATGACCTTACCTCGTTCTCATGCCACCTGTTGGGGACGCTTGGTCGCTGTCGCAGGTCACAAACGACCTTTCGCATCTCCTCAATGGAGGGGTCAGAGGGCACCATGTCGTAATATGGCAGCTGGTAGTCCTCATAGATACCTGCAGGACAACAGGCACTGATTACATCAGGCAAATCAAAGGCACTGGTTACAACTGACAACACCTGCAGTTCAAGAGATTATCCTGCCCAGTCGAAGGAGAGAGACTCACCCCCACATTAACTATGGGTGCATCCATGTTTAACATTCTCTCAGCTAAGGGTGGTACCTGGCTACAGTAGAAGGGACAGTTTAACCTTTTCCCAGCTAACACTACAGTAGAACTAGGAGAAAGACTCACCGCCCACGTTGCATCTTCTGGCGACCTCCCAGAACACGAGTCCCAGCGCGTAGACGTCGGCGCGTTTGAAGGAGTCGAAATGGGTGATGTTGATGGTGTCGTCCAGTACCTCCGGTGCCATGTACCTGAAGGAGGGCAGAAACGTGCATATGTATACAACTCAGGGCTGCAAATGTGCTAACTCTTTCCTCCATCAGGCCATACCCCTGTATAATAAGTCTATCCAGTAATACTGTTTGCCGACTTTGTGCCCATAGTTAGGTATCATGTATGGTGTTGTTTGCCTGGGCGCAGCTTTAATGGTACGTTGGTTGGGTGTTTGGTTTTTTCCATTGAAACCCTTTCAGAAGCCTTTTATACGCCCTGCCTCGCCATGCCTTACTGTTTGTGGTAGAAAGCACTTAAGATTGGCTGGAATAAATTCACATTCATATTGTCATATACATACAAGTAGAGCAGTGCATTAAGTCAATACCACCACATCAAAATTTTGTATCAGCTCGAAAGAAACTAAAGAAAATATACTTTTCTTACATCTGTACTTTGGAAGCGCTTGGAATGCTCAGATTCGGCATCGTCCCATATTCAATGTTTTGCTGTACTTGAAATGGGGTGAACAGGTTTTCCTCGCTAAGGCCATAGAAAGTAAATTTTATGGATGACATCGTCCGGAGACTCAAAGAAAACAAGCAGGCCAAAAAACAAGATTCCTACATTTTTTTTCTTCAGATTTTAAGATCGTAAACCTCGTTGAACAATAATTTAGGCGGCAAAACATGATACCATACCCAACAGGTCTTTTATTGCTGTATTCAACAGTATTACCTGTCCTTGCAGATGTGTCTCTATTAAAATTTAAATAGAACAAAAAAAGACCTTGCCGTACCATCTTCAAGGTAGATACTACACTGGGTATTTATTTGTAATGGAACACCCTAGACTGTCAACACTTGCCATCAAACATAAGGAATTGCGCCTCAAGTTTGCTGGATCCCTGGTGGTCTCTGAGTTTAGAGACTGCCTACCAGGCAAAACACAGGGCTCAATCACTGACAGAGTGACTCATAAACCGAACTGTCTGGAAGCCATACTCTACCTATAGTGTGCCAACTGTTACAACACCAATTTGCCTCTGAAACAACTTGACTGACTAAATGAAATTTTTCAATTATTGTACAAGAGCTGCTTGGAGGCGTGGCGTCCAGAATAGCCGGCTGCTGCCCACCCCTGGGACAGGGAAAACGGCAGCAGGGAAATCAAAGCCAGGATAGTGAGTGAGTGAGTGAGTACAAATGGTTTTTATTCAGTGGCAACATCACGTATAAAATGACTAAAATACAACATTGTATCAAAGTAAAAATAAAAGAATAAATCAGAGCCTTGTCTTGCCGATGGACATTCACGACATATTTGCCCTTTTTGGCATGTTGACCACCGTCGCTGGGCAACAAAATTGCTTTTTTTTTCTGGCATCAGGCGAAAATCAATGCGTGCGCTGATGTCATCCATAAAAATTACTTGCTGTGGCCTAAGGGCGTTAAAAAAAAAAGTTGCATGCCTGACAATATTCTGAGAGAATGTCTGAGAGTTGGGCGGGGCGGTGTTAAATATCGAAAGAGCCGGCGGCTTGTGCTAGCCGGTTAGTTACGTTACATAAAGAAGGAAATTCTTTGCAAACTGGAGTGCTCTTTATTTTCACATTGTCTTCTCAAAGGGGTGAGAGTGGACTGTACCACTACGTGCGCTCACAGATGCACCCGGGCCAACTTTTTTTTCTTGTTTGTTTAGAAGTTGATGTTCTACGTGTAAAAACCAGTGCAATTCAGCTTGTTGTACATGTACGTCGGTGAAGGTTAGACATCCAGGTGATAAGATACGCCAATAAACAGTTACTCAAGCAACTGGATATGATTTTGGAAACGGTCAGACGTTTCAGGTAGCATCCACTACCTTTCGTCAGTGACACTAAAGGACTGCAGGAGAATTGCTGGTTTATAAGCACGAACCATTGATTGATATGCAAATAAGTAAAGACAATTTTCTGTGAAGGCCAAAAAGGAAACAAAAGTTAGACAAGTCAAGACAATTTTTGTGAAAGGCCAAAAGGAAACACAAGTTAGACAATCAAGACAAGGATAATGCAAATTAGTGAAGAAGCTCCTGTTGTTTCAGAACAGGAGCTTAAGTGTTGTCTGTCCTTGGGGCTGGGAGCGCCAAATCCCAAGTTCCCGAGAGGTCTACCCGTGATCATTACGGTAAGTTTTGCCTGAGCTCTGTGAGGGACCTGGAGAAGACCAGCAGGAAGATTGCAGATTTCCGGAACCATCTACGCTTCAGCCTACGTTGCCTCAAGGTAAGTGTCACACCCACCAGCCTACGCCTAAAAACCTCCATCAAAGGCTTCAACGCCAACAAAATCATTTTCAACGCTGAAAGAAAACTACTAAACGAAAGGGTAAGACAGATAAACTACAAATTAGACGGTCTAAACGCGAGGAAAACTAACCTGGAAAAACTACTGAGGGAGAAACTATCAGACGAGACTTTTACCGAAACTAAAGAGTTCATAACACGCGGACAGCTTGCTCAGCACGAGAAGGGGAAAGACAGACAGAAGACCAAATTTGAATGCCTACAGCAAAGGATTACTGTTAGCAAAGCAGATAGCGACCCGAATTGGAGATCAAGCAGTTCTGAACCCAAAACCACAACACAGACTAGAACAGACGAGAGGTGGGTAAAAAACCTAAGTAGCCATACTCTCACAGAACCAGAGAAATCACTGCTTTCTAAAGGCCTAAATTTCGCAGTAACACCCAACAGGATTCCTAGCATTGACATTGTCACAGAAACTGAGTCAGCAATTCACCGGGCCCGATTACCACAAAAACAAGCAGAAGCCTTGCGCACCAAAGTAGCTACAACCCTAAAAGTCTCCAAACCCCCTGCTAGCAACATAACCCGGGAAGAACGAACAGCTCTCAAAGATTTGGCCACTAATCAAGATATTTTGATCCTTCCTGCAGACAAAGGCAGATGCACAGTAGTCTTAGACAGGGAACAGTACGACAGGAAGGTACAGGACCTCTTAGAGGACAAAGACACCTACATGCCCTTGAAAAAGGACCCCACTAGTAAGTTTAAAGGGAAAATCAGTGCAGCTCTCAAGAAATTGCAAACTGAAGGAGTTCTGGACCGTGTCACCTACCTAAAACTCAATCCTACCACGGAGCAAACCCCTGCATTTTACGGCCTTCCCAAAATCCACAAACAGGATGTCCCCCTACGACCCATAGTCTCCAGTATAGGTTCTGTCACCTACGAGTTAGCAGGATTTCTAGCCAAGATTTTGGGGCCACTAGTGGGGAAGTCTCAGCATCACGTACAGAATAGTTCAGATTTTGTCAACAAAATCAAAGACATCCATGTAGAGGACGATGAAATCATCACATCTTATGACGTGTGCTCTCTTTTCACCTCCATACCACCTAAGGATGCAGTGTCAGTAGTCAGAGAAGCTTTGGAAGCCGACATCACACTAACAGATAGAACCAACCTATCCGTTGACCAAGTATGCGAACTACTAGAACTCTGCCTAGGATGTACTTACTTCACTTACAAAGGACAGTTCTTCCAACAAATGCTCGGCTGTGCTATGGGATCACCAGTTTCACCGATTGTTGTAAACCTGTACATGGAGAAGTTTGAAAACAAAGCCCTCAGTACTTTCAATGACACTCCCCCAGCCAACTGGTTCCGCTATGTAGACGACACTTGGTGTAGACTAAAAAAGAGGGTAGCTGATGACTTCTTTGACCACATCAA
Source organism: Branchiostoma floridae x Branchiostoma japonicum (assembly GCA_013266295.2). Taxonomy (NCBI): domain Eukaryota; kingdom Metazoa; phylum Chordata; class Leptocardii; order Amphioxiformes; family Branchiostomatidae; genus Branchiostoma; species Branchiostoma floridae x Branchiostoma japonicum. Next base: position 26,218,079 of record CM023834.1, on the reverse strand, counting down.
CCAGATAGATGACAACATCAAGTTCACACAAGAGCCGAGTCATGACAACATGCTCCCCTTCCTTGACACCAAAACTATCGTAGAGAAAGATGGCAACCTCCGTTTTGAAGTATACAGGAAACCTACGCACACTGATCAGTACTTGGCCTTCGATTCCCACCACCCTCTGGAACACAAATTAGCAGTGATCAAAACTCTTTTCCATCGGGCAGACAACATCATCACCTCAGACAAAGCCAAAACAGATGAACATAAACACCTGCGAGGTGCCCTGGCCAAGTGTGGCTACCAGAAATGGACCTTCAACAAAGCTCTCAAACCTTCGGATCAGTCAAAGAAAACACAAAAGTGCAAACCACTGACCAACAAAAACAAGGTCAACATCACCATTCCGTATGTCCAAGGGGTATCCGAAAAACTCAGACGGATCTTCCAAAACTTCAACATTGCCACAAATTTCAAACCTCACTCAACCCTCAGACAAAAACTGGTACACCCCAAGGACCGACCTCACAAAGGTACCAAGGCTAATGTAATCTACAGACTCAAATGTGAAGAGCCCAATTGTAATAACACCTACATTGGAGAGACCAGTCGACCACTGAAAGTAAGATACAAGGAACATTGCAGACCTAGCGCTAACGGCTACTCCTCAGCCATTTTCCACCACCTACAACACAACCAGGGGCACTCTTTCAAACTCGAATCCACGGATATCTTAGACCGCGAGACCCGCTGGTGGGAACGAGGAGTTAGAGAAGCTATATATGAAAGGATGTACAACCCCACCCTCAACAGGGAGGGGGGGCTACGGGTAGACCTCTCGGGAACTTGGGATTTGGCGCTCCCAGCCCCAAGGACAGACAACACTTAAGCTCCTGTTCTGAAACAACAGGAGCTTCTTCACTAATTTGCATTATCCTCGTCTTGACTTGTCTAACTTGTGTTTCCTTTTGGCCTTTCACAAAAATTGTCTTGACTTGTCTAACTTTTGTTTCCTTTTTGGCCTTCACAGAAAATTGTCTTTACTTATTTGCATATCAATCAATGGTTCGTGCTTATAAACCAGCAATTCTCCTGCAGTCCTTTAGTGTCACTGACGAAAGGTAGTCAAAATCATATCCAGTTGCTTGAGTAACTGTTTATTGGCGTGTTGTACATGTACCTCATGCTGTGAGGCTGATTTTTTTTAATATACATGTATAATAACTGTAAATAGAGCTGTGTACCTAAACAAATTTTAGGTACATGTACAGGTACACGGGTTTACGTACAGGTCCGAACCTGAACCTGAACAATTCAACAACTTAGCATGTTCTTCTGAACTCCTTCCATAATGACAGAAACATTAATAAACTTGAAAGTTAAGGGTAAGTTTTTGTTTATAGAGAGTTTTTAGACAAAACATGGACCAAACTAAGATGTTTTAGTTTTCATCTCCTACCCTGTAACACAAACCTGATCAAAGTGACATCTAGAGGGAGTGTAACTAATATGCAACAGATCTTTCAGGGTAGTTAACAATGTCAGTCAGTAACACAAACACATAGTCCTTACTTTGTGACCCATGGGGTACCAGCTATTTACCCATTTTAGGTCACAAATAAGCACATAATTAGTGTGAAATTGTTCTGGTACTGTACCTTAGGGTTTAGGTATTTTGGACCTGTACCTTATCAATTTTTCCAGTACAGAACCGGTATTGTGTATCGGTACACAGCTCTAACTGTCAACCATAAACACATGAGAAGAGATGAGCGACCCTGTGCCCTAAGTTTGCCCACAGCATGGCCGCATGGGAACGCACAGCAGATCTCCTGCCCAACACACAGGAGCATGGCCCAAACATAGTTCAGCCAGAAGGCTGCAAACTTTTACATCAATAAACCATTCATTCATTCATTCACTCATTCATACCTCTTGGTGCCAACCCGGTTGTTTGGCGCGATGTCCACGGAGTCTGTGATGGGGTCGTGTTTCACGGCCAGGCCGAGGTCGGCGATGGCGCACTGCCCGTTCTTCTTCACCAGGATGTTCTTACTCTTCAGGTCACGGTGGGCGATGGCAGGCTTACCTGTGAACAGGTGTGAACAGGTGATTACCATGGACAGGTGTGTGATAAACATGAACAGGTGTGATAAACATGGACAGCTGTGTGATAAACATGGACAGGTGGGTGATAAACACGAACAAGCGTGTGCCAACAGGTGTGACTACAGGCGTACCAACGGGTTTGCCTACAGATGTACCAACAGGTGTGCCTACAGGTGTGCCTACAGGTGTGCCAACAGGTGTGCCTACAGGTGTACCAATAGGTGTGACTACAGGTGTACCAACGGGTGTGCCTACAGGTGTGCCTACAGGTGTGACTACAGGTGTGCCTACAGGTGTGACTACAGGTGTACCAACGGGTTTGCCTACAGATGTACCAACAGGTGTGACTACAGGTGTACCAACAGGTGTGCCAACAGGTGTGCCTACAGGTGTGACTACAGGTGTGCCAACAGGTGTGCCTACAGGTGTGCCAACAGGTGTGCCTACAGGTGTGACTACAGGTGTACCAACGGGTGTGCCTACAGGTGTGACTACAGGTGTGACTACAGGTGTGACTACAGGTGTGCCAATAGGTGTGACTACAGGTGTACCAACGGGTGTGCCTACAGGTGTGCCTACAGGTGTGACTAGAGGTGTGCATACCTTGTGTGCCCAGGATCTCCATGTGCAGGTGTGCCAGGCCGTTGGCCGTCGACAGCGCCAGTTTGATCATGCCGTGCGCCGACACCGCGCGCTGATTCAGGAAGTCAAACAGCGAGCCGAACTCGTGGTAATCAGACACCAACCACAGCTGGGTCCACGTGCCATTATCTGTCAACGTACAACATATAACTATCAGATTACTAACCTGTTCACATACAACATATCACATTTACCAACCTTACTTGCACAGTAAGTATATGCACCACATACACATACTCCTCTCGCAATCTCTACTTCAGTAAAGTTATTTCCTTAGACAGAGTAAACAGGCTCAGTCACTTACAGTACTTTCTAGTGGTGCCCGTGCGTACAGTATAATGCATAAACACAAAGTAAGGAAAAATAAATAAACAAAATTAATATGTATAGAACAAAGCACCAAATCCAAATCAAGGGGAATTGCCATTGATATTCCATGCCAGGTCAGGTCGTCACCTTAGTTCTCAGCACAGAAACTGGGTCAGACCCATGCACCGACCCACGTACCCATGCACCGACCCACATACCCATGCACCGACCCACATACCCATGCATCGACCCACATACCCATGCACCGACCCACATACCCATGCACCGACCCACATATCCCTGCACCGACCCACATACATGTTTTGTACCCACGTCACGACCCACATACAAGCCAACCCACATCCCTATGTACTGACCCACGTACCCATGCACCGACCCACATCCCCATGCACCGACCCACATACCCACATAACAACCCACATACCCATGCACCGACCAACATATCCATGTACCGACCCACATCCCACCATGCTGCATACCTTTGTTGTCGGCTGCGATGAAGCCCAGGATGTTCTCGTGTCTCAGCATGACGGTCTGGTAGATCTCCGCCTCCCTGAACCACGACCTTTCCTCCCGCGACGAGAAGATCTTCACGGCGACGTTCTCTCCCCGCCAGCGCCCGCGCCACACCTCCCCGAACCTGCCCTTCCCGATGCTCTCCATCAGCGTGATCTGCCGCGCAATGGTGCGCTGGACCAGCAGGGGCAGCCCTGGGACACAAACCGGGTAAATCACCCACCCACGTGAAGCCATAACAGCCCAACCCTAACCCTTGGTGTGCTGGACCAGCAGCAGCAGTCCTGGGACAAACTAGGTAAATCACCCACCCACGTGAAGCCATAACAGCCCAACCCTAACCCTTGGTGTGCTGGACCAGCAGGGGCAGTCCATACTCACCCAGGTGCAAAACCCATGCAATACTGGGTCAGCGAAAGCAGACCTGTCTCTTCATGTGCCTGTTGTGTCACAGTAGAACTGTTCACTGCACGTACAAATTAAGTGCCTGCTGTATACATGGCAGATTCTGTTGTAACATGGAAAACTTGACCTTGAAAACGTCTACTTTCTTGAAGAACTTACCTGAGCCAGATCCTGAGGTGGTCCAGTCTCTCATTAGGCCTGGTGGAATGGACAGAGGAAGATATGTCAATTAATAACCCAGGACTCAAGGTTCATTTCATTTTTTTCATTTATTTATTTGCACGAGTAAAGACATTACATAACAAATATGAGAACAAAGGAAAAAAAAAACAGCGTGCAGGAGGAGGAAAGAAGCCTAAAGGGCTTGTCTAAAATCCTCCTCCATAAACCTTAACATAATAAATTAACTTAACTCCAGAGAATATAAATCATTAAACTTAACATAATAAATTAACTAAATAAAACCTAGACATAACAGAACAAAACTAATTCAAATTAGAATATAAACAAATGGAATACTAAAGAGACAAAATATAAAGGACATGAAATAAATATATACTAGAAATCAATACAACTGAAAATTTACACAGGTAAGTAGTATATGCTGCTGTAAGGGTGATGCAACGGGAATGACAAAAAAATGAAGAGGAAATTATACAGATGAGTGGTTGTTTGGTAGGAAATGTTTTAACATGATTTTGAAACTTAACAGTGATTTGCAGTTCTGTAATTTTTTATCTAAACAATTCCAAATTTGTGGACATCTGAACATCATGGAAAACATTCTTTGCTGAGTTTTTGCATGAATCTGTTTCAAGTTATTTTGTTGTCTTGTGCTATACTGATGAAAATCTGAGTTGAAGTTGAAAAGACTTTTGAATTGATTTGGTATACAAGAACTATCATTTATTATTTCAATCAATGACCCAGGACTCAAGGTCAATCTACCCAGGACTCAAGGTCAATCTACCCAGGACTCAAGGTCAATCAATGACCCAGGACTCAAGGTCAATCTACCCAGGACTCAAGGTCAATCAATGACCCAGGACTCAAGGTCAATCTACCCAGGACTCAAGGTCAATCAACCCAGGACTCAAGGTCAATCAATGACCCAGGGCTCAAGGTCAATTAATATCCTAGGACTCAAGGTCAATTAACAGCCCAGGACTCACGGTCGATCAATAACCCAGGATTCAAGGTTAATAAATGACCCATGACTCAAGGTCAATAAATGACCCAGGATTCAAGGTCAATCTACCCAGGACTCAAGGTCAATCAACCCAAAACTCAAGGTCAATTAATAACCCAGGACTCAAAGTCAATAAATAACCCAGGACTCAAGGTTAATAAATGACCCATGACTTAAGGTCAATAAATGACCCAGGACTCGAGGTCCTTCGTGCAACGTCTCACCTGAGCCTGACGTCTACAGAAATAAGAACTAAGTCTCACCTGAGGCTGGCGTCTACAGAAATAAGAACTAAGTCTTACCTGAGCCTGACGTCTACAGAAATAAGAACCAAGTCTTACCTGAGCCTGACGTCTACAGAAATAAGAACCAAGTCTTACCTGAGCCTGACGTCTACAGAAATAAGAACCAAGTCTTACCTGAGCCTGACGTCTACAGAAATAAGAACCAAGTCTTACCTGAGCCTGACGTCTACAGAAATAAGAACCAAGTCTTACCTGAGCCTGACGTCTACAGAAATAAGAACCAAGTCTTACCTGAGCCTGACGTCTACAGAAATAAGAACCAAGTCTTACCTGAGCCTGACGTCTACAGAAATAAGAACGAAGTCTCACCTGAGCCTGACGTCTACAGACATAAGAACGAAGTCTCACCTGAGCATGACGTCTACAGACATAAGAACGAAGTCTCACCTGAGCCTGACGTCTACAGACATAAGAACGAAGTCTCACCTGAGCCTGACGTCTACAGACATAAGAACGAAGTCTCACCTGAGCCTGAGCCTGAGGTGGTCATGTCGTCCAGCAGTTCCTTTAGGGAGTGTCCCGGAGGCATGAGGGGGTTGTCGCTATCCATGCTTTCCTCGGGGTCGCTGAGCTGCATGCGGGGCCCGCGCTTCTGGCACAGGCACAGCACGATCATGAACACGATGCACGCAAAGCAGATCGGCCCCGCGATGATGGCGGCAAGCTCCACCGTCCCCAAACCTGCAGAGCCGCCCGGGGATTCCCGGTCTGGAACAGCAGGGGAACATGTCATTAACTATCCTTAACTGTCATAAACTAACTTCTGTCATTAACTGTCACTAACCTAACAGCTGTTATTAACTATCATTAGCTTATCACTAACCTAGCTTAACAGCATGTGAACATGTGAGCTGGGGGCAGCTGTCAGTCACTATCACTAACCTAACCTAACCTAACCTAACGGCTGTCATTAACAATAGCAACAAAACATTCAACAAATGTCAATCCAGGGAAGTTGTTACAGTAGCACTGGAACAGTATGGAGGTTTCTACAGTGGAACTGCTACAGTACATGTATATGGAGGTTGCTACAGTGGAACTGCTACAGTATGGAGGTTGCTACAGTGGAACTGCTACAGTATATGGAGGTTGCTACAGTGGAACTGCTACAGTATGGAGGTTGCTACAGTGGAACTGCTACAGTATATGGAGGTTGCTACAGTGGAACTGCTACAGTATATGGAGGTTGCTACAGTGGAACTGCTACAGTATGGAGGTTGCTACAGTGGAACTGCTACAGTATATGGAGGTTGCTACAGTGGAACTGCTACAGTATGGAGGTTGCTGCAGTGGAACTGCTACAGTATGGAGGTTGCTGCAGTGGAACTGCCTCAGTATTGAAGATGCTACAGTGGAACTGCTGGAGTGGAACTGCAACAGTATAGAGGTTGTCACAGGGAACTGCTACAGTGAAACTGCTACAATGTGAAGGTTGCTGGAGTGGAACTGGTAAAGTATGGAGGTTGCTAGAGAGTGGAACTGCTAGAGTATGGAGTTTGCTAGAGTGGAACTGCTAGAGTATGGAGTTTGCTAGAGTATGGAGGTTGCTAGAGTGGAACTGCTAGAGTATGGAGTTTGCTAGAGTATGGAGGTTGCTAGAGTATGGAGTTTGCTAGAGTATGGAGGTTGCTAGAGTGGAACTGCTAGAGTATGGAGGTTGCTAGAGTGGAACTGCTAGAGTATGGAGTTTGCTAGAGTATGGAGGTTGCTAGAGTATGGAGTTTGCTAGAGTATGGAGGTTGCTAGAGTGGAACTGCTAGAGTATGGAGGTTGCTGGAGAGTGGAACTGCTAGATACGTTGGTGAAGGTTAGACATCCAGGTGATAAGATACGCCAAAAACAGTTACTCAAGCAACTGGATATGATTTTGGAAACGGTCAGACGTTTCAGGTAGCATTCACTACCTTTCGTCAGTGACACTAAAGGACTGAAGGAGAATTGCTGGTTTATAAGCACAAAACGTTGATTGATATGCAAATAAGTAAAGACAATTTTTTGTGAAAGGCCAAAAGGAAGCAAAAGTCAAGACAATTTTTGTCAAGACACTTCAACATTGCCACAAATTTCAAACCTCACTCAACCCTCAGACAAAAACTGGTACACCCCAAGGACCGACCTCACAAAGGTACCAAGGCTAATGTAATCTACAGACTCAAATGTGAAGAGCCTAATTGTAATAACACCTACATTGGAGAGACCAGTCGACCACTGAAAGTAAGATACAAGGAACATTGCAGACCTAGCGCTAACGGCTACTCCTCAGCCATTTTCCACCACCTACAACACAACCAGGGGCACTCTTTCAAACTCGAGTTCACGGATATCTTAGACCGCGAAACCCGCTGGTGGGAACGAGGAGTTAGAGAAGCTATATATGAAAGGATGTACAACCCCACCCTCAACGGGGAGGGGGGGCTATGGGTAGACCTCTCGGGAACTTGGGATTTGGCGCTCCCAGCCCCAAGGACAGACAACACTTAAGCTCCTGTTATGAAACAACAGGAGCTTCTTCAACAATTTGCATTATCCTTGTCTTGACTTGTCTAACTTGTGTTTCCTTTTGGCCTTTCACAAAAATTGTCTTGACTTTTGTTTCCTTTTGGCCTTTCACAAAAAATTGTCTTTACTTATTTGCATATCAATCAACGTTTTGCTAGAGAGTGGAACTGCTAGAGTATGGAGGTTGCTAGAGAGTGGAACTGCTAGAGTATGGAGTTTGCTAGAGTGGAACTGCTAGAGTATGGAGGTTGCTAGAGTGGAACTGCTAGAGTATGGAGTTTGCTAGAGTGGAACTGCTAGAGTATGGAGATTGCCAGAGTGGAACTGCTAGAGTATGGAGATTGCCAGAGTGGAACTGCTAGTGTATGGCGGTTGCTAGAGAGTGAAGGGAGACAGAAGATGCTCTCCGCATAGGGCGGCTACCTTCTACTTGTGTGTTGGAAGCGGGCAGGACCACATTTAGCTCCCGATTGCAGAAGTCGTGCGTTTTGCAGCACTGGATGGCAAATCGGGGGTTGTTTGAGTCCTGACAGATGAAGGGGTTTTCGGGTGGCGTGAGGCGATCAGCGTCCATGCAGCGCATCGTCATGGTTACCACCGACTCCAAAATCAACTGCTTGAAGCAGACGCCATCAGTCTCGCATGTGAAGTTGGTTTTCTCACACCGGTCGCATGCACATTGCAGGGCTGTAACGGCAGGGGAACAGACACACAAGCTGTCAGGGTCAGCGGGTCAAGGGTTAGCAACAGCCACAATGACATTTGACCTCTGGCCCTTGGGCCGGCCCACTAGGGATCCTGGGGGGGAGAAAGTTATGTGAGCAGGGTCAGCGTGCAGGGCTCGAAATCCTGGGTTCATGTGCACCCAAACTTGGGGCTGTGAACCTAACTGCTGACTGTGGGTGCACCAGTGCACCTAGAACTTTGTGTAGGGTTGCGTTTGTAAGGCACTACTGCACACTAGGCTACAGCATATTCTTGACATTTAAGTGTCAGCAAAACCTTTGCTGTATTACTTGCCATATTTATAGAATTTCCTTTTCAAGCTCTGAAGATAGGCAGTAAGGTTTGTAATCAGGTTTTCCTGACAATTTACTTTATTTCATGTTTTGAAACCCCCATTTTTTGTGCACCTCCGTCTTGAGCTCACGTGCACCAGTGCACCTAAGATGAATTTCGAGCCCTGGAGTGCGAGAGCTGAGCTGTGATTGGATAAACAGTACAGACCGCCACATTACACCTCGTCACAACCACACCTGCCAATCACGACATGCCACGGTTACAGTTGCCATGGTTACGGTTGCCGCGGTTACAGGTTATGGGTAAGGCTGCTGCTGCAGAATGGTGCGTGTAAGAGAATGAAGGGGTTTAATTAGTACACAGGGACGCGATGCGGACGCATGAACGCCAAACCAACTCACAACCGGCGTGGGACCGGGCGGCCAAAAGGGGCGGGGCGCTGCCGGGAGCTGATTGGTCGCTGCCCTGCTTCCGACCTTTGACCAGTAGATACGTTACCGATGGTGAAAGGCTCTGGGGGGAGGGTAGGTCGCAGGTCAGCGTTACAGAGGTCGTACGACTTGCAACACGCCACCACAAGGTCAGCGTTATTTTCCACGTTCTGACACTTGAAGGGGTTCTCCCGCGGAATGAGTTGGTCTGCATTCAAGCACTGCCGGGTGGTCCGGGCGCCGTCCCCGACTCGCTGCACGTTCGTGAAGCAAACTCCGTTGGTCTCACACGTGTTGTTCCGGCAGAAATCACAGGAACATCTTAGGGCTGCGGGAGAAACATGGCAACAATTCCAACATCTCAGAAATCACAAGAACATCTTAGGTCTGCAGGAGAAATATTTCCAACATTTCAATTACATCTTAGACCTGGGGGAGAAACATGACGACTAACACTTCTTAGGGGTGTGGAAGTAAACATTTCAGCTTTTACTTTTAAAACTGCTGTAAAATCTTAGGGCTAGAGGAGAAATACACAGTCTGTGAGATGTCTGAGCATGTACAGGAAAATCACTCTTACAAACAAAATCATTGAGTCCTTAACAAACAGTGCCTCCTATAGTTGTACATATCTGCCAGAACTCACAAGCAGTAACATCAGTACATGGGGACAAGAATTACTGTATCTTTTTTTCCTCAGAACTGAAAGAAACATTTCCCACTAGAGTCTTGACATACATGTATTTACAGTAATGTACAAGTTTCTTCTTTTAGATGACAACAGAAAGAGCAGGAGGGATTTAGAACTTTCCAAATATATATATATATATATATATATATATAGATATAGATATATATAGATAGATATAGATATATATATTTATCTATTTGTGGGCCAAAGTTTATGGAGAATTATATGTTAACAAGCCTGGTGATGGGATGCGATTGGGATCAACTGTACTAAATATGAAATCCAGAGCTGTGATCACTTCACTGTCTTTCATGGTGACTTCTTAAATCATTTTCCATGACAGAACAGCCATTTTCATCAACTTGATCAAGTACTTCTACAGGTTTGTGCCGAAAATGTTAAAAATGGAAGTTTTGCTGGTGTGCAGGATGGCGGTTTGGGTCTGCCCTACGTAGTTCAATCAGGCTCCAAAGCAGCTGGACACAACAGTTCTCAGAACGGACCCCCCAGAGAACACCATCCCACCTCACCAATGTACTTTTTGGTTCTCGGATTTAACACACACAAAAATGCTGCACTGGATTCTGGAAGACAGTCTAACCAAAAAGTATTTACTTTGGAAAAATTATTGTCAAAAATTCTTGTACATGTATTCTTCACTGCTCTATGTTTTCCCCTTGGCCTTTCACTTAAATTTGAAATGTCTGAGAACCAAGATATGACGTTGGTGTGGCCTTATATCTCACAGTCACACCTGAAACATGTAAGGTTAAATTGAAGTCGACCCTTCATCTACAAAGCTTATCCAAGGCCTTCTATTAGTATTAGGCATGGCACACCAAATTTTTGAATAAGCTGTAAGTCACTGGAAATGGTTTAGTCTTATATATACATAGATCAAATTCTTCTGCTCATAATGCTTTTTCGATACGACAAAGTTGAGATTTTCTACAATTTTTTAAGGTTTACAACTTCGATGGTTTGATTGGAAGATGCTTAACTATTGTCCCTATGGGATAATTCCTGTCAATCATGGCACCAGAAAAGACAAGAAATCTACAATTATTCACAAAATTTTATTATAACTCTCACAGTTTCCATGCTACAGTCTTCAAATTTTCAGGAGTTTGAGATCAAGGTCAGATACAAAATATTTCAAAGTGTCAGAAAAAATTACTGTTTTTTAAGCTAATTAGGGCAACTTCCATTAATGAGGTCATTTCTAATCACTAGTGTCAAAAGTCTCTAGATATACAGTTGCAAGTTGTCAAGAAGAAATACTCCCAGCTGACAATAAAGACAAAACTAAGACTTGAACACTTTAGATGCTCAATGCTTTCAGAAAAGAGTTTTTCATTGCGTTAATTGTTAATTGAAAACAAAATATGCAAATGTGGTTAACCCTCAAACCACCGTATGGGGTCAAAACTGACCCCAGACTAGTGCTGCGTACCGGTTCGCTGGACCGGTTCAGGACCGGACCGAATGTTTCGGTTCAAGTCCAAAAAAACCGAAACGTTGAGAACCGGTTTTGGACTTGTTAAAAAAATAGCACTAACATACATTCCAGTGTTTAAAATACCCGGTCTCGCAGTCTCGCCGCGCAAGTAATTTTTTCTGTGCGAGACTTATTCGGAAAGCCAGGTTGCCCGGAGCGCAAGTTATTTTTACAGCGGCTGGGTTTACGGCCAGCGGCTTCTGAAATAAACAGTGCCGCGGTCCCGCCTGCTTGATCTCGCCCCGGTCTGCTTGCGGTAACAACGACCCATTTTCTATTGAGAAATGTTCCTTGAGAAGTTTCGTCCGTAGTCAAGTTGCTTTAATGCGCCTATAAACGCAAAAATTCATCCGAAACACGCGGCACTTGCAAGTCCGGACCTGAACCTAAACCTCTGGACTCGAGTCCGGACCTGAACCTGAAAATTGGTTTAGGTATGCAGCACTACCCCAGACGTATATAAATATGCGCCATTTGACATTTCTTGTCGAAAATGAAATTCCTCATATGAGTTTGTTTGTATATATGTCTTGTAACTTCTTAAACTGTTTTACTGAGATTGGCTCATTGTTGATTGAGTTATCCTAGAAAGTTTATGCGTTGTCCAGTGGGGTCAAAATTGACCACAGAAAAATGATATGCATTTTTAACACATCTGCGTCTTCTGTTGTCCCCGAAATTTCTTCCAGATGAATTATGATAATGAGCAGAAATTATTCACACCTAATCATGTCAAACTATCCCTGATAGATTAATGAAACTTTACATACATACATACAAATCACAAAAAGAGTCACACTAAAAACCGTATTCGTGCAAAAGATTATGGGGTCAGTTTTGACCCCATACGGTAAGATTCGTCGCAAAAAACCTACGGTGGTTTGAAGGTTAATGACCCAAATATGAATGCATACACTTGCTTTATAAACATTGCCTGACCTCTTATGATCTCTGCTGCACAAGTGTTTCAAGTGTCACAAGTGTTTATACAAGCAGACCTAAAAACAACCTGCACTTCACTAATAATTGTTTATGCCAAATGTGCTAATTACTGTATTTGTTTCCAGCTAACTGTATGTTTACAATGTTTATCATGTATGATGATGATGATGATGATGATGTATGTTTACAAAATCCATATATCATGGCTGTTATGATGACAATATAAGTAAAATGATGTTTGATATTCTGTCGGGATGAATGACATTTTTCAAATAAAGAATACTGTCTCTAGCACTATATAGTAGGAGAATATTCCATATTACACTGACAACGCGGCTCAGGCAAATCGTGTGCACATAATGCCCTCCTCCCACCGCGCCATTTCCGCATGCCCAGAAAATCTCCGAAAATGTATCGCTAAACCCAGGTCCCTAAACTCGCAAGAAATTAAACAAAAACTACACATTAACGACGACAAGGCACCTAAATTTCTTACCACGGTTGTGCATTTGTGTAAATTAGGGGGAAAACGGTAAAATTTCGGACTTAAATTTGACGGTTTGTGTTTAACACCTCCTAACTACCGTCTAGAACCATGGAGGTAGAAAGTTCTTGTCCTCCATGCTAGAACGTAGGACAAGAATTGCACAATCACGGTTGCAAACTTTGATTTTTGCCCTTTCACATGATATCTTTCCCAGAACCCTTATGGAACGGTAAGTCAGCTGGCTTTTTAGTTGAAAAGACGCGCTTCCGCCGGGCCGCGCTAAAGTTGGTGCCGCTTCAGCGTTAAAACCGTTTCTCTGAGTTTATAAAATTTTAGCTCCCTGCTTATTGCATGTTTTGGAATAAAACTACCACAGTATGATCACAGCAAAAATCCCATAGATTACTGACAACAACATTTCGTTGGCATTTTGCGAACGGTGGCCAGTTAAAGCTGTTTTAAAGATCATTACTGCCTCGCTCGCCCCCACATTCTTATGCCAAAACGGGGCCGGTGTGCCATGCCTACTTCTATTAATAATATAAAATGTTTTCACATGTGAACTAGCTGAGTTACTGAGTTAACAAAACATACATACCTAAATAAGTAAATAAATGCTTGGCAACAAAATAATTTATAGAATTTTAAAGAAAAACATAGGAACAATCTAACACTATCCTGGCATGCCTTAACTAATTCACGGAGGGGGCCCTAAATTTGCCACTGTAACGTAAATTCGCCACTTAATGTTTCTTTATTTTTGAGGTGGAAAGCTACAGCATTAAGGTTACTTTAATGATACTTTACAAACTAGGATTATCAAAGATTAATATGCATGCAGTATTCTGTTCGTGTCTAGTCAAGCGGAGATCGGCGGAGCAACAAGGGGAAAAGAGGACGCACGGCATATGCACCAGGTTTGGATGCCGTGGCTGGCGACAGCGACCGTCTTCTATTCTTTGACTGTTTTACATCGAAAAAAATGTTCTGGAAACTAGCTAGTACATCGAAAGACTCCTTAAAGATAATGATAATTTGCAAACTAAAGATGGATATGGAAATATGTCGTGTTGTGCATTTTTGAACCAATCATTTTGATAAGACTGTTGCACTTTTCTAGACGTCAAACGTCTGATTAATCGATTGAACATGCCGGTATGACTAAATACTTCAACCGACCTCAAACGGCCTCAACCGACCGCTTCCTGGTCTAATATGGAGTAAAGAACCCTTATTAACGCTATAACTCTGATGTTTTTACCATTTTTTGACGGCGCGCCGTGCGTCCCGCGGAAGCAGATGGTCTGCCATCTTCTTCGTTTACGCCGAGCCGCCGGAACGCATCGTGCCGTAAGTTTCACGTCGGCGGAAACTTACCTACGTCTTTCATTCCGATGCGCCGCAAAGTACTTGATTTACAACCGCAAAAAGCATCCCATTAACTCGGAGAATAAAATCCAATGCCTGGAAAGAAGTTTTATTCAACATCTTGGACGCTTTCTGTCCTATTATAAAAGTGGCGAATTTAGGGTACACCTACAAAAATATACACAATATTACGTCACGTAATAGCCGGCATGACCTTTGCCCTTGATATTCGATCAATCACCATGGTAACACGTATGTAAAAAGTCAAACAACAACATTTATACTATAACCGCAAAACATCTCTTGGCTCTTAAAATTGGCCTTTAGAAAATAAGATTCAGAAAAAAAGTGGCAAATTTGGGCCCACCCCGTTAGTGTAGTAACTTCTGTTGCCATAAAGGTCATCACAACTCTAAAACATGGATCAAATTAGGAGAAAAACCTACAGACACCAGTTATGGAGTTTCTCCTATCCAAACACTAAATATCGACATGGTAAAACACCATTATTACTAGTAAAAACATAGAAGTGGATAATTCTTTGTATCTAATGATTTTGCACCTCGTTATAATTTGTAGTGATTCACAGCAACTTCCTGGCTTATTCAGTCCAGCAAACCAACAAAACACATCACAACATTCTGTCAATAATTCTTCTTAAAGGCATTTATTTTTACTTAGCGATCACGTTACCTCCTTACCGCCATTTTCTACGAAGTAAATTTTAAGATTCCTTCAAGCAAGGAGCTTAGAAGCTCCTTGCTTCAAGATGTCGGGCTGTTTTGGGCCTACCTCCCGGCCTAATCACGCCGTCTCGTCTGAGAGTCCCTCCACCGGCTGTAACAAATTACCGCCCGACCTGCAAACATTTTCACAAATAAACTCCGCACAAATCACAACATTTCCCTCGCAAACACTGCCAAAACACACCGTCAGGCCATCCCAAACGGCGACGTCCCATCGGCAGCTCTAAACGGAACGATCTAGCCGCAAAAATAGGCGTTTGCTGAGGTAAAACTCCGTCCCTCACGGACGCCATCTTGGAAAGACGAGGGGCATCTTATTGCCACTTTCCCACACAAACACAGGCATCAAACCCCGATCCTGGTCAACCTCAGACCCCTGCCTTACCTACAGGATCACAGTGCCTACCTGAGGCTGGGGAACAGCTCACTGCCATGATCAGAACCCAGAGGGCCAGCAAAACTCCGTACTTCTCCATGTTGTCACTAGACGGTCGGCCTTCAGCTCACATCACTGCCCAGGCGGAGCACCTACTGACGTCAGTAGTATCAGTCCGCGTCTGATAATGTGGGGGAGAACCGTGAGATATACTGAGGGACGGAGGTGTTGGGTGTGTGAATGAAGGAATGTGTATTGGACCAAGAATGCTGTTTCTGGGTACACTGATGGTTAGTTTTATGTGTTATATGGTTTGTTCTGACGTATCGAAAGGTTTCGGAAACACCACTGAGGTGTACTATGGGGATATCTGGTGCAGCTGTTGTATCAAAAGTTCGAGTGGTCGCAGTAAACTTTTGAAGTTAATATGATGTAAGACCGAAAACACTCACAGACACGGAAGCAGGTCATTCATGTGGGGAAACAGGCACACACATCCGCAGGGACTAATGTTGATATTTTAAACACCAGACATAATTACTTTAATATTGACTGAAGGAGGCCATTATATAAAAAGTGTTCAAAATGGTTAAGATTCTTGCTGCAGACGTTATCCAACCAACCTGCGTACGTATGTGTCACTTGGCCTACGAAGGCCCACAACGACAACTTCCATACACCTCTTCCACAGCTTTTCCATAGCGCTCTTCCGCTAGCCATACCTTCCATAGCGCTCTTCTGCGGACCTTCCATAGCGCTCTTCCGCGGACCTTCCACAGCGCTCTTCCGCGGACCTTCCACAGCGCTCTTCCGCGGACCTTCCATAGCGCGCTTCCATAGCGCGCTTCCGCGGCCCTTCCATAGCGCTCTTCCGCGGACCTTCCATAGCGCTCTTCTGCGGACCTTCCACAGCGCGCTTCCAAGGGCTATACCTTCCATAGCGCTCTTCTGCGGACCTTCCACAGCGCGCTTCCGCGGACCTTCCATAGCGCGCTTCCATAGCGCGCTTCCGCGGCCCTTCCATAGCGCTCTTCCGCGGACCTTCCATAGCGCTCTTCTGCGGACCTTCCACAGCGCGCTTCCAAGGGCTATACCTTCCATAGCGCTCTTCTGCGGACCTTCCACAGCGCGCTTCCGCGGACCTTCCATAGCGCGCTTCCATAGCGCGCTTCCGCGGCCCTTCCATAGCGCTCTTCCGCGGACCTTCCATAGCGCTCTTCTGCGGACCTTCCACAGCGCGCTTCCAAGGGCTATACCTTCCATAGCGCTCTTCTGCGGACCTTCCACAGCGCGCTTCCAAGGGCTATACCTTCCATAGCGCTCTTCTGCGGACCTTCCACAGCGCGCTTCCAAGGACTATACCTTCCATAGCGCTCTTCCGCAGACCTTCCACAGCGCGCTTCCAAGGGCTATACCTTCCATAGCGCTCTTCCGCGGCCTACGGTGGCCCCTAAGTCCAGTATTTATTTTTATGCCACTTTTATTTTCTATACTTTTATTTTCTGTGGGTACTTTTATTTTCTGTGGGCTACTTCCATTTTCTGTGGGTACTTTTATTTTCTGTGGCTACTTTGTATTTCTGGGCTGCTTTGACTTACTACTTTTTTTTTCTGGGCTACTTTTTTTCTGTGTGTACTTCGCGAATTTCTGGAGCGACTGGAGAAGCGACTTTCATTTTGGTTTGTTGTGGCTACTCTTAAGATCTTATTTTCATTGTGTGGTGCATTTTTCTGTTTACCATTCAGACAACTATGAATTATTTTAAAGCTATTAAAAAGATGATATACTTTTCACCTTAAGATAATTTAATTTTTATGCTTACAATGTTAAACATGTTTATTAGTTAAGAGCATTAAATAGTAATAATTAAATCCTGCCTAGATTATGTTAATGTCTATATGAGGCCCATACTTGACCTTGACCTTTGTCTTTCTATGACCTACCAACATACCAAATATCATCACAATCTATAAATGCCTTCATAAGTTATGTTGACTACTAACACACACACAGACAGACCCAAAACAATATCTCCATTTTTCATGGAGATAATAAGATCTTAAGAGTACTATTATCCACACCAAACCAAAATGAAAATGAAAGTCGCTTCTCCAGTCGCTCCAGAAATTCGCGAAGTACACACAGAAGAAAAGTAGCCCAGGAAAAAAAAGTAGTAAGTCAAAGCAGCCCAGAAATACAAAGTAGCCACAGAAAATAAAAGTACCCACAGAAAATGGAAGTAGCCCACAGAAAATAAAAGTATAGAAAATAAAAGTGGCATAAAAACAAATACTGGACTTTGGGGCCACCGTAGGCCGCGGAAGCGCGCTATGGAAGGTTCGCGGAAGAGCGCTATGGAAGGTCCGCGGAAGCGCGCTGTGGAAGGTCCGCGGAAGAGCGCTATGGAAGGTCCGCAGAAGAGCGCTATGGAAGGTATGGCCCGCGGAAGAGCGCTATGGATGGGCTGTGGAAGAGGTGTATAGAAGTTGTCGTTGTGGGCCTTCGTACTTGGCAGTCCTTCGCAGTCGCTGTGTGCGTCAGACTATTAGTCATTTACATGTTATCACACATATAGATATATGGTGACGTTTACAGACGAGGTTTCCCGATATACAGTGTCCTTTCAGGGATGTAGATCTCAGTGCTAGAGCAACGTAGGTTGCTAATAGATGTCTCAGTCATCATCTCACCAAAATCAAGATAAGGCCATGTTGATTTGATTATATGGATGACCTCCGCGCGCGCATCAAGTTTCGTTCATTTCTAAGAAAAAAGTTTTTAAGCATACTGCAAAATTAGCAAATATGTGTCGTAAATTGAATAATGGTGGCCTTTAAAAAAGGCACTGGCGACGTGAGATTTATTTCAAATGGTAGGTAGGTCTTGTAATTGCCTTCGTCAAGAAGGGTATGTTTTCGTGGGCGTGCGTGTGTGTGTGAGTCTGTCAACAGTATAACTCGAGAAGGCTTAAATGGATTGTCTTCATATTTGGTAGGTGGGTAGGTATTGATGAGACCTAGAAGTGATAGGAATATGGGCCCCCTGGCGGCTCGTTATGGTACTGCAGCGGAACTTCCGGTTTTGATATATTTGGTAATATGTCACGTTCGTTTAGCGGATTTTGTAGACATACAGATCGGTTTTGTTTAAATATTTACAAGAGTAGATAAATGAAGAAACCGGTCGACGGATGGACCTTATTTGCATAATTTGTGAGGAAATGCTAGAATAGCCTTATTTATTAAGATAATGCTGTTATTGCCTGGTAAATTTGATCAACTGATATAATTCATGCAAATGAGGGGCTTATAAGGCGTTAAAAAAGAACGCCTCGGCGACGTGCTTCTCTTTTAAACACACACACATACACAAACACACACACACACACACACACACACACACACACACACACACACACACACACATATATATATATATATATATATATATATATATATATATATATATATTGCCCCCTAGTGGCTTCCCTTGTTACTGCAGCGGAACTTCCAGTTTTGATATTCGCCATCTGGACATGCTAGGGTCATGAATTTTAGATGGTAGTTCTTTTGTTCGGGAAGAAGTTATGTGAGTTCAGGCCCCCTAGCAGCTTGTTTTTGAACTGCAGCACGGTTTGTTTAAAAATCTTGAAGAGAGGATAACAAACAAACCGGTTGACGGATCGTCTTGATATTTGGTGTGTAGGTAGCTTAAGTGATGCTTGACATAATTAAATTACAATTATGCAAATTAGGATCTAGGTTGCATAAATAATGAGGAAATTTTTGAGGAAGTGCTAGAATAGCCTTATTTCTTAAGATATATAGACCATCGTTTGTTAGAGAATATGATCATCTGATATATAATTCATGCAAATGAGGGTCTTATAATTTGCATAATTAACGTGAAAAATGTATAACTAGTCAGTTTGAACGGTCGCCAATCAGGCCAGAGAGACATTCAAACGAATCCGAGATGACTGTGTTGGTCAGCCTTCCATCCTCCTGTAATTCCCCTGGGAGGAAAGGTGGACACTGCCATTGGCTAGCTATTGTTTCCATGGATACAGTAACTTGCCAGAAGTGGTCGTCTCCAAGATAATCTGATTTATTGCGTTAGTTAGAGCATGGCTATCCCTAGAAAGGGATAAATTCCAGCGTCCTGGCTGGCTGAGAAGAGAGTGGCTGGTTAGTGCACCCCATCCCCAAGGGAGAGAGGTGCATAACTAACTCACAAGTGTGCTACTATGTAGATATAATCACTAGAAATCCTGGCCCCTGATTGGCTGAGGGGACCTAGCAGTGCTCTAACTATAATTATTACATAGAGCCTTGTTCATTCCAAACTATTCTAATTGAAGCGCGAGGGCGCTCCTGACCTGGTTTCGCCTCCTTAAGAGGCGACACCTGGTCGGGAGCAGCCCTTGTGCTCCAATCACACACCTGGACATATCACCTGTCCAGGGAATCTTATATGTAGCCGTCAGAGCATGTTTTCCTCCCTTTCGACCTACGCCGGTGACTTTGGTCAGTGCTGGATAGAGAGCTTGTCGATCCCGTCACCGGCCGCCCAGCCAGGGCCCAGCCGCTAGCCCCGCCGGCTGGGGCCCCCGCCGGCTCCAGCTCAGCCTCCGCCGGCCCAGGTCCGCCGATACCTTCCCGGCCTCAGCCAGCGCACGCTCCGCATCCGCATCCGCCTCCGAAGTTGCCCGCACCCAGGCGCCTGCTTTGGCGCGGCATGGTTTAATAATAGCGTTCGCACTTTGTGTTTCATTGCCGTATTGTAAGCTTGTGTTTGTAAGGGTTGGGGACTGTGACAGTGGTGTGCAAAGGTGGATGGGTGTTCCCACCCCGTTTGGAGGGCCAACTGTAAACGTTGTATTTGGAAGGACATGAGAAAAGTGGAGGCGCGTTTCCACTGAGTTTTGTGGCCAAGTGTAAGCATTGTTTATAAAAGAAGTGAGAAGGGTGGATGAGTGTTCCCACCGAGTTTTGATGGCCAACTGTAAACGTTGTATCTGAAAAGAAGTGGCAAGGGTGGATGAGCGTCCCCACCGCGAGCTTTGTGGTAGAGTGTACGCGGTGGTGGTATAAGAAGTGAGAAGGGTGGATGAGTGTTCCCACCGAGTTTTACGGGCAAGTGTAACGTTGTTTGTGAAAGAACAGAAAGGGTGGATGAGTGTTCCCACCGAGTCTTCTGGCCAAGTGTACACGTTGTTTGTAAAAGAAGTGAGACGGGTGGATGAGTGTTCCCACCGAGTTTTGTGGCCAAGTGTAACGTTTTTAGTAATAGAACTGAAAGGGGGATGAGTGTTCCCTCCGAGTTTTACGGCCAAGTGTAACGTTGTTTGTGAAGGGAAGGGGAAAAGTGGATGGGTGTTCCCACTTCGTCTTTACGGACAGCTGCAAACGTATGTAAGTTTCACGAGTGGCAGAATGGTATTACTGCTTCTTCTTTCAGTCTATTGGCAATCTGACGCACCCACTCCTCTCAGCTCTGCTACAGGCGCCGGGGCGTTCCTAACAAAGCCCTCTACGTCGGTAGGCCCTTAACCAGGGGTTGGTTGCTTGTCCCAGGGTTGACCTTGGATGGGTTCGGATTTGCCGTTAGCATTGTTTGGGTTTAGCAGAGGTATTTTAGGGTTCTTCTTCTGTGCCCTTGGTAACCTGAATATTAAAAAGTACTTTAATAACGAAATGATCCTCGCCGAGAAGAGACAGTGGGGTTTTCCCGGCGGAAACATAATGGAACCTCCGCAGTTACAGCAGTCCGCGAGGAAAAGTTTCGGCAAATCTGATCCCGGGTCAGCCTTGGGACGACTTCGACCGTCCTTCCCCAAGTCTATGAGTCAGGAGCGGCTAGCATTTCGACTGTTTTGGAAGGTGAATTAGAGGGGGTCTTGCTCTATAGTTGGAGTGGATCGAACAAATGCCTGCGCTGCAAAATTTATTTATTTATTCTTTAATTCAGGCCATCTGGCCCATATCACATCAAGAACAGACAGACAAGACAGGCAAAAGGGTCGGTCATTGGGGACCAGAGGCTCTGAAAAGAAGGTTAGGTTTGGGACGGCAAGATGTATGGTACGGTGTGGGGGAAAAGGAAGAGGAATGTGATGTGGGTGGAGTTGGTCGGAGTGATAGAATCGAGAAGATGTACACGAAGGAGAGGCCACGTAGGACTTTTTGGCCCATACCTGAACCCTCCTCCGGAGCTCCACCCGAGGTCACTTGGGATAATGTACTATTCTAATTGAAGCGCGAGGGCGCTCCTGACCTGGTTTCGCCTCCTTAAGAGGCGACACCTGGTCGGGAGCAGCCCTCGTGCTCCAAAGTGCACACACCTGGACATTATCACCTGTCCAGGGAATCTTATATGTAGCCGTCAGAGCATGTTTTCCTCCCTTTCGACCTACGCCGGAGACGACGGGAATGTGGTGGATAGAGAGCGAATAAAAAGATAACAAGAGGACACGGGTCGGGGGGAGGGGGGCAGTGACGGAGGAAAGATAAGAACAGGCTGGAAAGTTTTGTTTTTGTTGTTGTTGTTGTTTTTTGTGTGTTTTCTTCTTCTTCTGGAAACCACACACCCACCCGCCCTGTTGGTCTATGTTCAGACCGATCGATGACCCTTCGGGCGGCACTCCGGACTTTTTGGCCCATACCTGAACCCTCCTCCGGAGCTCCACCCGAGGTCACTTGGGATAATGTACTTTAGCTAGCCACCTGGTCGCGAAGAGCCAGCTGTGGGGAAGGGCCTAAAGTCACGGACGGTTGAGTTTGGTGTTCCTCCTTGGTGTTACACAGACTGATTCCAAACTGATCAAGTACGAATCGGGTTGCGCCCAAGTTCCTGGGTTTCTCTTGCTTCAGACGCCGGCAGGGTTAACGATAAATTCTGTGACGATGTCCTTGTTCATTTCACACAGATCAACTACAGCTAGGTACGGGTCGCAATAAACTACCGTATTGGATTTCCTCAGGCTCAGATGACGGCTGCTTGCGTCATAACTTCAGTGAATACAAACTGCTGGCCGGCAGAGTGACTATACGCCTAAATACGGACTAGTTCTTTCACACTGTTCGCGTGCGATTCGGGACGGACCCACGTTAACGTTCTCTAGACTTCCTTTATTTCTCCATGATCAGTTTGAGAATTACGTCGTAATCGGATTTCTCCTGCTTAGACGCATTCAAAGTGAATGGTCAGCCATAATGGTCTACTCGCCCGATATGGAACTTATGCTATTATTTAGGTGGATCCGAATTAGCCTGTGTTTGCACAAGCTCTCGGCCGGGCAGGAGTAGTACTGATTTAAACTGCAGGTGCCGATGCGAAGTCGTGTGAGGAGAGCGCAGGTATACCAGAGCCCGAGGACCGTGACAAAATGTGGGGGAACTTATAACTAATTGTTTTTTTTGTACAGTGAAAGATTGAGGAGTCGAACAGCTTCTTTAAGACTATTCCAGTGATGTATTGCTGTATTGCATAAAGAATGAAAGGGTTTTGATATCAAGTTGTTGAGCAAAACGTTAGACGTAAATTTAATTTGTAGCGAAGATTGTAAGATGTAGAAACAGAAACTTCGTGAGGGATCAGGTCCTTATGATCATTGAGTGAACCTGTCGACGATCAGAAAGTCTCTCCCAGCCTGGTTCAGCAAGGAGCGAGTTAAGGACCCTCTTACTGCCCCTGATAAGTGCACAGTCGTATATTGTACTGTCTCGTTCTATCTAGACGTGGTGAATCATGTAAAGTGCATCCATGCCATGTGATGTCTACACATTTAGGGAGAGGACGAATATTACGCAATCGAGGTAATCTGAATTTGAGTTTGTTAAGTGTGATCACTTATTTGGATGCCTTCATGTTTTATTTGGAGCAATCATGTTTCCCAAGACAAAGTGGACGTGAGGAACGTTCCTACGTGCCTGTGGACTCTTATAGATCCAATGACACAATTATCAAATAAAAGGGGGAGAGTCTGGTCAGGAGAATTTCTCTGAAAAACACATTTCTTCAGTTAAGAGCATTGGGCAGAAAGCACATACGTGTAATGTGCTTATAAGGCCATAGCAAGTAAATTTTATGGATGACATCCTCCGGAGACTCCAAAATTAATGCGAGAGGGCGAAAAAAAAAACAAGGCAGACAAAAAAAACAAGATTCCTACATTTTCAGATTTTGAGATCGTAAACCTTGTTGAACAAGAATTTAGGCGGTAAAACATGATATCATACTCAACAGGTCTTCTGTCGCTGTATTCAACAGTATTACCTGTCCTTGCAGATGTGTCTTTATTAAATAGAACAAAAAAGAGCTTGCTGTACCATCTTCAAGGTAGATACTACACTGGGTATTCATTTGTAATGGAACACCCTGGACTGTCAACACTTGCCATCAAACACGAGGAATTGCGCCTCAAGTTTGCTGGATCCCTGGTGGTCTCTGAGTTTAGAGACTGGCTACCAGGCAGAACACAGGGCTCAATCACTGACAGAGTGACTCATAAACCGAACTGTCTGGAAGCCATACTCTACCTATATTGTGCCAACTGTTACAACACCGATTTGTCTCTGAAACAACTTTGAAAAAAGAAGTGACTAAATAAAATTTTCAATTATTGTACAAATGGTTCTGATTCAGTGGCAACATCACATATAAAATTAATAAAATACAACATTGTATCAAAGTAAAAATAAAAGAATCAATCAGAGCCTTGTCTTGCAGATGGACGTTCATGACATATTTGCCCTTTTTTGGCATGTTGACCACCGTCGGAGGGCAACAAAATTTCTTTCTTTTTTTCTGAAATCAGGCGAAAATCAATGCGCGCGAGGATGTCATCCATAAAATTTACTTGCTGTGGCCTAAGGATACTAGTACTTTGCTCATAAAACATAAAGAACATAATCAAAAAGTCGGAGTGTAGTACAGTGGACAAAAAAAACGAAAACTGGCATTTTATTTAAATACAACCTTTAGCATCGACGTCATGTCAGCGCCCCCACCCCCGTGTACACTATATGACATCCAGTAGGTTCTAGCGGGGACCAATTAGATGGCTGCTGGCGGGTCACCGGCCGTCACTAACAATTAGCCAATAACGGCCGAGTTGTAGGCTATTCGCACCCTTAGTTTTATGTAAATGCCATGAACACAAACCAAGTAATTGTCTGTCGTTTTACATCTTCTCTGCAGCACTTCCTCTGTCAGTTTGAAAAGTTTACTTTGATGGCAAAACCGGAATAAAACTATTATGGAGATAAAAATTTAGACCTTCTTTCCTGAATGGTGCTGCACTTGCGCAAATAGAGCGATCACTACCGACGCTGAAAGGAACACGGGAACCGACGAAGCTGAAGTTTGTTGAGTGGACCCAGCATTTCTCTCTCACTAAGAGCTTTCCACGAGCCGGGTACAAAATGGAACCAATCCCAAACTCATCAGAGCAAGGACATGTCCTTGTTCAGAGTGAGGATTTCGTGGCTCACTTTGAGGCCCCGAATCACTGAATTCCGCGAAGAGATTGAACACATTTTTCCAAAAATGCCGCTTTACATGTTCAAGGTCCACAGCGTCCACGCGCGCGCTCGGACTCATAGTTAAAAATCTTCGCTGAAACCAATAATGAGATCAATGCTTTGTAGGCGCCGATATGAGCCACCGATATCAGCCGCCGATAACTTTATCATTGCCGTGTGTCACGGAGTAGATGAAGTAATTATAGTAACGGTTGATTGATAACACTGATCTTTATTTTAATTAACACTGAGGTTCCTTCCCTCTAACAACAACTCTGGTCTCATTCCAGGGACTTGTTTACTCATTATCAACTTGAAAGTGTCCCCTAATCTGTGTTAACTTGACCTAGAAGAAGGGACTATTTCCTTATTTAGTTATATTTCCTTGGCCAAAGTCAGGTGGCTTGGGATATACGTGTGATCTTAGCGTTCCATGAATTAACCCCTCACGTCCTCAAGTGTCCTTAAGTGTCCTTGATTGTCCTTGAAGTTGAGTAACCTGGTCCTTTGATTGGACCCCTAAGGTCCTCCACCTGTGAGTTAGTCGGGGCCTGGCTGTGCCCAGGAGAGGTCACGTCTTGATGTTTCTCCAATAAACTAATACAGAACTTTTCTCAAGTTCTTTTCGTCACCGGTCCTTTATTTGTGCGCGATGCTGGATGGAGCACCGTACTATAACTGGAGAGAAGCACGTGCAGGACTTTATTTGTTGGAGGTTGTAGTTGGTGTAACATTACGTAGTGCTACAAACTGTATTAAAAGTGGGGAGCTACGGTTTCATTGCGTTATCAAATAAAATGTCATCTACTGTACCTACTCTCAAAACACATGCTGCAAACTACAGTAATTGAAGCCCTACGAAAATTATCTTTGCCGTGCAGAACAATGGGTGTGAAATACTTGTTTTTGCCCCTTGCATGCCACCATATTGACTCATTCGATGAAGTTGATGGTCATCAAGTTCGGACCCTCTTTTGTTATCTCCATGAAAAATGGAGATATTGTTTTGGGTCTGTGTGTCTGTGTGTCTGTGTGTGTGTGTGTGTGTGTGTGTGTGTGTGTGTGTGTGTGTTTCCGCCAATTACTGGTGAGCATAACTTAAGAACGCCTTTATGGATGGTGATGATATCTGGTATGTAGGTAGGTCTTAGGAAGACAAAGGTCAAGGTCAAATCTGGGCCTCCTGGTGGCTGACCTTGGTACTGCATCAGAACTTCCGGTTTTTGTATCTTTTGTCCTGAACATGCTATGGTCTTGATTTTGCATAATTAATCTGAAACTTCTATGATTCCTTAGTGGTAAATGATGGGAATTTCATACTTGTGACATGTGTAAGTTAGTTAAAAGTTTACAACACCATACATATATTATGTTAATATACAGGTCATTTGCATAATTTATGATAACATGTTGAAATTGGACTTTTACATCAAATATATGTAATTTGTGTAAAAGAAACCATATTTCATGGAGATATGAGGTCTCCGAATTCTTGTTAGCAATGTTGTCCTTGGGCGCGGCGCCATCCTCGACGCCCTCCCTGGCATTAGGAATGTGGCTGGAGGCGTCAGTAACGACGTCAGCAAGTTCAGACGCTCTTTTAGTAACGGGAGGGGTCCTAATTCCGACTTATGTTCCATGCAAACGCACAGACCTTTAGTAATAGTTTGTCTGACCAAAAATCCGCGCAACATGAGCTTTAATATTGACAGACAAAGGTAACAACGATTACAGCTGCACAGCTGTGTATTTCAATTCAGTGCGGCGCCTTGCACCCAAGCGTAATGGTTCGCGAAACTTACGGCAGTTTTTTTGTCATTTTGCCGGTGGAATGTTCTATCGTAATAGGGGTGCCCTAATTCCGACCTAGTAAACACTGAGTGCGATCTGCGTGAGAGCGTTTAGTAGTTTGAAATACAGAAATTCTGACTAAAACACTCTACAACTGTTTTCTGTCCCAAACAAGATGGTATCAGTCGTAACTATTGCATTGATTACACTGAGTGATTTAACATAGTTGAGGGCGCCATATTCCATCGCTCGTCAACCCCCAAAGAAGTGTCGGTCGAATTCAAACAGATTTTTTACTCGTCTGTTGTCGGAGCGTCCGAACTGGAAAAACGTTGTGAGCTTACCGTTATCAACACAAAAACTTTGTCCATTCATGTGGGTATTTATAGGCACATGCACCCATGCATAACGCCGCTACAATGATTTTTCCAACTAGTCCGGAATTAGGGGTAGGTCGAAATTAGGGCACCCCCGTTACTATTGTTGTCGTTGGCCGCAGCATCATTCTGGCGCAGGAAATTATTAACTTTTGTTACATGACGACACACGGCATGAATACATGTGCATTTTCTCTGGAAATGTCTGCGAATTTCACGGGAAGACACAAGAAAAGTTGAACATTGGGTTTTTAGTTGAAAATCACGCGAGGTTCCGAAACCCTTCCGAAAAGCCAAATCGTAATTCGCGGGAAGCGATTTCTACCGAGTGTACTCCGAAAATTGCTTAAGTAAGACATGACGTAATGCTCCCGCATGATTGGTCAATTAATGGTGAGTATTATGGGCTGCCGGAACCCGGAAGTGCTGCTTCCTAAGGATATCGATAGTGTTCTTGGATAGATCGAGAAGGATGGTTTCAGAATTTTCCAATTGTCCCGAAACGTAACAAAATCTACTTCCATTTGACATGGGGACGATGGTAACGAACACCTAAAACATACATTCGCTTACTGCGCGCGGACATGAGAAACTAGGTCACCGCCAAGCTTGACCTCTTCACCGGGTCAGTGGCCTCTCTGACGGGTATTTCTGCTGTGTCAGGAGAACTCCAGGACACTGGGTTTTCTCATCTTAATATTACAATTAATATAATCAAGGATATTAGGTATTCACCAATCAATGGTCCCAGACGATTAGAACGCCCCTCGCAGAATGTCTAATACTGTTGATTGATGTAAGTTCCGAGTTTAAAACCAGTACGCCTGGACTCGGGAGCTCACAATGTGGGGGAAAGTCACGTTGTTATACCCTCCCGGACGCTCCGCGCTCTGGTTCCGGGGTCAACCGCCCGGGCACGCTCCACTCGTCGGCGGAGCATCACTCACAGCACCGAGGAATTTCCGGGGGGCTCCAGGTGATATGGTCACCAGACTAGACAGGGGAAGCCAGCCGGTGTTCCGGGAGATATGGGGGCGCCGGGAAATTTGGGGTCACTTCCATATATGGCAGAAGGGGGCGCGGCCTAAAAACTACGAAGGCCCAAAGCAACAATGTCGTGTCTTTCATTCAATGCCCATTACACAATGTCGTATCTTCCATTCAATGCCCATTATGTTAGATCAAGGAGATCTCTTTTGAACATCCTTGGTTAGATTCATCTAGCAGTATATTTCATAATAAAACAGTAACCATTGTACACGTTGTCTTTTTGAATCTCCTTGTTCTCATCAAATGTTCTATAGTATTCGTTCAAAAAGGAATTCAAGGGACCCGCTTACCGCTAAGCTAGCAACTTTGAGCCAGCAACATAATATTTGAGTTATTTTAAAAGATCGTGTTGTCGTTTTTCATCCCTTTAGTGTCTTTTATAAGGGGGGACTATCAATTGAAATGGGGGTACCCAAATATCCCGGGATTTTTGGTCCCCCCTTATAAAAGACACTAAAGTTATGAATTAAGACAACACATGGATGCCAACCTTTGAACACGACTCAAAATGTTCTGTTAGTGTCTCAAAAGTGCCAAGTTAGCAGTAAATAAATTGATTTGACAAGATATTAGCAGTTCTAATGGGGGGACCCAAATATCCCGGGTCCCAAATTTCCCGGGATTTTTGGTCCCCCTTTATGAAAGACAATAAAGTGATGAAATATGACAGTATGTTGGGTGCAAACCTTTGAACGCGACTCAAAATGTTCTGTTGATGTCTCAAAAATGTCAGGTAAGCAGTAAAAACGTGATTTTGAGAAGAGAATGTTAGTTCTAATGGGGGGACCCAAATATCCCGGGTCCCAAATTTCCCGGGATTTTTGGTCCCCCTCATGAAAGACACTAAAGTTATGAATTAGGACAATACATGGATGCCAACCTTTGAACACGACTCAAAATGTTCTGTTAGTGTCTCAAAAGTGCCAAGTTAGCAGTAAATAAATTGATTTTGACAAGATATTAGCAGTTCTAATGGGGGGACCGAAATATCCCGGGTCCCAAATTTCTCGGGATTTTTGGTCCCCCTCATGAAAGACACTAAAGTTATGAATTAGGACAATACATGGATGCCAACCTTTGAACACGACTCAAAATGTTCTGTTAGTGTCTCAAAAGTGCCAAGTTAGCAGTAAATAAATTGATTTTGACAAGATATTAGCAGTTCTAATGGGGGGACCCAAATATCCCGGGTTCCAAATTTCCCGGGATTTTTGGTCCCCCCTTAATAAAGACACTAAGATGATAAAATATGACAGTATGTTGGGTGCAAACCTTTGAACGCGACTCAAAATGTTCTGTTGATGTCTCAAAAATGTCAGGTAAACAGTAAAAACGTGATTTCGAGAAGAGAATGTTAGTTCTAATGGGGGGGACCCAAATATCCCGGGTCCCAAATTTCCCGGGATTTTTTGTCCCCCCTTATAAAAGACACTAAAGTGATGAAATATGACAGCATGTTGGGTGCAAACCTTTTACCACGACTCAAAATGTTCTGTTGATGTCTAAAAAATGTCAGATAAGCAGTAAAAACGTGATTTTGAGTAGAGAATGTTAGTTCTAATGGGGGGACCCAAATATCCCGGGTCCCAAATTTCCCGGGATTTTTGGTCCCCCTCATGAAAGACACTAAAGTTATGAATTAGGACAATACATGGATGCCAACCTTTGAACACGACTCAAAATGTTCTGTTAGTGTCTCAAAAGTGCCAAGTTAGCAGTATATAAATTGATTTTGACAAGATATTAGCAGTTCTAATGGGGGGACCCAAATATCCCGGGTCCCAAATTTCCCGGGATTTTTGGTCCCCCCTTATGAAAGACACTAAAGTGATGAAATATGACAGCATGTTGGGTGCAAACCTTTTACCACGACTCAAAATGTTCTGTTGATGTCTAAAAAATGTCAGATAAGCAGTAAAAACGTGATTTTGAGTAGAGAATGTTAGTTCTAATGGGGGGACCCAAATATCCCGGGTCCCAAATTTCCCGGGATTTTTGGTCCCCCTCATGAAAGACACTAAAGTTATGAATTAGGACAATACATGGATGCCAACCTGTGAACACGACTCAAAATGTTCTGTTAGTGTCTCAAAAGTGCCAAGTTAGCAGTAAATAAATTGATTTTGACAAGATATTAGCAGTTCTAATGGGGGGACCCAAATATCCCGGGTCCCAAATTTCCCGGGATTTTTGGTCCCCCTTTATGAAAGACACTAAAGTGATGAAATATGACAGCATGTTGGGTGCAAACCTTTAACCACGACTCAAAATGTTCTGTTGATGTCTCAAAAATGTCAGGTAAGCAGTAAAAGCGTGATATAGAGAAGAGAATGTTAGTTCTAACGGGGGGACCCAAATATCCCGGGTTCCAAATTTCCCGCGATTTTTGGTCCCCATGTTATGACCATTGGTGGGGGACCCAAATATCCCGGGTTCCTTTCCCGGGATTTTCGGTTCCCATCTTATGAAAGCGATGAAATATATGACAGCATGTTGGATGCCAACCTTTGAACACGACTCAAAATGTTCTGTCGGTGTCTCATATTTGTCAAGTTTGCAGTAAGTAAGTAAAGGGTGTTAAGAAAAAACTGAAATGAAAAACATTAAAGAAATTATGAAAGACATTAAAGTGATGAAATAGGACAACACATGGATGCGAACCTTTTACCACGACTTAAAATGTTCTGTTGGTGTCTCAAAAATGTCAAATTAGCAGTTAATAAATTTCGGTCCCCTGTTATGACCAATGGTGGGGTACCCAAATATCCCGGGTTCCTGTCTCAAAAATGTCAAATTAGCAGTTAATAAATTTCGGTCCCCTGTTATGACCAATGGTGGGATACCCAAATATCCCGGCTTCCTTTCCTGTGAATTAAAGTGATGACATACGACAGCATTTTCGATGCCAACCTTTATAATTGATCTCAACTTAAAATGTTATGTTACTGGCTGAAAGTTTAGCAGCAAGTACAATGTAAATTGATGTTGAGAAGAGATTGTCAATTCAAATGGGGGTACCCAAATATCACGGCTTCCTTTCCCGGGATAATTAGTCCCCCCTTATAAAAGACACTAAAGGGATGAAAAACGACAACACGATCTTTTAACATAACTCAAATATTATGTTGCTGGCTCAAAGTTGCTAGCTTAGCGGTAAGCTAGCGGGTCCCTTGAATTCCTTTTTGAACGAATACTATAGAACATTTGATGAGAAACGACAACGTGTACAATGGTTACTGTTTTATTATGAAATATACTGCTAGATGAATCTAACATAATGGTTACTGTTTTATTATGAAATATACTGCTAGATGAATCTAACATAATGGGCATTGAATGGAAGACACACATTGTTGCTTTGGGCCTTCGTAGTTTTTAGGCCGCGCCCCCTTCTGCCATATATGGAAGTGACCCCAAATTTCCCGGCGCCCCCATATCTCCCGGAACACCGGCTTGACGGCCAGCGCGGATTTTTACTACTAAGGTAAGGCGTGTAACATTACCTCTGACTTGGAACATTTTATACACTTTTTGCGTGCTGCTGCTTCAGTAAGATAGGGGCTTAAGGCAAGGAAAGTGTTATTTCCGATTACTTTCCTTAGAAAATAAGGTCGGTAGGTAAGAATTCTTTTTTCTTCTTTTTTTTTACATTTCGGCCGAAGATCCAACAAATACTGTTTAACTATGTAAAAATGAAATGCATCAGGACATAATATTCTAATTGTACCAGCGCACAAGCTAATGATGAACTGAACAGGTAAGTAAAATGTACTGGATAAAATGTTGTTGGAATATGAAGATTTTAAATGGAAAAATCAGGAGTAGGGCACTGTAGATCGAATTGCACACACCCCATGTATAATACATCCTTTTCTAACGACGTCTGTCAAAAAAGACGCCTTTCAGATGATCACTCGGACCCCTAAGTTATCGCGGCATAACTTCGAATTAATTTGTCAATATAAACATGTATGGTGCACAAGTTAGAACTTCATTCTTCTTCGCTCTTGTTATTTCATTTTGTGAATTTGAGAATTTATTTTCTTGTTCGACTATACGTAATGCATGAGGTGATGATAATAATCTACGCTGTTTTAATTAAATCGAGATTTCGTAGCCTATGTAAGTATATTATTCCTGTTTTCTTAGTCGCAATCTTTTTGGATTGTTGATTAGTTTCGCAAGGCATCAAATATGTTTTTGCTCTCGTCTATGATATTATGTATGCATTACTAGTTTATTTGTTTGTAAACGCGTTGTGTTTACAAATGTAATGCAACATGTATGTTAGTTGCATGTACTATGCTATTGTAAGAGGCTACCGTATTATTGTACTTCCCCTCTTACAATGGTGCCCACATAACAGCTGTTCTTTATTTCATTTAGGTGTGTAGATTAGTTTGGTCAGTAAGCGTTTCGTCGACCGTGTCTCATTGTGTCAGCTTGTGTTTTGACATTGTATGCTTTGGTGTTGGGGTACGCCGTCACCCGTGGGGCCCATTATCAATTTTTTTTACTGATCCGATCGATCTTTATGACATATTGATGGCCAATAAGCAAGCATAGGTTTTAAAGTTGCTTCTGGCCGTTTACCACACCTGTTATCTTTCATCATGTGAGAAGACATTGGACTTATGTTTACGTAAAGTTACAGCCATGCAATTGACATGTTCCACCGTGAGTTTCTGGAGCCCCTTACATATCTTTGGAGTTACTCTGAGATATATTTGTAAATGAAAAGGCAAATCAATTTGTTTCTTGGTGAACGGCTGAATTTTATTCATGCGTTTTTTTTCTCTTTGTGTCCGCAGGCTACGCCATGCCCATGGCCACCCTCGGGCTACAGGAGAAATTCACTGGTGAGACGGACTAACAGTCCGTTTACAGCCGGGACAAAACTCGGTGGCCGCTGTCCTTGGAATAACGTAAAACCGATGGCTTACAGCGGTAAGTCCACACAATGTACTTGTCGTTTCTGTTGATCTGTTGAAACTTGTAGTTTATAATGTGTCATTGTAACAATCTTTCTTGATAAATGACTTTTAGCCTTTGTTTATTTCTGATGTGCGCTCCATTGCGTTCTGTAAAATTTATCAGCTCATACATGAATTTATACTTAACAAGACCCTAAATCTTTTTATACAGAAGGAGTGCATAGCTACGCAAAAAATTGTAACAGAGGCAGATTAATGGCATTGATTTATTTTTTTGTGTTCGTTTCTCACTTGGTGCCCCTAGGTGAACTTCGCCATGTCCACCCTCAGACTACAGAAGGGATTCACTGACCTGCACGGACCCCGGTCGTGGAAGAATTGGATACCGGTGTACATGTATCAATTACATTCATCCAAGAAAAACAAACGTTGAATGCTGCAGCATCGTGAATGCAAAAAAAAAGAAAAGAAGAAGAATAAAATGGCACACAAAACACCACACAAAACACCACATAGTAAGGCTATGCAAAAACGAAACAGCATCATGTAGTCACAATTAATTGCCTTAAAGTGTCTCCCGTACCCAACGTAAGGGAAACCTTGTCTCCACGTCCTCTCTTTATCCCTGATGTGTTAACTATAGGCTTCACAAAGCGACATCTAAAAGAGCCTGAATCACCCATATGTCCGAGCAAATCATTCTCATTCTTTATTGCAAGAAGATGTAACTAATCACAATCATCGACAAACAGCTGTGAAATTTTAGTCTTTATTAGTATACAGAAAACTTATTTGAAATGCATGTATCGCACAAAAAGCTATCGTAGTGCGTACAAACGACCGCATTTTAGCTCCAAGCCAACCATTAGATTATGGTTCCTATCTGTTATGTGCAAAGGCCGTTCCAGCAAAATGTTGACAAAAATGAATTCCCTAGGGAATGCATTCGTGGAAATTTTAGAATATTTTCAACTCAATCGCAGTACTATACCAACGGCTCCGCCCCTGAGGCGTCGCCAAAAAAAAAATCGGAAAACGGATACTAATGTCGTAGAACGCCAAAGTCAATTCCAAGGTCTTAGGGCCCTGTCACACTTCTGCGTATCGTCATTGCGTATGAGTTGCGTACAGACATTTCTGCCGTACGCATGATACGCACAATTACTGTGACGCACATGTAGCGTATAAGTAACGAATTCAGCGCATAAATTGCGTATGATTTCCGTATGCAGTGCGCAACACTAGTTGTCTTGCTGCGAATGGTAGCGAATGTGGTACGCATGCCGAGCGTATTTCGGACGCACACAACTTATGCCCACCGCATTCCTAACGCACATCCGACGAATGCCAAGCGTATTGCAGGTGTATTCCCTACTTATTCTTGCTGTTAGGCCACAGCAAGTAAATTTTATGGATGACATCCTCCCCAGACTCCAAATCTAATGCGAGAGGGCGAAAAAAAAACAAGGCAGGCAAAAAAACAACAAGATTTCTACATTTTTAAATTTTGAGATCGTTAACCTTGTTAAACAAGAATTGTGGCGACAAAACATGATATCACAAACCAACAGGTCTTTTATACCTTTATCTAACAGTATTACGTGTCCTTGCACATGTGTATAAATCTCAATTAACAAGAGCAATTGTAGAAAAGAGCCTGTACCATCATAGGTAGCTACTACACTGGGTAATTGTTTCCAATGGAACAACTTAAACTGTCAACGATTGCCATCAAACGTAAGTAATTGTGCCCCATTAAGTTTGTTGGATCCCCGATCATGAAGGTCTCTGAGATTAGACACTGCCTACCGGAAATTGGGGCTCAATAACTGACAGAGTTCATTCATAATCTGAACTGTCCAGAAAGCCATACTCTACTTATATTGTGCCAACTATTACAACATCAATTTGTCTCTGAACCAACTTTGAAAAAAATGAATTATAAAATAAAATCTTTCAATCTTTGTGGTTTTGATTCATTGGCAACATCACTTATAACACTGTGTCAAAGTAAAAGTGAAATACTAAACAATAAATCAGAGCCTTGCCTTGCCCATGGCCGTTTATGACATATTTTTGGCTTGTTGACCACAGTTGGTTGGCATCAAAATTTCTTGTTTTTTTTTCCGAAATCGGGCGAAAATCAATGCGCGCGCGGATGTCATCCATAAATCATCCTGTGGCCTTATTATTATTATTCACAGTCCTTCTCATCATAGGCCGCCCCAAACGGGGACCAACTTTACCCGTCCCGGCTGTATGTTTGTTTCCACTTCGCCCAAGCCCTGGCCATGCCTATAATATATTGTCAGGTAAATTAAATACCCGTACCCGTATACAAACATAACAGTTAGTGTAAACGACCTAATAATTTGGAGATGTCAATAAATACCCTCTTTTAATAATTTGAAATCAATAAAAATACTGCATACTTTCAATACAAACAATTTACAATTACGCCCACGTGTATACACTAAGAGTACTTATATGGTATACATGGTCTACGAACACTATACAGTCTACGTACACTACAAGCTGGTGATTTATGACTGTCATTTCCTGTATTTACAGCCAGAGTTCAAAGTGTCTACTGTCACAAGTCCACCATCTTTAGATATTTCAGGACATTGTGTTTATATGCACCCATACTTTTTATATTCCTATTTATAAGCAATTTTGTACTGACCTATGGACACTACACATTTTCTCGGACAAACAACCCAAAGTACAAGAAAGACAAATATTTTGTGTAACATATAGATACCATGTATAACATACAAAATGGCGAGTTCTAGCACCATTTTGGTGGAATACAATAAAATATTTTGCTATAAAAATGCCTTTTTGATAACTGGCAATACATTATCATCTAGTTTTCAGCAAAAGATGCTAGAAAAAGCCAATGGTACTCAACTCTTTTTATGGGTCACAACTTACTTAAAAATGCTTCAGGAGGTCTGTTTACCCTGGAGGCTAGAGAAGCAGGAGCACCCCAGTACGCAATCTGTACGCTGTCTTTGCGCTTATCATAAGTTACAAATACGTAGAACGCGCTTTTCGGTTGCAACACGAACGGTACTAAAGCGCTGCAAGTACGCCATGTATTCGTCCTATGTACGTGGCTCATGCACAGGTGCAGATCCAGGTGCAGTTCAGCGTATAAACCGCGTATCTCATACGAACACCTCGCGTACTCGTACCGTGTTCGACCGATGCATTGCGTATTTATAACGTATGACCTGCGTACCAGCGTACGCAGCATAGTTTTGGGCGTGCTCAAAACTACAATGCGTACTGAGTCGTCCTGTGCGTGTGCTGTGCGTATGCTGACGTACATAAAACTTACATAAAACGACTGAGATGCAAATGACATGCGTATTGTGCGTACGGCTGCGTATGGAAGAATAGTCCGTACGCAGCTCATACGCATGACGATACGCACAAGTGTGACAGGGCCCTAAGAAGATGTGCAAGAACAACAAGCAGCTATAGGCGACAACTCTCCGTGAAGTTTTATATATTTGCAGACTGGGAACACTAGCGACGTAAACAGTGTATGAGCACTCGTTGCCGCTATCAACGGTACGCGCCCGACCTGACACACTGCGCCGGCCGACAACATTTCAAAGACAATATAGACAAGCATGATGTTTTTTTTTTTAAACACAGGCGACGATTTTTTATGTTTATCTATTCTGTTCTTGGTAAATCGTTCTTTTCAAGTAGGTACACATGTAACTTATCAAAAAACAGACTTTCTGCTAAAGTACGAGGAAAGCCGCCAGGGGTCCAAATGAGCTCAAGTAAGGCCCTGAAGAAAATGAGAGTCGGTAGGTAGGGATTCACTTTTTTTTTTAATTTTAATTTTTACTTTTTTTAGATTTTTAATTTGTGATCCAACTTATACAGTTAATATAACATGGAAATGTATTCAGTGCACTTGTATCTTCAACACTATATTTAATTTTGCCCCTAGATATAGTGAAATGCGGTGCTGGATTTAATTTATTTTGCTATCGGGCCTCTACCGACATAAGAGAACCTGCAGTTTCACCAATGTCGATAGAGAGAGTATTCTCTCGCGCATTTTTGCGAGATCTAGCGAGACTTCGCAGGAATCAAGATAGCTGCTAATTTTTGTCCATGTTTGGGTGTAATTGGGTGTCCAGAACAACGTAACATGACTGGAACCGACGTAATATGCCTGCAGTGTGAACATGTGAGGTGGAAGTGATACATAGGCCCTGTTCAAACCAAGTCGCTCAAAGCGCTTTCGATGTGGTTTGCACGGATTCAGGATTCATGTGGCTCCATCTGAACGCGCATTGAAAGCGCCTCGATCCCAAACCACATCTGGAGGTAGTTTCGAACCGCCTTGACTGGATCGCGATTGGCGTCTGAACGCAATGTGGTTTCACCGGTTTACTGTGCATATTGACTACTCTCCAATCAGAGGTTTGGGTTTTGGCTAAATAAGCCTAAAAACACGCCAAAAATAAGCCGAAAACCAAAACCTCTGTTTGGAGAGTACATATTGACCCGGTCATGGATTACGGGTTGATAGTTCTGTATTTATATGCAATGCCAAAATCTACGTGGCAGCAAGTTAAAGAGCAGTAATGCCCGAATAATGTGCCCATTCTAGGACGAGCGTCACTGCCCCTGGCAGGACCACGTCGGCATTCGGCCCAGGTACGCTGGGAGGGGGGCACCAGCTCAATTTCAATTTTATTAAAACAGTCAACATAGCAGGGGTACGTAGTACTCCTGAATTGTGCGGACTTTACATACTAGTAATTGCAAGGAACGCACATGGCAATTACATACAGACGTGGTACATAAAACACAAGGACACTAGGTCTGCATTTGGCTATTGTACAATCTAATTGTGCAGTGGAGGAACGAGTTGAACAGTCTGTTAGTCCGTGCCTTGGGCACTGTGATTCCCCCAGAGTTTCTCAACCACCTCCCTGTGCTATCCGACCTGGCTCCCGGTACCAAATCATGTAGTGGGTGGTCAGGGCTGAGCATACTCTTGAGCAGCTTGACCGCCGCAAGTTCACGTCTTTCTCGGAGCTAACAGGCCGTTGACCTCTGGCATTGATAACACGCTACCTTGCGTGTTTTCATCAAACAACAATGAAAACCAGGTCAGGAGCGCCCTCGCGCCTCAATTAGAATTGATAGTAAGGGATCTACAGTGTTTGGGCCAAGTTACGTAATCAAACTCGGCAGTTCTACCTGCCGCACTGCCTCCCTCCGGGCTTTCATGCATGGAACATGCAACAACTTAAAACTCTGGAAAAACAACAGACTTAAGACGAAGCAATTTTAATTTTTTTTTTTTAATTTTGCCGGCAGAGTCAGGTAAGAAAACTGTTACATGTATTTATCAAAGGACCCCTTTTAAAGGCTTTTTGCTGAGTAAAAATATTTGCAAAATATCATATGGAACATATGAAAACCCAGCGGCAGAACGTACTGCACCTGCGCGAAACCCGTAATGTATTGTGCATAGCACTTTGGCAGAACGTCTCATATAAGGTTGTATTAGAGCATATAAGGTTGACAGCCTGTCTGTAGTTTTCAGATGTTGTAAAGGAAAAGGTATCGTCTGCAACAGGCAAAATTTCCATGCAATGTTGACCAAACATCAAACGGAAAAAATCAGGGTTTTGCGCAGGCGCAGTACGTTCTGCCGACGTGCTTGAAAACCCAGTCTGTCTCCCTAAGTTTTCATCCAATCAGGATGAAGCTTGCAGATTATAGTAGGAAATTCCTAAATGATTACCCTTTGAAATGTTTGGCATTTCCTCTTAAAATTAAATTTTAAGTCCTGAGGTACAAGTATGATAAACACACTCACACATTCGGTATCTTGAAGCAGCCTTTATTGTGTAATTCAGCTTTTCTTACTATTTGTGAAAAAATAGCCCCGATCGGTGGGTCTTGCCTTGGTGGAATTAGTTGCCACAGTTCCAGTTATCAGTACGAAAAGGCAGTTTAACTGGGCAGGATAGTTTGGCCACACCAATTTAATCAATTGGTTCTCAGATTTGCCAACTTTTCTTTTCTGAAAAAATTCAGGTTCTGAATCAACTCCAAA
Organism: Branchiostoma floridae x Branchiostoma japonicum; assembly: GCA_013266295.2. Lineage (NCBI taxonomy): Eukaryota > Metazoa > Chordata > Leptocardii > Amphioxiformes > Branchiostomatidae > Branchiostoma > Branchiostoma floridae x Branchiostoma japonicum. The sequence goes on along the minus strand of CM023834.1, from coordinate 26,178,758 downwards.
ATACTATTTTGGCCCCAACAGTTGAAGAAAGTCCTTGTCTTCCTAGTTGTTAGTTTTTCAATCTATCAATGCAGTGGTTTGATTAAAAGTTTAAAATTCATTGCTTGAATTATAAACCAGCCTGCTATGTTGACTTCACGGCTCCTTTCTTAGCATTTGGTACTATCATAGGATCACATTTTCTCTAACAAAATCCGAGAACCAACAAATTAAATTGGTGTGGCCTTAGGCGGGTTCAACTAGTAGGGTTCAACAACTTGGCAGGATAGTTAGGCAGTTTAACAACATACTGTATAGTTAGGCAGTTTAACAACATACTGTATAGTTAGGCAGTTTAACAATGTACTGTATAGTTAGGCAGTTTAACTGTATAGTTAGGCAATAAATGACCCTCTGTATAGGTAGGCAGCTTCACAGGTAAATACAGTTTTATCCACTCTGCTACAGAATTCTGGCATTAGTAGTGACTTTTCTGCAGCAAGTTTTCCTAACATTAAATACATCAGTGGCACTGCAGCAGGCCTGAATCCATTGTCTCTGCTGTTTCACAAAATCTTCACCGTTATGGGTAAATCAACCCCATTTCCTTAAAATACATAGTAAAAAAAACCTTGCTGACCTGCCGTTGGAAGGAGCTTATTTACAAAACGTTACATTTCAAACATCATAGATAGTCTGTACGTCGGCTTTAGTTCATACTTTCCTGGATTATAATAAAAGAAAATACTGACATATACAAATTCACATTACAATAACTCATCCACGACTTATTGCAATTCTGCCACACCCCTTCACAAACTTGGTACAGTCCACCTCACAGGTGAGCATGGCAGCAAGAAGACCTCTGACTGGAGCACCCATCACTCCAGTGTTACCATAGCAACATATGCATTGCCATGGTGACTGTCACCATGGCAATTCCTACTGTGTTTGTTTCAGTTGAGTATAAAAAAGCTGCTCAACAAAGTTTCTCACAAAACTAAATAAGGAGATTAAAATTTCCCTTCGAAACATGGTCAAGTTCACACGATTCTGAACAGTCATCTGTGGTGTGAAACAAAACAAAAAATACCCCAAATTTGCATTTCCTTGCCAAAGACACTGGTCTGTGCTGCAACAATATTGCAGGCAGAAAGTTTCAGGAAATTTTACAGTGAGGGGAGTGTGGACATGGCAGGATACTATTGAGCCTGTGGCAACAACATTCTACAGAACTGAGCCTGTGGTAACAGCATTCTACAGAACTGCAGAGTGGCAACAACATTCTACAGAACTGAGCCTGTGGTAACAACATTCTACAGAACTGAGCCTGTGGTAACAACATTCTACAGAACTGAGCCTGTGGTAACAACATTCTGCAGAACTGAGCCTGTGGTAACAACATTCTGCAGAACTGAGCCTGTGGCAACAACATTCTACAGAACTGAGCATGTGGTAACAACATTCTACAGAACTGAGCCTGTGGTAACAACATTCTACAGAACTGAGCCTGTGGTAACAACATTCTACAGAACTGAGCCTGTGGTAACAACATTCTACAGAACTGAGCCTGTGGTAACAACATTCTACAGAACTGAGCCTGTGGTAACAACATTCTGCAGAACTGAGCCTGTGGTAACAACATTCTACAGAACTGAGCCTGTGGTAACAACATTCTACAGAACTGAGCCTGTGGTAACAACATTCTACAGAACTGAGCCTGTGGTAACAACATTCTGCAGAACTGAGCCTGTGGTAACAACATTCTGCAGAACTGAGCCTGTGGCAACAACATTCTACAGAACTGAGCATGTGGTAACAACATTCTACAGAACTGAGCCTGTGGTAACAACATTCTACAGAACTGAGCCTGTGGTAACAACATTCTACAGAACTGAGCCTGTGGTAACAACATTCTACAGAACTGAGCCTGTGGTAACAACATTCTACAGAACTGAGCCTGTGGTAACAACATTCTGCAGAACTGAGCCTGTGGTAACAACATTCTACAGAACTGAGCCTGTGGTAACAACATTCTACAGAACTGAGCCTGTGGTAACAACATTCTGCAGAACTGAGCCTGTGGTAACAACATTCTACAGAACTGAGCCTGTGGTAACAACATTCTACAGAACTGAGCCTGTGGTAACAACATTCTACAGAACTGAAGTGCTGGTAATATTCTGGAGGCATACTACAGTAGTGATACGTGTGCCTGTATAAACAAGTATCAGTGGTGATACATGTGCCTGTATAACAAGTATCAGTAGTGATACGCGTGCCTGTACACTCACGAATCAGTAGTGATACGTGTGCCTGTATAACAAGTATCAGTGGTGATATGCGTGCCTGTATAACAAGTATCAGTAGTGATACGAGTGCCTGTGTAACAAGTATCAGTGGTGATACGCGTGCCTGTATAACAAGTATCAGTAGTGATACGAGTGCCTGTATAACAAGTATCAGTAGTGATACGAGTGCCTGTGTAACAAGTATCAGTGGTGATACGAGTGCCTGTATAACAAGTATCAGTAGTGATACGCGTGCCTGTATAACAAGTATCAGTGGTGATACGCGTGCCTGTATAACAAGTATCAGTAGTGATACGAGTGCCTGTATAACAAGTATCAGTAGTGATACGAGTGCCTGTATAACAAGTATCAGTAGTGATACGAGTGCCTGTATAACAAGTATCACTGGTCCATGTAGAGTCACCAGTCATTACATCAAACTACAGTCTGGTCACTACAACGAGATACATGTACTTTAAACAAGGAGATTTAAAATTCCTTGTTGTAAACTAGTGGTTCATGTTGTTTAGTTCTCCTACCGTCTCTAGTTAGATATGTTAAAGTACATACACAGTATAATGTGGGCATTGTTGTAGCAGTTTTACACATCCACAGTTACAAAGGCTCAGGCAAGGCACCCCCCAATACCCCCTCCCTAACCCCTTTCTGGACAGCCCCCTAACACTCCCTCCTGGGCAACACCCCACATGCCCCTTCTAGCTACTACCAGCCTTCAGAGGCTTATTTGTTGCTTACTTCAATAAACAGATGAACAAAGATGCTAAGGCCACAGCATCACCCACCCAGGACAGCACACGTTCACTTCTGCAGCTCCAAACACACGTCGCCACTTACAGCAGAGTTTCATTCTTCATTCAAACACAGAGCAGCATGGGAAAAGGTTACCATAGTTACAGGGGAAAACAAAGGGTCATGAAAGGGGTTTCCATCCACCCAGGAGGTGAGTTTTAACCAGCCGGGTCCGTCCTGTACAAAATCGCTGTGCCGTACGTACAAAGCTGAGACGTATGTACAGACTCGTATGGATTAACAGTCAGCAGTTTCACCAGCTATGACTCAGAGAAACAGTACTTAAACAGGACAGCCCCCAGCCGACAATCACACGTCCTGTTTTAGCTCCTTCATTTTCTCCAGCGAAGCCTGCAGCTTGTTTAGCGTCTTCTTGACGCGCAGCGCGGTCAGTCTGGCCGACGGGTTGTGGTACCAGCATTCCCGCATCAACTTCGCCATCGCTGTTAATGTCTGCAAGGAAAATATACGTTTATGGTTACATGGTTCCCATAGTTCCATGGTCGCTGGGCCATCTGTAGTTGCTATGAATAAATAAATATGGTTACATGGTTGCCATAGTTACCTGGTCGCTGGACCATCTGTTTGGAATGCTGGGTCTCTGTTGGTCTACAACGACAACCTTCCTCATGTCCTCGTAACTCGGGTCACTGGGAACGACGTCATAGTAGGGCGGCTTGTACTCTTCTGCTATGCCTGCACAAACAAACAACATTTAAGGCACAACGTAGGAAGGTAGCTTGTACTATACTTGAACAATGAAAACAAAAAAGAAACTGGGCAGGCTTTTCCATCCATCCCTCCATCCTTTCTTCCCTCTATCCCCTCCCTCCTTCCCTCCCTCCTTACCCCCGCTCATACACCGCCGTGCGACCTCCCACAGCACCAGTCCCAGTGCGTACACGTCCACCCTCTTGTAGGAGTCAAAGCACTCGTAGTTCATGGTCTCCTCCAGCAGTTCCGGGGCCATGTAGCGCTTGGTGCCGACCCGAGGGTTGGACCCAAGGTCGAGCGTGTCCGTAGCTTGGGAGTGCATCACAGCGAGCCCTGCGGACAGGAAAACAAACAAACAAATAAACAAACATCTCACAGCCAGACCTGCAAACGGGAAAAACAAATAAACAAACATCTCACAGCGTGTCCATTGCCTGGGAGTGCATCACAGCCAGACCTGGGGACTGGGAAAACAAACAAACAAACAAACAAATAAACAAACATCTCAATGCGTGTCTGTGGCCTGGGAGTGCATCACAGCGAGCCCTGCGGATGGGAAAACAAACAAACAAACAAACAAACAAATAAACAAACATTTCACAGCCAGACCTGCAAACGGGGAAAAACAAATAAACAAACATCTCACAGCGTGTCCATTGCCTGGGAGTGCATCACAGCCAGACCTGGGGACCGGGAAAACAAACAAACAAATAAACAAACATCTCAAAGTGTGTCTGTGGCCTGGGAGTGTATCACAGCGAGCCCTGCGGATGGGAAAACAAACAAACAAATAAACAAACATTTCACAGCCAGACCTGCTGACAGGGAAAACAAACAAACAAACAAACAAATAAACAAACATCTCACAGTGTGTCCGTTGCCTGGGAGTGCATCACAGCCAGACCTGGGGACCAGGAAAACAAACAAACAAACATCTCAAAGCATGTCTGTGGCCTGGGAGTGTATCACAGTGAGCCCTGCGGATGGGAAAACAAACAAACAAACAAACAAACATCTCACAGCGTGTCTGTGGCCTGGGAGTGCATCACAGCCAGCCTTTCGACCCAGTGTACAAACTTACACCTGGACGTTGTACATTTATGTGAAAGTCTAGCATTGACGACAGCAGAACTCTCCACAGCACTAACTATGTTAACTTTGTGAACAGAAGATTTTGTCAAGCAAACAGCAGGAAACCAGGGCGAGGGCCCATCAAGCCTTCACTCCATGATCAGGCGCACATTCTGAGCAGATGATTAAAAACCCACCAGAAGGTACAGTAGAAAGGGGATGAAAACTCACCCAGATCAGCGATGCAGCACTGCCCGTTGCTTTTGACGAGGATGTTCTTGCTCTTGAGGTCGCGGTGAGCGATGGCGGGTTTACCCTGCGTGCCGAAAATCTCCACGTGGAGGTGGACTAAACCACCCGCGATCGAACACGCAAGCTGGGGGGGGACAGAATCAGTCAATCAATAATCAATCAATCCAAAATCTCCACTAGGAGATGGACCAGGCAAGCTGCAGATGGACATGGTCAGCTTTCCTCAACCAACCAACCAGCCAGCCAGCCAGCCACCTAACCAACCAGCCAGCCAGCCAGCCACCTAACCAACCAACCAACCAGCCAGCCAGCCAGCCACCTAACCAACCAACCAACCAGTCAGCCAGCCAACCAGCCAACCACCTAACCAGCCAGCCAGCCAGCCAGCCACCTAACCAACCAACCAACCAACCAACCAGCCAGCCAGCCAGCCAGCCAGCCACCTAACCAACCAACCAACCAGTCAGCCAGCCAACCAACCAACCACCTAACCAGCCAGCCAGCCACCTAACCAACCAACCAACCAACCAGCCAGCCAGCCAGCCACCTAACCAACCAACCAACCAGTCAGCCAGCCAACCAACCAACCAACCACCTAACCAGCCAGCCAGCCAGCCAGCCAACCAACCACCTAACCAACCAGCCAGCCAGCCACCTAACCAACCAACCAACCAACCAACCAGCCAGCCAGCCAGCCAGCCACCTAACCAACCAACCAACCAACCAACCAACCAGTCAGCCAGCCAACCAACCAACCAACCAATCACCTAACCAGCCAGCCAGCCAGCCAGCCAACCAACCACCTAACCAACCAGCCAGCCAGCCACCTAACCAACCAACCAACCAACCAACCAGCCAGCCAGCCACCTAACCAACCAACCAACCACCTAACCAGCCAGCCAGCCAGCCAACCAACCACCTAACCAGCCAGCCAGCCAGCCAACCAGCCAGCCTGCCAACCAGTCAGCCAGCCAACCAACCAACCAACCAACCAACCAACCAACCAACCAACCAACCAACCAACCAACCAACCAACCAACCAGCCAACCAGCCAATGGTTACATGTTCTTCTCTATAAAATTGACTGCACTTACATTGCTAGAGTTAGGGTTAGGGCTAGAGAAAGACAGCACTGAGGACTGCTTACCTTCATCATACGATGGGCATCAAGCGTTGTGCGTTGAAGGAAGTCGTACAGAGAGCCGAACTCGTGGTAGTGTGTGATGAGCCACAGTTGCGTGCACGAGTTCCGGGACGTCATGTCGGACGCGATGAAGCCCAGGATGTTCTCGTGACGAAGTAGGACCGTGTTGTAGATCTCCGTCTCTCGGAACCACGACTTCTCGTCGCGGGAGTTGAAGATTTTCACGGCAACATTTTCGCCCTGCCACTGGCCTCTCCACACCTCACCATACCTGCCCTTTCCTGCAGACAAACACAAATACATGTAGACTTTAACACTACAAAGGTAACCTGGTATCCAGTCAATCGTGGTTGGGGCAGGGTCTCTTAGGGGCCGATAGGAGGTGTTACACCTGTGATAGTTTGGCACGGGATTTGATTAGCCCCACCACGAAAGACTGGGAACACACATATGGACGTGTTCCTCGGCGCTCAGAGGCTGAGCACGATTCTTGCTAGATCCCAACCAATAGCGTTAGGAGATCCTAATTAGTTGGTCGCCCAGTGATTGGTGCACGTGCTCGCCCCAAAACGCGCCATGACTTGATTATCATACCAACATGGCCGCGGTGGGAGAGGGAGAGACACGAAGAGATGCACTGGAAGATGCTATTTCCAGGGCTGTCTTGTTGTTTGAAGGCGTTGATAGCTTGAGAGACAAGCAGAAGGATGTGTTGCGGGCGTTTTTGTTTGGAAAGGACGTCACGGCCCTCCTCCCAACCAGTTTTGGGAAGTCGCTAATCTACCAAGCTTCCCCCGCTGTAGCAGGACATTTGTTGACCACGCACCATTGCCCAGATTGGCTGAAGAACGCGACATACCCCATGGTTATTGTCCTTTCCCCCCTGGTTGCCCTGATCAGAGACAGGTTAAAGAAGCCAGGCGACTTGGGGTTTCAGCGTCCCTCTCAGTGACGCTACTCCCAGTGAGTTACAACGTGTGAAGATGGCATGTACCAACTCGCGTTTGGAAATCCTGAGACGTGAGTCCTGACTTTGTAAAATTTCTATGAAGTACAATGTACTATCAATAGTAGTTTGTATAAAGTAGTAGGCCATATTTGAACACAAATGATGATAGTATTCACTATTGATACACACTTCTGTGACATTTGAGTCTCATGATTTATTTCTCTCCGTGAATAAAACTTTTACGGTTTATACAGGAAAACAACATTATCCATGGTTCACCTTCTTTCTGAACATTTCTGATGACACATGATGGAAAACAACTAATTACAGTATTCCCTAGTCTAGTGGTTTCCGCTAAACCCAGCAGACGGAATAGTTCAAATGCGGAAGTGAATAGTAGATTGCGTATACTAAGCGCCGGGACTGAATATTTAATCTACCAGACGCTGATTCGCCAACGCGCGAAACGCGTGTTGCGCCCAGAGGCAATAGTGCCAGTGCGCTGTGGGACACCTATGGCGCGGGAAGCCATATCTCACAATCAATCTCCCGTGAAAAACCTACCAGGGAGCCTTGCTATGGCGGGCGGGGGAAAGCTTCAGCGGGCCCAAAGAAAATCTGCCCCAACAGCCTTCTCAAAACAAGTCGGCTACCAGCAAAAATCGCTGCCTACTCAAATTTTAGCGCCGCCTACTTTTGTGTAAATTTTAAGAAAAATATTGTAGTCTCCTTACATTTACTTACAAACACCACCGGCTCATTTCTTTTGATAAACTTCACACAATTTTCTGCTAGCTTTCAAGGTCTGAAAAACGCCGTTTTCCTAGCCTCCTGTGTAACGTTTTACGGACTTTAGCGGAGCAGCATTTGTTTCTACGAGCGGCTCGAGCTGTGGTTTCTATTCGGGGGGAGGGCATTGTTCGCGCGATCGGGGTGAGAGCTGTATCTGCAGAGAGGCTGTCTCGCCCGCGCTGTGAACTCAAGTTTCTCACGAAAATTTTACCAAGCCGCTCATCTTCCCACTTCTCTCATACTAGGTACATTCCCGCTAAAATTACTAGTTCAGATCACATCAAAATATATTTAAAAAAATGTATAGAACTGTCATCTTATCTTTTATATACAGTTACAAACACGAGATAAATCTGAAAAACATCGTAGCTTTCATTGTTGTTTCCTTCAACAAACGTAACTCTCGTCGATTGTAAAGTCATCACTCATCTGTTGTCTCCTGTAGCGTGTCGATGGTAGTGTGATTTTAGCGTGTCAAAAATCAGCGTCAAAGGTAAGAAAATCCCATGAAAAATAAACTTGCAAAGCGCAGTTTCCCACGCCGCTACCCAAAAACCAGGCGCCATTTTCTCATTAATATTCATGAGCGAACGCACGCTTTACGCTTTGATTGGTTCACCTTAAATGACCTGCGCTCTGATTGGATAGAGTCAGACTGCCGGCAGCCTGGCAAAATTTTCGTCGTCAGCGAAGAGATTACACTTACGCTGCTTTCTACGTTGTGTCTACGACTACTTAGCAACTTCCCATTAAAACACACAATTAAAAAAATTTGCGGGAAAATATATGTATCTATATGCCGATTTGTGGTGTGTTTCGCGTAATTTTGTTGTTGACGCAACCCGGAAGTGTATCTGACACGGATTGGCTTTCCATGCACCCCGCTAATATAGCCCGTCAAAACAAGAACAAAACTCTCAAGAAGAGAATCCTGTGGCATTTTCACATCCCAATGATTATGTTTTCTATCAAAATGTTTGTGGATACATGTGAATATGCTATCTATTTTTCTGCATTGATACGAGCAAGCGTACCGATCGCATTCATAAATGCGTAGCTGCAGCATTTTTTTTTCAGAATTATTTGTGCATCAGTGGTAAATTTTTAAGTTATAAAATGGCCATAAAAGTTGCCAAGAATGTACCAAAAACACTGTTTACGGGTGTAAATTTTCTCCGGGGGAGGCCCCCCTCCCGTACCCTCCCCCCGAGCTTCGTGGCTTGCCTGCTACTTTTTCAGTTTAGCCTCCTACTTTGTGAGAACGCTGCCTAACTGCGTTACATTGGATATCAGGTTACTAAAAAGGTGACAAATGCATAATGTTCCATGCTACATAATGAAACACAACACCACAGGTTGTCTGCTACAGTACCAGTTACCATGGTGACGGACGTCTGGTCCAGGTCATTGACTTTATTTGTTTGGAAAAGAAGAAGTCTGAATAGGAAGAAGAAACTGAGCAAAAACAATATACAGTCAAACCTGCTCAAGCCGGTCACCCAGGGGACCGGAGAAAAGCGGCCATGTTGGACAGGTGACCTGCTTGAAGAGGGTCGATTCTCCCGACTCACAACATGACTGAGACTTAATGGTCTCCGATTCGAGGTGTTTCAATGTCAAATACTGCAGGTATCTTTAGATTCCCGGGGCCTAAACTTCACAGTTTCTGGCAAATGAAGCAATGTTTTCAAATTCGATTCATCAATTCAATACGTACTGTACTGTAATTTTCTGAGTACGTCGACATCACGGATGACACAAACTGTAGTACAGTAACTTTAATTGTTCCAAAACATGATTTAACCCTACCGAATAAGTTTTAATTTTGTCGAGAACAATTACAGCGCAGTGAAATTCCCACCCATATCAAGTAGTACTAGTAGACTGCTCCATTGACCCAAAATGACCCAGCGGCGTAGCCTGGTGTCCAGTCTTGTTAGCTATGGTCCGCTCCCCAAGATCCACTACCCGCCAACAAGACTGGGGTAGCGGTGGCCATCTTTGTCCTTAGACGAAAACATCGCCCGTCAGTAGAAACCCAAGACAAACTGGTCGGTTTGAGAATCGATGTTGCCACTGATTGAAAAATTTAAGGACTTATGACCTCGTCGACCGGCCGTCATGGGAAGGGATCGGGCCATGGGCGGACCCAATTCGTGGTGGCCGCGGCCGCGTTGGCCAGGTGACCGCCCTGGGCAGGTCGCTTAATGCTTGTGTCAATGGGGAATATTTTCAGGACCGAGAAAAAGTGGCCGCGATGGCCAGGTGACCGGCTTGAAGAGGTGGCTGCCTAGGCAGGTTTGACTGTATTTTCCTTCTGTGACGGTAAACATAACTAAACATGTCACTGGAAAATAAACTCAGATAACTGGACAGCAGACTACAAAGTATGTGATATGTAAAGGTGCTCAGGTACACATGAGAAAAAAAAATCTTCCGCAAAAAGCTTACTTGCACTGGTGCAGACCGGTGAAAATTAGGTGCACAGCACCAAACTTATGTCAACAACTTGCACACAAAGGGGTAATCCGAGCCCTGTAAAGTGTGTGTATGTGAGACATGGCGCCTGGTACGTTGGACAGAAGTGTGTGTAGTTTTACTGCATGTAGCCTGTACCATGTAGTGTGTAGAGCTGTGTACCTAAACAAATTTTAGGTACAGGTACACGGGTTTAGGTACAGGTCTGGACCTGAACCTGTACCTGAACAATTCAACAAATTAACATGTTTTTCTGACTTCATCAATAATAAATAACAGTGCTCGTGACTGCGCCTGTTTTAGGCGCATATGCGCCCAGAATTTCGAGAATGCGACTACATGTAGATTTGAAATCACACTGGCGCATGGTGCTCCTAGAAAAATCAAGTTACGTTAAATCATTTTTCAAAATAAGGGCTTACAAACCCAGGTAAAGCTACAAATTTTGTGGTAATAATGATCCATTTTCCATTAAGAAATGTTCATTGAGAAGTTCCATCCGTAGTCAACTTGTTTTAATGCGCCTAAAAACGCAAAATTTCATCCAAAACGCGCGCGAAGTGATCGGCCGAGACCCGAAAACAACAGCGGCCATCTTGGATTATCGCGATCTCACTGCAACGCCCTCTAGCGACATTAGTGAAAACTGCAGGGTTACCGACATCGGTAGAGAGCCGATAATGAAACAAATTAAATCTAGCACCGCGTTTCCGCCGCTATTTTATCTCTTGGCCAAAATTAATTACTTCTTTGCTATTGCTATATAAAAATTGTACTAGGCTGAAAAATAGTTTTTTCTTTTAAATTTTATACAACTGTATAAATGTTGTTTACTACTGACTCTGTAATAATATATAGTAATTTTGCATGTGTTCTTCAAATTGCATGTGAAATGTATGACATGGGTTTAGGTCCAGCAGATATAGATTAGACTGCAAGTGACATACACCTCAATGGCCTGTAAGAGAATTTCAAAATGAACGTTGTTGTCAATTTGGACATTTTCCGGGGGGTACATTTATTTGGGGGGGGGGGATGTTTATTAGATTTTGAAGTTTTTCTGGGGGGTACTTTTATTCCGGAGGGTATGTTTAATCTATTTGGGAAATGAGAGTAATATTTTTCGGCAGCTTTATAATTACGGTATCTTCTTGGTATCTCTATTTCACACAATTTTCTCATGTTTATTTTCTCATAAAGTCAAAGTCAAAGTCATGTTCAATCAAGGAGGTTTGACCTTTTTGGTTTAATAAAGTAAATAAAAGGTTACATTTCTCCATACATGCAAATCGCAGCAAGTATTATTTTACCTTTGCGGGCAGTGTAGTACCCTGAACACAGTATTCAACATTTCGTGCAAAGTCCTGCAAATTACGTCAACAGGATTATTTTTTCTGGTGGTGCGCCTAGATTTTTGCTGGTGCGCCCAAATGTTTTGGGTTAGGAGCACAGTGCTCCTAAGTCAAAAAGTTAGTCTGGAGCCCTGAATAACAACAGAAACATTAATAAACTTGACAGTTAAGGGTAAGTTTTTGTTTACGTACAATTCTAAGACAAAACATGGGCAAAACTAAGATGTTTTAGTTTTCATCTCCTACCGGCTACCTTAGTGGACTCATGCCACATAAATCTGACCAAAGTGACATCTAGAGTGAGCGCAACATATATGTAACAGATCTTTCAGGATAGTTTGCCACTATCAGTCACAAACACACTGTCCTGTTTCTGGGACCCATGGGGACCATCTAGGCCACAAATTTGTAATTAGTGTAACTCCAGTATTGTACCTGGTACTTAGTCATTAGGTATTTTGGACCTGTACCTAATCAATTTTACCGGTACAGAACTAGTACACAATATCGGTACACAGCTCTAGTAGTGTGTGTAAGATACATGTAATGCGGACATACTGACCTATCTGTTCGACGAGCGTGATTTGCCGTGCCACGGTGCGTTGTACAAGAAACGGTAACCCTGACCCGGAGCCTGATGATTGGTCGACCAGATCCTGCAGGGTGTTGTCGCCCGCGGGGTAGGCGTGCATGTCGCCCACATGAACCCCGCCCCGTTCTACGTCTCTATGGTAACGCTGCAGACGCCGCTTGTGCATGAACCGGGCGATCAAGATGGCCGCCGCGGCCAGGATTATCAGGGCGCCGATCGGACTCACGGCGTAGATCACCAGCTGGGTTAACTCATTATCCGCCGCAAACGTCGGGTCTGACACTGAAACATGACATCAACATTGTAACATGACCTCATACTGAAACATGACACCAACAATGTAACATCTCAGCTCACATCTACTTCAAGGGGAACTATGTCGCACTTTTGCCCCAAAACTGAAAATATTCTTGAGAACAAAACCTCCATCTGAATACAACCACCTTTTAACATATTTGGATCATTATTTTCTTCAGTTGTTGTAGGTAATGTTGATGTTTGTTTGTTTATTACCAGTAGGGGTGATGTTTCTGTTGTTGTAGGTAATGTTGATGTTTGTTTGTTTGTTCGTTACCTGTAGGGACAGTTGGGGTGATGTTTCTGTTGTTGTAGGTAATGTTGATGTTTGTTTGTTTGTTTGTTACCTGTAGGGACAGTTGGGGTGATGTTTCTGTTGCACATTTCGAAGTCGCAGCAGACGACGTTGACAGTTGGTTGGTTGGGCGTGTTACAGGACATCTGAGACTGCTCCTCCTGTCCAAAACAGCCCTGAAACGAAACACCACGTTTCTCCTTGTGTAAGACAAGCTTACAGTCTGGTAAAAGAGTGTTTCTTTTTCTATAATTTCTGGGTAAATCCCATTCATGTCCAGTATCTGGGTGAATGATATGAAGTTAAAATCAGGTTACGTCACACAGCTAACTTCGTCCGGGGGACTGGGTTAGTGTATGAAGTACGATGTACGAAGTTAGGGGTGACCAGTGTTTCCGCCAGAGGGCCGTCCACCCGTCATATGACGGCCTGATCTTGCTTTGGACAGCTTGAACTCAGATAGAGGCCGTCCTCTTTAAAAATTTGACATACCTTTTGCTAAGAACTCGGAAAAATCCGAGAAAATGTCACATTCTGTCTTGCTTCATAGCTGCAAGCGTGGGGACGCCGTCCACAACCAGAAACGAACACGTTGTTTGTTTTGCTATTGTTATGTTTGCGAACAATGGATGTCAGTGCCTTTCGCATACGTTAATCTCATTAAAAACCCTTGAGTCGGTCTTTCTTCCAACATCTACTGTTTCCTTAATCAATAAAAATTCTGGGTGCGCCCGCCAGCTGTAGTCAAGCATGGCTTAGATAATAAACATACGCTGCTACCTAACCTCTTTGTGAAAATATTTCAATTTCTGTTATATCTCTTAATATGAATCGCTGCGATCTGAAATCTTACAGGATTTTCTTTAGCGGGAGTTTTGTTTCTTGTTTTGATCGGTAAAACTACGTGAAATCAAACCCACGCAAACTTCGGGGTTAATTGAGCGTCAAAATTACGCAAAAGACTCCATAAATCCGCAAAGAAATATATATTCTGCCCATAAATTCTTTGAATTGTGCATTTCTTCGCTAGAAGATCGTTCTGTATTCACTGAAACAGCATTTTGGCGCATATTTTTATATTCACCTGAATATTCACCTGAATCCGGGTCAGTCGGTACCCTTCCCAGGGTAATGAGACCGTTCATATAGTTCAGACAGTATTGGCAGTTCAGTATGAGAAGTTGTAGCCGTAACGGTCCGGGTGATTTTTCCATTCCAGAGCTAGTTTAGACTTGAAGGCATTCACTGAACTACAGGTCACTGTTGCTTCTGAGAGTTTATTCCAGATAGGGGTTGCTCTTGTTGGAAAGAAGTTTGATCTGGGCCCGTCTGACTTCTGGATCTGGAATTTATATGCGTGCCCTCTGGTATTCTTTGACAGACTTGACATAAACATTGACCTACTACAGAGGTTACAATGGTTTCCTGTACGTAGTTTGTCAAGTCCGTGGGAGATCTTAAACAGCTCCACAACGTCGGATCTCAGGCTACGAAAGTAGAGTGTTGGTAGTTCCAGCACTCTGAGCCTTTCAGAGTATGGGAGGTGGGAAACAGACTGTACGAGGCGCGTTGCCCGACGCTGCACTCTCTCCAGAGAGTCCTGATCCCTCTTTGTTTTCGGACTCCAGATAACACTACCATATTCAAGATGGGGGCGAACAAGGCTTTTGTACAAAAGTAAAAATGAATCTTTATCCAAGTGCTGGAACGTATGCTTAATAGTTCCTAACACTTTGTTTGCTTTATTAACTTGCCCCTGGACATGCTGACTAAAGGTCAGTTTGTGGTCAATCAGAACCCCTAGATCCTTCTCTTCGTTAGTAGTGCTCAGGATATGGGTTGCCCCACCCTCTTTTCTCATTGTGTATTCGTGTTGTGGATTCCGCTTTCCAAGGTGCATAACCTTACATTTATCTGGGTGGAATCTCATTTGCATCTTGAGAGACCACTCCTGTAAGGTGTTCAAGTCGGCTTGCAGACACATAAGATGTTGACTTTTTTCACAGTCCTGTACGGTCGTGTAAATTTTCGTGTCATCTGCAAACATTGACACAAAGTTATGCAGACTTTCCGGGATATCGCTCACAAATATCATGAAGAGTAAGGGACCCAAAACCGATCCCTGGGGTACTCCACTAGTGACCGGTTTCCAGCTTGAGCTTTCCCCATTTACTACCACCCTTTGTTTCCTCGTAGTCAAGAAGCCACGGATCCATTTAAGCAAACCCTTGCCCACGCCGAAGGACTCAATTTTTCTGAGTAGTCGTTCATGTGGCACCGTGTCGAATGCCTTGGCATAGTCAAGGAAAATAACATCAACAGGTAGTCCATGGCTGAGTGCCTCCGTCCAAACATCAAGGGCTTCTAACAGATTTGTTACTGTGGACTTCCCTTTAGAGAAACTGTGTTGTTCTGGACATGTAAGATTGTTAGACTTAATGTGGTCAATTACTGCGGAAATCACTCTCTCTAACATCTTACAAACCACGGAGGTCAAGGATACAGGGCGATAATTTGCTGGGTCTGCTTTACTCCCTTTTTTTAAAATTGGGGTAATGTTAGCCTCCCTCCACTGCTCTGGTAGTTCAGAAGTCTCAAGGCTTGATTTACAAATCATGGTCAGGGGTTTGACAATTTCCTGGGCAACTTCTTTAAGAACTCTGGGATGTAACCCGTCGTTTCCTGGGGATTTGTCAATCCTAACTGTTTCCAGGTGCTTGATTATTACCTCTTCATTGATTTCAACAGTTTCCAATACGTTGTTCAGAAGGGGTTTAGGTTCAAAATCAGGAATGTTGTTACAGTCTTCTACCGTGAAGGTTTGCGAATACTGTTCATTCAGCACTTCTGCCTTTTCCTTGTCGCTCTTTGTGAATATTCCAGATCTATCCCTAAGTTCTCCCACATTTGTTTTTGTTTTACGCCGACTGTTTACATAGTTCCAAAATGCCTTGTTGTTTAGTTTCGCCTCCTTGGCTATGCTTCTTTCAAATTCTCGACGTGCTGTTCTTGATGCGTGGGTCGCAGCATTTCTTGCCTCCTTATATCTTACCCAGTCTTGCCTATCTTTAGTATTGAGGTACCTAATCCAAGCATGGTACTTCTTACGTGCTTTACGATGTGCTGCTCTGTTCATCCAAGGCGGCTTAAATTTCTTTTTTGTGTCATCTATGGTCTTCACAGGCACGTGAAGCTTCACAACATCAGTAATCCTTCCTTGTAGTTCATCAAAAGCCTCTTGTACAGTTTTGTCTGCAAGTATACTGTCCCAGTCAAGATTAAGACCCTCCCTCATTTTTGCAAAATCAGCCTTCTCGTAGTTCAATATCTTCCTCATTTTTCTGTGTGGGGTTGTATTGAAAATAAATCTAAAGTCTAGTTTCACATGGTCGCTCGCTCCCAGGGGCTCCGAGTATATCAACTGTTCTATCATCCCAAATTCGTTGCTAAATACTAGGTCGTCCAGAGTTGGTATTTGCCCTTCTCTAAACCTTGTTGGTTGAGTAACATGTTGATATAAATAAGTGTCCCTTATACATTCTACAAATCGATATGCTGGACTCTCTGTACTCTCAGCGTTAGGAATATGAGGTCAGGAAGACCAAGAGATACTCGGGTGATTCAAATCCCCTGTAATAAGTAAGTGTGATTTGTTCAAATTTACTGCCCACCTGAGAGTCTCATGTAATGCTTGGTCTCTCGTCTTTGCTAGTGCTGGCGAACCAGACCTATAGACTGTTCCAATAAGCAGACTAGTGTTGTCGGGTCCCTGTACTGTAACCCAAGTGCAGTCTTGGAAAGAGTCTGTTGGTGGATTTATTTGTTTGGCATTGAGAGAAGTCTTGGCATATATGCATGTGCCTCGAGTATCCTTAGCCTGGAGGTTACTAGTAAACAGCTCATAACCCTGGATCTGCATAACTGACAAGTCCGGGATTGCTCCATGTTTGCCTTCGTCAAGAAGGGTATGTTTTCATGGGCGTGCGTGTGTGCGTGAGTCTGTCAACAGTATAACTCGAGAAGGCTTTAATGGATTGTCTTCATATTTGGTAGGTGGGTAGGTCTTGATGAGGTCTAGAAGTGATAGGAATATGGGCCCCCTGGCGGCTCGTTATGGTACTGCAGCGGTACTTCCGGTTTTGAAATATGGTGATCTGGAGGAGCTAGGGTCATGATTTTTGGATGGTAGATAGGTCTTGTGCTCGGGAAGAAGTGACATAAGTTTGGGCCCCCTAGCAGCTTGCTCTGGAACTGCAGGAGCATTTGTATGAAAATGTTTAAAGTAGGATAACTCAATAACCGGTCGACGGATCATCCTGATATTTGGGGCATAGGTAGGGTAAGTGATGCTTGACATAATTAGATGACCAGTATGCAAATGATGATGTAATTTGCATAATTAATGAAGCAATTCTATAATTCAGTTACCTTCCATGTGTCACAACCTTCCTTGTGACACATGGGCTACAGGCTGTCCCAGAGGGAGAAAGTCCCAGAGGGGATAGTCATTAAGCAGCCCATGCAGCTGCAGGCGGTGTTGCCTTACATGTATATCCTGCACAGATGTTTTCTCTTGCCCAATGCACGATTGCAGACTGCATCAGCAGGGGTAGTTTCACGATCCAACTTCCATATTTAGGGGGACTAATATATCACTTCTACCTTCTTAAGTTATATAACGATAACATCCTTTGACGAAGGCATGAGATCGTTGACCTCTAGTTAGGTTTAATTTCAGTCAAAGAAATAATGTCATATTGTTTGTCATATAATAATGTGCATAGTTCATCATATTTGCTCATAATTGAGTTGTCAACATTGGCATATAATATTCTTAAGTTGTGTTGCTTGAAGTTTATTGTGCCAGTTCTACAATCTTTCCCTTTCTTATGAGCCATATCTTGTCGGGTTGTTTTTCCTGTTGGTCCTTCAGTTTCTCTCTCAAGTTTTTTGATTCTTCAAGTTGTTTTTTTGTCAAGTCCGGACGAATGTATACCTGATTGTACACTGGGTGCTGACTTTCTCGTAGCTCCTTAGCCCTTGCGAGAACTTGCTTCTTTTCACTTAGGCTAGCCATGGTTACCTTAAGGTACTCAAGAAGGGTGGCTGAGGCATATTTTGAATATATTTTTTTTCTATCTAAAATGGTAGCCATATATGTCTATTTTGTTGATTTGACTTCTATTGTGTCTCCGATATAACCCCCTCAGCAGTAAATCTGATGTGAATTTTCCGTTTCGAACGCCTCACGCACGCGGGGGTGTCGCCGCCGTTTGGAACGGCCCAAAACAAACTGAGCCCTGCGCGAGCCAAAGCAGATGTGGCGGGAAAGCCTCCGCGGCGCAGCCAATCAGATCGCGTCGCGTGACATCATGAATAAATTACTGCGCACCGGGGAGTGCCTTGTGTGACATTCAACGATGTTCGACTCATGTGTGAAGAAAGTTATTGACGACGGGGTGTGAATTAGTCCACATTTCTACAGCTTACCACCAGGCCACCGGCATAATTTCTATTGTTTCCCCAAACTGAAGGCACGGCAGGCATAATTATGGGGACTTCGAGTAGAGTGGATTTTAGAAGTTTTGTGATTTTGAGGACAATTTTGAATCGGCTGGAGATACCGAGCTCGCGAGGACAGCGATATTTACTCTTTTATATGCTCATATGTATGTAATGTATATGTTTATGTTCATGTTCTGTACCCATGCGACCTGTACTTAGTTCTGTAGAACACAAATGTACAATAAAGGTCTTCATTCATTCATTAAAAGAGGCCTGTGCCACAGAAGACAAACCCCCGCGACAGAGGATACTAAAGCGGCAACGCACGGAAGCCGTGTAGCTGCAGTCAAGCTAGCTGTAAAATATTCACATGCGATTTTTCAAACCTACAAAAACGTTGGCTGGCTCAAAAAGCATGATAAACCAAAAGTGGCTGGAAGCCATGGAATTAAAAATTACTACTACCGTACAAATTACTACTACCTTTTGTAGAAACACGTAGAAAAAATACTTCGAAAAGTACCGTACAAACTAGGAATTTATTCCGAGGTGCGTTGCCCGTCGTATCAAGAAAACCAGCCTCCCAAAATGTTATATTCCGATCTCTTCTCTACAGAGACCCTACCGAAATCATGGCCGAAATCAAAAATGGTAACGTTACAAACAAAAACGCAACAGGCCCAGAAAAATCGAACGGGCCCAACTCCAAAAAATACATGAATGGAACCACAGACCTGTACGTGTACTGTCCAGGAAAAAGTTAAATTTATCGGGGAAAATCCCCACAATTTTGTAATTGCAGCATAAATCTAGACATATTTCTTCATATTTCAAAGGCAAAAAAAGAGAGACACGGACAAAGAAATGGCTGTAAACAAACCCATGTTCATAGTAGAGCGATAAACAAACTATCGACGTGACCGCCATGTTGTGATCTTCAAAACGCCGTCGCCCTCCACCATAAATTCATGACACTGCAAATATGTCTACCCATCGCAGAATAATCTTCTTGTTGACTTTTCCACTGCTGCTGCACGCTTCTCGGCCGGGCGGCGAGACGCGTCCGCCATCTTGAATGATATTGCGCAAGGCGTTGGCGGGGATTCCATGACGTCACGCAAGGGGTCAAACTTGCTTTGGCCCTGCTTTGGCTGTTCTATCTACTAGACGTGTCCCCTGTCTGCCTTTTCAAATCGCGCTACAGCGTTAACAAGAGCGTGCCTAGGGGTCAATGACCCCATTTTGCCGGAAGTCGGATCGAGGGCCGTGGAATGCAGGCTCAAAATGGGCGATTTCGGCGTTTTTAAAGCTCCTGAATGCAAATTACGCAACAACAACATCAGATAGGTGATATTTAAGACGTATTTTCAATGAAACTACACATGGGAGAGGCGAAATATGGATTTAACCGGGAAGGTAACCCTCTGAACTAAAAATTTAAGCGAGGCCGACGCAAGCCGATGATATTTGAGATCGTGAGGGTTCCCCAACCTCTGGTGTGATCAAAATTCTCGAAAAAAATTCATAAAAAATCAGCCTTTCAAAATAACAAAAAATCCTCGCATACATTGTTTGCCATTGCTATCATCTACATTTCTGTGAAATTTTAATGAAAAATTTTAAGTCATTAGCCCAGTACACCTATTTTTATAAAAAGGGGCGTGGTCCTATAACTCTTGATGACGTCATCATGACATCACAAAAATTTGCATAAATTATAGTTTTGCTATAAGGTACTTCCTATAAAAAAATCAAGGTCCATACTTATCCATAAGTAGTATTTTTAGAACACCCCAAAAGTCCTCAGCCACCCTTCCTGGCCACCTTAAGTAGCCTTACACCTTCTCGGTTGGGTCTACCCAGTCTTTGTACCTCGCCAATGTTTGTCTTGAGCCTAAATTCCTCCTTAAAGAGCGTAGTGACGCTGTCTGTGTTGTCTTTCTTAGAGTTAGACTCAGGTAGATTATGTATAATGAGATTTAGTTTCCTACTTTCTTGATCTTCTTTCTCACTCAGGGTTAAGGTCACTTTGTCTGTCACTGACTTGGTTACTGTTTCAGTCGTCTTACTAATAATTCGCTCTACCAACTGGTCCTCTGTTAGATTCCCAAGTTCTACCTGTTGCGTGGTTGTCTGTGGGTTTTGCTGTGTCTCCTCTAAATGTAAGATTCTAGCTTCCAATGAACTGTCTTTATCCCTTAGTTCTCCCACTTGTTTTCCTAGTTCCAATTTTGTGTCACATAGTTCTTGACTGACTTGGCTTAGTTTTTCCTTTACTTTGTGCAGTTCCCCTGTCAATGCTACTACACTTAAGTACAGTTTGTTCGCTTGCAATTATGGCAATACCAATGACAGTCTTCTGGTTCTTCTGAAATTACTCGATACAAACTATCGGATACTTCAGCACATTTTGTGTGAAACCAAGTCACGCATACTTCACATTCGACAGCTTTTTCACTGTCTTTCACAATCATATCACAAATTCCACAGTTGTATACTTCAGGTATTGTTGATTTACTAGATTTATCCATGCTTTTCTTGTTAGCTGCCTTCCTTTTTTTACTATTGTGCTCCGGTAAGTTTGTACTCACGCGGGAGCTCATGTTTGAGCCCCGTGGTCTTGTTCTTGATGTGTCCGTCTTTCCACTGTCTGCCATCGACGTTCTGAATTTCCAACTTGAGGACTGTATCTGTTACTTGCTTCTTCTTCTCAAAACTAACATAAATCTTGGGCGCTTCTGTTCTCCTCTGCCTTTCACTGTCACCGTCTTTTGGTTGAGGGTTCCGGGTCACGCTTGTTACAGTGTTCAAAACCAAGGAAAAACGTTAAGGAAAGCAAAATATAATAACTGGAGCACTGGTCTGTCCTTCGTCGCATCCCACCGCTTCGTTAGGGTGGGAGGGGGGTACCTTGGAGACTGCAGAGTTCTAACTCAAAAATTTCGCCCTAAATACGAAACAAAAACAAAAATGAAACTAAAGAAACACTGTAAGGCCTGTCTAGTTCTTATTTGGCACTGTTCTTGGCTATTTAGAGCCTTTTCCTGAAAGGATTACAATGGATTGTAAAATCCCACGAGGAGAGGTCTCTAAAAGCCGCCATCTTGGGCCGTGACCCTTGACCTATATAAGTCACGTGCGCGTTTAAACAAAGAAACGCGCATCGCCGAGCTTTGTGAGCTTCCGCTGGCACGGGCGGCTCAGGCATCGACCAATCGGAGGCGCGTATCGCGGTCACGTTATGCAATATTTGCATATGACCTCATATGACCTCGGGGGCAGGCACGTCGGCCGGCTGGCGCGTGCGGCACAACAAACACATTTTGGTGTAAATTCAGCGCCGTATTTCAGGAAATAAATACCGGGACACGAACGTTTATTATTTTTGATAACGTATTTTACACGTTCATCTTTGAACAGCCTAGTAAAAATCAAACCGTTCGATGTCTGGTCCTTCGATACGATTTTTGCAAGACGTGTGTACTTCAATGGGAAATATTTCCATAATTCCCCGCCCCCTTGGGTGTCACATGGCTTCATTAATTTTCGCGGTAAGGCCTTCCCAACTGGACGGCCTTTCAGCTGAGGTCTGGCAGAAACACTGGGGGTGACGTAATTTAAATATGGCGTAAGTCTCAAGTGACGTAAGCAAAAAGCTATCTTCGTACGGGGGACCGGGTTAGTGTACGAAGTACGATGTATGAAGTTAGGGGTGACGTGTTTTCAATATGATAAAACCTCAAGTGGCGGGGTTATGATGATAATCAATCTGTACGAAGTCAGCTTGCTATGTTACCAGTCCTCTACTTTACTTTATCATAAGAAGTTATATATAATTACTCCTAACTTCATAGTCATACTTCGTACATCCTCCCCCACCCGCTGTACAAAGTTAGCTTGCTACGTCACATAAGGCTACGTCACTTCTAACTTCGTACACCCTCCCCCGCCCTCTGTACGAAGTTAGCTTGTTACGTCACAGAAGACGTTAGCTTGGTTAGGTGCGTCACATGCACCTACGACTCCCACCTGATCCTCGCTGTAGTAGGCTCTAACTTCGTACAACTTAGTGCATCTAACTTCATACCATTCACCCTGATACTGGACATACCTCGTAAATCCTTGTGTAAAACAAGCTAAGGGTCTGGTAAGGAAGAGTTAGAACTCACCTTTTTCAGCTCACCATTGACGATTGCGGAGTAACATTTCTGCTGAGCTCGGCAGATGCTCTCTCCCTGGCAAGAGTCTCGGTCACACTCACACAAGAACCCCTCTGTACCAGGGCCGCTGCTGTTGGCAGCCATGGCTGACACCTCTGTAACAGTACACAACAGTACAACATTACTACAACAGCAGTACAACATCAGTACAATAGTAAAGGAACCCCTCTGTACCAGGGCCGCTGCTGTTGGCAGCCATGGCTGACACCTCTGTAACAGTACACAACAGTACATTACTACAACAGCAGTACAACATCAGTACAATAGCAGTACAACATTAGTACAACAGTAAAGGAACCCCTCTGTACCAAGGCCGCTGCTGTTGGCAGCCATGGCTGACACATCTGTACAACAGTACAACATCAGTACATCAGTACAACAATGGTACAACAGCAGTACAATATCAGTATGAATTTGCCCACATTAATTTATTTCCTTGGTTCTCACATATTCACAATTAAGCAATTCAATCCATGGTGAAAACAGGGCAGGGTGGCAAAACGTGAATCTGACAGTTTTCAGTCCCTAAAACTGGCTTTCCTCTCAGACTGTGTCTTCACGCCTTTCAGCTTTTTCAAACCCAAGGACCAACAAATCATGTTGGTGTGGCCTCACCCTGAGTGTAAAAGTCAGTCACACAGAAATGCACCAGGCTGGAAATCCCACCTGCAGGTTTGCACAGGTTAGATTTGAGCTGTTCAGTTATTTCTGATGTCTACCTGTACCTAACCTGCATTGGTCCATGTACTGGGTATATGTAGGTTAGTGCAGGTAAAAGTAGGGCTGTGCAGGTGTTTCTGATGTCTACCTGCACCTAACCTGCACTGATCCATGTACTGGGTATATGTAGGTTAGTGCAGGTGAAATTGGAGCTGTGCAGGTATTTCTGATGTCTATCTGCACCTAACCTGCACTGGTCCATGTACTGGGTATATGTAGGTTAGTGCGGGTGAAATTGGAGCTGTGCAGGTGTTTCTGATGTCTACCTGCACCTAACCTGCACTGGGCCATGTACTGGGTATATGCAGGTTAGTGCAGGTGAAATTGGAGCTGTGCAGGTATTTCTGATGTCTACCTGCACTAGTCCATGTATGTACTATGATTGCAGGGCTCGAAGTTAACGATGTCCCGATGTCCCCTGGCCACTAAAATTGAGGCCGGGACAACTGAAAAATCACTTTGGGACATTTTTGGGACACTGGAAAAATAATGAACATTCACAATCAGAATGTCAGCCGTTCATATGTTTGTCAGGCGCGCAACCCATTTTTTGGGCCTCACCAAAGCCACCGAATTCGATATGCGCTCAGCTTAGCAGCGCGTGTGGCCACTATTTTGTCGCCCCGCCCATCGCCTTTGATCTATTGCAGCGCGCCGCCTTGGCGGCACTTTCCCACGCCAGTTCTCCGACATTCTATCCATGTAAACAACATTCAACCAATCACAGCTTCCATCCAATCAAGGCATCTGCCAAATATGGCAAACTGTAACTGTTTAATGTTCGGATATTTCCGGTGATGCTCAAGAGATCAGCTGACACATTTGCCAAATATAGTGAACCGGCAAAGCTCGGGAATGTACGGTGTCTTTTGGAAAACTTCGCCTAGTTTCCCGCGAAATGACGAATGGAATGACGAAAACAGCCGAAATCAGAAAATTTTTGAGTGTCATGGCCGGCATGGCCTAGAGGAAAATTTTCACTTTTTTTTCCTCGCCGCGTGCAGCCCCAGCATCGAATGGAGCAACCACAGTCAATGCTAGAAGACGTTCAGGATCCCCTCAGCCTGACAACGTTGTTTCACCCGAGTGTCAGCCTCCAGATCGTACGGAAGAGGGATGCGCCGACGGAAGGAGGGAGGGGGGCTTGCCGGAGGTGACAGTGACTGAAGGTCATTCGGGCAATCGGCCAGTAAAGAGGTCGAAGACCTCACATGACGGAGGTAAAGCCCCCGAAACAGTAACTGCTTCAACTTCAACAGCTACAGTAGCACCTTACGTTCAGCCCGACTGCCGACCAGGGCCTTCAGACGCGGGAAATTTGTAAACACAATAAACCAGACAAGACAAGTTTGAATTGATTTTGAGTTTATTTCAATTGACAATTAGCTTACATGTATAGCAATACTGTTCTCTGACTCAGCTTTATTGTTGTTGTAATACATACTTGAAAACCTCAAAACCAGGTTGGGACAGTCCATCCTCACTTTGGGACAGTTGGAATTTATTTTGGGGACAGTAGGGAAAAAAGTTATTTTCGAGGCCTGCTGATTGTTACCATTTGTAGAATCAATGCAACATAGATAATGAAGACTGCCCGTATCCAAAGCAAAAGAAAGGAAAGTGATCATGATCCAGTGTTAGCTCACGGATGAGCTCATCTCCCACTGGTTGTGACAGAAGAAGACATTAACTGTTTGACAGACATTGGAACTGTTGTGGGTAAAGATGAAGAATTTCTCTAGTAGAAAATACTACAGTGAAACAAAAAAAAAGTTGCACAATATAACAAGAGTTCCACGACCTCATACCTTCGCCAAATCATGTTAACCCTTCTGGTCGACGAATTATACATTTTTACTCATTGATTTCGCAAATAAGAGCCTCATTTGCATGAGTCATATCCTTTGATCATATTCTCCACCCAATGACAGTCTTATCTTAAGAAAGAACACTATTCTAACATATCCTCATAAATTATGCAAATAAGGTCATGACTTGAATAAATTATGTTAAATGAAGTTCACCTTCACCCTCACCTTCCAAATGCGGCAAGTGTTGATTTCCCAGTAGTTACCACTATGACATTATAGCAATTTCCCATAGATTATGCAAATTATGTGCTTATTTACATAATTGATATATGCTAATGATCCCCTCGTTCTCAATTACATGTCACAAGTGTTTCATAGCCCTATTATCGAACAAAGCAGATTTATAGAATTTCATCATTAATTATGCAAATTAGATCCTGATTTGCATAATTGTGATTTAGTCATGTCAAGCATCACTTCCGCTACCTACATACCAAAAATCACGACAATCCGTCGACTGGTTCTTGAGTTATCCTCCTTAGAAGATTTTTCAACAAACGATCCTGCAGTTCCAGGACAAGCCGCTAGGGGGCCCAAACTCATGTCACTTCTTCCCTAGCCCAAGAGCTATCTACCATGCAAAATTCGTGACCCCAGCATGTCCAGATCATGAGATATCAAAACAGGAAGTTCAGCTGCAGTACCAACGAAAGCCGCCAGGGGGCCCAAAATCTAATCATTTCTAGGTCTCATAAAGACCTACCCACCTACCAAGTTTCATGACAATCCATCCATAGCTTCTTGAGTTATGCTGTTCACAAACAAACAAACAAACAGACAGACAGACGCTACTGAAAACATAACCTTCTTGGCGAAGGTAATAAGAGGAAGGATTAAAACTGTACACACAACTTTTTTTTTATTTACACAAAATCTTTTATATCACATATATTTTGCAAATTCCAGGTAAGTATTAATGTTTATGTTTATGTTTATTTCATCGATCTCCATTAGTTAGGCCCTGGGTTCGCCACTGTACCCTAAATTTGCTACTTAATGTTTCTTTATTTTTGAGGTGGAAAGCTACAGCGTTAAGGTTACTTTCATGATACTTTACAAACTAGGATTATCAAAGATAAATATGCATGCAGTATTCTGTTCGTGTCTAGTCAAGCGGAGATCGGCGGAGCAACAAGGGGAAAAGAGGACGCACGGCATATGCACCAGGTTTGGACGCCGTGGCTGGCGACAGCGACCGTCTTCTATTCTTTGATTGTTTTACATCGAAAAAATGTTCGGGAAACTACATGTAGATATTACATCGAAAGACTCCTTAAAGATAAAGATAATTTGCAAACTAAAGATGGATATGGAAATATGTCGTGTTTTTGAACCAATTATTTTGATAAGATTGTTGCACTTTTTAGAGGTCGAATGTCTGACTAATCGATCAAACATGCCGGTATGACTAAAATACCTCAACTGACCTCAACCGACCGCTTCCTGGTCTAATATGGAGTAAAGAACCCTTATTAACGCGGCGAAAAAGTGGCGAACTCGGGGCCCCCTCCGTTACATACTAGTCTTTCTGAAGTCGTGTTACACGTACATACACTAAATTAAGCTACACATTTATCTATATACACCCACTGCTAAACGTAACTTAACTACAACATGGTGGTAAGACTACAAGTTGTGCTGAGAGGTCAGAGGTCTTAGTTCTAAATCTAGGATCCAAGTATTTAAAAATTTGTGAGTTTCAGTGGTTAAAGTACTACTATTTCTAGGCACTGGGACATTTCCAGTTATCTAGAGTGAAACTAGGAAGCGACAAACGATGCAGTCTTGTCAGCATGGAAGAAACATAACAGTTACATGTGATCTCCTGCAGACTTGCACCACAGGCTGGAAGTGTTGCATAAACTCACATCCGCCCATTGTCCTATAGACCACAGTGAAAACCAAACCTACCAACACAACAACCCTCTAGCCACACCAAGTCAATTTGTTGGTTCTCAGGTTTCATAAAAATAATGCTGCACTGTAAGATCAGCCTGAAAACTTCTAAGCTGATGAGACAGTCTGTAGCTTGGTTAAACACAGTTTCTGGGAGTCAGGGGTAAGTTTTCCTCCCAGTCTGCTATTTTCATCTTGATCTCTTAGAAAATTTCTACATTTCTGTCTGACGATGAGAAGCAGGGCTGATGTGGGCTGCCCGTGGTCCTGATCCAGAGAACTGGGACAGCGCAGAACTCCCTGCTTGTCAAACTCCTCACGTCCCTCGAACCTCGCATGGAAAAACGTTTTTACAGCGACAGATTCTCACAAAACTACCAACCAAAATGTTTTTCTTAAACCACCTGACAGACATACAGCACGAGTTAACCCTCCTCCGCCATAACTAACACGTTTGGGCCGTGAAGAATCGCCGAAATTGAGACTTTTCTCCCCAGAAAACCGACCGTTCTGCTATTTTCGTCCCGCGAAGACGAAACAAAGTCCTGAGGAGGGGATTTGGGGGCGGTTTGTTTACGGCTGGCCAGACGGAACTAACCCCGAGGGGGAGGGGGGCAGCCCGGGGAGGGGGGTCGGAGATGGTTTAGCGGGTCCCCACCCCCTTCTGACAGCCCCCCGGGATTGTCCCCCATGCCTGCAGCCTGTAGCGATGTCCAGTCGGAGTCTGGGCGGGCGCAGAGAGCGGCAGAGCCCGGCAGACAGGCGACATCTAGCCGCGATATCAGGCTGGCGCCATGGAGAGTACAACACCGGCTCCGCTGCTGTCTGGTCCACATCTCAGACCAAACAACCAGACACAACCCGCTAAAAACGAGGAAAATCACTCTGTACGGACCGCATCCGAGTTTCTAACTAACCCGACAAGCCTAGCCGACCTACCCTGGGCAGATTTCGTGCCGGGGAGCCGTTATAATGTCTGTAGACAAGACTGTCTGGCAAGGGTCGAATCTGCGATTGGCAGAAAACCGGGACAACTTTGGCGACAAAAGATCCCGTCCATTAGCTCACTTCAGCTGGAGTTTGCCGACCTTTTCAGCCGTTATACCCGTATCTAACCATTCCCTGTAAATCTACACACCTGGAAAAACCTACAGAACCTGTATAATCCACACTTACCGACTGTAGTGGCCCAGGAAGCCGAGAACAGCACCAGAAGCCAGCCCAGAAACTCCAGACTCGCCGCCATTACTCCGCCATTACACCACGGCTCTTACCGAAGCCTCCCACCGGAGACATGGCTGTTCCAACAACCTCTCGCCGGAGACGGACTGCCAGTGCAGACAAAGTCTGCGGGGAGGGGGGGGGGGGGACGATTCACGACCACTCAGGGGGAGGGTGGATATCGGACGTTATTCTATGAAATTGTGAAAGAACGCAAACGACTTGTTCACACTATCAAGTATTCAATACCTCCTTTTTTTTATTTTTTTTTATTAAATATTACATATAAATACAAAGAAAAACCTTGTGGCAAGCCACCCTAATACAAATATAATAATACATACAAAGTGTAACAGGTTACAAAGAAAGTTGGTCTCGAATATTATCCACTGAAAATAATGTGTTACAGAAATAAGGCTTGTTATTCGAAGATGCGCTTTTAAAGATATAATATTTTGCATGTAATAAACATTGATTCAAGTGTCTATTCTTCTCCTGCTTTTCAATTTTACCATACATAATATCCGTTTTCGTTAGTACAATATGTTCTAGAAAGGTGTCACGCCACCATGACACAAAGTCATTCCAATAACTAGTGACGTAAACACAATCTACAAACAAGTGGTTTAGGTCTTGTTTGTTGTTACAAAAAGGGCATTTGTCTGAGTCTGTAACTTTAATTTTCTTTAGATAGCAATTTGTCGGCAAAAATCTATGTATTATCTTATATTGAAAATACTGTAGTTTAACATTCTTAGTACATATGAAAGGTAGTAAGTACACATTTTTCAAATTGTTTTCATGTTCGAAAGTTTTTAACAGTTCGTCTTGGCCCGTAGGGGGTTCAAAGTTTTGTTTTACATATATGTCATACAACTGTTTACAAGAGAGAGTCTGTGAAGCGAAGTTTTCTTCCACCGAATCACCGCTCTGGTCCTTTTTTACTGCATCTTTCCAAATATTAGGTATCGCTGTTCTCAGGCTAGCATATCTAAGAATGTCAATAGGTGTAAAGGTTATTTCATGTTTCTGAGCCAGCTCACCCAATGTCAGGAAGATACCATCGCTTGACATGACATCACATATTTTCATAATACCAGCTTGACACCACCGGTTGTGCAATACAGATTTCCGGCCTACTAAAATAAATCTATTATTCCAGATAATTTGATTACTTATGTCATCTTTAGATTTGGGAACCGATTGCACAATCGACTGCCAAGCCTGCAGTATTTGACAATAGAACATCGGTAAATTAGATAGATCTAAACATGTTGTATCAAAGTTACATTGAAATAATAATTTCCCTCCCCACTTACTAAACATATATGCACAACTGTCACTTTTCTCAAGTTTCTTAATCCATGTCGCCTTAAGGGCTTTACATTTAATAGAAAAGTCCACCATCGTTAGACCACCTTGGTCTTTCTTCCCTATTACTGTCTTCATTTTCACTTTTGGCTTTTTTTCATCCCAAATAAATTTAAAAATATAGCCATTTACTTTCTCGGGAAAGCCAGCAGGAACCGGCAGAACCGTGCAATTATAAATAAGTTTAGAAATACCAAGTGTTTTAACCAGAACAATTCTCCCAATTGTAGTTAGGTCTCTTGTCCTCCATACATTTAGCAATTTCTCCATTACTTTCAGGGGATAATCAAAGTTCAACTTATCACAGTCTTCCTGGTTGTATGAGAAATGTGTACCCAGTGCATATATCGGCCCCCGTGGCCACAGCACGTCCAAAGGCTCATCAATCCTATGTCTGCTAGATCCCAACCTTCAATACCTCCTTGATGTAAGTTGTAGAAAGTGATTCTGAGCGGGAACGTATGAAATGAGGTAGCAAACGTAACGTGTTATCTCAAAGCAGATGTATGGCTTCCGTTTGATTTGTTGTCTTTATATTTGTGCCAGGCCTGATTTGTGCGGCATTCTGTGAGAGAAGTGGCGCGTTTTCTCCGACTATAAAGTCGCCAATAGATTTTTTTTTCGGTTGCTGAAAAAAATACTAGAAATTGGACAAAAATGAGGAATAATTTACTACAGCAGTAACCCGCCATTTGCACATTGCGTTTCCATGCATCAAACTCCTTTTATTCACAGGAAATGTCGGAATTCTCCAACTTCTATCACTTTTTCAGCAGACATTTATAGAAGATTACATTAAGTGACGCTACGGGTCTGCACTCTGTAACACATGATGGTCCATGATGGATATCGAGTTGACTGCATCTATTGATAATTAATTGTCTATGTCCTGTGAATAGTGCTGTGTACCGGTTCGCTGGACTCAGTTCCGGACTTGTAAAACGTTTAGGTTCAAGTCCAAAAAAAAACTGAATGGCGGGAACCAGTTCCGGACTTGGTGGAGAAAAAAATGTCACATAACAGTTACCCCTTTTCGTTCCGAACCACCTTCCATAAATCGCAAAATCTATGCTACAAAGTACAAAATAAAGAACATTGCCATCAGGCATTGTCAAGTGTCAGCCTCCATGCTATGCGGCCACAGTTTCGCCCAGACATTGCAAGGTTGACAACATGCAATTTTGTATATACCATGAGTTTTAATAGGTCCGGACTTGTAAGAACCTAAACGCGGGTTTAACTTTGAATAGGTAACGTTACACAACACTACATGTGAACTATGTATTCATTGAAACGTCAACAAAATCTCATGTTTACAAGTCTTACAGACTGCAATCCCACATCAAGTCGCTCTGGGGCATGCTTCACGGCGGCTGTGATGAGTTTCTTTGTCCGATTTTGTTACACTTTGTTTGCTGCCGTGGTAAATGATGAACTTATGAATAAGTTTTGAATTTTTTGTTTCTGGGTAGATTTATCACACTGCCCTGTGGGGCACTAGTTTATTCATTACAAGTTTCAGTGTGTATTGGTTACCTGTATGTTGAGTCAAGGTAACGTTATATTGCTGTGATGCAGAATGTGTATTGGCAATGTAAATCGAAATGTGTATTGGTTTAGGCAAGGCACATTGTAATGTGTATTGTTTCCAAAAAGTTAGACTGAAATGCATATTGCACATACTAGCTAATTGAAATGGGTCATGTGGCGTAACGACAGCGTGTTCGGCTCAGAACCAAGTGGTCCCGGGTTCGAATCCTGCCATGTCACCGACCTTGTGCCCTTGGGAAAGGCACTTTACACGACTTTCCTCACTTCTAGTAGTAGGCATCCTTCCATCTCTCGAGATGATGGTAGCACTCTAGCACTCTTTCCTCACTTCACTCAGGTGAAAATGAGTGCCTAGCTTCGGTTAGGGACATCCCTCGGATAAGACGTTAAATGGAGATCCCGTGTTTGGGGAGAGCCACACTCCACGCACGAACCCACCACACTCCTGGTGTGAGTGGTTCAAACCTTACAGTCTTATGGCCGCACCTGGGGTCATATTGAGGTCACCTAAGTTAGCGCCAAATGGCAGCCGCTCCAGACCCTTGAATTAAGCCCCTGGGTAACCAATTGTAAGCTCCTCACAATTCAGCCCTTGGCTGCAAGGAGAGAGTAGCGGGCCCACCCAATAACAATACATGTAACAATAAGAAATGTGAATGTCTTGTGACTAGTCAGCATGTACATGTATTGTTTTAGTTACTCAACCTTCTCCCCGCTGCCAAACCCCATAAAATAAATTTGGTGCCAAACAGCTACTATTGCTGCCTGAAGGTTGAAATGGGATAGAGCACAGATGGGTCACAAATAACGTCACTTTCCTGTGAAGATAAAAAAGTTTTTATTGAAGATCTGTGACCTAAATGCCCCACAGTAGGGTAAAAAAAAGGTGACATTTTGATGAAACTCGGCAGTTTTTCTAGATAAGGAGACGTTGTACACAAGTACATGTTCAGATCTCCACACTGACAATGTGATCCTGATGTTTTGATTTGATTTATTGAAATTGTGACAATACGTTTTATAGTTCAGAAAAGAGGAAATCTTCAATAGTCTCCCTACTAGTGTTGTACTACATGTACACAGAAGTGGTGGCAGATTTCGGTATCAGGACACTTTAGCCCCTGGACAGTTCGGCCCCGACGTTTTGGCCCCAAGTCCAGGATGGTTCGGGCCGAGGCGGAGGACGGTTCGGCCCCGCAAAAGTTATGTGTATGTGTACCATGCAATGTGCAGATTAATCGAAAATTGTAATAGTTACATTTTTAGTAAACAGTTAGAAGTTGCGATGAACTGTTAGTTTGATTATTGGGCACGTAAAATAGTTCTACTAGTGTCCATGTCGGCTCTACGTGCCACCAGACTGTCAGGAAAAATTGTT
This sequence comes from Branchiostoma floridae x Branchiostoma japonicum, assembly GCA_013266295.2. Taxonomy (NCBI): domain Eukaryota; kingdom Metazoa; phylum Chordata; class Leptocardii; order Amphioxiformes; family Branchiostomatidae; genus Branchiostoma; species Branchiostoma floridae x Branchiostoma japonicum. The sequence continues at coordinate 26,146,009 of CM023834.1, read as the reverse complement.
TCTCCGCGTTAAGACTTATCGAAAGACAGATCATCATTGCAGACCTATCAAAAATAACGTTTTTAGATGATTAATGGACCCAGGGCCGAAATGTCTTTGGGCCGAAACGTCCTCAAGCCTTGGGCCGAAACGTCTTGATCGGCTGGGGGCCGAACTGTCCGACATTCGTTTCTAAATAAACTAAAACTTGTACACACTGTTCATGTCCTCCAACTGGATATACAAATCAACAGTTTTCTGATGTTTCACCAGTTTGTGATCATCTACTTTGAAGTAAGAAAGAATGTGTCTTGATGGATCTTACAGAGGTAAAGAATTGTTACACCAGTTCCAAAACAAGGCTTTTTTCTAGGAAACACAAAGAACAAGGTCTGAGAAACTACACATGACTCAAAGTTAATTAGTCAACTCTTCCCAGAAAAAACAAGATAAAAAAACAAGTTTCATGTATAAAAATCATTTGTCAGCTAGGTGCGGACAATTGCCATACTAGTATCTTACATGTATAACTTTATAAGGACGTAATAATGTGGGACATTGCCATATAAGGTAAGGGACATTGCTATATATGGATATGAGAGTGAGGGATATTGCCATACAAGGATATACTGGCAAGGAAAACTGCCATATCAGGGCAAGGGCCATCGCCATTGCCATACAAGGTAAGGAGCATTGACATGTCACTGCACAGTAGACTGTAGGTACTACAGGAAGGTAAACAAAAAATAAGATGAAATGAAATTAAGACTTTGGTTTATATTGAGTAATAGTGGACTTTCAGCTTCCCCTCAGAACTCTATAGTACAAAAATGCCCTGCCAGTGAAACAGTTGAGTTTCCTGATGTGTAGGTGGGTTCCTCACTGTTCCTGACTCTGTTTTGATTCTGTACGTTTAACTGAAGGAACTAAAGTAAACTAGGACAGACTTTGGTGATCACGTTATGTGGAACATTCCATTTTCTCATACAGGTAAAAAGAAGTCCCCTCCTGTGTGCGATGTCTCAGTCTCCCTCTGTCTTCAGGTGTTTCTTAGCCGGCTCCTCCTCCTTAACAGACTCCTCATGAGGCCGCTTGGCTGTGGAAGACGTCTCCTCCATCTTCTGCTGTGTCTCACCTGCAGGGGAAAACAGCAGTATGAGACCAGAGAACACAGCAGGTCAAAATAACAAAAGTCATCACAAGTGGTCTCAGCTATGCCAACACTATTCATTGACCTATGACCTGCAGAATGCTGAACTATGACCTGCAGAATGCTGACCCATGACTTACCATCGCTGTCTTCCCCATCGCTGTCCAGTCGTGTTTTCTTCCCCTGGAATGTCGTGTTTCTGTCGTGACCTCCGTGAGCTCTGCCCCGGCCCCCGCCCCGACCTCGACCGCGCCCGCGACCTTGTCCGAACTTCATCTTCTTCTTCTGCTGTCGGACTTTACTCTGGTTCTCATACACCTGGAGCCAGTGGGTCTTCTCCTCCTCACCTGAAGACACCAGACACAAATTAAGACATCACAGTAGGCAACAAGGTGTCGTCAAAACAGCACCAAGGACAGTTTGACCTTGACCCTTACAGCTGCTTTACTGACCTTCCATGACCCTGCAGGTCAGCTCCACCCCCTTTAGCGTCACCTTCCCATCAGCCTCCTGTGCAGCTGCGGCCGCCGCGTCGGGTGAGGAGAATCTCACGGTGCCCTGCAGGGAAGGGTCAAATACAGTCAAACCTGTACTAGCGGTCACCTTTGTATAGTGGTCACCCGGTCATAGCGGTCACTTTTTGCCGGTCCCTTGAATTTTTCCCATTGACCTAAGCATTAAAAATTGTAGCTATAGCGGTCACCTGTCCAACGCGGTCAGCGGCCACCCTACTCTGGTCCCGCTCGTATGCCAACACTGCCGATTATGGCTGTAAGCCGATCACGACGACGGCCAGAATCTTTTGGTTAATTCTTTTGCATTAGCAAAATTTTGACTGAATAAAATTTTGAAACAAAGAAAACATTGATTTGAAGTCTTTCCAAGAATGTGTCTTTAGTTTCACTGATGAGGTTTCAATTGATCCTTGATTTTACCTGGCTGCTTTTCTTGAATTTTCCGAGTTATGATTATGAATCCGTGGCGCGTGGCTATTTCTGCGCATTTGGACAAGGCAAACATTACAGTATTTTTTTTAAAATGCGACCTAAACATGAACATGATATGTATTTGATGTTTTGAGTCCTTGATATGTGAAAATACAGTCCCAATTTCCATTTTCCCGGAGAAAATATCGTGTCAGAGCATGTTTACGCTTTTTTCAAGATGGTGTCCTGCAGGCATGCAAAACAAGGTAATGTGGGGTTACGGAGGAGTCTACTTTTTCTAGGGTAAAATGTGATAACTTTTCTTTTGTTTTATAGCTAAATCTATACTAATTAGAGAACAAAACTGATAAAATAGTTTATAACAATGATATCTAAAATTTATAATTTAGACTGCGTCATATTTTTCTCAAAGAAAGAAGTCTAGTAAGAAGAGCAATTTTTTTGGAGGACCATATGGGCAAAATGGAACATGCTGTCAAGCCACGCGTGCTTGGGAAAAGCCGAACTATTACGGAGAAAAGTTTTTGGTAACGAATTAATGTTTAAAATGATTCAGAACTTGCAACAAGTGTCCATAGGTGACAATCCTCAGTGAATCCTTATATTTTGAAGATTGGGAACAGTATCATAAGTGCACTACATATTATTTATTTGATAGGGTATCGTAGAAAGTGCAAACCACAAGTCACAATCCCAACAGATACTCACAAACGAATATACACAACAACCACCTAATATCTGCTTATAGAACCTCGCCTACCACATAACTACTTAACCTATGGCCTATTCCACAGGATTATAAAAATAGGGGTGCTTCTTAAATATGCATTTACCTCACTATAAAAACCGCTACGGTAAAAACATAGACACGTGCATCATCACGGACATAACGGCACACCACATGCCCAATTACATAGAAATACAACATAGAGAACCATGACTTTTAGGTGCGAACACATTTGACAATTCCGGCCCATACATAAACCATTACGATCTGCATCTGGTTCACATTAACGACCCCCCCCCCCGCTATTCAAAACAATGGGTTTTTCGTGGCCAGTCTCATATGCCACTAAATGTAGGGGTGCTTCTTAAATATTACATTGACCGCGAAAACACCTACGGTAAATATTGAAATACGTGCATCATCACGGGCATGCCTGCAGACGACGTATAAAATTACATGCCAATTGAACAAAGGGAACCGTGGGTTTTAGCTGCGAACACGAAAAACCGGCTGACCACAATACCGGAGGTACCTTCACGGAGTAATAAGCGATGAACGAACTTCATATCTATATGGAGAACTAGATAAGCAGCGTTTAGACGTCCTATCTATTCGACTGACATATGTTTTCGTCGGTGTCTCGATGTGAACCACTGAACAAAGGAGAAAATGGCGACGCCGGAACGCGAGGACGATGCTTCAAACAGACTACAATTCTGAAGGAAGTGTAGTGACTATACAACAAAAAAGGAGTTTTATACAAATCTATAGGGACTCGGTGCCATTTTTTAATGTCAACGCGACCTTACAAGTTTCTTCACTGGCATTTAATGTGTGGTTCAATCATGTTGTGTAATCAGATTTGGCACCATGCTTGCAATCAGTTCCTTTGCCAAAAACATCCTATAATTTTGACGCCCATCATAGTAATGGAGCAATTATGGGGCCAGGTGTGAGTTTTGTGCTCGGCTGGAACTCAGTACAGACTGCCGACTCATAATTGCCGCAAAAGGGCGGCTTATCGTAAAACGAAGGAGGAAGCTGTGAAGGAGGATGAGACCTGAACAAGACTATATATCTACATGTACATCTACCTCCTGCAAATAAAAACTTGTTTGTTTGATGCAGTCACTGTGTCCTGTGGATCAATTCGCAATACCGGCTTTGTATTGCTGTGGTTAAGCAGCATTTTTTTTTTGCTGGATTTTTTTTTTTTTGCCCTCTCGCATTAGTTTTGTGGTCCCCAGAGGATGTCATCCATAAAATTAAATCAGTGTGGCCTTAGTGGCAACTGAAAGTGACTATAAGTTGAACCCCGTGACCTGTACAATGTCATGTAACTATTAGTAATAACTAAAAGTGGCAGAGTAATTGCAATGTTTTTTTCATGTACATAACAACAGTAAGAGAACAATAATTGAGTTGTAAATTCAAATTTAAAAATGTGACAGGAATTGAATAAAGATATCTCAGTGAGAACTGAAAGTCCGTGTCATTTATGCTCAGTGATCAGATACGGACCTTCTCTCTCTATAGTGGTCACCTGTCTATAGTGGTCAAATTTGCTCTGTCCCTTGAGTGACCACTATAGACTGTATCATCATCATCTTCACAAACAAACAAACAAACAAACAAACAAACACACAAACAAATACTGGCACACCTGACATGGCACACCTGTGTATGGGGGGTATTCTATTATGTTATATATAAGTTATAACAATATAACAGTACATGTAACAATTTACATGTACTGTTATATTGTTATAACTTATATAGAACATATATAGAACAGCAGTATTCTCACCTGTGTGTCTCCCTTGTTGAAGTCAATCCACTTGACATCTCCAAACGTCTGGAACACCTTGGAGACCTCCTCACGCACTGTGTCATCCGGCGCACCTGTGTGGGACAGGTGAACAAAGACTCGTCATCCCTAAGTGCCTGACAAGGAAAACCAAACAAACATAAACAAACATAAACCCCAAGCAAACTAGGCAAATACTGTCCACCTGAGAAGTGGAGAATGCAGCCCTTCGCATATTCCACGTCTTTCTGTTTTTCCTCCTCCTTTTTCTTTTCCAGCTGTTCTGTCTCCTCCTCCAGCTGTCTCTTTTCTTCCTCCTTTCTCTTCTTCTTTTCTTCCAGTTTCATGTTGAAGTACTCGTTCCTGGGGGGGGGGGTATCAGTGGTGACTGTTGCAGTGTGTTCTGGGTAATTATTCAGTCATCTACTCCTCCAATCCCCCCTCCCTCCTTCCCTCCCTCCTTCCTTCCCTCCCTCCCCCATTCTGGTGATGTTGGTTCAGCAAAGTTGGCTGCATTTCTACAGCATAGCTACACTGGAACTCTATAGCACAAATACGTCATGAGTAAATCTTGAATCAACTTCCTTTTAAAGTTTAAAGAAGTCTTGAAACCCTACTTGAACATCTTCTTGACGTCTTCCCCCTTATATTGGATCCCTTCAGCCTCCACAAACTTCTTAGCATCGTCCAAACTGCTGAAGGTCGCGAAAACTGAGCCCTGGGAAGGACAGGGGATGTAGCAAAACACTTGTGATATAGAACATCAAATGTAGCAAACATTTGTGATATAGAACATCATCAAATGTAGCAAACAGTTATATATATATATAGAACATCATCTAATGTAGCAAACACTTGTGATGTAGAACATCAAATGTAGCAAACATTTGTGATATAGAACATCATCAAATGTAGCAAACATTTGTGATATAGAACATCATCAAATGTATCAACAGTTATATATAGAACATCATCTAATGTAGCAAACACTTGTGATGTAGAACATCATCTAATGTAGCAAACACGTGATATAGAACATCATCTAATGTAGCAAACGCTTCTGATATAGAACATCATCAAAGTACCACACACTGTCATGGCAACATGATGTATCAACATAGCCACATAATATCTAAATTTCTGTTCAGGTCTGGTTGATTATGTCAATCTGTACCTCTGTTCTCTTGATTTAGGTACCATTTTTTTCTACTTTCCATCTGGTGTCGTATAAGCCCACCCAGGCTGGGTATATAAGGCGCAAGACACCTTAATAAAACTTCATTCATTCAATCATACACATGTGTATCTGTCACAGGGGAGACTGGAATCAAGGGGAGATTGGAATCAAGGTTTTTACCTTTGCCGAGAAGGTTATGTTTTCCATAGCGTTTGTGTGTGTATGTATGTGTGTGTGTGTGTGTGTGTGTGTGTGTCTGTGTGTGTGTGTGTGTGTGTGTATGTGGTTTAGAAGGATAACTCAAGAAGCTTTTGATGGATCGTCATGAAACTTGGTAGGTGGGTAGGTCTTGATGAGACCTAGAAATGATTAGATTTTGGGTCCCCTGGCGGCTTTTGTTGGTACTGCAGCAGAACTTCCGGTTTTGATATCTCGCGATCTGGACATGCTAGGGTCATGAATTTTGGAAGGTAGGTAGCTCTTGGGCCAGGGAAGAAGTCACGTGAACTTGGGCCCCCTAGCGGCTTGTTCTGGAACTGCAGGGCGGTTTGTTTAAAAAATCTTCGAGGTTAGTTCAAACAATTATCATGATTTGGCAAAGGTATGAGGTTGTGGAACTCTTGTTTAATTATTGTTTCTAACGCTAAAATGTGCTGCATACTACTCACTAGTTTTTGAAGTTAGCTATAGACTAAGGCTATATAATCTAGGCTAAATAATCTCTAAGGACACCTGGGGAGCCCACGAGGCCAACAGAAGTCTCTGGAAACAGCTGTCTACAGCCGCCATGCTTCAGTCATGAAGCGCGCGGACGATTGATTGATTGATTATAGACTAAGGTTACTGTCACTAGTGAGTAGTATGCAGCACATTTTAGGGTTAGAAACAATAACTAAAAACCTTGATTCCAATCTCCCCTTAAAGGGGTCCTAAAGTCCAGAAGGGAGTGCTATTTTCCGACAGACATTAATTTTAGGAAGTGAAAAATGCATATTACTTTACAGTATACAATAAAATATCCATTATGCACGCAAGTCTTAAAACGCATCGAAACCAGGACAAACTCCCCAGATACCCTCTAAACTATCCCAGACTGCACTGCGCAACCCCATTGGTGTCTATGCTTTGACCAAGAACGTTACGTTTTAGACCTAATTTCAGGGGCAATAAGAAAAAATTGTATCGTTTTGTGTTCTTTGATATCTTATCAACAATTGGCCTTCTTGGTGTCCTTATCGCCCCTCATTTATGCCAAAATTATTGACAATGAAAAAAACGGCGTAATCTAATTATCTTTCCAATAAGCGGCGTAATCTAATTATCTGTTCCATAAAGATTTACATACAAATAAATTGAGAAAGTCAAAACACGCAAGATGAAACTGGCAGCTCACTGTATTAGACATCCTGATATAATAGCACCCAAGCTAGAGGTCAAGCAAAGTAAAGTAAGTAAGTTTTCAATAATCAGCTTATTGGTGTGCTTGTCTCCTATTGTTTTTGCCGAAAATGTTTATGTTGACTTGAAGTGTATGAGCATTTCGTAATCCAAAGTTCCCGGATGTATCTATTGTGGTTCAGTATGGGGGGAAATGATATTGATATCGCTTTACAAACATGCGCCGCTTAAGTCGCACAAGCGAAATTTGTAAAAAGTCGGCTAGTCATGTATTCATTGAAGCATAGTCTATCAGAAAATAGCCTTCTGGACTTTAGGACTCCTTTAATTCCAGTCTCCCCTGTGACAGATACATGTACATGTCCTGAGCTTGTGTTACTGAATCCTATCAGACGAATCAGACCCTCCGACTGACCTTGAACTCCTTGTTCTCGTTGCGTCTCATGAAGACTGTCTCGACCTTGCCCTTGTCTTGGAAGAACTCCTGGATGTCGTCTAAGGAGTCGTCTTGGTGGAACCCTTTCTGTAAGAAGTCAGCAGGGGGTCTTAGAAAGGGGGGGTCTTAGAACACAGGGGGGTCTTAGATCATGGTGGGTTTTAGAACATAAGGGGGTCTTAGAACACAGGGGGTCTTAGAACATGGGGTCTTAGAACACAGGGGGTCTTAGGGTACAGGGGACCAAGAGGTATGGAAGCCACATAAGATTTCAGGAAGTCAAAAGCTGTTGACTCTGTGCTTGAGAAAGCTACTAAGGATTTTCACAAAGTTGTGAAATTTTGAAGGTAGGTATAGACCCCAACTATAATTAAAAAAACAGAAACTATTAAAAAAACAGAAAACAGTACACAGAGCTCAAATGTACATGTAGGATAAGGTACTTACACAATACATGTAGGATAAGGTACATTTGTACTTACACAGTACATGTAGGATAAGGTACATTTGTACTACACAGTACATGTAGGATAAGGTACATTTGTACTTACACAGTACATGTAGGATAAGGTACATTTGTACTTACACAGTACATGTAGGATAAGGTACATTTGTACTACACAGTACATGTAGGATAAGGTACATTTGTACTTACACAGTACATGTAGGATAAGGTACATTTGTACTTACACAGTACATGTAGGATAAGGTACATTTGTACTTACACAGTACATGTAGGATAAGGTACATTTGTACTTACACAGTACATGTAGGATAAGGTACATTTGTACTTACACAGTACATGTAGGATAAGGTACATTTGTACTTACACAGTACATGTAGGATAAGGTACATTTGTACTACACAGTACATGTAGGATAAGGTACATTTGTACTTACACAGTACATGTAGGATAAGGTACATTTTGTACTTACACAGTACCCATTTATCAGCTGGATAACAAGTAAAGACACTCCTAGTAGTCAATGCAATGTTCTTGACAGCGTTTTGAGTGAGTTAAATCTGTAAATTGTAACATGCGTGCAGCCATGTCGAGACGCGGCAGCCATGTTGATTTCTCATGCTGCTTGTTATTGTGCGCGTTAATGCTTGCCGGATATCGGCAATTTATGTGTGATGTTTCCTCAGCGCCTAGTTTACCGGGCCTGGGGGTGTCCACGCTTGTTAGACCGCTCAGTTCTAAGTTTAGCGCCCGGTACGGGGCGGCGGTACCCCTGGGGTTTAAGGGCCCTACTGGTTTCCTGCTGGCGATAATAATTCTATCAGGGGATGTTCACAGGAACCCGGGACCAGTTAAATTCCCGTGTGGTGGGTGCGGGCGCGCCGTGGCCACTAACCACAGAGCTTTACAATGCGATAGCTGTGAGCAATGGATACACGTAAAGTGCTGTGGTGTTGGGGACAAAATGTACAAGTACTACCAGAATTCCTCGTGCACATGGATTTGTAACAAGTGTGGCATGCCTAGTTTTACTAGTAGTCTGTTCGATTATAACTCTTGGATCCATGACACAGACGGGTCTTTCTACAGACCTCTCTCTGACTTGGACACAAACAGTAGTAATTATACTACTAATTATACTTCTCCCAACCAAACTCCGTGCCAAACTATGGCCAGTCAATCTTGGCCAACACCTGACAAGGACCCACTCAACGACAGTATATCTTCCTTTAACCCGGGGCGGCACAACTACCTCATCCCCATATCCCCCTCAAAAGACAGGTAAAGGTAAGAACACTCCACACAAGTTACAAGTCATATCCTTGAATTGTAGAAGTATTAGAGGAGAAGGCAAGAATGCCCTCTTCCAGGCCATGATTGATACAGAAAATCCTGATATTATTGGTGGCAACGAGTCACACCTCAACCCAGACATTGGGAATGGTGAAATATTCCCACCAGGCTATGACATCTACCGTAAAGATCGGATTAGCCAGGGTGGAGTATTCATAGCCATTAAATCCTCCCTAGTATCCACGCCCATGCCTGACTCTACAAATGCAGAAATTGTGTGGGCCTCCATCCAACAGGTAGGGTCCCGCCCCCTATGTATAGGTTCAGCCTATAGACCACCGAATTCCGGCACTCAGTACATGGACGAATTAGTAACATCAATAAATGATATATCAGGCAAACCCTTCCCACCCAATATTGCTCTCTTTGGAGACTTTAACTTACCTAGCATATGTTGGGGCTCGGACCCTGCTTCCATTGATCCCTCTCCCCAATATGGAATGGGGGTCAATAACACATTCTTGGAGGCGGTCCAGAGTTCCAACCTTACACAGATGGTACACTCTCCAACGCGAGGTTCCAACATCCTGGACTTGGCATTGATGTCAAACCCAGAGCTCGTAGAAGAGGTTTGTACTGTCCCGGGTATTAGTGATCACGAGGCAGTGAAAGTGAATATTAACACACGTATTAGGATTAATAAGAAGAAGCCTCGCACAGTTTACATACATAAGAGGGCAAATAAAACTGCACTTGCTGAAGGGCTGCGACAATTGGAAAAACAGTTCATGGATAGAAAGCCATCAAATTTCACAGTAGAACAAAACTGGCAGTATTTCACGGAGGGCCTCAGACAACAAATATTGAAACACGTACCACAGAAACAACTGTCTGGGCGACACCACTGCCCATGGATCAGTGCAGACCTTAAACGTGCAATTAAAAGGAAGAAGAAGCTTTACAAGAGAGCAAAACAGTCAATGCTTGAGCAGGACTGGATAAACTTTAAGAACTACCGTAGAGAAGTTAAGCAAAAAATCAAGAAATCCCATAATGAGTACCTTAAAGAGATACTGGACGAAGCCTTGGAAAATCCCAAGAAATTTTGGTCTTACATTAAAAGCAAAAAACAGTCTGCTTCAGGGGTTGCACCCCTTGTACATAACAATGACCTTGTAGCAGGGGAAGGCAGAAGCTCTTAGCCAGCAATACGACTCTGTGTTCACAAATGAAGATGTAAACAATATACCAGATCTGGGAATTAGCCCATATCAAGATATGCCGCAGATAGAAGTTACGCTGGAAGGGGTGCGTAAACTGCTGGAAGGTATCAACCCAGTAAAAGCATCCGGACCAGATCTTCTACCTTGCAGGATATTAAAGGAGTATGCACAAGAGATAAGTCCTATTCTACACTTTATATTTAACCAATCACTGGAGAGCGGACAGATACCTGCGGACTGGAGGGGAGCTTTCATCCACCCCATCTTTAAAAAAGGGGACAGAAGCGACCCCTCGAACTACAGGCCAGTCTCGCTAACCAGTGTTTGTTGTAAACTCCTGGAACACATCTTGTACACAGCTACCATGAAACACCTGGAGGAGCATAACATCTTGCTACCAACACAACATGGGTTCCGTGCTAAGCACTCCTGTGAATCTCAACTTATTTCCACCCTTCACGGATTATTTTCTTGGTTTGACAGAGGTACACAGATAGATATGGCCATACTTGATTTTTCAAAGGCGTTTGACAGCGTCCTCCACACCCGGTTGCTTAAGAAACTTGAATATTATGGTATAAAGGGAAGAACACTAGAATGGATTAAAAATTGGTTATTTGACCGATATCAGCAAGTTGTTGTGGATGGGGACAAGTCTAAACCCGTGAAGGTAAGGTCAGGTGTGCCTCAGGGCATGGTACTAGGCCCCCTACTATTTTTAATATACATTAATGACATCAACCAAGGTATAACATCACAACTACGCTTATTTGCCGACGATTGCTTACTCTACCATCCCATTCTAAAGGAAGATGACCAGCACACTCTACAGAAGGATCTTGATCGACTGTGTAAATGGTCGGATCTTTGGCAATTGCGCTTTAATGTAAAGAAATGCTGTATCATTCATATACACAAGTCTAAAAGAGTTCCTAAACACCTGTACACAATGTTCTCAGAACCTCTTGAAACCAACACACAGCACCCGTACCTAGGTATTATACTTTCACACAACTTGAAATGGAATGCGCATATTGACTACATAACAGCAAAAGCCAACGCTACTCTGGGTTTCCTAAGAAGGAATTTAAGGGGGGCAAGTAGAGCAATCAGAGCCCAAGCATATTTGTCTCTTGTACGACCCAAACTAGAGTATGTATCCACCGTTTGGGACCCACACAAGCGACTGTACGCACAAGCAAACAAGCTCGAAGATAAAATTGAAGCAGTACAGAAGCGAGCTGCCAGGTTCGTTACTGGTGACTACCGAACCACAACAAGCATAACAGACACTCTGAGAACACTTGGATGGCCTACCCTGCATCAACGCAGGCAGCTGGCCAGACTTGTTCTCATGTATAAAGCAGTGAACAATATGATTGCAATTCCTATACATAACATCCTCACTAAAAACACAAACACTACAAGAGGTCATCACTCACGCTTCATCACCATTCCATGCAAGACAGAAGCATACAGAGCCAGTTACTTCCCTCGCACCGTCATCGAGTGGAACACCCTACCAGGTACACTTGTATCTAGCTCAACCTTGAATTTGTTTAAGGCGGGGTTGGCCAGTCACCTTGGCCTCCCCGCCAATACCCAGCTGTAGGGCCCATTTTTTGTATCCTGGTGTGGCTTTGTATAGTTGCACATTTCAGTTCTATTTTTGCACGTTATTCTTTATTATTATCATCATTTTTTGTCCGTTGTATATATATTTTTTTCGCGCACCACCACCTGCCACACCAGCTGCACCTCGGTTCCCAGGACGTGATGTGCCGTGAGGCACTTTGTCCTGTAAAATGTAGATGTAGTACATGTAGGATAAGGTACATTTGTACTTACACAATACATGTAGGATAAGGTACATTTGTACTCACACAGTACATGTAGGATAAGGTACATTTGTACTTACACAGTACATGTAGGATAAGGTACATTTGTACTTACACAGTACATGTAGGATAAGGTACATTTGTACTTACACAGTACATGTAGGATAAGGTACATTTGTACTTACACAGTACATGTAGGATAAGGTACATTTGTACTTACACAATACATGTAGGATAAGGTACATTTGTACTTACACAGTACATGTAGGATAAGGTACTTTGTACTTACACAAGACATGTAGGATAAGGTACATTTGTACTTACACAATACATGTAGGATAAGGTACATTTGTACTTACACAGTACATGTAGGATAAGGTACATTTGTACTTACACAATACATGTAGGATAAGGTACATTTGTACTTACACAGTACATGTAGGATAAGGTACATTTGTACTTACACAGTACATGTAGGATAAGGTACATTTGTACTTACACAGTACATGTAGGATAAGGTACATTTGTACTTACACAGTACATGTAGGATAAGGTACATTTGTACTTACACAGTACATGTAGGATAAGGTACATTTGTACTTACACAGTACATGTAGGATAAGGTACATTTGTACTTACACAGTACATGTAGGATAAGGTACATTTGTACTTACACAGTACATGTAGGATAAGGTACATTTGTACTTACACAGTACATGTAGGATAAGGTACATTTGTACTTACACAATACATGTAGGATAAGGTACATTTGTACTTACACAGTACATGTAGGATAAGGTACTTTGTACTTACACAAGACATGTAGGATAAGGTACATTTGTACTTACACAATACATGTAGGATAAGGTACTTTGTACTTACACAGTACATGTAGGATAAGGTACATTTGTACTTACACAGTACATGTAGGATAAGGTACATTTGTACTTACACAATACATGTAGGATAAGGTACATTTGTACTTACACAGTACATGTAGGATAAGGTACATTTGTACTTACACAGTACATGTAGGATAAGGTACATTTGTACTTACACAGTACATGTAGGATAAGGTACATTTGTACTTACACAGTACATGTAGGATAAGGTACATTTGTACTTACACAGTACATGTAGGATAAGGTACATTTGTACTTACACAGTACATGTAGGATAAGGTACATTTGTACTTACACAGTACATGTAGGATAAGGTACATTTGTACTTACACAGTACACAGTTCTCGCCTTGTTCTCGGACCTCCACTGCTCCGTGTTTTTGGGCAGAGATTTGCTGGGAAGTCTCCGAACCTTCGTCCTGTCTTCACTCACCTGGGAAAACAACAGGAACAGTTTACAATGTGACTTCATAACAATATCCAACTTTGTCAGAAATAACAATGCTACATTGTACCAAGGACATGAGTATGGGACAGTTCTATATCATTCTCGTCTTTATTATGTATAACAACAGAACATTCATGCCCTGGTTACAAGTTTTCATTCTGTTGTTTACAAGCATCTTGTATAATAACAGAACAGTCATCAGGAGGGTTGATTAAGTCTCACCTCCATGAGTTGGGTGGGGGATTTCTGCAGAGCTGCACAGATGACCTCATAGTTGTCAGACAGAGTCTGGAACAGAACAAACACCTCGGTCAGGGGCACGGACAGGCACAGTTCTGGATAGTCCACACATATCCAGAACTGTTTCTGGGGCAAATCCACATTCTACGATATGCGGAGACTATCCAGAACCGTGCCTGATCCTAACCCTAACCCACAGAACTAGATAGACATGGTTTTGGATACGATAGAAGTCAAACGGGGAGAGGGCAATCATGTATCTACAAATTATAACTTCTTCCTGGCCAGCAAAGTACATAAAACTGTGCATGAAAACCTGCTGTGACTGTGAAGTCTACAGGCATCTCAACTCAACTCTATACACAAACAATTAGCAAGAAGCTTCAGGGAACATTCCATGGAACCTTTCACAACACAGGTGGGTTATATTGGATAGAATTACAGGTGTGAAGGTCACCTGCAACTCACCTTCAGTCTGTTGAACTTGACCAGAGTCTCCAGAGGAACCCCTTAGGAGTGAAGGGTTAAGGAACGTTCACAAAGACACAGCCAGAATCATAATGTAATAAATCTGAATGCTCATAACCTGCTGAAGTGTAATTATGCACATATAATTACACCTGTATAACATCTAAACTGGTCCCGAGTAAGGATACATCCTTCGTCCTTCTTGATCTCTCCTTGCAGGAAACGATCTCGGGTCAAGTTGTGGTCACCGAAGTAGTACTGCAAGACGGAGGGGAGATTAGTGGAGATTAGTGCAGATTTGTACTGTATGACAGGCACTGCTAAGTCTGGACCTGGTTTATATCTTAAAAGTTCATCTGTATTAGAATGAAAGCTCATCTGTGTTGGTAGATTCCATAGTGGTAAAGTTTAGCTTCAATCCAACACAAAAGAAAAACTCACCATAAAAAATCACCCTTGGTGGGACAATCCCCACATCATATCATAAACTCACAACATTTTGCTGAAACAATTAAACAACAAAGGGTAGAGTCGGACGAAGTGCTGCGCTCCTATGACGTCACGGCTTTGTTTACCTCTGTTCCGATAGGGAAAGCACTCGACATTATTCTACAGAGACTTGAAGCTGACACAACTCTCGAACAACGTTCAACACTCTCTCCTACGCATGTGATTAATTTGTTAAAAGTCTGCTTAGAGTGCACCTATTTTGTATACAATGGAGAATTCTACCGCCAAATCCATGGAGCAGCTATGGGGTCCCCAGTGTCGCCTATTGTGTGCAATTTGTTTATGGAACACCTCGAGCAATTAGCCATTAACACCGCCCCACATCCTCCGTTATGGTGGTATCGCTACGTGGACGATACACACACGAAACTGAAAAAGGCACATGCGGACGAGTTCACTGAACATCTCAATAGTTTGGATCCTGACATAAAATTCACTACTGAAGAAGAACACGACAGAACCTTACCTTTCCTGGATACGCTCACGGTTATAAAAGAGGATGGCTCGTTGGACATAAGAATCTACAGAAAACCCACCCACACGGACCAATATTTAAACTTTAGTTCCAGCCACCCACTTGAACACAAACTGGGGGTCATTCGTACTTTGTTCCATAGAGCAGATACGATTATAACCAACCCACAGGACAGGGAGGTAGAGAAAGAACATATTACTAAGGCTTTGTTAAACTGTGGATACCCTAAGTGGGCCGTTTCTAAGGCAACCACACCCAGACCGACAACTAGAAATCGCAATCCAAACTCTTCCACTGGACAGAGTAAAGGATTAGTAGTCTTACCGTATGTTAAAAACCTTTCAGAAGCATTACGGAGAATCTTCAGCACGCATGGTATTAAAACTTGTTTTAAGCCCACTCGTACTTTGAGACAGTTGTTAGTGGCACCTAAGGATAAGACTCCGAAGAAACAAAAGTGCGGGGTAATATACCACATTCAGTGCGCAGGTCAGAACATCAGAGGACCGTGCCGAGAGACTTATATTGGTGAAACGGAACGGGCTCTCAAAACTAGATTCTCAGAACACAAGCGCCCGAGTTCTACCACGTCAGAAGTTTCACAACATATACATATCGAGTCTCCGGGACATACAGTTACCCTGGAAAAAGTTCACATTCTGGATACGGAGCAGGATTACTTTGTGAGGGGAGTGAAGGAGGCAGTCTACATCAGGGCCCATCAACCCTCTTTGAACCGTGACGGTGGGAGATTCCGTCTTCCCGCCACTTACGATTCACTCCTGACGTCATCACACTTCCGACTTACGGAACGACGTCAGCGAGTGGATCATTCATCTGACGAAGGTTGACGAGATCGACCGAAAATTTATGGTGAGTTTTTCTTTTGTGTTGGATTGAAGCTAAACTTTACCACTAAAGTTCATCTGTGTTGGTAGAAGTCAGCATGAAACAAGTTTGAACTGTAATTTCCATTTGAGTAAGTCCAATTTGTTGTGTTGGAAATTACAGCTCAAACTTGTTTTATAAGGAACTGGTTAAAAAATGTGTTGTTGACTACAGTCGGTATAATCATAATCTCCAAGCAGATCTTAGGGTGGCCAAAGACAGTATCCAATTGGCCAAACAGTTACCATCAGCCACCCTTGGGTGGCCAATTGGATACTGTCTTTGGCCACCCTAAGATCTGCTTGCAGATTAGTATAATCAGTCAGTGGTAACAAACTTCTGTTGTGTACAGAGTGTACTGAGAAGTTACAAGTGCTACTAGTATTTATATAACTACTGTTTGTTTGTTTGTTTGTTCTTTGCCCACCTCCATCTGCTGGTAGATTTTCCTCTCCAGAGCAGTGGGTTCAGCTTTCCCGTCTGCGGTGGGTTCAGCTTTGCTGTCTGTGTTACTCTCTGTGTCAGCCATGTCCTGCTGTACAGACAGAAGTTGGCAAGTTCATATTTACAAACTATTCATAATCATGAGTGACTTCCACAGACTACAACATGTACATGCATGTAAAACTATAACGAGTGAGTCTGGGTTAGAGAAACTAAGGCCTGATGACAAAGTTGAATGTTTTGTTGTTCTCCATCGAGTATGAATGTTGGACGTTTCGACCCCAAATCCAGGACATTTCGGCCACGTGCCGAGGACGTTTTGGACACATGCCGAGGACGTTTTGGACACAATTCTGGACACTTCGGCCTCAGATCCCAAGTCGACTCTGTCAGTTTTCTAACAGATGTTAGATAGTTATT
Source organism: Branchiostoma floridae x Branchiostoma japonicum (assembly GCA_013266295.2). NCBI lineage: Eukaryota > Metazoa > Chordata > Leptocardii > Amphioxiformes > Branchiostomatidae > Branchiostoma > Branchiostoma floridae x Branchiostoma japonicum. The sequence continues at coordinate 26,128,777 of CM023834.1, read as the reverse complement.
TATCCCTAATCCTTTATGACTCGAAGGACGATCCGTATTGCTGAATTCATCATGCCTTGGTGTAATTTTACCAACCATTAAACGGTTACAGTTTTCCGAGTTGTCATAAAAAACAGATAACCTTTATTGTACATTCATGCCCTATCGGGCTAAGTACAGGTGAACAGATGAAATGTATATACATGTTTGCAGTACAAACAGGACTACTGATACAAATCTAACTACATTAGCACTAAAACAACACTAATACAGAGGTTCGGCTTCTTCTCGTTTCTTTGTGATGTTAAGAATATAATCTGAGATGGGTTTGTTTAATACAGGATGATCAAAGCGCATAAGAAAGATAAATTTTTCAATATTAGACAAAAATTGGAAGTATGGAAACGTTCTTGTAATATATTTAAAAAGGTTAATTCTATCAATACTATATAAACTACAATCTACGACATAGAGCCTACTCGGTAACGTTACATAAACACAAATCAGTCACTAACATGAGTCTTCCTCGCAATGTTACGTTACTTCATTTTTACTTACAAGTTTGTGTTATTTAGGGATTGGGAATTCCGCATGCAGCTCGAGTGGTACTCACGACTTCCCAGCACCTTACACCTCCAATCTTGCTACGAGTCCCCAGCCGGCGCCAGAGACCACAGTTCTCCCCGCTTGCGCGACCTCTACGGTAAAGGACGTGGTTCAGAGCGTGCTACAGTACAGAGGAGTTTTGCCATGGTTACCGACTGCACCAGGCCAAATTCCCATCCCCTCCCGTCAACGTCCCCAGGGACCAAATCATCTCACCGGCATACATAGACACGACGTTAGATGACTTGTCTACAACCCCCCACAAACCTGTGGCACAACTGAACTCCCAGACTGATCTCCTGTACTTTATGTTTCTTCACACGAACAAGTCAAGGCTTCAGTGCAGTTACACTTCACAGGGTGTCGCAAACTCTTACATCAGCTACATGGTTACTTCAATCTTTCCCTGGATCAATCCGAGTTCCAGCAAACGCTACGAGGCATCATGAAGACTCTAGCGCCCAAACCTCACGAACATCCTCCTGTGACTCCTAAATTCTTCTTCTTCTTCCATTTATGCCCACAATCGAGCTGTCGATTATTCTGGCATTTCGGTCAGAGGTCCTTATACTTAAAGGATTGTCCAGTTCGTAGTCCATTTAACCTTGCCGGGTCGATTCCGAATAGTCCCGTCCAAACTCTGTTACAGCAGTGGAGACTACATGAGGCTGCTGCATTCCAATCCTTGATGGTTCTAGGCAGGAATGAAAAGTGGTGTAGATGCATGTTGAGGCTCAAACTGGGTATCTGTAGGTGTGGTACAGGAGCTCTGAGTTGACTCATGAAGTGGTGAATCGTGAGTTGACAGGTCTAACCATTCCACTCCGTGCAGGTCAAAGACAGTTCTGCTGTTTGGGGTGCCGCAAATTGCACAATACCAGTGTAAGTTAGAATCTGCTAGTTCCTCATAGTAATGTGTGTCGATACTCTGACATTGGCCATGGAACCATTGCCCGCATTGTTCGCACTCTACGCCCCGGTCATTCCAGGAAACTCTCTGGTCGCAAGTCCCACAGTTCCATGAAGAATGGTTGCTATCTTGGGAGTATGAGTGACTGGGATGTTCATCCGGTGCTGGGCCAGGGTTCGGCTCAGGTGCAAAAGATTTACTAATGAGAAGTACAGTCAAATACTGTAATTCACTTTGTTTTCACGGTAGGATAATTTCACAGTGGGAAAAAAATGGACGTGTTCACGTAACGATGTGTTCACGGTGGCGGCAGGTGAAGTAAAAAGAAAGTCGGCGATTTACAGGGACGGAGGTGTGAAGTTTTTACAATAAAAAAACAACAGGAAGTCGGCTCTGCGCGCGGTTACCGACCTGGGTGTGAAGGAATCATAAATATGAACAGGTAGGTCCGCGCATAGAGACTTTTGTTTGGCAATCTAGCGCGCGTCCCCGACGCGACGGCGGTAGCTTCAATAAAGTTCATAACTTTGTAAGCCGCGCTTGTGCGCTACTACAAAGCACATTAATACTATTCTTATTAAAAATACCAGAGTAGACAACATAGAAGTACAGGCTATAGATTGAGAAAAGAAATTCCCAGTTCATTCCTTTGTGAATTCGACGCTGAGACGACAGAGACAACATCATGCTGAGCTGGCTAAAGAAGGCGAACCCATCCCTGCAGCCGCCAACACTTCCCGGCCTGCCGAACCCTGCCGACACGGAGAATCCTGTCCTCACTGCCGCGGCCAACAGGGAGGTGGAGAAGGCGGTGAAAGAAACCAACAGCCGCAAGAGGAAACGTGGCAGTTACGGCACGTACGATGCAGAGACCCGGGCGAAGATTGCGAAGCTGTGCATCGAGATCGGCCCCCAGAAGACTGCTGCAAAGATGTCGAAGGAAGTCGGCAAACAGCTGAACGAGTCAACGGTCCGCTCCATCAACAAAAGCTACGAGAGGGAAGTGAAGAAGCAAGGCAACAACAACATCGCCAGCTTCCCGAGGAAGAATGTCGGCAAGCCGCTGAAGTTGGGGGACCTCGACGCCGACGTGCAGAAGTTCGTGAGGAACACCCGGGAGAACGGGGGCGTGGTCAACCGCACGTTAGTGATGTCGGCCGCCAGGGGGATCGTATTACAGAAGGATCGCAGTCTTCTTGCAGAGTACGGTGGCCCGATCAACATCACGCTCCCCTGGGCCAACTCGTTCCTGAGCCGCATGAACTTTGTGCAGAGGAAGGGGACGAAGGCCGCCAGAAAGCTGCCGGTGGACTTCGAAGCAAGCAAAGACGGCTTCCACACAAGAATCCAGGAGGCGGTGCGGGAGCATGACATCCCAGACGACATGATCCTGAACTGGGATCAGACCGGGCTGCCCATCGTTCCTGTGGGCGGGTGGACGCTCGAGGAGGCTGGCTCGCGCCAGGTTTCTGTAGTCGGCCTGGAGGACAAGAGGCAGATTACAGCCCTCCTGACAATCAGCCTGGCCGGAAAACTGCTCCCTCCGCAGCTGCTGTACCAGGGGAAACCGACTTGTGCCACCCCAAGTTTCCCTTCCCTGAAGAGTGGGACGTACACCACACAAGTTCCCACTGGTCGACAGAAGCGAGCATGCAGCGCTACGTGGACACCATCATCACACCCTACATGGAGGCGCAGAGAGATCGCCTCGGCCTAGAGAGAGACCAGAAGGGGCTTGCGATCTTCGATGTCTACAGTGCCCAGCGCACAGAGTCCGTCATTTCAAAGCTGAGAGAGGCGAACGTCATCCTGGTGTTCGTTCCCGCAAGCTGCACAGGAGAACTGCAGCCACTCGACGCCGATGGAGGAATCAACGCAGCCCTCAAGGAAGACCTCAAGCAGAGCTTCATGTCTTACTACGCAGAGACAATCGCGAAGGAGATCACCGACGGTAGTGTAGACAACGCCAGAGTGGACCTGAGGCTGTCGACCCTCAAGCCGCTGCATGCGAACTGGCTTCTGGGCGCCATTGACCGGCTGGGCGCCAAGAAGGAGCTGATCATGCGAGGCTGGGAGCGTACCGGAATCAAGGCGGCCATCGAGAAGGTTCGATAGATACTAGTAACTACACTAGTAACGATGCTAAAATGTTTTGGAAGTTTTGTTTGTAGAAGTTTGTAGAAATGTTACTTAATCTTGCACTACACTACTGGACAACAACGGCCGCCATTTTGTTTGTTTTCGTTTTCTGATGACGCCGTAAGAAAACTTGCAACATGTGGGATTAATCGTAGTTAATATCATTCCGTCAATTTTTTAAACATGCTCCGCTGATTTTGTAATATCATACTGTAAGAAGAAAGTTAAGCTAGTCGATTTTTGTGTAATTTTGACCAGTTGCATGTTGTAAATTTCGGACCGTAAATTTCCCTTGTCTAACGATTCGCTTGGGTGACGCCATTTTTCGAACCGCTGCACTACGTAGTTACACTACAGTTACAGTAACTTTTACTAGTAAATCCTTTGTTGGTAACGATCTAGTATAACGCAAAATTGTACCGATGTATTTGACTTATATTTTTCTACTTATCTTGTACTAGTAATTCCTTGTTCGTGCGATATTTTCTTTGTAAATTGATAGATAGCTACTTGAGTGTAAACAATGCAACATTAGCGTAAAATTCACGTAAGTGCAAGTAAGACGAATGACACAATCTTGTGCTTCTTGAATAAAGAGTTTAATTCTTGGAGAGAATGTGTGTTTTAGTGGTTTTTGTAGCAGCTTCTGTGTGTAGCATGCGGTGGGATGCATGTTGTTGATTAAGTACTAGTACTGTATCGTAAGTTCTAGCGCTAGTGGGGAAGGGGGAGGGGGGCGAAAGACGAATGAGTGTTAGCGGTAATGATGACTTCACGGTACAGAAGTGACCGTGAAAACCGTGAACATATCAGTACAGTGAAAAAATCAGGAATTACAGTATAGGAATACCAGTCTCTGCTTTGTCACAGAATGGGATAATCTATATTTCCTTCCCATGGTTAAAAGTTTGGACATGGATTTTCGGTACTGCCCAGCTCTGTTTCGCTAATTAATGCTTTTGAGACCTTTTAAGTAGGATCCCAGTCAATAAAGTAAAGAAAACATCGATAAACTTAAAATAAAAAGTCATAGTTCCTCTGCTTGCCCTGCTAGAGTGCTGGGTGGGAGGGGGGTGGCGTGGAGTCTATTGCAGACGTTGGAGTTTGCCTAACTAACAAACAAAATCATAAATAAACTCAAAAAGACTTTAAACCCTGTCTATGGTATACTTTCCGGTAATTGCAGGCCTTTATGGACTTCTCTGGTGGCGGATGGTGTTGGATTCTATCCGTGTTCCTGGGACTGCTCCATGGAGGCAGCCATTTTCTATGGTGACCTCTGACCAGTGTTCAATTCCCCTCGAAGCTGCATCCCTGGTCTTGAACTTGACCATTAAAAGACATCTGAGCCCAAATCCTCTCATGTTCTGTTTTGAGTGAGCGTAATTATGATGGGATGAGGCCACAGGCCGTATCGCGGGGAATTCCGCTCACGTGACCGGTTCCGGCCTGACGTCACTCCCAGCTCAGCAGCGAGCACGACTGGCAGCCTCGTGCAACACCACCATCCCTCCCCAAGCAGCTCACAGAACATTTAGAACTATTAAAAGAATTCAAGAACTGCACAACACGCTTTTGAATAGTATACGAGTATTCATGATTCAACCCCGTTGTAGTAATGTTACCTTGTCTATGTTATCGTTACCCTTCCGGATCCTTTGACACATTGTTAGTCGGTCAGGATTCACATCCAGTGCATATGTTATATTAGCACCATTTATCTCATTGGTAACGCAAGTTGTTGTAAACAACAACTGGTGATCGACTAGCACCCCCAAATCCTTCTCTTCCTCAGTCTTTTCCAGTTCCCAGGGTGGTAGTTGCCAGGTTGAAGACCAGTCATTTAAAGCTACTTAGGCCGGATTTACACGGGGCAAAAAATATCTGTCCTGGGACATTCGACGCGCGGCGCTTGTCAATCGCCTAGGACCCTTTTGGTTTTACACTTGTTGACTGCACCTCCCGCTGCGCGCCGCAGCTGCGGTGCTGCGGCGGGCTGCGTCACTAGTAGTGAACCCTGGTACCTCTCCGGTTGTGCACAAGATCCCTGATCGTTTTCGGGACTTGTTTCGAGTTTCTGTTGTACCCCTCCTGCTGCAAGCCTTCGGCCTTCTTCCTCCGAATTCTATTGCAATTCCACAACCCGATCAAACATCGCTTTGCGGCGCTGCTCCAGTTACTGCTGAGGTCACGGCCGTTACATTTGATTAGCAAACAATCAAAAATCCAAAGAAACAACAAGAAGAACTTGATTTGTAATGATCAGCAGGAGGAATACAAACAGACGAGAGTGACGTGGATTTCAGGCTAGCGCAGTATACGTAAATGATCATTTTTTATATAACCCCTGATCAGCACGTCGGCAGAACGTACTGCGCCTGCGCGAAACCCATAATGTATTGTGCATAGCACTTCGGCAGAACGTCTCATATAAGGTCCAATTCGCGTATATAAGGGTGACATCCCGTCTGTAGTTTTCAAATGTTGTGTAGAAAAAGATATGGTCTGCAACAGGCAAAATTCTGATGCAACGTTGACCAAAAACCAGCGAAAATCCAGGTTTTGCGCAGGCGCAGTACATTCTGCCGGCGTGCTCCCCTGATCTACTGCAATGCAGAAATAGGCCGCGCGTGACGCAGACTCCCCGCTGAGTGTCGCGGCGCACTTGTTGCACCTCCTCGATGTTACCTCCACGCATTAAAAGATCTGTCATACGTCATTCTGCGTCGCGCCGCAGGTCAAATGTCGTACGACAGATATTTTTTGCCCCGTGTAAATCCGTGTAAAAAGTCTCGCTGTAATGAATAGACACGGTGTATTCTGTATTGCCCGAGGTATCGGCCCGACCGCGAGTCGGATCGCCCGTTGAGCTGCTTGGGGAGGGATGGTGGTGTTGCACGAGGCTGCCAGTCGTGCTCGCTGCTGAGCTGGGAGTGACGTCAGGCCGGAACCGGTCACGTGAGCAGAATTCGCCACGGTTGGGGCAAAACGCGTTCGAATCGTTCTATGGAAGCCTGGTTTATACGCCCGGTCGTACAGTAAAATACAACACTGTCGCACTGTATCGCTGCCCGGGTTTCATATAAAACGTTATATAGTACACATACATTTATTTGATAACTTTATTGCCAATAAATAACGAGGCCGAAACATCCCCAGCATGTGGCTGAAAAGTCCTCGACATGTGGCCGAAACGTCCTGAATGGCTAGGGGCCGAAACGTCCATGGGCCAAAATTTCCTGCTACCTGGAGTACTGCTCTTGCCCCTGCTTATGTAAGTGTTATGTAAGATATAAACAGAAAGAAATAACATGAGTGTAAAGTACAAAATGTACTATGAATGTATCTAGTGCTGTGTACCGGTTCGCTGGACTCAGTTCCGGACTTGTAAAAACGTTTAGGTTCAAGTAAAAAAAAACCCTGAATTGCGGGAACCAGTTCCGGACTTGGTTGGAAAAAAACCCATGTCACATAACGTTACCCCTTTTCGTTCCGAACCACATAAAACCTTCGATAGATTACAAAATCTGTGCTGCAAAATGAAGAAAACATTGCCATTGGGCATTGTCACGTGTCTGCCTCCATGTTATGTGACTACAGCTTCGCCCAGACAACATAATTTTTGCAAGGTTGCCAACGTGCAATTTTGTAATGCTATATACCGTGGGTTTAGGTCCTGAACGGAACTGAACCTAAACCTCTGGACTTGAATCCGGACCTGAACCTAAATGTGGGTTTAGGTACACAGCACTAAATGTATCAAGACCTATGTGTTAACTGTTAGTCTCCAGTTAAACGTCACCCCAAACTCAGTGTAACGTCATGATAACGTGGAAAACTACCTGAAACTGAAACAGCTTTATCGGCAAATTGGGGAGGGGGGCAATTCACCATCCTGTATTTTTACCTACAATAAAACAGAAAGAACTTACCCAGAGTTCCCAGCAAACTGCACGTACCTTTATAGTTACACGCTGGTCGCGGAATCAACACCGAATTTCAGCTCAGCCGCCAGAAAACTAGGACAGAACGTTTTTAGTTGAGCTGAAAATATCGTAATCCGGACGCAATACGCGCCACATGTGTTACAGACTCGTTCCCAGGATTGAGATATAAGGGGCTGTGAATAGGGGTTTGGGGTATACTGATATAGTGGGATGCTTCACTTGCAATCCCCCCTTGCACGCCCAGTTTCTTGCTTGTAAGTTGATATTGTTGTGATTCTTACAAATGTTGGTTTTTGTGAATACGATATTTGATGTCTTGATCGTGCTACGAAGAAACGCAGTACCCAATAACCCCCTATGTGAGACTCATTGGAAACGTCACCCTAGTCTCGTGCGTAGTTACCTTAGCCAAGAAGGTTGTTTTCGTGGCCGTGTGTGTGTGTGTGTGTGTGTGTGTGTGTGTGTGTGTGTGTGTCTGTGTGTCAACAGCATAACTTGAGAAGGCTTAGATGGATTAACTTGATATTTGGTAGGTCTTGATGAGACCTCGAAATGATTAGATTTTGGGCCCCCTGGCAGCTTGTTATGGTACTGCAGCGGAACTTACGGTTTTGATATCTCGTGATCTGGACATGCTAGGGTCACGATTTTTGGATGGTAGGTACAAATGTAGCTCTTGTGCTCAGAAAGAGGTGACGTAAGTTTAGGCCCCCTAGCGGCCTGCTTTGGAACTGCAGGAGCGTTTGTATGAAAATGTTTAAAGTAGGATAACTCAATAACCAGTTGACATGTACACTGCATATTAGGCCCGGTTGAGGTATTTAGGTAGACCCATTGCGAAAATCTCAGTGTTTGGATTTCCTTTATACTTTTCCTGATTATACATAAGGGTTTTCTCTTTCCGACAATATCAAGTCGTTTGGGTGGCTAAATTATGGGTGATGGGTTTAATTCCAAGTGAAAATGGCCAATTTTTCTCATCATTTTTCATAGGAAAATCCTTTTCCCCCTAAAATTTATCAAAATTTGAGAGGTTAAAGAAAGTGAAATTCTGTTGTTCCTGTAGCTAGAGAGATATTCCCATACACAGTGTTTTTTCTTCAGAATTATTTCCTGAAAGAGACGGTCGCTAGACTTGAGGGTGTGCAGAATTGAATTGAGACCAAAATAAACTGGGGTGTGCCCCTTTCAGGCGTTTTCATCTCTTCCTTTCTGGACCGTTATCTTTTTTTTCACAGCTGAACTACGGTGGCATACTGGATACTGCCTGGCCAACTTGATCCTGTCTTGTAGCCACCCAAAGATCTGCTTGGAGATTAGGGAAGGGATGTGTGTGTTAACCTGTAACTACGACTGTATTCCCGCACAAATGTAGCAAACAGGTGACCAAAGCTGTTATGTCTTTATTGATGTCTCAGTGCTTCCATGTCTCCTCACAACACCTCAAAAATCACACATTTAAAAAGATCATTAAGATTTTAACCAACTGTAATTCCATACTTGTTCCATTTTATGTCTATTTTATGAAGTACAACACTTACAGACTGAATGCTATCTTTCAAACTGCATTCAAACTGCATTCTACTCAAGTACAAAGAATCTGAGTGGTGAAAAAAGTTGTTTCTAGAATTCACACAATTCATTGAACGTATATGTGGCAAATAGAAAGACAGCATACATGTGTACATGTATGTGTAAAACACATTAATACATCATGGGTGTCAGAAAACATCCATCCCCCTGATGTTAGGTGATCTGTCCCTGGTTAGTTCTTCTGTAGGGGAGTGTCATTACTGATGTGGGGTGATGAGAGAGCCACTGGGCACTCAAGCCCAACAAAGACTGATTACTTCTACATGCTTAAATCACTCCAACACTGGGTACTCACCCCCATGCAGGAGTGGAACAGTCCAACTCCTACATGACTTTCGATTGGACCTGGACTGTACCACTTCTGAATAGGTGGTTTTACATATCCGAACACTGGGGTATTTACGGAACCACCCATACAGGAGTGGCACATTACAACTCACACACAACTTTCCATTGGGTCTGGAATGTACCATTTCTGTACAGGTGGTTTTACTAAGCTACTAGACAGTACAATACACAGCTTGTAAAAATTTCTTACATCTATGATGTGCAATAATTCTGTGAAGTGCTCTTTTTTCCTTTATTTCAAAATAAAACATTGATAAAAAATCCGCCACATCCACACCAACATGTCATCACTACCATATTTGGTTTCTCGCAAATTTCTACCAGCAAAAAAACTAAACCTGACAAGAATAGCACGAAAATCACACGTTAGGTCAAAGCAGCAGCAGTCCCTTATTGCTAACTACATGGATATTTGGTAACGACCGAACTATACAGATACATGAGCCTGGCAGGGGTCCAAACTCTTCCTGCTGGCCCACTGAGTCCCCTTGGGCCCTATACTGGCCCACAGTCGGCGCACTGCGGCCCACTGAATCTGATACTGGCCCACAGCTGACACGAGTTGGGCCAAAAGTTCCCATTTTTTACTTCTTTCCACAGTGAGTCCAAACAACAGTCAACAGTCCAAAGCAAAATCTTAGCCATTTTCAACAAACCAACCAGTGTGTTAGTTTTGTAATACAAGCAGGATTTGTGGTACATGGAGCAGGTTAACCTTTGTTCTCCCGACACCCTTCACACCACAGTCTCCCCTCTGTGTGGCTCCAGCTGTTTTACTGAGGGGTGTCTGAGTGCCAAGAATGTCACTAGTTGAGGACAGTTTGGACCCCCGCTCTGCATCACTAATATTTCCTACAGAAATCTGACATCTAACAAAGTCAAGAACACAAAAAGCTGCCAATGCTGATTTATTCATCCTCACAAATCAAACAAAAACACAAGAAATTCAGGCAGTAGAAACTTCATCCACAGGACAGCACATGAATACCAAATATGGGCAAGCCTTGGAGTCAGAGGTCAGAGCACCACTGTGGAATTGTGGGATATTTTCATCACCTCAGTGATGTTTTTGTGGCTGTTTTTTTCCCACCATTGTTACTACTGAATCTTGACTTCTGACCCCAAGGATGACCCAACTTTTCTAACAGAATTGTTATTTTTAGCAATTTCCTTCTCTGGACATAGAAAATTTGTACATTTTGGTTCCTTGTTTTGATGCAGCGAAACTGGCGTTACAAAAACTCTGCTGAATTCCTACAACAAAAATCAACAAAACATCCAGGCAAATTTTCCTCTGGAATTTTCCTTATCATGATTGCTGCTGACGTGATCACCACACCTGCACGCACCTGTACGCACCTGAAAACACCTGGCCAAACAAAGGATGGCCAAACAAACAACAATTCTTTCCTCTTTTTCCTTCTCTTTTTTGAAGAACAAAACTACAGACAGCCTTACAGGCCAGAATCAGAGGGACGACGTCCAATTTCTGTTTTTAGTTGTGCTTTTCCTTCAACAGTGATCCTTAAGTTCTGCTCTTCCTACATGTGGTAAGATATGCTAAGGTTTACGCCTCTAACATTCCTGCCTTTACGCCTCTAACATTCCTGCCTGTCAACTACTTACATTATTTTTGGTTTGTTATCATTTCTCATGCAGTACTGCATGTAGCCACAAGGGGGCATTCATTACGTTTTGCTGTGAATTATGCCTGCAAACAAATTTAAGTATTTCGAGAGTATCTTGTCAAGAAACTGTCAAGAATCCTCAGATCAGCAGTCTAAGACTTTGACAGTCAAGGATGAATGCTGCCAGTGTCAACAATGATCTCAAACCCAAACATTCGGAGAGTCCTAAACCGTGCCAGATCAAACTTACAGGAGCTACAGAAAGAAACAGTTGCTACAGAGACAGTTGCTACGGAGACACATTCTGATTGCCGAGTGCACAACTTGAGCTACAATGCCATTGGTAGAAAAAATCCAGTATAAGTACAGACATGTACGCTTCCTAGAACCGTGGCCCGACAGGCGGGCATGTGTAACGACTGGTTGCCATGGCGACATCAGTAGACCCAGGTGACGGGGACCCACTGCGGCTCGGTGCTGAGCCCGTCCACGGCCGCCTGCAGCTTCTCGTAGCACACGTCCAGGTTGTCGTTGGTGATCTGCAGGTCGAAGAAGTGTCCGTAGGCGCGCTCCAGCCGGGCACTCTCCTCCACCGTCCTCTTCAGGTCATTGTCCTGCAGGGTAATGACATAGGGTCAGTACAGGTCACTGTCCTGCAGGGCAGCGACATACATGTAGGGTCAGTACAGGTCATGGTCCTGCAGGGCAACGACATAATGTCAGTACAGGTCATGGTCCTGCACGGCAACGACATTAGGGTCAGTACAGGTCACTGTCCTGCAGGGCAACGACATTAGGTCAGCCAGGTCAAATACTCTGCAACTGGCCAGAATAACCCACACATCCAGGTCACACATGTAGCTGTGCAACTGGCCAGAATAACCCACACATCCAGGTCACACATGTAGCTGTGCAACTGGCCAGAATAACCCACACCCAGGTCATACATGTAGCTGTGCAACTGGCCAGAATAACCCACACACCCAGGTCATACATGTAGCTGTGCAACTGGCCAGAATAACCCACACACCCAGGTCATACATGTAGCTGTGCAACTGGCCAGAATAACCCACACACCCAGGTCATACATGTAGCTGCGCAACTGGCCAGAATAACCCACACACCCAGGTCATACATGTAGCTGTGCAACTGGCCAGAATAACTGACATACAGACACTGTACAAACTTCAGCACACCAACGCTGATGCCGTAACAGTCAGCACAGCAGTACACACCAAAAAGCATGCGGCTGGCCTGGTTATACATGTAGGACACCCTTTTGGGAAAAATCACATTGTGTTTGTCAACAGTCATGTTCTGTAAGAATTATGAGTGGTTATTTTTTAACCCGGTACCCAAGAGGGCTGGGGGGGGGGGGGTTGCCCACACCAGGAGTGAGGGTCATGCCCAGTGCCCATGGGGCTGTGGGTGGGGGTGCTAGCACCAGGGGGTGGGGTACTAGCACAAGGGGGTAGGTGTTCTAGCACCAGGGGTGGGGGTGCTAGTACATGTACCAGGGAGTGGGGGTTTTGCACCCCTGGAGGGTGTGAGTTGAAATAAAGAACTGACTTCAGTTTTTACCAGTTCCCATTCCTGCGCCTTCCTGCCCAAACCTGTCTTGTAGTGCTGAACCAACAAACAAAATAACAACAGTTAGGAAAAACAGCAACATTCCATAGAAAACACACCAGGAAACTCAACATTTTATTTTATGTGTTCCTTGTAAAATAAATCATGTTTCATTATAAGCAATTCTGCCCTTGAAGGTTTGAGTTTATCATGGTCACCCAACGAAAACCAAATTGAATGCAAATCAAACACTTCTTTACCAAAAACACCTGCAAAATCACAATCATGGTTTTGTGGCTTTCAACACAGTTTGTTTACATGCAGCAGTAGAAATGTAAAGGCAATTCAAGTCATTAAGCGTAAAACCTTCTCCCTGTCTGCAGTTTCTCCTGGTGTTTGCGGGCCAGCCAGTTCCTCCTGCCAGATGGGCAGAGAAGGAAGACAAGCACAGAAATAATCAATCCAGCAATAACAGCAATAATCAATATAGGAAAAATCAATACTGTACAGAAATAAGGGTACAAAAAAAATTCTCGGGAAAGAAACAGAAACTTCAGAGGTGAAAAGAAAACCTTGTTTCAAAATCAAGAAGAGAAAATAAAGCACGAAACAAGAAGCTGTGATGTTTCCTGGAAGGTCTGTAAAGGACACCTTGCAGTACCTCAATCCATTGTCAGGGGGAGCTGTGATTACATGTCCTCTGCATGAAATTTTTTTCTCATTCCAAACTCACCTTTTTATGATTTGGTCAAATTGTATATTTTACATTGATATGATAAAGAAATAAGATCATTGTTAATCTTCCTGTTTTTTGCCTTCAAACTTTGTAGCAACAAGTATCAGATTCCACACTGTGCACAGGATTCCTTCACTGTTTTTCATGAACATCCGTGGATAGTTTTCCCTGTACACAGTGGAGAATCTGAGCTTGCTGACATGCTGACGTACCACAGGGATGGGATGGGCGCTGGTCTCAGCTACAGTGGTCATGGCCTGGGGGGGGAGTACATGTATGTGTACAGAAATAACCAGGTTTAGGTGTGATCAGCTGATCATCTCCAATGGAAATGAGGAAATCAGAGAAAACACAGAAATCTATGGCAGAAGCCAACAGTAGTAAACAATGTGAGGTCAGCAGATATGTTTGTGTGAGTTCAGCTCAGGTTTACCTGGACCTTGTGGGGTTTCTGCAGACAACGGGCGGTGAGATGATGAAGTGTTAATGAAGCCAGAAAAGTAAACATCAACAGTTCAGGAGCAGAAAGCAGAAACAAGACAAGGGCAGAAAGCAAAGCAGAAATCAAAATAAAAATGGCATGTAAGAACTGTCCGCCATGTTGGATGGTTACATACAATGTACACTATATAATACAGATCGCTGTGGCATCATTTGTAAGTCTATAGGACCGCCAGCCCAGCTTCAACCAATCAGCACGGTAGCTGTGATGTCACACCCTATTGATAAATCGTCAATATTGATATATTGGTAACTAAACCTACATCAGTGGCCTCTGTCTGGGGCTGGTTGGAATCCTGGTGCACGATGGGTAATGGGGCATGATGGGTAACAGCATGTGGTTGTAAGAAATACAACAAGAACAGCAGTGCACATGAGTTCACAACGGGGTGAAATTCAGACATTGTTGTATTGTGTAAAGTTTAATGACTTGTAAGGAAAGCAGAGTCTGACAGATAAATAAAACAGAAAACATGTGCCTGCTGCTGGTGAGCAGACTTGTGTCGGTTTTACCCTGTGTGAGCTGACCGACTGCTGTCGCTCCAGTCTGGCCTGGGGGAGGCAAACAGGAAAGTTTGTCTCCCTCACTCAATTCAACTGTCTCACTCAAACATCACTCAACATTTCAGTCCAGGGAGCTAAAAACAGACAACAAAATCATACAGAAGACAGGAATGACAGAAAACATTACTGTTTCTGTCTTTAATGACAAAATGGAAAAAGAAAATGAGAGAAAGAAAAGAAGACGGACACTGCGGTGCCGGACCCACCCTCTGTATGAGGTTGGAAGGCTCCCCCTTGTCAGGAGAGGGGGTTCCTTCCTTCTCCTGGGAGGAGCGAGAAAAACTTCTTCAGATGTCTTCAAGTACACCAAGACGTCTTCAACTTACACCAAGACATCTTCAACTTACACCAATTCTCTCAATCATATCGCAAAGTCTTGAGGCTCCACTATAGATCACAGTTTAAAGAATGAAAGATTGCAGCTTGTTTAAAGAAATGGAGGGAAAATGAGTTAGGATGTGACCAGAACCTTTTTCTCGATGTACGACTGTCGGTCCTCGTTTATTTCCTTCTGAGCCTGCAAACAAGAAAGGTGAAAAAAGAGCAGATTTTGGACTAACGAAAATGCCAGTTTTCCACAACTATCTTAACTGACATAGGACTGAAATGCCCTGAAATGAACTTGGGACTTGCACATCGTTATGACATTCTCTTTGATAAAATCATCAGGAAACAAACACAAAAAAAGTATAAGTGAAAGGACAGGAAAGTTGACAGATCATGATTGTTCGATCGACAGACCCTCTGTATAAGATTTCCCATTGTTTTCTCCTCTTCTAGGTTGGATCCCTCTTCCTCCTCCTAGTAAGCAATCACATGGGACACAGGATACTACTTGTGATTCAACCCAACACAAGGGAAGAGCGGGTAACATTGAAGTCATACAAGATAAAATATCTAACAAACAGGTAAAATCTTGAGCTAATTTTGGAAACTCTGTTTTTGCAGACAAGAATGAAGTTGTTCTAATGTTCCACCATAAGTACTCAGAGATGACATGAACATTTGACTCACTTTTCTCAAGATACATGTATTTTCCATTTGAGTTCTGGCAAATTTGGGGAAACATTACAACAACCAACAAAGAAGAGTGAGTGCAAGCGCATGCTCAAAAGAAGATACTTGACAGAAGACTTTGTTTATTTGCTGTTTTGGATATTTTCTAGCCTGGTTACCAAACCTAGTTTAGCTGCTGAGCCTCTATTGTCCTCTATCTGCAGACTCTGAGGACAATAGAGACGCCGCTGCTATAAAAATAGGTTTGATACAGAAAGTTTATTGCAAATTCATGCCCGAAGGCTAATTGCAAGGACATAGGACATGATAAAATAACAGTAAACAATAAAATGACTATAGATACTACTACTACTAATGCTACCGGTACTTTTAATATAGTTATGATTGTATTTGATTTCTTTTCTGTGTGCAGTAGAGTATGAAATGCCCGACGTTCTGCGAGACATATGAATTGGGAGGTGATAATAGAAATGCAGTTTTTTGTAGAGTGGAAAGATGAATAAAGCTAGGAAACATGAAGATTATGATCATGGGTGATCTGAACTGCGATTTTCTTGTAAACACAGGCAACTCCAACGAACTGAAATTCCTGTGTGACCTACATGGTTTGACAAACATAGTACAATTACCCACAAGAGTTACTGCAAAATCTGCAACACTTATTGATGTAATTATTACCTCGAACCCAGGGAAATACACAGATGGCATAGTATATAAGAGTTGTCTTAGTGATCACCATATGGTATATACTCACAGAGGTAGTAAAAGAGTCAAACCTATGCCACAGATGGTTACGACAAGAATACTTAAGAACATGGACGAGTCAAGCTTTTTAGAAGACTTGGCTAGCACCCCGTGGCACACAATAGACATCTTTGACTCTGTACAAGACAAGTGGGAAACTTGGAAAGAACTCTTCAACAATGCGTGCTATGTCCATGCCCCAGTCAAGAAGTTTAGGGTCAGAGGAGACAGTTGTCCACCCTGGCTCACAGAAGAGGTGAGGCAATCCATGCACGCACGAGACCATGCAGGACAACAGGCTGAAAGAACACAGTCACCTGCGGACTGGGATGCCTATAGAAAGTTACGTAACAATGCCAAGAAAATCATACTGGACTCCAAAAGGGACCACTACACAGATGTCATTAACAGTTCAGCTGGCAGCAAGAACAGCCTTGTCGAAATGTGGAAGGCTCTTAAAAGGTTGACTGGGAGCCAAAAGTCTTCTGAAATACCCAGCCTGGTTAACAACAATGACAGAGTGGAGTCGTCACCTTGTTCTATAGCAAGGGAACTCAACTCCTTCTTCGGCCAGGCAGCTGGCAAATTGGCTGCTATGTTACAGAGATGTAAATCTGTCTTTCACCCGCTGCAGTTCTTACAGCCCAGCAAGGTTATGTTTAGTTTCCAGCCCATCTCTGAATCATTTGTCTTGAATGAACTCTTAACCATGAAAGTCAACAAAGCCAGCGGTCTAGATGGACTAAATTGTCGCCTACTACGAACACGAACAGCTGCCCCTGTCATTGCGGCATCACTAACCTCCATCATGAACTTTTCATTGTCAACAGCAGAATTTCCTGCAGACTGGAAAAGAGCACGGATTGTACCAATCTTCAAAGCCGGGGACAGGACACTGGCTGGTAACTATAGACCAGTCAGTGTCTTACCAGCTGTCTCAAAGATTCTTGAACGGGCAGTACACAAACAGGTATACCAGTTTTTGACAGAAAACAACCTTCTGTCTAATCGACAATCTGGTTTCCGCCAGAAACATTCAACACAAACTGCCTTACACCTAGTCACTGAGGAGTGGTACAAGGCAATTGATAATGGTAACATTACGGGTGCAGTCTTTATTGATTTGTCTAAAGCCTTCGATACCATCGACCATAGTATCCCTTCGGAAAAACTAACAGCCTATGGAGTTGTTGGCCAGCCAGCAAAGTGGTTTCAGTCCTACCTTTCCGGTCGGTCCCATTGTACCTCTGTTAATGGTCATACATCAGATTTTTGCACAGTAAATTATGGAGTCCCTCAGGGCTCAATTTTAGGGCCACTTCTGTTTATAATATACGTGAATGACATGCCCAGTTGTGTTCTTTCATGCCGGATTGCACTTTATGCTGATGACACTGTAGTATATGTTAGCTACCCAGACATTGAAACTATTCAGCAGGCCTTGCAATCTGACATGGATAGACTTTCCAACTGGTTTGTAGCCAATAGCTTGTCAATCAATGCAAGTAAGTGTAAAGAAATGCTTATTGGGACAAATAAGAGACTACTAAGAGCACACCAACTACAAGTAAACATCAATAAGGAAGTGTTGAATGCAGTTTCAGCATATAAGTACCTAGGTGTCACAGTAGATAACGAGCTGAAATGGGACCTACATGTCAGTACTGTCTTAACCAAACTAAAACGTGCACTTGGCGTGATGCGACAGGTACGTCCATTTGTAACACAGACCACTCTAGTAACTTTGTACAACACTATTTTTCTCCCTCATTTAACTTACAACTGTACATTGTGGGATGGTGCAAGTATGTTTCAAATCCAAAGACTACAGAGGATGCAGAATAGAGTAGGTAAACTGATCCTGGGTCTTCAGCCAAGAACACCATCTGCTGAAGTGCACCGGCTTCTTGGATGGAAGGATGTTGCGACTATTCACAAAACACAAAAACTTTTGTTAGTGTACAAAACACTGAACAACATGATGCCAGGACATGTGAATGAACTCTTTGTAAACTGTCGTGAGAGTGCCATCAGAACCACCAGGCAAGCTTCCTCCCACAAACTGATGGTGCCCAGAGTGACCAGGGACTGTGTGCGGAGATCACTGGCTGTGTCTGGGGCTGTCATCTGGAACAGCATACCAGAGGATGCACAGAGCGCTCCATCAGTGAGGACTTTCAAAGAAAGGATACAGTAGTTTGAAAATTTTGATTTACGGACTGCGAATTTGGAAAAGATATGACATTATGTAACTATCTGGTAAGATATGACATTATGTATCTGGTAAAATATTTTTGTATTAATTAATTAATTAATTTATTTATTTATTTATTGTGTTTCCCGTGACCCCTCCCCCTCCCAACTGGACCTCTGGGAAGAGCGGCTAAGGCCGACAGGGCATTCCAGTGTAAAGAAAGGCTATTGATTGATTGATTGATTGATTGATTGAAACATTTTAGTGACTGTTTCAAATAACTTATCTCTTTCGGTGCTATAATGAGGGCAATGGCAAATAAAGTGCATTTCATCCCCCACTGCCTTTTCTGTACAATATTTACATATTCTATCGTTAACAGATAATTGTTTGTATCTACCCTTAAATTTCTATCTCTAATGTATGTGCGCTGACTCTAAGGCTGATCTTACATCGAAGTCTTTGATGTGAAGATAACGCTCCATGGTGTACACAGGTTTGAGATGTCTACAAAATCTTAGCTTACCGACATCAACAGAGAGATTGTATAGAAAGGTTTGGATATACAGTACATGTCAGAGAGTCTACTTCTAAGTAATGTGTTGCTGATCGAGGTAACGCTGTCGTTATGCCATATATGAGAAACCACTGTGGTCAAGTATTTCTTTCACATGATGTAGCAGGATTTTCTTGTGACCGTGCATTAACATATGTTGATGGGCTAGTAGTGCGTCAGCTTGCAGGGGATGTGTATTGGCATCTAGTTGTCTCAGTCTTAACCAGTACTTGACTATGCGTACCGATACGTCTGTGTCTAGCGACAATCTACCAAGTTCTGCTTGGGATCCGTGAGCGGATGAGAGATTTGATGCTGAAAACATCTTTGCGCACTTTTAGAGCAAGTTGTTTCTTGGCTAGTGAGAAACTACCAGATGAGGACAACAGACCTAGATAGCAGTATGACGTAGTAATTTCTATATTTTCTGAGCCAAACAGGAATTTTACATTTCGGTATGTGCGTCCTGTTTCGTAACAAGTTAGAACCTTGGTCTTTTTCAAGTTAATTTGAAGTTTCCACTGTGTACAGAATGTGTTGAGTTTGTCGAGCGCACATTGTAGTCCATTCTCGGTTTCCGAGAAAATGACGACATCATGCATAGAGTAAGCAGGAAACGAACAAATTCTGTAGGGAGGGTGGGGCACATTCTGGGCTATCTAACATCTTGACTAAATCATTTATGAACAGGTTGAAGAGAGTGGGACTGAGGTTACAGCCCTGCCTCACACCCTTGTCCATGATGAAGGGTGGTGTTAGACCTGAGGAGGTTTTAATGCATGTTTGTGGATTAGAATACAGTCAAACCTGCCTAGGCCATCGCGGTCACTTTTTCTCTGTCCCGAAAACTTTCCCCATTGACGCAAGCATTAAGCAACCTGCCCAGGGCGGTCACCTGGCCAACGCGGCTGCGGACACCACGATTTGGGTCTGCCCATGACCCGATTCCTTCCCATGGCGGCCGGTGTGGACGGGGTCATAATTCTTTAAATTTTTCAATCAGTGGCGACATTGATTCTGAAACCGACCAGTTTTTCTTGGGTTTCTACTGCCGGGCGATGTTTTCGTCTAAGGACAAAGATGGCCGCCGCTGGGTCATTTGGGGTCAATGGAGCAGTCTACTACATGATATGGGTGGGAATTTCAGCACGCTGTAATTGTTCTCGACAAAATCAAAACTTATTCGGTAGTGTTAAATCGTGTTTTGGAACAATTAAAGTTACTGTACTACAGTTTGTATCATCCGTGGTGTCGATGTACTGCACTGTACACCGTAGATAGAAATCGATTAAACCGTGAATACACTCACAAGGGGCTTACAGCCGGTATCCAGTCGGAAGCCGGTCAAAGCGCTCGAAAATGTTGATACCGCCGTGCGTACTCAGAAAATTACAGTACAGTACGTATTGAATTTGATGAATCGAATTTGAAAACATTGCTTCATTTG
The DNA here is from genome assembly GCA_013266295.2 of Branchiostoma floridae x Branchiostoma japonicum. NCBI lineage: Eukaryota > Metazoa > Chordata > Leptocardii > Amphioxiformes > Branchiostomatidae > Branchiostoma > Branchiostoma floridae x Branchiostoma japonicum. The sequence goes on along the minus strand of CM023834.1, from coordinate 26,108,299 downwards.
CCAGAAACTGTGAAGTTTAGGCCCCGGGAATCTAAAGATACCTGCAGTATTTGACATTGAAATACCTCGAATCGGAGACCATTAACTCTCAGTCATGTTGTGAGTCGGGAGAATCGACCCTCTTCAAGCAGGTCACCTGTCCAACACGGCCACTTTTCTCCGGTCCCCTGGGTGACCGGCTTGAGCAGGTTTGACTGTATATTGTTTTTATAACACTGTAAAATTTGCCTCCTATTCCCGAGGTGAGTAGTTTGTATCGTAGGCCTTCGCGCCATACACTATCAAATGCTTTTTTAAAATAGACGAAACAGGCATAAAGACGTTTGTTATTATTAGTATAGTCTTAGAAATTAGTGAATCGATGACGAGATTATCATTTGTCCCAAAGTTTTTCCTAAAGCCAGCTTGGTTCGGGGATATGAGAGTCTAAAAAGGTTGTGAGGCGGGTGTTCAGGATTGTTGTAAACAGTTTGGCCAAGCAGCTTGGGACTGAAATTCCCCTGTAGTTGTTTGGGTCGTCTTTGGCACCACCCTTACACATGTATGTATAGCTGCTATGTGGCTCGTGCAAAATTGTTGGGGAAAATAGCCAGAAGAAATAAACAAGTTGAAAAGTTTTCATAAAGGTTTAGTGAGGACATGAGCTGTGCATTTTAACATTTTGTTAAGTATTAGGTCGTTACCGGAGGCTTCACCGTTTTTTAATTGGGATATTGCATTTTTGGTTTCATGTTCCTGTATCACATTGTCTAGTGTATTGTTGCTCGCCAGATCATTTTCTAGTTTTGTCAGTTTATTCTGGATAGTCATATGGAAGTTGGTACTAGGTGCAGTTGTAGAGTTTGTACCTCTTCCACACAGTTTTTCAAAGTGATTATGGATAGCTTCTTTGTTAATTACCTCCTCAGAAGTTGTCATGTTGTAATGTTTTGAAATCTCTAAAAAGTTGCCAGAATGCCGATGGGTTATCGTCTGAAAAGGAGTTGAGTTGGCGGGGAATGTTGTTTTTGTAGTCTAGTTTCGTTTTTCGAATTTTGGATTTGAAATATTGACCTATAATAAACGGATTTCTGGGATTTTTGGAGAGCAGCTTGTCTAGGTTACTGAGGTTTCGTCTAGCAGCTTGGCAAGTCTCTGTAAACCATTTCTTCTTAGCTTGAGATTTGGTTTTAGTGGGGCAACCTTTTTTGGTGAAGTGTAGGCGCAAAGCGTTTTTGCCAGCTTGTTGTAATGGTGTAAGGAAGTCATTTAATGCTGAGTCCACTGCTGTAGATGTTGTAATTCTTTTTGATGAACTTGTTTATGCTGGTAGAAAAATCGTCACTGTTGATTATATCTAGAAATTTATCTTTAGAGTTGGTACTCCACACAAATTTGCAGTGGGCCGGGTTGGGAGGGTACTAGTAGTTTTCTCGGGTAAGGGTTTTGAGCTACCCTGTAGTATAAGCGAAAGTTTGCAATGATCAGAGAGAGGGTTCAGCAGATGGATGTGAAAGAATGTCGTTTTGTGGAGCAAGACTGTCACAGCTTCGCTTGCAAGCATGTACATGTAGTCCACTACACTGGAGCCGTTTGGCTGATAACAGGTGGGTTTCCCTAAAAGGTCTCCAGGTATTCTACCATTCAAAATTCTTAATTTACTATTTATGCAAAGATCGATTAGATTTTTCCCAAAAGGAGTGGGGTTGCTCGTGTCCATGTTATTGCGTGGGAATGGATGATCTAAGTCATAATCCTCAGGAAGAGTATGGTTGTCTAAAAGGACGTCATCTGCAATGTAATCTTGCAAATCACCCACACGAGCATTTAAATCCCCTCCTATAATCACCTCGCCGTAGTTTTGGTAGTAAGCTATTTCGTTTTCAAGCACGTCAAATATCAAAATGACCTATTGGAATGGATTGTGGATCTGTTTGGGCTTATATAAACGGAGGCCATGTAAATATCTTTGTCCATGTTTAACAGCTCCTTGCTGACTTTTACCCACAGAATATCCTCGGATTTGCTGTCTAATTTTGTGACGAAGTTCTTGTATTGCTTTCTAAACAAGAACAAGATACCACCGGAACTACGTTTAGCTTTTCTAGTTTTGGTTCTAATGCTACTGAAACATAAAAAGTTGGGAAAGTGTTTCTCACCTGCATGCCAGGTCTCTAGTAGAGAAAAGAAATCAAACCCTTCTATTTGACTTAAGAAATCACTATGATCTTCTATCTTGTTGCCAAGTCCATGTACGTTCCAGAAGCCGAACCATGGCTTTTGGAGAAAGGTCTAGAGTTCCTGTTTCTCTTGTTGAGTGTCTTATTTTCCGGGCGGCACATCAGTTACAGCCTTGCGGTCTTCTGGGTCCGGGAGATGTTCCATACGGGCTGCTGTTGTAGGGCGGTGGGGGGGGGGGGGGGTAGTCCAAGCCACATCGGGTTTACTGGGAAGTTGTAGTCGCTGCCGTAGGCTTCAGATAAGGATGGCCACTCCCTGTTCCACTCATTATACATGGGGGAGGGGTGCTAGGGACAGAAGATGGGAGGCGGGCTAGCAGGGTACTGACCGAGGGGGTGCGGCACTTGCATGTACTGCGTCCGTCCTGGTGCGCGATAATGGGCCTGGCTGTACCCTTGGATGGACGATGCCTGTCTGACGGGTCTGGGCGTATCGAACTTCATGCCGACTAGTGTTCTTCTGTGGAGCGGGTCCTTGCTGGCCTTCTCGCGTGCGCGGTATGCTGGGCTTTGTGAACCTGTGTCCCTTAGGGTGCTCATACGCACTGTTCTGCTGCCGCGAAATGGCTAACAAAGGTGAAGGAAGAGTTGGCCTGGCACCTGTCCTGTAGGTGTTTGTTGATAGCCAGAATGTTCTTGTTGACTTCTGCGTTCTGTCCGGAGCCTCTTCTGGGGGCTACAGCCGAAATAACCACCTCAGCATTTGGAAACAGGGACTGTGTGGAGCTGATTGTAGTGTTGAAATCGTCCACATTATCTCTTCCTTAGACTTGGTCACGACATCATTAGTTCCAACGTGAAAGACGACTGTACTTGGTGGGGATTTTTCCCTGGACAGTTTCTCCATGGTGGACAATGTGTCTGGCAGGGTGGGGGCCCAATATGGCTTTGGTACGTAGGTCGTTGGACTTATTATATAAACAGAGCTGGCATAAGCTTCTGAGCATATGAGTCCCCTATTTCCACTACGCGTTTTGTCTTCTGACTAGGGTTATCTCGGTGCGAAGTGGTGTGACCCTTGCTGCCGGTTAGAGACTTTATCAAGGCTCTGGGATCCGTGTCTAGTTCTAGTTCTGTAGAACTGGATCTCTGCAGAGTTAGGGAGCCCTGCAGTGCATCAAACCGGTTAGAGGTAGCCACAGTGTATTCCAGCACTGTGTTTTGGTTGCTTGGAAGCTGTTCATCGATCACAGGCCTTACCTTGTTCAGGATGGTAACCGCAGGCTAGATATTTTCATCCACCAATTAGGCCACACCAATTTAATTTGTTGCTTCTTGGATTCGCCTCTTCATTTTTTTCTGATTTGCAAAAAAAAAAAATTCTGGTTCTAAATCAACTAAAAAATGCTCATATTTTGCCTCCAACAGTTGAAGAAAGTCCTTTCTTCCTAGTTGTTACAGTTGTTACATCTACCAATGCAGTGGTTTGGTTAAAAGTTCAAAATTCATTGTTTAAATTTTAACCCAGTCTTTTGTGTTGACTTCATGGCACCTATTCTAACATTTGGGGCTATAATAGGATGCCCAGGCCTGTTTTTTTTTTTTTCCGCCCTGTCGCTTCATATTTTTTCTGAAAAAATCAGAGAAGCAACAAATAAAATTGGTGTGGCCTTATGTAAAGCAACAGCTTGTATCAGTTTGAAACCCCCCAAATTTCTGACCTGTTTTTTCCTCTCCATGAAACTCTGCCTGTCATGGGAAATCTCCAGGTGGGCCTAAAGTCAGGGGTCAACGGTCACACGGGAAAGGTCATGTGTACCATTGTGTGGGTATAGATGGGAAAGAATGTAACGAAAACAAGGAAAAACAAAGTCTTTAGTAGAATGATGAAAAGATAAATAAAGTTTCAGAATGTCATCAGAAAAAAGGCAACACAAAAGATACACATTTACAGTTTGGAGAATGAAGACAAAAACAGAAGCATTTTTTTTACCCTTTTCATGAGTGCTGAACCTTCTTCCTACAGTTTAAACAGAGGAACACGTCACAAACAACAGGAAATTAAATGGACACAGAAACGTACATGGGAGACATATAAGTCATTGAAACGTACATGGGAGACATTCAAACAAGGAAAGACATCGAAAAGAAAGACAGTAAGAAAGAGACACAAACACACAACAACTTTCAGAATTGTTCTGAAATACACAAAACAGGCAACTTAAATATCCGAGCCACCATATAAGACAACAATGATGAAGTCATGAAGCAGAAATCTCCGACCTTCTCTTCTGAACCCTCTCTGTCCACAGTCAATGCCTGATGGGGAGGTCAGATGGTAACGGGTAAGGGTCAAATGGCAGGGGTCAAGGACATCATAGCTATGGGCATATGTCATAAGGGATACAAATTCACATGAACTCATGAAAATATAGCAGAGAATAAATACTAAGAATAAAAAAAGACAGAAAATGACCAAAGTGCAATCATCAAGTCGTCACACCTTCAGTTTTGCCACGGGGGCTTTCTCCTTCTCTTCCTGGCTCTTTCCTTCTCTCCGTTCTTCAAATTTAAACTCTGGAGCTTTTTTGGTTGGATGAGGCTAGAGAGAGTTTTAAGGTGTACTGCCATATGAGGGTGTGTATGGGTATGTTGTGTAACACATATTGCAGAAACAATGCTTCAATACTGAGGGTCTGAATGGGGTTCACACAGGAATATAAATTAAAGCTCCATATGCAGTGAACCAGCTAGAGTTAGTAACTTAGTGGTTAGAAAAACATGGCAATTGTATGGGGACATGAGTATCCACATAACCCCCATCACATCCTCCCATACATGATAGGTCACCACAAAGCAAAAAGACAAGGAAATTGTTGTTTCACCTGAACTAGAAAAACCGACAGCAGGCAACAATGCAGAACAACAAAAGCAGATATTTAGGGTCCATGATGCAAACTGTTGAATCCAGTTTTAAGGTGCAGTACCACTGATTGCCACAAGGTAGTGCTTAACCATAATATTTAGAGTGTAGGAAAGAGTTATTATGGTAATCAGGCCAGTTGCACAGCCAAGAGGTTTGTATCAGTCATTGTTCAACATGGATATGTGCAGTACCACCTGCTGACACAAGGAGGCGTTCATGCTACATGAAACACTAGTACTGTCAGGATGTACGGAATGATGAGTTCGGGTGTTGTCAGAAGGCCAGCTGCACAGCTGTGAAGGCGTTTTCTCATCATCCGTACAATATTCAACATATAAAGACTCACACAAGGAGGCGCTCATGCTACATAAAACCTCTGTTTTGCCAGAAGGCCAGTTTTACAGTTTCTTTTATCCATTCAACAGTCAACATGACACAGTGTAATAATATGACAGTCATCCCAACATTCAACTGTTCCATGCATCATTATTGTATAGCCCCCGCTGTAAGTATGTTTGTTTGTTTGTTTTGTTGATGACGGTCAGACATCCAGGTAAACAATACTCATACTCATTTGTAATTCAAACTACTGGATGTTTAAGTGACATCCTTCACTCCTAGTCAACTCTGATATATATTTGTTTGTTTGTTTATTACCGTGAGAGTTTTGTTGGTGGCGCCCTCCGCCCGTGCCTGCTCGTGCATCTCCTTCAGCGTCTCGACGCTCGGCGCCGCGATGAATACCACAAACGGCATGAACTCCGGCGTCTTCAAGACTTTCAGCGCCTGCAGTCAAGATATAAACATCTTAAACACAACAAACTTAAGACAAACGGCATGAACTCCGGCGTCTTCAAGACTTTCAGCGCCTGCAGTCAAGATATAAACATCTTAAACACAACAAACTTAAGACAAACGGCATGAACTCTGGCGTCTTCAAGACTTTCAGTGCCTGGAGGGTAAACAGCAACAAGATATGAACATCTTAAACACAACAAACTTAAAGGGGGTCAAAACTAAATATTTTTAAGTCCACTGCAATATAATAAATATACCACAAAGTACAATTCTTACTTGTTTTACATTAGTCCATGACAGATTAGCTTTGTTACACCATTTGAAACTCGCGCCGTGGTCAGGTCTGGATCGGTGAGGTCTCACGACCTTTGACCCTTGTGATGTCAATCAAAGTCAGTGACCTCCTATGACCTCTAGGTTACCAGAGTTCAGTGACCCCATGACCCCCAGGTTGAGTTCAGTGACCCACATGACCCCAGGTTACTTGAGTTCATTGCCCTACTGACCTGTGGGTTGACATCCAGGATGCACATCTTGCCGGAGCGCATGACGTTTCGCACGGAGTCTAGTTTGGTTCCGTACAGGTTGCCCTCGTACTCGCCGGACTCCAGGTACTTGTGGTCGCGGATGTCCTGCTGCATTGCCGCCTTGTCCGCAAAGTAGTACCCCTTCCCATCCTCCTCTCCTTCACGGGGGGCACGGGACGTGTCTGGGGGAGAGGGGGCAGGGTTAGAAACTACAGACTCATACACATGTACAGACACACACATGTACAGACACAGACAGATAATAGTACCCTTCCCATTACCCTTACACTGAGAAAGAACAGTCTGAGACAAAAAGAGGTGTTACAGATAGACGGGGTAGGAAAACTAGGTCAAGGTCGGTCTTACTGGGGTCATTTTACACATGGAACCATGGCAGCAGGACATATCAGTTCACAAGGTCAGATATCACATGATGTATCCCAGCATCCCTCAGCCTAGCGTCCACCATGATGTGGGGAAGTCTTGGTGAGATCAGCCAAAGTTTGATATGGGGAAAACACACAAACAAGCCGAGCTTGGAAAACACATCCAGTTCAGCTCCTCTGATTCACAACTGAGAACAACATCACGTTTGGAGAACAGAAATCTTCAGAGTAACAACAAAATACTTTAGGTCAGTCTACAAAACCCTTGTAACGATAGCATCCAACCATCATATAACTTGCACATTTTGCTTTCAGTTCTTCAGACTTTGCCTTGCATGCCTTTAAGAGTAAAAAGTTGATTTCTGCATTGATGTTTTTTACGTTTTTGCGTTTTTACCCGAATCATCAAGGTTTTCGACCATGGTGGACGGTTGTGCCGTGAGCTTCATCCGTAAATCAACCGGCGCAAGACAAGTCAAGGTCATCCAAATTACCGAGGCAACCAGCTCCTTGCAGTCGTCCAATGAGATACAAGAGCCTGCGATATACAGGTGTAAGTCATTGTTACAGAGATGTTGATTGGTTAATGAACAGTCCTCCAAAACAACTGATACATTGTACATCAGTCAGCCAATGAGATGCAAGGAACTGTAATATACAGGTTTAAGTTATTGTTACAGAGATGCTGATTGGTTAATAAACCAGCTGACACATCAGTCAGCCAATGAGATACAAGAACCTTTATTGAGAACATTATTAATATGTAACTAACTTCTTACAGAAATGCTATTATTGGACAATCTGAGGTCTTCCAAACCAATGAGAGACAAGGCCCAGAAATACCATGAAGTCTTGTATAACCTTCTCCACATGACCAGAAAACCTTTTTTGAATCTTCTCACTCAACTACAACAATCTATGACAATGTCTTCAATTCATGCCAAATATTAGAGATAATACAGAAAAAAACAAGGGGAGAGGAGAGACCTTCTGATATTCCTTTTGCCAGTCTTAGGAAGGTGTAGCAACATTTAAACTGTAATAAAGTGAGAAAGGCTGGACACACTATCACTAGAGTACGATATTGCTACAGTTGAACTTCACTACAGTGTGTTGTAGTCTCCAAGGTGATTGTGGTGAGATAAGGTGTAAGGAGTCATGGGAGAAGCAAGTGTCAGAAAGTACAGAACAGAACTCAAGAAAGATGGGACTCAAGGAAACAGAAAAAGTTAAGAAAAATAATAAGGAACTGAGCCATATATGTAAAATCTACAACTTTCTACAATTCTGTAATTAATACCTAAAATGTAGCAAGAGTATCAGACAAACATGTCGCTAAGCAGCAATCAGAACTGACCAATCACGGCACTCTGAATTTGTGACATCACATGACAATCAAGGGAACCATGGCAACTGTCAATCATTGCAGACAGGTGACAAAACTTGTTGAGTTGATTGTTGAATGTGGATGATCATTGTTAGTTGATTATTCTTGCTAATTAGCTGATTTGATTGTAAACAATAACGTTTGATTTTGATGATTGCTACTTTTTTCGGGACAATAGGGGTTCATGTCAGCCGTTTTTTTCAACGTTGAGGAATGAAGTTTCCCTCGCTTATATTTTGACTTCCTCCGTGCTGAATTTCTTTCTAAAAACGTAAAAATTTAACAGTAACAGCAAATTTTCATGAAGATTTTTTACTGAAAAGTATTTTTTTTTCTTCCATAACCCACTCTGTCTGTGCTTCAGGCAAAGACAAACTATACTTTACTTTCTGCAAACTAAACTTTGGGAAACTGGAACAGAGCCAAAAGTGTTGACAACTTGAAGCCAACATGAGCCAACATGAACCCCTGTAGACTGGACAAATGACCTTCATGAGTTTGACCTTCGCTGGTTCCTTGCAGGGGCCGAGAGGCATCTAAGGAGAAAACACACTCTGATCAGCTGAGATTTCTCTACATTTTTTTGCAGCAGCAAAATTTCGCATTTTTTTTGCCACACTGACAAAATGTCATATGACATTGTGTTGTTTTGGCAGATGTTACTGCCACAGTATAGGCATGGTTTTCTGCAGCTGCAATGATACGGTTTTCACATTTCACACAACAATGAGATGGTTTTGCCACACATAACGCCGCAATGACATGGTTTTTGATTGCTTGCAGAAGCAGACGAACACAATACAGTCCCTGCAAAGTTGAGATTTCTTATATACGTAACTTTTAAAATTAAGACACTCTGCTCTTGAACACCTTGTATTTGAAATATGTGATTGTCACATATATTAAGGTACGTAATTGTACGTACAAATGTAGCAACTGTACAGACATGTTTTATAACATGACATCTACACAAAACTCTAACCCTACCCTAATCACTACACAGAGAAAAAAATCCTGGGATAAATTTAAACTTTTTACTCCCCTGTACATCGCTAACAGAAAGACCAGGAACGAAACAATCATTAACCGATTGGTGCAGGCCAGAAGCAAACCTGCAACACATCCTGGTCCTGATCTGGGTTGTAATCCTCACCCAGTATGTACAAACAGTCTGTCCTTAAATATAACCAACCCTACAGAACAACCCAGATGATTACTACCCACCATGTAGAAGTAAAGTTGGCAAAGAGTGCTTGTATGCCATGAAGTGTAAATTTGTCAAAGACATTAACTGGAGCTACATGTACAAGGAATGCTGGGTTAGAGCAGTGCCTGCTGGGTGTAGCGGTGCATGCTGGGTACGTACGCGGCATGGTGGTTCCGAAGCGCTCGTGGTCGCTGAGGATGAGTCGGTTCTTGAGGCTGCGCCGCCCGACACCCTGAGCACCAATCAGGATCAGTGTCTTGCGCTGGAATGGAGGCATCTTGGCGACCTCCTCGTAGATGGGCAGCTCGTGCCGGTCAAACTCTGCAAGGGAGTTAATCAACTCATTAACCAAGGTTATTAACTCATTAACCAAGTTAACAATAGGCAGCTCGTCCCGGTCAAACTCTGCACGGGAGTTAACGCATTAACCAAGTTAACGATACTTGGCACTGAATTACTTCTTAACCAACTCAGATCAACTTTCAATCCAATATTTACCACCGAATGTTCGCATGGATAAGTTAAAGTCTTTGAGTTTGTAACATTGCAGACCAAAGTTTCCTTTATTATAAAGAGAATCATACTTTCACTCCACAACATTAAGACAGTCTAAGAAGTCTTGAAGTTGTCTCACCTGCATTCTTGTCAGACAGATACATCATCTTCTTCTTCTTTTGCTTGGCCAGAGGACCACACCCAACTGCAGGGGGGAGGGGGGCAACGTTTCAAGGTCATTACTACGTCAGAGGAGGCTGTGGAAGGGGTAGTCAGGAACTCAGGTTCCATGAATTTTTTTCAAAGCTTTACATATTAAAAGCTTTTAGAAGATTTGATCCAAAAGTCGGAGATTTCACTTTCTTTGTCAAAATGAAATATGTACTTGCGGTAGTTGTCTGACATGTCAAAGCTGGAAACCTGCGTAACTAACCCCTTTCACACCCTTGTGAAACTTGACCCCAACATTAGAGACAGGCACGCACATGTGTCTCATACCACAGTTTCTTTCATACCTGGTGTGCAGCACAAAGGGCTCAAGGGTTCGGGTGACGAGAGCAGAATCTGATTTTTTTTCCAGTTGTTTTCCTCAAATGAACCACTTTCAGGGCATCATAGGGACCATTTTGGGTCACATGAAGGTCATGTGATAAGCTGAACATTCATTAAATGCAATTATTTTTTCCGTTGTGTCCAAAAAATGGTTCATCCAAGACTTATTATGGAATTTTGTAACATATAAAATCCTGCAAGTTACACGTCACCAAGCCATCTGTAGGCACTTAATAAGAAGAAGGCAAGTGGCACCAAACTGGTGTAAAAATTACATGTGTGGGGTATATTCTGGGTACGAGAGGAGATTTCTGGTGCAAATACATGTATTGCTTGTGTGGTTCATATGAGCTGCCTACAGATGGCTGGAGAACTAGACTACAGATGTCACAACAATGCACAGGGCCTGGAGTACTAGACTATAGAGTTCAGAGGTCACCAGGCCTCCTCCTGTCAACTGACCAGCTCTTGTACTGACCATCGACAAAAGGGAAATTCAATACACAGTAAGTACAACTCAGGCTGGCAACAGCAAGATGGGCATTCTTCTCCTGGAATCATTTCACTGATTTGCCATTGATTGATTGATAAAAAAATTACTGTGTGGAACACTGGATTACTAGGATTTTGAAATTATTTTTTTCATAGCAAAGAGCTTTTAAATTAATTTTTGATTCTGTTTGATTTGGGAAATTGGAGATTTTTCAGCCTAGGCTACAAAACATCAAGAAATGTCCACAGTGTCCTCAGGAACATTAACTCATCATCAGCACTACTGTAACAGCAAATCTTGTTCAAACATAACATGGAGTGCCCGCATTGTTGTCAGTCAAAATGCCTTTCTACAAACCATGTGTTAACGTTAGAGCAAATCTTGCTCCATGCTAAACAGGGCTTATGCATTAATTCGGGTAACATTCTTTTCATTCTTTTGTTTTCCATGAACACTGGATTAGGAATGTTTGCAAGATTGAGTTCATGTTGTCACAAAATGTGTTATATAATAATTGTACAACATGCTGAATAACTGGTCTCAAATTAGTTTGTTATCAAAACAATTCAGGTTTTTTTTTCAAGATTTCTAGAGCACATTCAAATGCTAAGTTCTGCACAAGACATGTAGCTGGGAACAGGTGGAACAGGTGTGCAGCACTCTCTTGCAATCTCTGCATTTCTGTCAGTAGTTTATCTCAAGGTACACAATATTTTGTAAGGACAAAAGTGTGCAAGCCAAGAAAACAGCCAAGATTTTACAAAATTATGTTTTCCTGTAATCATATTTTCTTTTTGTTTTTGTTAACTCATTTAACAAAATTAGTATGCTATATATATAGTCATGCTATATGCTCGTTTGGCACATTCCCTACCTCCATTGCACATGGTACAGTCCTAACTAATAGTTGCTCTGCCAGGGACAGGAAGGATCCATTTGGAGGCAGGGGGTGTTAGTAGTGAAATCATGCAGGAGGACAAGTTGCACCAAAGATGGATGAAAAAAACAAAAATGACAGAAACAGGAACTTTTCTTGATTTCCAGACCAACAACTGCCCAAAATACTTTTAGCCCATAAAATCTTCTGGTTTTTTTTACAAAATCAACAAGTGACAGAAACAGACTAAAATTTGCAAGTGAGACATTATTTCCAAACCTAAATGTAAACATTGACACATTTGATAATTTTGTCATCTCAAAAATTAACAAGTGGAAAATTTTGAATCTGAGACATCATGAGTACAAAGCTATTATATAAAAATTTTCCCGCTCACAACAAAAAACATGTTTACATTCAGAAGTAAAATGATTTTTTTATTTCAAAACTGTTCATTGATGAAGGTTAGACATCCAGGTAGTGAGATACACAAGAAAACAGTTACTCAAGCAACGCGATAGTTAGGTTTTCAAAATCTATCCAGTTGCTAGTAACTGTTTTCTTAAAATAACTGTTCAATAAAAATAAAGGAGCCCTTGGCAGCTGGAATAGGCTGATCAGCTGTGAATTCCGTTCCTGTTTCTGCTGTAGTTTGTCCATGTTTGTTGCATTGTGACATTTCTTGACGAGACAAACTTACGAATACCACTGGGGCGTTCCACGTAGTCGTACTCGGGTTTGACGAACGCCTTCCGTCTCTCCTCGAGAACCTGGCTCGGAATTAGACCCGCCGGGCCGTTATTCTCCGCATTTGCCGCCTGCAACGAACCAATCGCAAACAGCCTTTCATAACAATGAACCAATCACAGGCATCAAGACATTCACAACCACTTTCAGACAGCCTCTCTAATTGGTTCAAAAGCTGACCAATCAGAGGAAGATACACTGAGCCACAACATGACTTTCAATAATGCCTTCATCCTACATGCTTTATGCCTGAACCATTTCTGAAGACATTGGATTTATAAAAATGGTGTTTGTTGTTGTCTTTTTTGTGAAATATACCGGTACTTTGAAACAGATTTTCTTCACCATCTTTGCATGTCTGTAACTTTGATTTTTCTCTACATGTTCAATCAAAGCTTTTTACAAATTTGAACAGCAAAATACGGTATCAGGCATAAAGAGAGGAAAATAATGCTTGATGACATCCAGGCCACTTTTCAACTGGCAGCTCAGAAGAAGACTGAATTTCCCTGGAGATGTCCTGAGCCCTGTGAAAGATCGAGAAGTGAAACCCGAGCTTCCAGAGTGAAACTCGAGCTTGCCGTGTGAAACCCGAGCTGCGTACATTTGTACCACTTCCTCCTGATTGGCTCCTGGTGAACGTACGCTTTCCTGCGCTCCTCAAGGGTCTGACTGGGAACCAGTCCCGCTGAGCTGGCCGGGTCCAGGAGTCGCGCCTGGAACAAACACGTACAGCAAACACAGAGATAGGCAGCAGAGATATATGTACACTTAGCAGGAAAACCAGGTGAGCAGGGTTAGAGAACGGGTACAGAACGACACAGGATAGCAGATATAGAGTTAGCCAGGATTGGGCCAGGAGGAACCAGTACAGAACCATGTAGGACTGTGAGCAGGAAAACCAGGTCCCACACCTGGAAGAAAACTGACAGCCCAGCACTGAGTACCTAACTCTTAGTGAGTTAGGGTTAGTTTGTTTGTTGGTTGGTTAATTAGTTAGACAGCATAATGTAAGCCTGCAGGACAGAAGCAGCTGGAGGTCTCACATCAGTGTTCCACATGTTACATGCTGGCAAAATTTCAGGTATGTAAGCGTGCCACCCAGCACAGTTCGACGGCGTCAAAAATGCACAGGAAACACGCTGTGACGGCGGTCCCAGGGTGCATATATGGGCACCCAGAACGGCTGTTTTTTACGGTCTCCACATTGATATAAGGCCCAAACGGTTGACTATACTAGAAAATAGTTTAGTAATCATATTTTACGATCTTTTGATTTCTATGAAGGACAGAATTTGGGGAAATTACGAAGCGGAGCGCCTGTCAGAACGTGTGAGTGCCGATCTCGGAGATCGTTCAACTAACCCGTTCTAAAAATAAAGAAACAACACCCAAACTATCAACTTTTCCGCTTGTAATAATCTTAAGATGTAATACTTGTGGTTTTCTTCGCGGAAACTGCCTGTTAACCTGCGTAAAATCTATAATTTGGCCGCGAAGTTCACCGGCACGGCACGGCACGGCACGGCACGGCCGCCATGATGTGCCGGCCGCTTAGACAGAAAGTAGCCACTTATTGCGACACAAACATTACTGCGATACGGCGCGGTAATGTATGCAGTGCGCGGTTTCTCTTTTTAGTGCGTGAGTGCGTTACCAACGAGATTTTCGTTTCGGACACAAGCTTGAAGGGAAATAGGCTCAATGATACATTTCCAAATAATTTGTTTTTAAATAGTGAAATATTAAACGGCATGTACGCGGAACTTTCCACATGCCGTCGCCACGTGCCAGTCAGCACGTCAAGACGTGCTGAGCGGCACACTGTGACGGAGGTTTGTGGGCTGTAGTATGTGCAGTATGAACCTTGCTGTTACAATTATGTGACTTTAAGAGATGAAAATTGTCGATTTAGCGACAGGACAATTTGATTAAATACAGGTAAGTTATTGTACAGCATGTCGCAACAGGCCAGTTCTCGACCGTCATCCTGTGCCGTGCTGCACGCTGTGACGGCCGAGCTCTTACAGGTATTTTTCTCTTATTTTAGTTTAAAAATTCTGTATCAATATCCTTTGCCCTTTGATTAGTGAATAGTGAAATAAAAGAAACGTTTCATGTTGCAGCTTATCTTACTGCTACAAGACTATTTTCGAGAATTTTTTAGTTTTTTAGAGCCTTTGTAATTTGTGACATTCTGCCGTTATCATGTGCTGACCCACACACTATGACGGGTAATACAGAAACTCACCACAGCACGTTGGAATAACGTGCTGAGCTGCACACTGTGACGGAAGTTTAGTAGGCTGGTGTCGAACTAGTTAAGTGTAGCATGAACTTTGCTGTTACAATTGTGCGACTTTAAGAGATGAAAATTGTCGATTTAGCGACAGGACAATTTGATTAAATACAGGTAAGTTATTGTACAGCATGTCGCAACAGGCCAGTTCTCGACCGTCACCCTGTGCCGTGCTGCACGCTGGGACGACCGAGCTCTTACAGGTATTTTTCCCTTTAGTTTAGAAACTCCATATTAATTTCCTTTGTCTTTTGATTTGTGAATAATGAAATGATAGAAACATGCGAGTTATTTTGTTGGTATATGGAAATTTTCAAGATTTTTAGAGCCTTAGTAATTTGTTATATTCTGCCGTTATCACGTGCTGATCCACACACTATGACGGGTAATACGGAAACCCACGTTATGATTACACTACTGGTATTTTTGAATAGTAAGTTTCGTCCTTTGAACAGCGATTATAAAATGATAGAAACTTTGTTTTCGTTTCGCAAGTTATTTGCTGCTATGAGGAAACTTTCACGTTTTTATTAGAGTCTTCATCGCTTGTCATATTCTGCCGTTATCATGTGCTGATCCACACACTATGACGGGTAATACGGAAACCCACGTTACACTATTGGTATTTAAAATCGTAAGTTTAGTCCTTTGAACAGTGATTATAAAATGATAGAAACTTTGTTTTCGTTTTTCGTTTTTATTTTTTACTTCCACGTTTTTATTAGAGTCTTTGTCGCTTGTCATATTCTCACCGCATCGCTCACGTTACTATGCACACATACAATACCAAAAGAAATTTTATTAACGTTTTCCTGTAACTGACGCAATAGTACTTACAAAATAAAAAATCGCTATCTAACGCCATTAGCGGACCACCCGGTTGAAAAGAAACGCGATGATTACGTATTTGCCAGTACCTGAAAGTAATATACTAAGTATCTATGTAAAATGATGTGTGACCGAGGATGGGATTACACAGCCTATGATCTCTGATAACGCAAAGGACCGACACAGAGTTTTTGTATTGGCAGCCAAGCCATAGTAGCCATAGTACCGCAACACATGTACGTACAGCTGCAGATCAGATAGAACGATGTTGACGTGTACTTTCAGAGGAACGTTAGAATGAGTTGGGATATGTTTGAATACATTTGTGACATGCTCTTTGTACAATATCAGCGCCGCTTATCACCCACTTGACGGCTTGTTTGTATGGCGTCAAAATCTGCAAATCCCCAAAGCTGCTAAAACCTGCAAAGAAACCTATTACACACTCAGTGCAGCTATTCTCTCTTCTACTTCACGTAGATGGGTTTACAAACAAGCAGTTTCGGAGAAAATCTAAACGGTTTTGAGCGTTCACTCCCCGAAAATTGAATCGTTCCGACACTGTTTAGTCTAGACTACATTTTGTGTTTGCCCGTCGCCATGTTTGTTTATGTTTTAGCGGGGTCTGGTAGTCCAAAGTTTATAAGTAAGTCGACTGATTTCTTCACAGTGCCACGTATACACTATATCATGTCAAGCTGCAGTAACATGTGATGTTTACTGCATCCAGCTAGGGATACTATATATAATGTCCTTTCTGCATCTTAGCATACTACCTGTACAATGTAGTACTAGCACTGTATTTGGGTAGATTTCAACCGGTTCAACTGGACCAAAATAAACAATGTCCCAGTATAATTGCTTCGCCTTAGGTGCACTAATTGCCCGCCATTGTTCTACCGGCTTTTGGAAATGGGTATATGCTAGTACCAGCAGTCTACACGTTGTGATAGAATAATGCAGTTTTATCTAGTCTGTCACACACGCACCCTGTCGAACTCGCTCAGAAATGTTCGTTCTAACCAAAGAGGTTTATTTGTTCCAACCAAGTATACCAACACACGCGCATTCACTTCATTTATTGCATGGAGTTTATACCTTTGATCAAATTATGTACAATCACATATATACAAGTTTTGCCCATATTTTGAGCGCTCCAGTACTCAAGACGTTTGCTGCATGCCTAGCCTTCTTGAATGCCAAGAAAAGTGCTGCATTGAACAGGAATTTACTGCTGACCGGTCATGTACGCCAGCTGGGCTTTGATACGTTTCAACCGTGCGTTAGCCTGCTCGTTTATTTGCTGTACGTCGATGATGCAATTGTCCGTACGAGTCCATGCAGTAACCGTCGCTGCATCCGGTGTGGTGAATACAGTGAAGCCGGTCGCCTTGTCAACGCAGAAGAGGGACTGGGTGTTCCATCATCAGTTTTCACGGCACCATGAAAACAATATCTACATTATTATTAGAAAGAATACAAAGTTAATGGCTACTACTGAAAGCAATACATGTACAAAATAATAATGTACTGAAGCCCCTATCCAACCAATCTACATGAGTACATCTGTGATTAGACACCTAACAGGCTCCGTCCAGGGCAAGAACCATTTCGAAATAGAATTTAGTCAAATTGTAACTTGACATTTGGTGACTTCTCTTCCTGTTTTACTGATCAGAGCTATCAGCGACTAGGAAAAATAAACCAATATCCTGTGGTTAGGTATGGCGTATTTATTTGTGAACTGTTTTATTTACGACGTCACTGGACGTCACAGCGTGTCACTGGGCACTCTGTAACGGCGTCATGGCGTGCAGGTGAACTCGTGGTGACGGAGATGTGTTGATGAAACATAGCGCAGCTAACAGAAACGTTACGTCGTAGACTATAAGATACAGTGCAGGAAAAAAGTAGACACTACGTATGGTAGTTGTGTTCGTTATCTGAAGAGTACAATACCCTTTCTCTATAAACCGTCACCGCGTACGAGTGGACACGGTGCAACGGGGAGTGGAGTTGTGGCAGGTGTAAAGGATGTCTAATGGCCTTACATTCTGCTTAAAGCATCGGAATTGTTGGAAGTTGATATTTGAGCCTAGCTGACAATTTTTTATTTCTTAAAGTCTCACAATTGTAACAGCAAAGTTCATGCTAAACTTTTACCAGTTTACTGTCAGTCCAAGCAAAAAACTTCCGTCATAGCGTGCAGCATAGCACGTTATTACAACGTGCTGTGGTGAGTTTCCGTTTTAACCGTCATAGCGTGTGGATCAGCACATAATAACGACAGAATATGGCAAACGAAAAAGGATCTAAAAACTTGGAAATTTCCTTTACAACAGCAAGATAACCCGCAATAAAAAATCTATCATTTCACTATTCACAAATCAACGGACGAAGGAAATTCATAAGGAATTTTTGAATTAAAACAAGAGAAAAATATATGTACCTGTAAGAGCTCCTGAGCTCGGCCGTCACAGTGTGCAGGACGGCACAGGAGAGCGGTCCAGAACTTCAACTGGCGTGCGACATTCTCTACAATTACTTACCTGTATCTTTATCAAGTTGTCCTGTCACTAAATCGACAATTTTCATTTCTTAAAATTTATTCTACACTTAACTATATAGTTCACCATCAGCTAATCAAAGGACGAAAGTTACCATTCAAAATACCATTATTGCAACGTGCTGCGGTGAGTTTCCGTATTACTATTGGCGTCATA
The DNA here is from genome assembly GCA_013266295.2 of Branchiostoma floridae x Branchiostoma japonicum. NCBI lineage: Eukaryota > Metazoa > Chordata > Leptocardii > Amphioxiformes > Branchiostomatidae > Branchiostoma > Branchiostoma floridae x Branchiostoma japonicum. The sequence goes on along the minus strand of CM023834.1, from coordinate 26,089,895 downwards.
GCGTGTGGATCAGCACATGATAACGGCAGAATGACAAACCACAAAGGCTCTGAAAAAAACTTTAAAATTCCCATATAGCAGCAAGGTAACTCACAACATGAAAAAAGTTATCTCATTTCACTATCACTTATCAAATGACAATTAATAAGGAAGTTTTTAAACTAAAATATGAGAAAAATACCTGTAAGAGCTCGGCCGTCACAGCGTGCAGCATGGCACAGGAGGGCGGTCCAAAAGTGGCCTGTTGCGATATACTGTACAACTACTTACCTGCATTTAATTGAATTGTCCTGTGGCTAAATCGACAATTTTCCCCTCTTGAAGTGTGACAATCGTAACAGCAAAATTCATCCTACACTTTACTAGTTCTCTATCAGTCCACGAAACTTCCGTCACAGTGTGCAGCTCAGCACGTCTTGACGTGCTGACTGGCACGTGGCGACGGCGATGCGAAAAGTTCCGCGTGCATGCCTTTCATTATTTTATTGTGAAATACATCATTTAGAAATTAACCATTGAGCTTAAAGATATTTCTCTTCAAGTTTGTGTCCAGAAATCTCAGTTGTAACGGACTCACGCAAAAAAGAGAGACCAGCACCGCATGCAGCCAAGTCACGCCGTACCGCCGTAATGTTTGTGTCGCAATAAGTGGCTACTTTCTGTCTAAGCGGCCGGCACATCATGGCGGCCGTGCCGTGCCGGTGAACTTCGCGGCCAATAGATTTTACGCAGGTTAACAGGCAGTTTCAGCGAAGAAAACCACAAGTATTACATCTGAAGATTATTACAAGCGGAAAAGTTGATAGTTTGGGTGTTGTTTCTTTATTTTTAGAACGGGTTAGTTGAACGATCTCCGAGATCGGCACTCACACGTTCTGACAGGCGCTCCGCTTCGTAATTTCCCCAAATTCTGTCCTTCATAGAAATCAAAAGATCGTAAAATATGATTACTAAACTATTTTCTAGTATAGTCAACCGTTTGGGCCTTATATCAATGTGGAGACCGTAAAAAACAGCCGTTCTGGGTGCCCATATATGCACCCTGGGACCGCCGTCACAGCGTGTTTCCTGTGCATTTTTGACGCCGTCGAACTGTGCTGGGTGGCACGCTTACATAGCTCAAAATTTTCATTACATGTAAAGAGATGTTAGCATAAAATGTTCAAGACAGCTTTTAGATGGCTCTGCAACGAAACAGCCACATGCCCTAAATGTACAGTCATACATCTTAACACCCCCCCCCCCCACATGCACATTTCACATCCCACATTATAAAAGGGTTAAACATGTGTTCATAACAGCTGGAACAGAGATGGATGGAAACACAGAAAGGAGCAAATGGAAAAGCACAAAAATCTGATGAAAGTAGACAAAAAAACAGGTCTTGCCAGCATCCAACATTAGGCCACAGCAAGTAATTTTTATGGATGACATCAGCGCAGGCATTGATTTTCACTTGATTTCGGAAAAAAAAAAATAATTTTTTGCCTTCTGACGGTGGTCAACATGCCGAAAATGGGCAAATATGTTGTAAATGTCTATCGGTTCAGAGACCATCAGGGATGAAGCAAACTTGAGGCACAATTGCTTGTGTTTGATGACAAGTATTGACAGTCTAAGGTGCTTCATCACATATGAATACCCAATGTAGTAGCTCCAAGGATGGTACGACAAGCTCTTTTTTCCAATTTTTCTAGTTTGGAAATGTATACACATCTACAGTCATGTTTGCGTTACATTTAACGGGTAGTGCGTTAGCGGCGCGATACTGGCGCGCCGTCTGCGCGCAAACGGCGCGACGATACCGCGACGATACCGCACTAAAGTAACGTATTTTGTGTGACCGGAGCCTCCTGGATTGCCCCGCGTCATCCGCGTTATTTCTCGAGTGATCGGTCGCGTTATCCATTCATATGCACGGCGAGAATTTTCACAAAAAATGTGTTTGTTGTGCTGCGCGCGCAAGCCGTGCCTGCCTCGAGGTCATATGCAAATATTGCATAACGTGACCGCGGTACGCGCCTCCGATTGGTTGATATTTCAGCCGGCAGCCGGCGGCGGGTCACAAAGAGGGCAGACGCGCGTGTAAACAAATGTTTCTTTGTTTAAAAATACGCGCCAAAATGCTGTTTCCGTGAACACAGAACGATATTCTAGTAAAGAAATGCACAATTCAAAGAATCTTTGGGCAAAATATATATTTCTTTGCGGATTTATGGAGTCTTTTGCGTAATTTTGACGCCCAAATCAACCCGGAAGTTTAGTCGTGCCGAGATCAGCGTGGGTTTGAATTCACGTAGTTTTATCGTTCAAAACAAGAAATAAAACTGCCGCTAAAGACAATCCTGTAACATTTTAGATCCCAGCGATTATGTTTTTGATAAAAATATTTGTGAATCCGCACGATGTACCGGCGTTTCAGCCGTATGCTTCCTTAGGAATTCTTGTCGCAAGCGGCGCTAAAATTTTGTGGGGCGGTAGGAAAGGCCTCCAACCAATTTTTACATCCATGCTCTTACTAATTCCTGCCATCCAATTCCAACGCTCATGCATGTCTTTGACCGCTGAAAGGAGGCCAGAAGAGCCAGTATTGTTTCTAAATTTAAATGACAATGTAGGCAAACAAACATGAAACCCTATCCAGCTCATAATAGTTGCGTCAATCGCGCGATGGCGCACTCGGTAGCAGGTTAAATAACGCGCTAACGCATTCGTGCGGCCGGGGGTCAGTACAGCAAGTTGCGCTACCGCGTTGCGCCAGCGTTATCGCTGCGTTGCGACATCATTATCCCAGCGCTACCGCCGCGTTGCGTTATCGCTATCCGTTAAATGTAACGCAAACATGACTGTACATGGGCAGGTAATACTGTTGAATACAGGAATAAAAGACCTGTTGGTTGTGACATCATGTTTTGTCCCCTCAGTTCTTGTTTGACAAGGTTTATGACATCAAAATTCTAAAATGTAGCAATCTTGTTTTTTGGCCCACCTTGTTTTTTTTTGCCCTATCGCATTAGATTTGGAGTCTGTGGAGGATGTCATCCATAAAATTACCTGCTGTGGCCTTAAAACTTGAAAAATTGATCCAAACATGTCAAAAATAATGTTTCCAGTAGTATTTTTGTGCCATGTGAAATTGGGAAGGTGTATTTTTGATAAATATCTAAACCTGGCAAAAGCCCTGCTTGAGATGCCAAAATTTTCCACCAAATATTTGTGAAGTTTGAGAATTTTTGCGGAGCGTACCTGCCACCAGTTGGTGTCGTCTTGGTTCACAATCTGGAGAACGTCGCCCTTCTGGAAGGCGAGTCCCGCCTCCTTACAAGGAATCAGGTTGTCCTTGGCAGGGTCGTAGTCAAAATGGGTCTTCATGTACACCTGGAGGAACAAGACAAGACATTTAACTTCATGTACACCTGGAGGAACAACACAAGACGTTTAACTTCATGTACACCTGGAGGAACAACACAAGACGTTTAACTTCATGTACACCTGGAGGAACAAGACAAGACATTTAACTTCATGTACACCTGGAGGAACAACACAAGACGTTTAACTTCATGTACACCTGGAGGAACAAGACAAGACGTTTAACTTCATGTACACCTGGAGGAACAAGACAAGACGTTTAACTTCATGTACACCTGGAGGAACAACACAAGACATTTAACTTCATGTACACCTGGAGGAACAACACAAGACGTTTAACTTCATGTACACCTGGAGGAACAAGACAAGACGTTTAACTTCATGTACACCTGGAGGAACAAGACAAGACGTTTAACTTCATGTACACCTGGAGGAACAACACAAGACGTTTAACTTCATGTACACCGGGTGGAACAAGACAAGACGTTTAACTTCATGTACACCTGGAGGAACAAGACAAGACGTTTAACTTCATGTACACCTGGAGGAACAAGACAAGACATTTAACTTCATGTACACCTGGAGGAACAACACAAGACGTTTAACTTCATGTACACCTGGAGGAACAAGACAAGACGTTTAACTTCATGTACACCTGGAGGAACAAGACAAGACGTTTAACTTCATGTACACCTGGAGGAACAACACAAGACGTTTAACTTCATGTACACCTGGAGGAACAACACAAGACGTTTAACTTCATGTACACCTGGAGGAACAAGACAAGACATTTAACTTCATGTACACCTGGAGGAACAACACAAGACATTTAACTTCAGGTACACCTGGAGGAACAAGACAAGACGTTTAACTTCATGTACACCTGGAGGAACAAGACAAGACGTTTAACTTCATGTACATCTGGAGGAACAACACAAGACATTTAACTTCATGTACACCTGGAGGAACAAGACAAGACGTTTAACTTCATGTACACCTGGAGGAACAAGACAAGACGTTTAACTTCATGTACACCTGGAGGAACAAGACAAGACGTTTAACTTCAGGTACACCTGGAGGAACAATACAAGACGTTTAACTTCATGTACACCTGGAGGAACGACACAAGACATTTAACTTCATGTACACCTGGAGGAACAAGACAAGACGTTTAACTTCATGTACACCTGGAGGAACAAGACAAGACGTTTAACTTCATGTACACCTGGAGGAACAACACAAGACATTTACTTTCATGTACACCTGGAGGAGGGGAAGAAGATGTTTACCCAAGTCACTAAGACACTTATCTTCACATATTAAACAAGGTGGCAAGGTGGTCTTGTGGTTACGGTTGCTGACTCAGAATCTGAAGGTTCTGGGTGAGAATCCTGGCAGGCCCCACTGTTGTGTTCTTGGGAAAGGTGCTATACACCTATTTCCTCACTCGACTCAGGTGTGTTTAAGATGGGTACCTGTGTGGCAGGCAGGTGTGTTAAAGCTGCATACCTGTGTGGCAGGCAGGTTCTCCTGGTAGCTGGGCAGGATCTTGAGTGTGATGCTGCCTGTGGCGTTCTTTAAGTAGTCCTGCAGCGCCTCGGGGCTGTTCGAGACGTCTTTGCCGTTAATCTCCTTAATGATGTCACCAACATGGAGCAGACCTGTGGACACACGGGGTTCATTAGACACACGGGGTTCATTAGACACAGGGGAGTTCATTAGACACAGGGGAGTTCATTAGACAAAGGGGTTCATTAGACACAGGGGAGTTCATTAGACAAAGGGGTTCATTAGACACAGGGGAGTTCATTAGACACAGGGGAGTTCATTAGACAAAGGGGTTCATTAGACAAAGGGGTTCATTAGACACAGGGGAGTTCATTAGACACAGGGGAGTTCATTAGACACAGGGGAGTTCATTAGACACAGGGGAGTTCATTAGACACAGGGGAGTTCATTAGACACTGGAGTTCATTAGACACAGGGGTTCATTAGACAAAGGGGTTCATTAGACACAGGGGAGTTCATTAGACACTGGAGTTCATTAGACACAGGGGTTCATTAGACACAGGGATTCATTAGACACAGGGGAGTTCATTAGACACAGGGGAGTTCATTAGACACAGGGGAGTTCATTAGACACAGGGGAGTTCATTAGACACAGGGGAGTTCATTAGACAAAGGGGTTCATTAGACAAAGGGGTTCATTAGACACAGGGGAGTTCATTAGACACAGGGGAGTTCATTAGACACAGGGGAGTTCATTAGACACGGTGGAGTTCATTAGACACAGGGGAGTTCATTGGACACAGGGGAGTTCATTAGACACAGGGGAGTTCATTAGACACGGGAGGGGGTTCATTAGACACACGGGGTTCATTAGACACGGGGGAGTTCATTAGACACGGGGGAGTTCATTAGACACGGGGGAGTTCATTAGACACAGGGGAGTTCATTAGACACGGGAGGGGGTTCATTAGACACAGGGGAGTTCATTAGACACGGGGGAGTTCATTAGACACGGGGGAGTTCATTAGACACGGGAGGGGGTTCATTAGACACACGGGGTTCATTAGACACAGGGGAGTTCATTAGACACGGGAGGGGGTTCATTAGACACACGGGGTTCATTAGACACAGGGGAGTTCATTAGACACAGGGGAGTTCATTAGACACGGGAGGGGGTTCATTAGACACACGGGGTTCATTAGACACGGGGGAGTTCATTAGACACGGGGGAGTTCATTAGACACGGGGAGTTCATTAGACACACGGAGTTCATTAGACACGGGAGTTCATTAGACACAGGGGTTCATTAGACACGGGAGTTCATTAGACACGGGTGTTTCATTAGACACGGGAGTTCATTAGACAGGGGGGTTCATTAGACACGGGGGTTTCATTAGACAAGGGGGGGTTCACTAGACACAGGGAGGTTTCATTAGACACTGGGGTTTCATTATACACAGGGGGTGTGGTAATTTCATGTAAAGAAGGAATTGGAGACTACTTTACAAGTGTTAAAAGCATGTCTATTAAAAATATTAAAGAAGCAATCAACTCCAGATTTTTTCTCAAACACAAACACACAAACCCGCACCTTGCCTGTCGTTCATGCCTCCAAGATGCACACAAACAAACAAACATGCAAACATGCCCCTGGCAACTTCCAAACAAATAAGAAACAAACAAAAAAACCAACAAACACACAAACCCGCACCCTGCCTGTCGATCATGCCACCGTGCATGATCCTGGCGATGACCAGTTCTCCGTTCTCGACCTTGAGCGTGACCCCCAGAGGTTCGCCCTCCGACTTGCGGATGCCGACCATGCGGATGGCGTCGCCGGGCGCCATACCGTTGTATGCGGGGGGCGGGGGGGACGACAGCTGCACCGGGGACGGGGGTGGCGTCTCGTAGGACTTGGCCGCGACCGCGTCGTGGGCTTCCAGCAGAGCCTACAAACAACAACAAATAAACAAACAGCAGGACATGAGACGGGGGCGGCATCTCGTACGACCTGGCTGCGACCGCGTTGTGAGCTTCCAGTATAGCCTACAAACAACAACAAATAAACAAATGAATAAACAAACAGCAGGACAGGAGACAGGGTGGCGTCTCGTGCGACTTGGCTGCCACTGCATTGTGGGCTTCCAGCAGAGCCTACAAACAACAACAAATAAACAAACAGCAGGACAGGAGACAGGGTGGCGTCTCGTACGACTTGGCTGTGACTGCGTCGTGAGCTTCCAGCAGAGCCTACAAACAACAATGAATAAACAAATAAACAAATAAACAAATAGCAAGACATGAGATGGGTGGCATCTTGTACGACCTGGCTGCAACCGTGTCGTGGGCTTCCAGCAGAGACCAAACAACAACAAATAAAGAACTAAAAAGTTAACATTTGTAAAGCAAATGCATAATGTTTACCCTCACATGGTCTAGCCTAACAAACTACTGCTCTGTTTACTCTTACTCAAATACATTCATATATATATGGTGACCAACCCCTTCAACTTGCTACATGTACACAATGTAATACAACACCACAGGGTGTCTGCTACAGCACCAGTTACCATGGTGACGGATGTCTGGTCCAGGTCACTGACCTTATGTGTTTGGACAAGAAGAGGAAGAAACAGAGCAAAAACAATGAGTTGTCCATCTGCAAGGGAAAACAAGAACAGACTCTGACCTTGAAGTGTGGCTCGTTCAGCAGCCCTGAGAGTTCCGCCGCGTCGTTGCTACTGGCGATGACAGGGTTCAAGTCCGTCACGATGTCGTCCACCAGCTTCAGGTTCTCCTCGCGAACAGGCTCGAGCTTCTGTTCCTCCAGACGGTCGTGAGCCTGAAATATCGTCATAGCAACTGTTACCATGGTTATCACAAACACTCGCGAACAGACTCGAGCTTCTGTTCCTCCAGACGGTCATGAGCCTGTAACCGGCGCAAAATATCGTTTTAGCAACTGTTATCACGGAACATTCTCTTTTCCACAGTTCAAACACTTGCTAACAGGCTGGAGTTTCTGATCCTGAAGACTGGATCCACAGAAACCAGGTCCGGCATCCCTTCCTAGTAAGGACTTGTACGCAAGTCGGGTAAGCGACAACAGCCAGGTTCCAACCCTCATGCTTCATAACAACTCAGCTTTTAACGTATAAAAACTAATGATTCACCTAAGCATGGATTTCTCACAAAAACCGTGTGATATTTCTTGTGTTTAGACTAACAATAGAAAAAGACAGAGAAATGACAGAAAAGCTATGAAAAAATCATTTGCCAAGATTTCAAGGCAATGTATATTAATAACACATCAATACTGATGATAGATACTATAAATATCAAGGTCAGTTGAGGTTAAGGTCAAATAAAGACAAGAAAATACCATGCACTTTATGCTTTTGGACCAGATGTGGCTAAAACTATAATTATTATAATTTCACAGTCTTGTCTCTAGCATTAGACAAAAACCTCAGGAAAAAGAGGGCAAACTCTTAAAAAGAACCATTTTTAGTTTACACAAAGGGTGAAAATTTAGGGACAACCAACACAATCATGACATTGTCCTAACTTATTCACACACATGTACATGTATATCCATACATGTATAACCAGCATTCACACACACACGTATATCCCTATAAGTTATATTACCAGTATTCACGTATACATGTACGTCAATGAAGATCCAGGTAATGAGATACACAAGAAAAATTTATCTTCCTCTTCCTCTCAATTCATACTTTTGGGATCAAAAACAGATTCCATTAATGACTGACAAAAAGTAGTGGATGCTGCTTAAAACGTCTGACAGTTTTCAAAGCCTATCCTGTTGCTTGACTAACTGTTTTCTTGTGTATACACACAATGTCATGTATAATCCTCCATATCCATAACATAAGGGAGGACCTCCATCACCTGAACTTGGGCAAGATCAACCCACAGGACAGAGGCAAGTGGCGAGCGGCCATCAAGCCCCAGTTGCACAGTGCAAGCACGTCTAACCCTCGGAAGACGGGGAACAACAGACGATAAACCGGATAGTGAGTGAGTGAGTGAGTGATATCCAGCAGCAGGCCGGGTTAGTCAGAGCTGCTGCAGTTTGACAGATGACTCAGTTGGGAAATCAGCAGAGGAAACGCTAACGACAAGCTGTCAGTAGGCAGTTGTAGTGAGTTATACGGGATCATACATGACCAAACAATAACCCTACAGCAGCACACTTAGGGAGAAATATGAGCGAGCACTAATTATGACTGTGCCTGCGCTGCAATGCTGATCTGGGATTTGTATCAATATCAGAAAAATTTTTTTTAAATTGTATCCTGTTGTTCCACCTTTATTACAAATTTAGAAAAAAATCCACACACTGACTTACATGTATCAGAGGAAACTGGGGTATGGGTGTGCTTCCAATGGAAACGTCAAACAACATGAAGCATAATTCACAGTATCAAATACTAAATTTCAAAATATCAACTACTATAATATATATTATTATAATTCATTTTTACTAAAGTCTTTTGTTTCTGCATGCACCAAACTAATTTGTTCCATTACTTTGTTATTAACATTTTGCCTTCTAGCAATAATCTGCAATAATCTTTCATTAAAAGTCACAATATCTTATTATAATTAATTACAGGTGACCGATTATAAAACTAGAAAGGCAGACATGCTGAGACTGTGAGAACCCCACATTTGTGAAACACAAAAGATGAACATGTCATCATTGTGCCTTTCACTGTATGCCAAGCGCACAAATGTAGATCAGGGCTTACGAGACACTGATACAAATGTATTGTGAAACGTCTGACAGTATTTTTACCTTTGCCAAGAAGGTTAACGGGAGGGGTCCTAAGTCTGGCAGGGGTCCAAAGTCCGGCATAGTTATAATATGATATTATTATTATGTTATGCATGGGTGAATGCAACTAGTTATGGACTAAGCCTTTACTGTATGTAAAAAGTCAGGAAGTGTGTCGAAGTTGACAGCTCAAACAGCTAACGATTAAAATATTTGTTTGAATTTTACGCTGTTCGAGAGGTTGACAAGAGAACTTGTCGTTAACAATGCCTTCGAAACTCTTAAATCATTCATCCTAAAGTTTGACATGTGAAAAGATGTCACCATACATATGTAAGGTGTTTATTATACTTTCCATTGAAAACACACCTGTGTCTTGTCTTTGTCTATAACCTGGGATAATCAAAGCTAAAATGACGAGCAATGTTTACCCCATCGGCCCCGCCATCTTTACTAAGCCGCTATGACAGCAGCCGCGACGCCGACCGCACAATGAATTTAGTCAACCCGTCTGTAGAGTGCCAACTACTCCCAAAAATCAAACCCTACCTGCTGAAAAAATCCCATAGCCCCTACTGCTGCCAAAAAAGGTTGAAAAGGCCATCAAGGTAGCCGAAAGCAAAAATGTGTGATCGCATGCAGATGTAAACAATGCCGCCATTTTGTTTGTTAGCAGCAGGCTGATCTCGCTTTGTAACCAAACGCATGGAAGTCAAGTAGCGTGATAGAAAACACGGCACATGTTTGGGACCTAAAATAGTATTGCAAAGTTATAGTGTTGTTTTGTTTGCACGGGGCACTTAAATGTGCACAGCAATAACTTGATTGTTACGTATGCCGGAGTTTGGACCCCCTTTTTGTGTTGGAACATTCCACTAGAACGCAAAGCAAAAACCTGCGGTGACTTCTGCATGCTATCAAACTACAGCGCGGAACACTACCGTTAAATGAAATAAATGTCTGTACAGCTTTAATGAATGAATGAATGAATGAATGAATGAAAGACCTTTATTGTACGTTTGTGCTCTAACAAGCTAAGTACAGGTCATGGATAGACAAGGAAATGGATAGACAAGGAAATGGATACAGCAATGATACTTAAACTATACATACTAATGTGATCTACTATTTACATTGTTCGACTTCTTCTCGCTTCTTGACACAGTTATAGATGTACGAGCATATAGAATTAGTGATACATGGTTTGTCAAGTTTCAGGATATAGTTGTTACAAGATTTAACCTTATTTTTGATGGGTGGTGAGTCTGATGTACAGTTACCAAAGGCATGTACATGTAGGTAGAACAGTTGCCAGACTTAGGGCCCCTCCATTATGTTTTCCATAGCATTTGTGTGTATGTACAGTACCGTCCCCGTTATAGTTAACCAGTCAATCAGCGTTACTATCGCGTTTCTCACGCGTTACTTTCCCGTTACTTTCCCGTTACTTTTCCGTTATTAACGCGTTACTAACTCGTTAGATGACGGAGCATTCATATGCAGGTCGCGGTCACATCACAGGCTAGTGGGAGGAGTACAAATTTACCCCATGCGGGGCAGGAAATAGCCGATACACACCGCTTGAACGGCAGAAAGAACATTGATCTTGCCCGCATTTTACTATATCAAAACTTTTAAAACTAACGATCACTGGCGCATCAATTAGATTGACATTTTCTTTTGCCACTGCTTTCTCAGACAAGCGTTTCTATAGTTAATTGTTAACTCTGTATTTTGCTTTTTAAAAAAAATCTATCTATTTATTTATTTTACCTCGGAATGTGCAATTCAAGATGAAGTTTGCCCCGCTCCGCCAGCGGCAGCCACGAGGTAACATTACAGATGTACAAAACAATCCCGGAAAATTTCTATAACACAACGATCAAGTACACTCGAAAAATAAAGACAGCGTATTTGCAAGTATCCAGAAACATTTTGATCGATAATTACTGGGATGTGAAATAATACACGGTTCTCTTTTGGGGAGTAACTGTTTTTTGTTTCGAGCGGGATGGAAAACCGTGCCGTGTCTCGGTACACTTCTGGGTTCCTTGAACAACAAAATTATGCAAAAGGCACCACAAATCCACATATACATGTACATATTATATATTTTCCCAAAAGTTCTTTTGAGTACGCATTTCTTAACTAGGATGTTGCTAAGTTTCGTAGAAATAAGGTAGAATGCGGCGTTAAGTGTAGCTCTTTTCACTAACATTGAAAAATTTTTCCGCGCGGCGGCCTGCAGCCAGTGCTGGCTTTAGCCAATCAAAGCGCAGGTCATCTGAGGTGAACCAATCAGAGCGTAGAGAGTGTGCATTGCTTCATGAATATTTTAATGAAGTTGCATTTTAATGACAAAATGGCGCCTTGTTTTGTATAGCGACGCGGGAAACTATGTTTTGCAACTTCATTTTTCCGGGACTTTTCTGACGTTTGACGCTGATTTTTAGCACACTATGATCATGCTACCATTGACACGCTACCAGAGACCACAGATGAGTGATCATTTTACAATCAACGTGAACTTTTGATGAATGAAACAGCGAAGAAGAACGAAAACCAAATTGTTATTGTATCGTGTTTGTAAATGTATGAAAAGACAAGTGACGCTTCTATACAAGTTTGAGATGTTTTTGACGTGATCAAAACTAGTGATTTGTAGCAGGAATGTCGCTAGTAGGCGGATCTAAATTTTGATGGCCTTTATCATTCGGGACATTCGAGGCATGAGTTCGCAATTCGCATTTTCGCCATCAACGGCATAAACTATTTACAAAACTTGAACGAATGCAATGTATGACTTCGTAACGTCGTCGATCAAACATGTTGCGTGACGAGTCAATGTTGATAAGTCAGACTATGAAAAAATCTACTTTTGGTTCGAGTTTTTGTTGGGACGGCTGCACGTACATGTACAGTAAAGTCCCCACGTCCTGTGAGAGCGGGTGTGAGACGTTGTTTGTGTTGCCCTTTTGACTTCCTTGTTGACAAGTTACACAACGTAATTTTCTGCTAGAAGTGGCTACAAAATGCTATTAAAAGATTTATAATCAAACAGTATGCTTCATACAGTCCACACATGGATGAATCATAAAGCTGTTTTACGAACAACAGTGCCGCTGGTGTCGCCGGTTCACGGGCAACATCGCAGGCAACCCAGGAGGTGACACATTGCTATTGTCTTGTCGGCGTGCAAAACAAACATGAAACCCGACCCCATCACATTAACGCTGACGATAACACGTTAAGGCTAAATTCTAACGATTTTCTAACGCAAAAATAATGATTTTCTAACCCGTTAGTAACAATGTACCAGGTTAACTATAACGGAGACGGTACCTTATGTACATGTATGTGTGTATGTGTGTGTGTGTGTGTGTGTTTGTGTGTGGTTTAGCACGATAACTCAAGAAGCTTTGGATGGATTATCATGAAACTTGGTAGGTGGGTAGGTCTTGATGAGACCTCGAAATGATTTTGGACCCCCTGGCAGCTTGTTATGGTACTGCAGCATAACTTCCATTTGATATCTCGCGATCTGGACATGCTAGGGTCAGAATTTCGGATGGTAGGTAGCTCTTGTGCTCGGAAAGAAGTCATGTGCATTTAGGCCCCCTAGCAGCTTGTTCTGGAAATGCAGGGCGGTTTGTTTAATCAAATCTTCAAGAGAGGATAACTCAAGAAACGGTCGATGGATCGTCTTGATTTTTGGTATGTAGGTAGCTTAAGTGATGCTTGACATAATTAGATCACAATTATGCAAATCAGTATCTAATTTGCATAATTAATGAGGAAATTCTATAAATCTGCTGTGTTTGATAGTAGAGCTATGAAACACTTGTGACATTTTGCAATTGAAAACAGGAACATTGGCAGATATTGATTATGTAAATAAAGACCTAATTTGCATAATTAATGGCAAATTGCTACAATTTTATAGTGGTAACTGCTGGTAATTTAATACTTGCCATATTTGGAAGTTCAGTGAAGGTGAACATCACTATACATAATTTATTCAAATCAGGGCCTCATTTGCGTAATTTATGAGGAAATGCTAGTCTAAGAATAGCCTTTTTTCTCAAGATAAGACTGTCATTGGGTGGAGAATACAATCGACTGATATGATTAATACCAAAGAGAGTCTTATTTGCATAATCACTAAGAAAAAAAATGTATATTAACAGTGTTCGAAATACTTTTTTGAACCAGGTAGCACAGTGCGCACCTTTGAGTTCAGCGGTACATATTTACACATTGCGTGGTGCGCTACCTGAGTCAGGGAGCAACTAGCGCACAAGAAAATCAGGTAGCAATTGCTAGTGTGCTAGTGGGTATTTCAAACACTGATTAATTAGTCAGTTCCAAGGGTTAACATGATTTGGCGAAGGTATGAGGTCGTGGAACTCGCAGAAGTCTCACATAATCCAGTCTGTAGTTTAACCTCTAAATCTAAGATGGCGGAAGGTCAACAGCACTGTTCCATTGACCTATGACCCAAAGAAAGAGAAGTGTACTTGCCACAGGCATGTGTAGAACTGCACAGGTGATGATGGGCTACCGACAGTCAGAACTCTTGGGGGAGGAGCAGAGAGGGGGCTACAGAGCATGGGGGGTACGGTGGTGGGGAAGGGGGTATGGTGGAGGTTGAATGGTGGAAGCGGGGGTGGGGTATGAGTGCCAGAAATTAGACAGAAAGTTTGAGAATAGTTTCATCAGGTTGGTAAGTCACTGAATAAAGAGACTCATGTACATTTGGGATGCATTGTAGATACAATTCCCTGTAAACCGTGTATAGATATGTTTACATTTGGGAACGCATCTATAGCAGCAACACCTGTGCTGCAGTGCAATGTGAACCAGTCAGAATTGCCCCGAGGAAGGTGACAGACTAAAACTCCTGGTTAGTGGTTGTGTAAAAACAAGTCTCTTTATTCGATGACATAGTTTGTTGTGAAATGTTGTAGCTGAGAATGTTAGAATGGCTGGTGAGTGATGTGAACCAACAAGTCTGATTCATCCAGCCCAACAGCATAACATACAGCATGGAATAGGCACAGGACAAACTGTGTATCTCTCACAATAAAACAATCGTGATACAGGAAATGAAAGTGAAAGTAGAAAAGGCAGTCTCAAGAAAAGAAAGTGAAAGTATAAAATGTAGTTACCGATAAATCTTCAGGTGGGGGCTTGTTGTTCGAGTCCTGAGAAAAGACATAGAAAGGGAAAGGAAAAACATCAACTAAAGACTATGGAAGAAAACAAACGAAAGAAACTAGACTAAGTATAAATGTAATGTAAAAGCAAAGAAAGAGCAAAAAATTCCAAGAAAGTAGAGATATGATACAACGGAAGCAGACAGAAATACTGTAGAAAGTAGCACATTTGTGGTCCACTATATGCAAAAGGGAAATCACTGGATTTCGTGGTGGGGGAGGGGGGCATTCAAGTTTGCATTTTGAGGTTGAAACAACCTCATACATGTACATGTAAGTAACTCAAGACTAAGTACATGTAAATGTTTGCAGTGTGGGCAGTTCCCAGTGAGATGTGGATATAAAACATACGCGGATATTTCAGGCTCAACGGTACATATCAGACTGTTGACAGACCTACAATGTACGTGAACATTTCAGCATCTACGGTACATATTAAACTGTTGACAGACCAATGTGCACATTTCAGCATCTACGGTATATATTACTGTTGACAGACCAATGTGCACATTTCAGCATCTACGGTACATATCTTACTGTTGACAGCTAAGTCATTTTTAGACTGCAGGGTCATGAAGGTCAAATATTCAACTGTCCAACCCAGGGGTCAGCTGACCTGTCAATCACTCATCCATCAGCTGTCAATCATCCACCGTCAGCTCTGTTGTCATAGAAACACTAGTACTGTCAGGTCTGTTGTCATGGAAACACTGTCACCATAACGATACAAAATGTACATTTGTGCTTCTTAGGGAAAATATTCCTTGTTCTCATTCTTAGAAGTTAGCTTAGAGAAGGAGGGGGATTATTAGGGCTACATCGCTGTAAGGACCAAGCTGGAGTCTTATCATTATGACAACATTTTTGTTTGTCTAAGGAAGGATGATGTCTTCAAGCAGGGATAATGTCTTAAGATGTTCAGTCAAGGATGAAGGAGAGAATCTGATGCCTTAGGACCATCTGTAGTGACTTACATACACAAATACAGAAGCTCTAAGACAGGCTGCCAACAGACAAGCAAATATCCATCCAAGCCATTGGAATCTTATACAGGCAGACATCTGTGCAAACTGTCTCAAATACTGTAAATGCATTTTTATTCGCGAAAGATTTAACTTCGCGGCTTTCGCGAAGAGCCTTGCTTCGTGAAGTCATGTCCCTCGCGAACTGATTTACATCGCTACACTCCTCCCGTCTCCGTATCCTCACCCTATGTATCCACCCGTAATGAACGCTACAGAGTCAAGTAGAACTACAAATGTATCGTCTCAGCAGGCAGGGGCCTCCCTAAAGGATGGAGCAGTGGCGCTGCGCCACCCAGTCCTTATCTCAGCGCCACCCTGTTAATTTTCAAAATTAGCTATTATGAGACACCGAATCGCGATGAACGCTGGCTGCCGCCCCACAAAATTTTAGCGTGCCGTTCACGCCGCTTGCGACAGAAATTCCTGAGGAAGCATACGGCTGAAACGCCGGTACATCATGCGGCTCCACAAATATTCTGATCAAAAACATAATCGCTGGGATCTGAAATGTTACAGGATTTTCTTTAGCGGGAGTTTTGTTTCTTGTTTTGATCGGTAAAACAAACTCCTTGGTGAAATCAAACCCACGCTGATCTCGGCGTGGCACGTAAACTTCCGGGTTGGTTGAGCGTTGAAATTACGCCAAAGACTCCATAAATCCGCAAAGAAATATATATTTTGCCCGACGATTGTTTGAATTGTACATTTCTTCACTAGAATATCGTTCTGTGTTCGAAAAATATTGTTTACACGCGCATTGCCCCGCTTTGTGCCCGCCGCCGGCCACTGCCGGCTGAAATATCAACCAATCGGAGGCGCGTATCGCGGTCACGTTATGCAATATTTGCATATGACCTCGCCGGTCAGGCACGTCGGCCGGCTGCTCGCGCAGCACAACAAACACATTTTGGGTAAATTCTCGCCGTATTTCAGGAGATAAATACCGGGACACGAGCGTTTATTATTTTTGAAAATGTATTTTACAAGTTTATCTTTGAATAGCCTTGTAGAAATGAAACCGTTCGATGTCTGGTCCTTCGATACGATACGAATCCGCTCATGAGATTCCCAGCGCGAGCCACTACATGTTAGCCTGGGTACCATCCTGGTTAGTTTACGTCCGCTCCTGTTGGTCGATAGCGACTGTGGGAGCGGACGTAAACTAACCAGGATGGTACCCAGGCTAACTACATGTAACTTTGGTGTGAATTTTTATAACATAACGCGTAACATACGATCGGAAAATCATTGAAGTTTTCCGGCGGTTTTTCTATCAAAAGTCGGCATTCCCTTTTGTATTTGGTTCTGCTGTATAGCGAACTGAAATCTCTCGCGAACTCTCTATTTGCTCCGCTGCGCGAAATTTAGTCCTCGCGAACATAAATGCATTTACAGTATCCAGCTAAGGTTGGAATCTTAGCCAGAAAATCAGCTGGAAAAGTCTCAAACAACAGACAAGCACATATCCAGCCAAGGTTGGAAATCGGCTGGAAAAGTCTCAAACAACAGACAAGCACATATCCAGCCAAGGTTGGAAATTGGCTGGAAAAGTCTCAAACAACAGACAAGCACATATCCAGCCAAGGTTGGAAATTGGCTGGAAAAGTCTCAAACAACAGACAAGCACATAATATCCAGCCAAGGTTGGAAATTGGCTGGAAAAGTCTCAAACAACAGACAAGCACATATCCAGCCAAGGTTGGAAATCGGCTGGAAAAGTCTCAAACAACAGACAAGCACATAATATCCAGCCAAGGTTGGAAATTGGCTGGAAAAGTCTCAAACAACAGACAAGCACATAATATCCAGCCAAGGTTGGAAATCGGCTGGAAAAGTCTCAAACAACAGACAAGCACATAATATTTGTTTGTTTATTTTGTTTATTTGTTTATTTGTATTTCGCACATAAATAAAAAACAAAGTAACAATAAATAATAACAATGATAAACATGCAGGGGAGGCCTGAAACCTTAAAGGTTTATATACTGGGCCTACCCTAAACAAAATTTAAATATAATAGTGTTACAATTACGTTAATATAAACAGGTAATGAAAATAACAAAATAATAATAAAGATAATAATAATAATAATAGTAATAATGATAATAATAATAATAAAGATGATTATAATAATGGTAAAGAAAACAAGAGATCCTAAAAGAAATTGAACCAAGGAAAACAAACTAAATCAGATTGAAGTGAAGTTGGGGTTTTGTAGGTTAAATCTTGTTTTAGAAGTTTTTTGAAAACTGGCAGTGACCGACAGTCCCGTAGAGGTTGACTAATACTGTTCCATATAATGGGGCCTCTGTACATCACTGAAAATTGCTTTTGGGTAGATTTAGCTTTGATTGGTCTTAACTGGTTGCGCTGTCTCGTGTTGTGTCGGTGTATGTCTGAATTAAATGTGAAGAATCTTTCAAATTGTTCAGGTAAACTATAGGTGTTGTGTACAATTTTGTGGACAAAAAGGGCAATTTGTAATTTATTTATGTCATATACAGTTAGAACATGTAGTTGGTGAAACAGAGGTGCAGAGTTCGCTGTAAAATGAGCATTGGTTGCGATTCGAACAAAACGCTTTTGCAGTTGATAGAGTGGTTTAATGGATGTAGTATACATGTAGGTGCTCGCCTAGATAAAATTGCTGTATGATACAATGTAAATAAGGATATACTAAACTATAGTAAAGGGTCATGGATATTTTTTGCGGGAGAAGGGTTTTTATTTTCCTAATAATTCCTATGTTCTTATAAATTTTATTGCAAATCAAATCAATATGATTCTTCCAATGGAGTTTTTCGTCTATTATTATTCCTAAAAATCGGGTGTGGTCTACTTGTTCGATAGATTTGTCATTTAGAATGAAAGCTCATCTGTGTTGGTAGATTCCATAGTGGTAAAGTTTAGCTTTGATCCAACACAAAAGAAAAACTCACCATAAATTTTCGGTCGATCTCGTCAACCTTCGTCAGATGAATGATCCACTCGCTGACGTCGTTCCGGAAGTCGGAAGTGTGATGACGTCAGGAGTGAATCGTAAGTGGCGGGAAGACGGAATCTCCCACCGTCACGGTTCAAAGAGGGTTGATGGGCCCTGATGAAGACTGCCTCCTTCACTCCCCTCACAAAGTAATCCTGCTCCGTATCCAGAATGTGAACTTTGTCCAGGGTAACTGTATGTCCCGGAGACTCAATGTGTATATGTTGTGAAACTTCTGATGTGGTAGAACTCGGGCGCTTGTGTTCTGAGAATCTAGTTTTGAGAGCCCGTTCCGTTTCACCAATATAAGTCTCTCGGCACGGTCCTCTGATGTTCTGACCTGCGCACTGAATGTGGTATATTACCCCGCACTTTTGTTCTTTCGGAGTCTTATCCTTAGGTGCCACTAACAACTGTCTCAAAGTACGAGTGGGCTTAAAACAAGTTTTAATACCATGCGTGCTGAAGATTCTCCGTAATGCTTCTGAAAGGTTTTTAACATACGGTAAGACTACTAATCCTTTACTCTGTCCAGTGGAAGAGTTTGGATTGCGATTTCTAGTTGTCGGTCTGGGTGTGGTTGCCTTAGAAACGGCCCACTTAGGGTATCCACAGTTTAACAAAGCCTTAGTAATATGTTCTTTCTCTACCTCCCTGTCCTGTGGGTTGGTTATAATCGTATCTGCTCTATGGAACAAAGTACGAATGACCCCCAGTTTGTGTTCAAGTGGGTGGCTGGAACTAAAGTTAAGATATTGAAGATATTCCGAAAGAACAAAAGTGCGGGGTAATATACCACATTCAGTGCGCAGGTCAGAACATCAGAGGACCGTGCCGAGAGACTTATATTGGTGAAACGGAACGGGCTCTCAAAACTAGATTCTCAGAACACAAGCGCCCGAGTTCTACCACGTCAGAAGTTTCACAACATATACACATTGAGTCTCCGGGACATACAGTTACCCTGGACAAAGTTCACATTCTGGATATGGAGCAGGATTACTTTGTGAGGGGAGTGAAGGAGGCAGTCTTCATCAGGGCCCATCAACCCTCTTTGAACCGTGACGGTGGGAGATTCCGTCTTCCCGCCACTTACGATTCACTCCTGACGTCATCACACTTCCGACTTCCGGAACGACGTCAGCGAGTGGATCATTCATCTGACGAAGGTTGACGAGATCGACCGAAAATTTATGGTGAGTTTTTCTTTTGTGTTGGATCGAAGCTAAACTTTACCACTATAGATTTGTCATTTATATATATTTTGGCTTTTTCTTTATCATACTTTTTATTCGGACCAGTAAATACAATGAAATTTGTCCAGCCAAGGTTGGAAATCGGCTGGAAAAGTCTCAAACAACAGACAAGCACATATCCGGCCAAGGTTGGAAATTGGCTGGAAAAGTCTCAAACAACAGACAAGCACATAATATCCAGCCAAGGTTGGAAATCGGCTGGAAAAGTCTCAAACAACAGACAAGCACATAATATCCGGCCAAAGTTGGAAATCAGCTGGAAAAGTCTCAAACAACAGACAAGCACATAATATCCAGCCAAGGTTGGAAATCGGCTGGAAAAGTCTCAAACAACAGACAAACACATAATATCCAGCCAAGGTTGGAAATCGGCTGGAAAAGTCTCAAACAACAGACAAGCACATATCCAGCCAAGGTTGGAAATCAGCTGGAAAAGTCTCAAACAACAGACAAGCACATAATATCCAGCCAAGGTTGGAAATCGGCTGGAAAAGTCTCAAACAACAGACAAACACATAATATCCAGCCAAGGTTGGAAATCGGCTGGAAAAGTCTCAAACAACAGACAAGCACATATCCAGCCAAGGTTGGAAATCGGCTGGAAAAGTCTCAAACAACAGACAAGCACATATCCAGCCAAGGTTGGAAATTGGCTGGAAAAGTCTCAAACAACAGACAAGCACATAAGTCTCAAACAACATGCTTCCATAAATGTAGTGACTTTCCAGAGGAAAGTTTTCCTGTGTAAAGTCATGTTGTGATTCCTACCTCTCATTACAGTCGACAGCCAGCAGGCATCAACACCTGATGCCCCTGGATGATTGATTGATTGATTGATTGATTGATTGCCATTTCTTAAAGCTGAACTCCCACAGAGAAACTGATTTATTTTATTGGTCCAGTGTTCTAGCCAACGTCTGTCTTTTCGTCATTTGACGGAATTTTGCCACTCATGACAGAAAAGTTTTGCCCAATCCGTCATTTTTGACGGACAAAAATCAGCGTGTAAAGATATGGAAAGAGATGTCATTAAACTAAGCTTAGTTTACCAGGAAAATTTGCCCCTCAAAATGCACAAAATAGCATTTCAGAGGGTCAAGATTTCAACATTCCTTATGTGCTTGACATGATGTTACGTCAAACAAAATTGAGATGACGGAAAAAAAATTCAGGCTGGATAGAACACTGATCCAACTTCTGTGAAAACTTTGAAACTTTATTTGAATTACCATTAGCGGTGGGCCCAGACCGGGTCCACCGCTAGTCTTCCTGGCATTCACACATATACATATATTTATATCATACCCGGGCGGCGATACAGTGCTCCCGGACGTGTTGTATTCTCCTGTACGACCAGGTGTATAAACCGGGCTTCCATAGAACGATTCGAACGCGTTTCGCCCCAACTGTGTGCGCCGCTTTCGAAAATTCGAACACAGGATTCGGACGTTGGAATGGATGTTGTAGCAGCTTTTTTGTTTAGAGACACCAAATTTTCGCTCATTTCGCCTTGAAAGACGTGTTTTCTAAGGTGGGTATGATATAAATAGCATACAACACGGTGTATTCTGCATCGCCCTCGGTCTCGGCCCTCCCGCGAGTCGGATCACCCTCCGGCCTTCGGGCGATCCGACTCGCAGTCGGGCCGATACCTCGGGCAATACGGAATACACCGTGTTATATGCTCTATATACAATAAAAGCAGTCCTAATATATATGCTCAGGGCTTTACAATTGAAATCTGCTTGCAAAAACTGAAACTGTAGACTTGAAGAAAGACAGAGGAACCACCTGACAAACAAACAAACAAACAAACTATGCAGGTTACTGGTGTGACCTTGTCAGTTGACCTTCAGAGGTGTTCTTGTCAAACATGTTTTCTACTGCTGTACAGGCATTTAGCCATTTTAGTTCTATTCACTTCCTCTTTATTATTCGGTCTTCCCTACAACCTGCTCACCCCCATAAACTAATGTGATCACCTGGTTTTCTGTCATGAGGATCATTTCATTCTAAACTTTAGGGGTGGTCTGTAACATACTTTCTTAGATACAAAATGAGAAAGAGTAATGAATGAATTGTGTGAAGTACAATTATATGAAAAGAGACCAGTAACAGGAAAATATTTAAAAAAGCTAAATAAAGACCTAAAAGAGCATTTTTCTCTATCCCTTCAAATACAGACATTTTACTTAGTTACAAACATAACAAAGGTCACACCTGTTGGTGGACCAGTCCATCTGCACTGTGGGGGTGGGCAGGGCCAGTGCTAATGACAGGCTATTGAACTTGTACAAAGGCGTCCCGCCTCGGGCAGAGCTGCTAAAACTCTTCTCAGACACGTAAACAGACGAGGCTCCACTAACAACACAACACAGCACTGTACAACACCTTATCTCCCAACTCACACAGAAGAAACACACAACACTCTGCAAACAAAACCACACTTCTACTTTAACATTTCAAAGTTGTCAAGCAGTAAGACCTGGAAAAGATGTCCATATACCAGCATTTTTGGTCCTACATACCAAAAATCACGATGATCCGTTTTTTTTTTGTTTTTTTTTAACGGGTTCTTGAGTTATCCTCCTTCAAATAGTTTTCAAGAAATGCTCCTGCAGTTCCAGAACAAGTTGCTAAGGTTGCCCAAACTCACGTCACTTCTTTCCAGGCCAAGAGCTACCTACCATCTAAAATTCATGACCCTAGCATGTCCAGATCAAGAGACATCAAAACCAGTCTGAGGTTCCGATGCTGTACCATAACAAGCCTCAAGGGGGCCCAAAATTTAATCATTTTGGGGTCTCATCCAGACCTATCGACCTACCAAATATCAAGACAATCCATCAAAGCCTTCTCGAGTTATTGTGTTCACACACACACACAGAGAGAGAGAGAGAGAGAGAGAGAGACGAACGCCACCGAAAACATGACCATCTTTGCTAAGGTAATAACGCTTAACGCTGATTTCAGGATAACAAATAACGCACTACATAGAATTAAAACGACCAATAACACTTCACGACCAATATACCGACAACGTTTAACGTTGAATTAGAGCGGGCCGACTACGTATACGATTAACGGTGAATTAAAATATGTCATAACGCTTAACGGAAAAGGGCATGTAGGCCCTCATTGCAGGACGAGTCTGCCAGTTCGAAATGATATTTTGCCTGGTGTTCTCTTAATCATCGTACAATTTCTAGGGATCATCTATGTTCGCAGGCCATCCACATCCGTTCAATGTGATTGCTAGAATTTCAGACGAAAAATACAACGGTGTGACCAACAGGGGTTTCACAACACTGTAGTTCTGGCAGTCTGAGGGTTTCATTTCTCTCTCCACATTGGTTAATTTGCTTGCCTGTCAGGCATTTTCCACGCCCCCCTCCCCACTAACATGTGACATTCATATATAACATGTTTGTGTCATCACAGCAGCTTCATAAACACGTCTGTCCTGGTCTGACTACACAAAAACTAAAGTAGGAACATATCAGCATCCACGCAGACAGTTCGAGACAAGTGCCTTTTTGCTGTGAAACGTTCATTACGGAACAGAATACTGATCTATGTATTCCATGTGTCTCATGTTCCCTTACACAACTGAAACAGCAACAACAACCAGGGCCAAACTCAGATCTCAAAAATGTCAAATATCTCCAAGTTTAAACATTCCTTCCTTACACCTTGCAGAATGACTTGCGGTGATAGCTAGAAAGAGACCTATGTGCCCATGTCGACTTATACAGCACATTTCACAGAACTTCAGTGTCCATGCCCAGACATACAGCCATGATATTTCAAATGAAACAACAACTGGAACAACAGAGGCAGGTTTACATCCAACCTTCCTACACGTAGGTACCAAACACCGACCTTCCCAGCCTTGTGTGAGCAGGAGAAACTTGCAGCAGGAGTTGGACTGACTGAGACAGACTCTGGTCTCTTGTAGGTCTAGCCAAGCGTCCCTCTGTCCTCACCCACCCTGTAATCCAATACCTCCGGGCTAATTCCTCACGGGCACTGCTAACAGCTGTGAGGAACACACCACTACGCTAGCAGGGGGACTGGGGTACAACTTTCCCTAGCACAGGTACAGATGTATTGCAAACAACTTTGTACCATATAATTTGCTGCCAGAAATTGCTATCTCCAGTATTTTGATGAAAATATGCCCCATCAAACTATAATGATTGACCCTGCACACCCCTATGTTGAATGGACTGTCCCACTTCTCCAGTAAACAACAATAAGTAAAACAATTAGGTCACTGGGGTACAGCTGGTTAAGGTTAATTAACCACAGTTAATGAACCAGAGTTAAAGCTGGGCACTGAATATAATCCCTAATTTGAGCAAGTGTAATGAACCATGATAAACAAGTACCCACTGTCATGGGGTGACGAGGCCTAGGGCATCATCACGGAGAATTTCGTGTATGCATCCGCCCGT
Source organism: Branchiostoma floridae x Branchiostoma japonicum (assembly GCA_013266295.2). Taxonomy (NCBI): domain Eukaryota; kingdom Metazoa; phylum Chordata; class Leptocardii; order Amphioxiformes; family Branchiostomatidae; genus Branchiostoma; species Branchiostoma floridae x Branchiostoma japonicum. The sequence goes on along the minus strand of CM023834.1, from coordinate 26,065,276 downwards.
GACTTCCGGCGCCACTTCCGCTGAGAGCCGACAGAGGGTAGCTGCACGGCTAGACACGTCTCCCCAGTATCTGCTGCACGGGCCTGCACGTCTCTCCCCAGTATCTGCACGTCTTTCCCCAGTATCCCAGTATCTCCCCAGGTGTTTACACGCCTCTTCCCAGTCATGTCTGAACCAGTTCAGCGCCCCAAAGGAATGACACGTCCGGTACGTTACCGTGACGAGTATGACCTTGGAGACGGCAAGCACGACCTGGAGCCTCCACAACACAAGTCGACTCCGGCCAGGAGCCCTCACGAGAGATTGAGGGAGCAAGTTGCGGACGTCTCCTGAGAAATAGAGGAGCTAAAACTGGACCTGGCATTCTTGCAGGATGGGCAGGGCGCCGCAGGAGCTTTGCCACAGGAGGACGCCCCCTCCCCCCGACAGAACATCTCGCCTCCACACGGAAGAGACATCGCGAGACTTAGGTGGACGAAGTGAAACACAAGCAGACAAGATTTGGAACGGCCTGCGGAGCGGTTTGGCACCGAGCGAGCGCCCCAGGCCGGCGGACTACTACACGTATCAGCAGCAGGGCAGGGGCACCTACTCGAGCTCCTACCCCACACGGAGAGAGGTTCGAGCTCTCCAGCTTCTCGACTCCCTCGGCAACGGCGGGCATGCCCCCCTCCCCACAGCCGCCAACGGGACTCGTCAACACACCAGGCTCACGGCCGACAACGTTGCCAGCAGCGGAGAAGGGGAGCACGGGTCAGGCAAGAAGAAGCTTCTGAGCGGGCTCACCCGCAAGTTACATGACAAGGTGAAGCGGGAAGTAAGCTGGCCCCACGAGTTTGTGTTCACCAGTATTACCCCGGTAACTCCGGAGAACATGTCACTAGACCAGCTAGTTGCCGGGGAATTGGCCATAGTTCTGGAGTCTGATGCTTCCGTCATTGAAAGGGCAAACAGGGGCCAGATTCTTAAGAACCTTATGAATGATGTGTCCACGTATACCTTCGAGGGGATCCGTGCCTTCTACTCAGTTATGCTACTTCGCGCAGAGAGGAATCTGTTCGACCTGGAGGCTCCAGATATCAATTCAGCGTTAAAGAAATTGAAGGAGCAGTACCTCCGGTGACCTTTGCCCCCACTGCAGCCAGTGGCCGCACACGGCAGCACCAAGAGAGACAACCCATCAGCCACAGACACACCATGTGCCAAGTATCAGTCAGGCTTCTGCACTTTCACAGGAGACCACACAGGGCAGTACGGCATCCTGGTACACAAGTGCAAACACTGCTTGGAATCCTGGCCGGATGTGTCCCCACTCCATCCAGCAAAAGACTGCGTCTACAATGATAAAGCAAAGTGGGACGAGTACCAGGCTATGAAAGCTAACCGGGCATGACTAGACCGGTTCAACCATGACCTGGCGTGCATAATAACAGACATAGTTCCACACATTCCAGATTCTTTCACCACAAGCAGGAAATCACCCATCAATCTAGATGTTTCCAGAGAGCCTTCGCACTGCATCCAGAATGTTTCGTTTATTACCCCCACCTCCTCACAGTCACGCGTCACCACGCTGACTCCGCCTCCTCTGATCTGACCCAGCCCCAGCACATTGTCACCGACACAGTCCATTCCAGTGGCTTGCGTCTCCAGGGTAGGACTACCGGGCGGCAAGTAGCGACGAGGTCCGAGTACGCACCAGGTATCCCGGCGACCCAGCCTTCTCAGCATGTTCCGAGCTTCACACCGGACTTTTTAGCTAACGTATTTATACTCTAGTGCCTCAACCACCAGGAGTTTTGCATGTATACCTTACAATAGTGGCCTTGGGCCTTTTGTTCGCAACTTAATTAAACCTGACGTGTGTAGATTTAGTCAGGAAAGCTTGAGCCGACTCCTAGTTATGTAGTTGACTTAGTATCCTTCACAGTTTCGTGAGATAAGTCTTAGAATTGACGATTGCACTGCAACAACCGGCATCATGCCCTGGGTTTTGTTCCCTTATTGTTACGGCTACCGTTCCGAGTCAACCCACTAGCGTCGTGTTTGATGCTGTTAAGAGTTGAGCATTGTACTTGTAAATTTTCCGATCTTAATGAGTTTACATACAGCCTCTCTAGATCACTACTACCAGCATTTCACTGGGTAGCAGCCACAGACAGGTTGCTTAAACCACGACCGTACTCGCTCATACTAGCCATAGCAATGCGCCTCACAGGATTGTTAAGTTAGCCAAGTACTCTTGCTTGGCCTTTGATGGCTTTACTTGTACTGATCAGACTCTCATGGGAAAGTCAAGTCATCTGATGCCCAAACCCGTGCCTCTCTTTATTGCCTACAGCGTAATTTGGCAGGGTTAGAGTCAGGGGTTGATTTTATAATGAAGGTGGATGAGAAATAAAGGCACACTGAGGTGCAGCATGAACAGCTTGGTCTCCGCTGTTTGTCAACATTGCCATCAGCTCAATTCATTGTATCAAGTTTGTTTTCGTTTCACTTTCAGTAAGTATCATCAAACTCTCACCAATTACTCCTGTCTACATGAAAATCACACGTCATGTTCTTTGCTAAAATCTTATTAGCAACAAAGACTCTTCCTCCAAAATCAAAACATACAGTCAACTCTCACCACCAAGTTTTCTTTTTGTCTACAAGGGAATGAATAATTACGTCATATACGAATGTAATGTTATATTCATCTCAAAATTGTGCAAACATGGTATAGGATTTGTCCTCACTACAAAACCATGTTACAATACCCATGATCTCTAATTCTGAAGTTTGTACAAATCATTTAGTCCATAACAGACAGAAAGTGCCGTTGGTTTATGATGTAATAATGACATTAATCTGTCGTTAATACTTACTTAATGGAGTGGAGAACTGGTCAGGCACTCTATCTCCTAAAATAGTCACGCACTCAGGGACAGTTCACTAACGATCAAGGGCTCAGTATCAAGGGCTGGGGTAGACAAGCTTCAGAAATCACACAATAAAAACACCTTATGAACGAGTTTAAACTGTAACTTCCAACACAAGGAATATTGGACTTGCCCAAATTTTCGAATGTACAACTCCAGTCTTTGTCAAGGAATGAGAAATCCACCGCTTCCGTGACGTCACGTTATGCAGATGACACACGTGACTCCGTGAGCAGTGGATCGTAAGTTGCAGAAAGTCTGTGGCACCGCCCGTCTCTGTTGAGTGATGGTTGTAAAACCCTGATGTATATGGCCTCTTTCACACCTCGTGCAAAGACTTGACAAAGACTGGAGTTGTACAGTCGAAAATTTGGGTAAGTCCAATATTCCTTGTGTTGGAAGTTACAGTTTAAACTTGTTCATAATGATTTCTACCAACACAGATGAACTTTCAAGATAATAAAAACACCTGTCGTTTTCTTAACAACTGAAAGGTGAGTATTATTGGATCATCTCTAAGGTATGAACAAACAAAAGAGCGAGTTCTTTAGAAGGTTTAAGTTTAGCCTGACTCCCCTGGCATATCTAGTGAACTGTCCCCACGCTGACCAGAGTACATACCACAGACATACCTCAGTCCCAGCATGCTCTAGTTACCAGTAGAAATATGGAGGGTGAAGATCAAATTCACACGGGCCAGAACAGGGGAACACTTTGGTTCTAGTCACAAAAATAAAAATTTAACAGAAGGACCTCTAACTTTGAACAGATATATTTTAGGATAAGAACCCAAGTCCATTAACAGGACTGTTGCCTCAAGGTCATCCTGGAGGTTTATCCTAACAATACTTGTTCAGACAGATTCGATAGGTGGCGCTTCACGCACAACACACACTTTCATCTGCTCTCCGCTTGGGACGCGGAAATTGGACTTTTTCCTGGATTGAGCGCCGGCATTCAGCTTTATTCATCAGCGTACGTGTTGACAACACTGCCAGGAGTATTTTCAGCTAGTGAAAGGTGTGTTTTTGTGGCTTCAGTTGGCGAAGTTCGTTTAATTCCGTCGACGGCTGTCGGTGTGGGAGGGCGGCGCAGTTTTTCCCCGCCATTACTTATGTCGTGGAATCTTCCCTTCTGACCGTGAAGCGGCTGCCTTTTCGTGGAAACATGTACTAAGTATTGTTTGGAGCAGCACAACTCAGATGGTTGGTGAGTTTTAATCTCAGACTATTGATTTATAAAAACAAGTCTGGAACTGTGATCATGGAGGCTTTGCTGATTAAGTTAGATGAATTGAGGGCCGAAAACTCGACAAACTTCTCAAACCTGAACGAAAAAATTGACGGATTGAAGTCGGAAATGAAGAGCATGGGGGATGTTCTCTGCAGCCATGAGGAAAAAATCAAGAGACAAGAAGGCCTAATCAAAGACCTCCAGGGAAAAGTTGAATCACTAGAAGCCCGCCAGTTTCACAGTGAACAATATTCGAGGAAAAATTGTCTACGTGTTTGGGGAATGCCAGACAATTACGAACAAAAGGATCTTCCCGCCAAATTTGTGGAATTCACCCGGGAATACTTACAGGTGACCATCTCACCGGGGGAACTGGATAACATACATTACCTGGGTGCAAAGGGATCAGGACGACACGTCATCGTTAAGTTCTCTACTTTCCTGGCAAAGAGAAAGGTGTATGAGGCAAGGAAGGCCCTGAAAGGGAAGAAGAACGATGCTGGGTCTTTCTTCTCAATTCGTCCGGACCTGTCCCCGGCTAGTAGGGCACTTTTCCACCAAGCCAAACAGTTGGTCTCCAATGGAACTGACAACAAACCGCTAACAGCTGTGTGGGTGACCATCGAGGGAAAAATCTGGGCTACGCGTGACGACCGCCGGGTTCTGCTGACGAGTCAACAGGACATAGCGAACGTCGTTCCAGAGGAGTCAGCCCAACACCGTCGGAAGTTCTTCGCCAAGCGGCAAGCTTCTCGTTCACCGGACCTTCAACCTGACATTAAGAAAGCCAATGTCTTTGAACCCTTGGCACAAGTGGACTGCCCCTGAGGGGAGGGACGGTAGAGACTGAACGGAATAGAGTTTCTCGGTTTGTTTTTCCCCTTCCTTCTTTGTATATTTAAAATGGATTATGTGCCGGTTTCTTTTTTCGGGGGGGAGGGGGCGGTCAGGTAGTGCCTATTTATTTTCTTGGAGTGTAAGAAATATTTAATCTATATACTTGTTTAATATTATTATTATTATTTTTTTTTTTTGAAGCTCACCTGATATGGATATTGAATCCTATATTGACATTATTAGTACTATCGTGTAATTTTTTCTCATGAAATATAATTACATCTGAATGTGAGCGTGGGCTTTCTATGCCCTCTAGTCGCTAGCGTTTAGTTTACAAACAAAAGTAAACCATTGTAAAGTTGTGTTGCGATAAGAAGATACGCACTGTTTGTTTTGATGCATGTTTCACTTTATTTATGCATGGCATGTTACTTTATGTCTCTGTTTGTTTCATGTAGTAGATATATTGTTTATTGTAGTACATATTATGATAAACCCTGTTGCCTGATAGATATAAGACAAGTTTTTCACACTGGTTTGTTTACTTTAATTTTCGCTTTCTGCGGACGCCCAGCCCTTATTTATTTTTATATAGGGCCACACCAATTTAATTTGTTGCTTCTCGGATTCGCCTCTTCATTTTTTTCTGATTTGCAAAAAAAAAAAAAAAAAAATTCTGGTTCTGAATCAACTAAAAAATGCACATATTTTGTCTCCAAGAGTTAAAGAAAGTCCTTTTCTTCCTAGTTGTTACAGTTGTTACATCTACCAATGCACTGGTTTGATTAAAAGTTCAAAATTCATTGTTTATATTTTAACCCAGTCTTTTGTGTTGACTTCATGGCACCTATTCTAGCATTTGGGGCTATAATAGGATGCCCAGGCCTGTTTTTATTTTTATTTTATTTTCGCCCTGTCGCTTTATATTTTTTCTGAAAAAATCCGAGAAGCAACAAATAAAATTGTTGTGGCCTAGTATTAAATATTCTCACCCCTATTTATGACTTCGCCCAAAGTCACTATTTGTAGTTATAATTGCAATGGGCTGGGCGACCGCGGAAAGCGACATGAAGTATTCACATGGTTAAAAGACAAAAATTACCAAATTTACTGTCTACAAGAAACACATTCTTCCATGAAAGTTGAAACAGAATGGATATCAGACTGGGGGGCACCAATTCTTTTTAGTCACGGTTTAAGTAATAGTAGGGGGGTAATGATTTTATTTAAAATAAACGTCTCCTACACAGTTCACAATTCACTAACTGACAATTCAGGCAGGTGGATTATGTTGGACATAACTATAGATTCTAGCCGTTTTTGTTTGGTTAATATATATGGCCCCAATTCTGATGACCCTTCTCTTTTCACAAATTTGGAAACAACTATACAAAATTGTTTAGATCCTGAATCATATATTGTAGTTGTGGGTGATTTCAATACTGTTCTGAATACGGATATAGATAGAACCGGGCATCGAATTTCAAATTACCACCCAAAATGTCTTCAGGCAATCAATTCACTATGTGCCAATTTAGATTTGATAGATATTTACAGACACCAAAATCCTAAAGCAAAGCGATATACTTGGAGACGTAGATTTCAAGCAAGTCGAATTGATTATTTCTTAACGTCCTTTTCCTTAGTTTCTCGCATACAAAAAGTGGAAATAGAAGATAATTTTAGGTCTGACCATTCTCTTATTGGACTTTCTGTTGTTACCTCACCAACACCCAAGGGCCCGGGTTTTTGGAGGTTTAACCAAGATTTATTAAGAGACCCGGTCTTTATTAAAGAAACTTCAGATTTCATAAATAACTTTTTCCTTATCAATAAGGATTCTGCGAATGCACATACCGTATGGGATACATTTAAGTGTTGTGTACGTGGACACATTATAAAATATTCGTCATGGAAATATAAACAACTCAAATCGACTGAAATTTCTCTAGCAAGTGAAATCTGCAGCCTGCAAGAAAGCTTAGACGCTGTTTTTGACCCAAATACCTTTGTTAAATTACAGGAAAAGAAGCAGGAATTAGAACTATTTTATCAAATTAAATCTAATAATATAATCACCAGTAAAAGAGCAAAGTGGAGAAGTGCACTCGTTTTTTTATGAATTTTGTCACTAGGGATAAGGCTAGGAAAAATATGGCCAAACTTGTCTCTGCAGACGGTCAGACCATAACCAGCCCTTTAGATATTCTCGAGGAACAGACCAACTTTTATCATAATCTATATTCTCTTAAGGAACCACCAATGTCAGTAGATGAAGATGTTTTTAAACCCTTTTTTCCAAATAGTAAACGAGTATTTTTGTTGCCCGAAGAACAGAGAAAATGTGATGGTTTAATAACTGAAGAAGAATTGAAGAGAGCAATTAATTCCTTTCCCTGTGGTAAAGCTCCCGGTCTAGACGGCCTTCCGATAGAATTTTACAAGACTTTCTTTAATTGTTTAAAACAACATATGCTTGACTGTTTTAACTTTTCTTTTGATGTACACCAGCTATCTGATACACAAAAAGTAGGTCTTATTACATTAATACTTAAGCAAGACCCCACGGGACAGGAAAAAGACCCTTCGTATCTAAAAAATTGGCGTCCCATTACTTTACTTAATTGTGATACGCGTGTTTTGTCCAAATGTCTCGCTCTTCGCATGAAAAATATTATTTCAAAGTTAATATCATATGACCAAACAGGTTTCCTGCAGGGGCGTAGTATTAGTGACAACATACGCAGATTATTAGAGATAATAGAATATTATGACAAAAATGATTTGCCCGGTTTAATTTTCATTGCTGACTTTGAAAAGGCCTTTGACACCGTTAAATTGGATTTTATTTTTAAAACACTGAGGTATTTCGGCTTTGGGGATTCTTTTATTAGCTGGGTACAAATTCTTTACAAAGATATTTCTAGTAAAATTATTAACTGTGGTTATATTTCTAAGTCCTTTTCCCTGTCCCGGGGGGTCCGACAAGGATGTCCCCTTTCTCCATATCTTTTTATTTTAGGGGTAGAAATACTCGCTGTTAAAATTCGGAGCAATATCGAAATAAAAGGTTTAGTTACTTTTGGAATTGAATCTAAAATTTCGCAATATGCCGACGATTCGAATTTCCCACTTGCTCCCGAACTCGGCTCTTTATACGCTTTAGTTACGGATCTAGAAAATTTTTCCTTATTATCAGGATTATGCCCACATTTTGATAAATGTAAAATATTAAGAATTGGTACTCTAAAAAGAACAAACTTTTACTTACCTTGCCCCTTACAAATACAATGGACGGATGGCCCTGTTACTATTTTAGGAATTCACATCCCAGAACTTTTCTCTAATATAGTAGATTATAACTTTGACAAGAAATTTGCTAGAATAGACAAGATATTAATGCCGTGGAAATCTAAGTCATTAACTCTTATGGGTAAAATCGTTTTAATCAACACATTAATTGTCCCACAATTTATCTATTTACTAACTTCTCTACCGTCTCCCCCCTCTACGTTTTTTGACCTATATGAAAAAAAGATATTTAAATTTCTATGGGGGGAGGGACCTGAGCGGGTGAAAAGGAAAACATTGTATGCTACTTATGAACAGGGGGGGCTAAAACTTAGGAATTTGCGGGCTGTGGATTTGACACTGAAAGGTTCTTGGTTGCCAAAATTGTATCTAAATAAAAAATGGTTCTGCTCTAAATTAATATTTTTATCTAGTTCTATTTTTCGTACGAATGTATTTCCTTTTTCCCAACTAAAGTATGTGGATTTTAATTCTTTAATGGGGAAAAAGTCACCTCTTAGTTCTTTCTTCATGCATGTAATACAGGCTTGGTTAAAGTTCCAACTCCGGCCGCCAGAGGGAGCAGTAGAAATAAAACAACAACTTCTGTGTTTAAATTCAAATATTACAATCGATGGAAAACCTCTCTTTTCACAGGTAATGTTTAGTAGAGGAGTAGTGTTTGTAAATGACATTCTAGACTTACAAAATAGGTTTTTATCGTTTGATGATCTGACTCAAAAATTTGGGGAAGCCTGTTCCGAATTTAAGTATAATCAACTTATTTCTGCAATTCCTTCTTGTTGGAAAACCACGTTAAAACAGACATCTCAAAACCTGGGTGTTTGTCTTCCAGTCTGTAGAAACATAAGCTGGCTACGTAAGAGAAATATTAATAAAGGTCTGTATTCATTTTTTATGAACGAAGCCAGTTTATGGGACTCGTCTGACAAAATTAAATTTTCGTGGGAGGAATATTTTGATACCCCTTTACCTTGGCACAAAGTGTATAGTTTGCCGTATAAACTTTCTATTGACTCAAACACTCGTATGTTTCAATACAAACTGCTGTTTAAATTTTTAACTTGTAATAAAACATTATTTTTATGGGGGTTAATAGACTCACCAATTTGCAGTCTATGTAAAGAGGAAGAAGAATCGGTCGTCCACCTATTTTGGAATTGTCGAATATCTGCATATTTTTGGAGTCAGGTGGACGACTGGTTCTTCAACATCACTGGCACTCATTTACAAATCAACGCAATCAATGTAATTTTTGGTAACCTGACTGATCGATGCCCGGTTCTCTCCAATGTTATAGTACTCCTGGGTAAAATGTTTATTTTTAAAAATCGTAAGTATTCTTTAAATTTATCTGCATTTATATCTTATGTTTCTTACATTTATAGACTAGAATTAAACATTGCGTATAGGCAACACAAACTATTAAAACATAGGGGGAAATGGGGAAAATTAAATACAATTTTTTCAGAATAGATAAAAAGTAGTTAAATAAATATTTAAAAGAGTTTAAAAATCCCATGTGTAATTTTAAACCATGTAACTAGGGGCAACAGGGTTTATCTGTAAAAATTTGCACAACACTATTGTACCTGGATTTTATGTTTTGTTTTTGTGGTCCACCATGTATTCCTTTTTGCACAATGCCATGCCATATTTTGTTACCGTTAATTTATTTTGGAAAATTCAATAAAGAAAGATTAAAAAAAAAAAAAAAAACAATACTTGTACAAGGTCATTCTCAAGGTGACTGCTTTCCTTCCGACCCTAAGCATGTCTGGAGGAGGCATGAGTCTGCTTACAGAATCCGTCAGAGGGAAATTGCTTCGTGCCAAACGACCTTGCCACATTCTAGCGCCCTGAAGGTCACAGCAGCTTCCAGAAAATGGCATCTTGTCTTTGGGGAGAGTCCAGACCAGGGTGTTGTGTTTCATGTCACATTGTTAGAAGGCACTCTCAATGCTGCCTGTATGCGGCCATAACACATTACCCCTAGGCACTTTACCTCTCCAGATGGAAGGGTGCCTACATCGTACTGTGCTATGTATAGGCACTGTATGTTAAGTTCAAAATAAAACATCCATTCATTCATACAGTAAAATCTTCTTCACTTCAATTTCTGCTCTTACTACAAAATGTATATCTTGAAAACCTGCTGTGCTCTAGTGCCACCTAGTGGGCATGAGCTAAACTGCAGCATGCCAGAGTATTACCACAGCAGGCTTGACAAATCAACCTAGTTTTATTTAGAACCTCCATTTCTCACTCATTAACTAACCATTAACATCACTAACTCTTCCTAACCAGGGGCATCATGGCTGTTTATTAACTTATCAACTTACATGTAGTAATACTGATAACTCATCCTATCTACAGAGAAAGTTATCCTTGAGGAAGATCACGTCCATGTCCTTGGCTCCTGCACTAACTTATAAACTCATCACTAACTTATTAACCTAGTTAGTAATATCATTAACTCACCCCAACGAGGGACTTCATGACGGGGCTGTCCATCAGACCCTTGAGGAAGATCATGTCTGTGTCCTTCGCTCAACCACTAACTTACTAACCACTAACCCATTAACCTAGTCAGCAATATCGATAATGCAACCTAACAAGAGACTTCATGATGGGGCTGTCCATCAGACCCTTGAGGAAGATCAGGTCTGTGTCCTTCACTCAACCCCTAACTTACTAGCTCATCACTAACTCATTAACCTAGTCAGTAATATGATTAACTCACCCTAACGAGGGACTTCATGACGGGGCTGTCCATCAGCCCCTTGAGGAAGATCAGGTCCGTGTCCTTGGCTCCTGCACTATCTTACTAACTCATCACTAACTCATTAACCTAGTTAGTGAGATTGTTAACTCACCCTAACGAGGGACTTCATGACAGGGCTGTCCATCAGACCCTTGAGGAAGATCAGGTCCGTGTCCTTGGCTCCGGCACTCCCAAGATCCTCCATGTTGTCGAGCACGGCCTGAACTGCGGCTGGGGGGGAGTGGGGTGGCAAGGTCAAATCACAAGGTCACATAAAACTCACTGATGTTGTAATAGTATTGAAATAATGAAATAATATCTACCTAGACATCCGAGATTCTACATGTATAACTGTGTCAGTGTACTCAGGCACTGTATTAGTGACTGTGCAAAAGAAACTGTGTGAACGGTTTGTCATCATGTTTGTTGAGTGTTACATGCAGCTCAGGTTGGGTGTGTCAGGTGTTGCTGGGAGATGTTTCAGAGGAGGGACAAACCATGAGATATGGAGGGAGGGGTGGGGGGATATGAGGCACCAGCCTCAATGCCGGTAGAAGCATAACTGGCAGTAGGTTCTACTATCACTATATACTTTGCCCAGTTCCTCAGTTGGTTAGAAAAGAATGTGAAATTTCCCACCAGCCAAACTACTAACTATGGCACACACAAAGTCATGCATGGATCTGAGAAGAAAAAACAACAATGTCATTACAAATAAGGAATGGAAAACTGGCCGAACCAATACAATCTGTTGTTTCACAGATGTCACAAATTCTCCAACATGAGTCTAAAGTTTAACACAATATGATAGTTACATTCTATGTTTTGTAATGGTTAGAAAACTTCCTCTTACTTTAGTACTCGAGCAATTCAGGTTTTCAAGCCTTTTTGCTTTGCTAGGAAATGTAAGAGAAACAGCAAATTGGACTGGTTTGGCCATACAGTGACCTTTGACCTACCATCATATTCTTTATGAACATTTGTGACGTAGTCCATAAACAAGGCTAGAAACAAGATAATAAACAATCTGTTTGTTTGTAAACTTTATTTATAGTCCATAAACAAGGCTAGAAAGAAACAAAAGCAGAAACAATTTTCTGGTTAATTAATGTTAATTCCAAGACCATTTATCAAACACGAGGCTAGAAACAAAAGATGCACAGGGAATGCACATACATGTGACTACGTGTATGATCCTGAAGGTGACCCAGCCATACTGTAATGACCCATATACTGCTATTATATAAGCACACGGTTTATTTTACTGCTATAGACGTTTGTAACACCAAAGGTTTGGTTGTACAGCCACACCAGTTTATGTTCTTGATTCTCAGATATTTTGATATAAAAACTCAGCAAGAGGACAGCAAATTGGGCTGGGAGGAAAACTTGCATCATAGCCCTATATTCCCTCCCTGAAACTGTGTGTACAAAGCTGCAGACTTTCTCCTCAGACTCTGTTTTCATGGTGATTCTGCCTGTTCAGCATTCCCTTGTCAATCCAAGAGCCAAGAAGATACAATGTATATAAGTTTTCCCCAACCAACATCTGAATTCCGCCTGCCCAGACCAGCCATCTAGCTAACTACAGAATCATGTAACCCGAGTGCAAATCAATAGGCAGAAAACGTCAATGTCAGATCATGGAGCTGAAGGCCAATTTTGGCTGGCAGGGTTGGAGCAGGCAGGGAAGAGCTGACTGGAATTATCTAGCTGGAGCCCTGGGTGACGAATGGTTGTAGTTTTTGGCACAATTATTCTAAAGTGGCTGACTGATCTCTTGCACTGGTACAGTCTGCGAATTTGACCCCCCCAAAATTAAAAAGATACGCACATCTTTGGCACTACAGAAATAAATAATTGTTGCACTTGCAGTTTAGCCGCAGATTTCAAGCTGCAGAGAAAATGCAAATGTCCCAAGTCAGCATATTCTACAAAAAAAAATTAAGTTTTCGCACTGAAGCAATAAATTATTGGTGCATGGGCAGTTTAGGCGCAGATTTCATGGTATAGCAGAGAAAATGTCCAACAGAAGGATGCAAATGTCCCAAATCAGCATATTTTGGTAAGAAGAAATCACATTTTTGGCGCTGCAACAATGGATTATTGGTGCCAGTGGGCAGATTCCATGCGATTGTCACGTTGTGGCTGTTGCAGGCCGATATTGGCTGGCAGTCTTAGCTTGGAAGGTATAAAGGGCTGTGGAAAATAGGGTACAATTTTAGGCTTCACTGCACAAGAAACTACTACGTATATATATATATATTTCCAACTATCCTGTTTTATGTGTTTTTAATGCATTTCACCCAAAAAGTGGAGAAAACAACATCTGATGAGCTGTTGGCCAGTATTGCCTGGCTGTTAAAAATCACAAAATGCAGGCGCAGGAGAAATGGGCAGATTTCTGGCAACCTTAGCGCTTCTGGGAGCACTGCAGCGTTGCTTCATGGGTAATTTGCATGCAGGTCTCGGCCTTTATAGTCTGTAGAGTAAGCGGCACTTTCCTGTTCCCCAGGCCAGAACGGTCTAGAGAGACCATATTTTCACCAGATTCAATGTGACATTTTAGAAATCTATGCTGAACTAGAAGATCAACATGAATGTTGAACAGATTTCAACAGAATCTGAAAGGAAAGTACCCTCAGTTGGTCCACACAGTTTCAGGGCGTGAATGTCGTCAGATGCAAGTTTTCCTCCAGCCCTGACTGTTCTCACCTTTTGACCAGGCTGGGTCACACTGTCAGCTATACTGTTGCACTAGGCAGGATAATTAACATCACTAACATTTATAAACAATGTTGGAAAATATCTACCAAGTCTAGTATCGAGCAGCATGCTCCTTATCCATATGGAAAACATGCAGGAAATCTTGCTATAAATACAGAACATTCCATTATTAATGTGGACTATTGCAAATATATAACAACTCTGGCATAAATATTATATCAATTTTGATTATTGATGTGGAATGTTTAAAAAATCGAACAGAATAACTCGAGCCAAAACATGTTGTCAACAAGAAGAAACATGTTAATATTGAAATTATAGATGTTCATTATTCATGTGGAATATTGGAGAATTGAGCGACTGTAGAAATGATATGCCACTGTAACATGACATGCCACTGTAACATGACATGCCACTGTAACATGACATGCCACTGTAACATGACATGCCACTGTAACATGACATGCCACTGTAACATGACATGCCACTGTAACATGACATGCCACTGTAACATGACATGCCACTGTAACATGACATGCCACTGTAACATGACATGCCACTGTAACATGACATGCCACTGTAACATGACATGCCACTGTAACATGACATGCCACTGTAACATGACATGCCACTGTAACATGACATGCCACTGTAACATGACATGCCACTGTACCATGACATGCCACTGTAACATGACATGCCACTGTAACATGACATGCCACTGTAACATGACATGCCACTGTAACATGATATGCCACTGTAACATGACATGCCACTGTACCATGACATGCCACTGTAACATGACATGCCACTGTAACATGACATGCCACTGTACCATGACATGCCACTGTAACATGACATGCCACTGTAACATGACATGCCACTGTAACATGACATGCCACTGTAACATGATATGCCACTGTAACATGATATGCCACTGTAACATGCCACTGTAACATGACATGCCACTGTAACATGATATGCCACTGTAACATGACATGCCACTGTAACATGACATGCCACTGTAACATGCCACTGTAACATGACATGCCACTGTAACATGATATGCCACTGTAACATGACATGCCACTGTAATATGACATGCCACTGTAACATGATATGCCACTGTACCATGATATGCCACTGTACCATGATATGCCACTGTAACATGACATGCCACTGTACCATGATATGCCACTGTAACATGACATGCCACTGTAACATGATATGCCACTGTACCATGATATGCCACTGTAACATGACATGCCACTGTAACATGACATGCCACTGTAACATGCCACTGTAACATGCCACTGTAACATGATATGCCACTGTAACATGATATGCCACTGTAACATGATATGCCACTGTAACATGACATGCCACTGTAACATGCCACTGTAACATGACATGCCACTGTAACATGATATGCCACTGTAACATGATATGCCATTGTAACATGACATGCCACTGTAACATGCCACTGTAACATGCCACTGTAACATGATATGCCACTGTAACATATGCCATTGTAACATGACATGCCACTGTAACATGCCACTGTAACATGACATGCCACTGTAACATGATATGCCACTGTAACATGATATGCCACTGTAACATGATATGCCACTGTAACATGACATGCCACTGTAACATGCCACTGTAACATGACATGCCACTGTAACATGACATGCCACTGTAACATGCCACTGTAACATGACATGCCACTGTAACATGCCACTGTAACATAACATGCCACTGTAACATGATATGCAGCTGAAATAAAGTGTAAAGGCTCTGAGCTACAGCTGATAAAATCATTTCAGTTTGGAAAATGTTTATCTAATATTACATGTAGGTTTTACTTTGTGACTTTCACTCATGGATATTACTGGTGTATGAAAAAATGCAAGTTTAGAAAAAAGATCCTCCTCTTTTTGTCACACTTGGTCCCAACTTGGCAATCATGACAATCATAATAAAATTATGGAGGTCAAGTGGGATGTGTTTACTATGATCCATTCCTCTATTGACAGAAAACAAATGGAGAAACCCCATTGTGTACTAGACCATGCAGGTCTTCTGTGACTAGAGATGGGCTCACATGTCCACCATTTTGTTTGTGAAATTGTGAATGTATAAATTCTGACTGAGCTGTTTGAGAGTTAACTAATAAAGATTTGGCATCTAGCACAAGTCAGATCAAAGAGCTGACAAGAAACAAGCAGCTGCCTTAGTGTTGCCACTCGCTAAGTAAGTAAGGTCAGAATAATGAAATGACTAATAAAATCAGTGTGTGTAGCAAATGTAAGGAGGGGAGAAGTGACACATTTCAATGTGTCCAAATTAGATTTCGCTACACCGTTTGGTTTGCCATGATCAGTTTTGAGTCTATCTTGGCCATCTGGGTCAATAAGAAAGGGATGGTTCATTAATTCTGCTTAATGAGGGAAGGTTCATTATATACCCATTTCACAAGGAATCCATCTCAACCCAGTTTCAGCTGATCAGAGCTGAGTAACCCTTCTCACATCCAAATTTTCACATTCACCATCCAAAAACTAAAACCACTCTCCCTGTTCTTATAACAAGGAAGTACTGTACAAAACCACATGGATGAGTCGTCCTGAGAAGGACACAGTGCTGCAGTTCAGGCTCAGGCAGGATGTTCCTGTCAGGTCAGATCAAAGCAGTTCCCAGCAGTCCTCTGACACATACATGTATGGGATCTCTTGGCCCCCAGATTTACAAGCCTTCAGTGTGAAACTAAAAGCACTCTGCAGCAGCTCAGATGTGATGACCCAGAGATAACCCTGCTGACTGCCCAGACGTTCATGTTTCAGGTATCTTTACTTCAGGAGCCAGTCAGGCCACTATTACAAACACACCATATAGTCAAACCCATACAGGTGACTACCCCTACATAAGGACCACCTGGCCAATATGACCACTTTTTGGTGGTCCCTTAGATAAATTTTCCCATTGACCCAAGCACTGTCAATATCACACAGATACACGTCTATCAAATTACAAATATGAGTGTTACAACCTTGGATGTCAAGGTGCTAGAGCTAAAATATTTCCTGGAACTACTGCTGTAGCTGTGCTGAAGGCTGAACAGACACAGTATTCATGTCAGATTTTCTAATGCAGTTAATGGTCTCCGAATTCCAGTGTTTTTCCCATCCTGACAAACACAGGACAACGTACCCCTGGACTGTCCCATTACCTGGCCCGAGCCAGACCGCATTAATCTCACCTGCCAATCACACCTGGCTGTACACCTGACTGCACACCTGGCACAAATGGGCCAGCTAGCGACCTGACCCCTGTGACCTCCAGTGACCTCCATATGTCATGATGCCATTTGGGGAAAATGTGCTGCAAAATTTATTCCCTTTCAAATTAAGGCCACGCCAACGGAATTCTTTAATTTGGTCCTCAGACATTCCTGAGTCAAAATTCAGTAAAAAGTCAAGACAGACTGCTGTCAGGAGAACTTAAAAAAGATAAATAAATAAATAGATGAAAACTTGTATCTATTGTACAATTCACTCCCTGAAATTGTGTGTACAAGTGAGGGTGCAGCACCAAAATTCATAATTTTTACATTTTCCCATACTTTACCTTATCTAAACAATATCAACCTTTTCCTGATTTTCAAAGCCAATGTCAGGTTTTGCCAGCACGTCGGCAGAACGTGCTGGTTTTGTCCAAGCTTAGCTCTTTGTTCTGTTCGGTGTACAGTAGTTTTGGTACCTGATTATTATTATCTCCATGTCTGTCTGTGGGTCTGTGTGTCCGCAAATTTGTGGTCAACATAACTTATGAAGGTATTTATAGATTGTGATGATATTTGGTATGTGGTAGAGGTAAAGGTCAAATATGGGCCTCCTGGTGGCTGACCTTGGTACTGCAGCTGAACTTTTTTATCTGGACATGCTATGGTTTGATTTCTTGGTGACAGATAGCTTGTCCTGTCAGGAATAAGTGGCGTGGGGTTGGTCCAACTAGCAGCTTGTTCTGGAACTACAGGGGAGTTTCCGGTAAAATCTTTCAAAGCAGATAAATCCAGAAAGGAACAACGTATTTTCATCATTTTTGGTATGTAGGTAGCTTAGACAGAGATGTATATAATGAAATACAAATCATGCAAATGAAGACTTAATTTGCATAATTAAGGAGAAAATTCAGTAATTGCAATGTTTTACATAATAGGACTAAATATGGCAGGTGGAAAATCAACAGATACCAATTATGCAAATAAGGACCTAATTTGCATAATTAATGTAAAAATTCTACGATTCCTGAATGGTAAATGATGGGAATTTCATAGTTGTGACATGTGTAAGTTTAAGTCAAAGGTTAACATCACTATGCATTTATTATGTTAATGTAGAGGTCATTTGCATAATAAATGATGACATATTGATATGAAACATTGCAAAAGGATTGGACTTTTACATATCAAATATATGTAATTTGTGTTGAGGAAACCATATTTCATGGAGATATGAGATCTCCGAATTCTTGTTTCATGACTGCACTGCAACCCCTAATCAACATATTTCTGACATGTCCAATATGTGAATTTTTTAGCCTGGCGACAACTCGCACTGGTGTGGGACTGTGAATATTTTATAATATTCCAACACAGCTGTTTTCAATATTGTTTTATTGGGAAATTTCTGACAGCATCTTCTGCTCAGTGTGCATTTCAGTCAGAATTGGACCATTTTGTGACGGCTGAAATTGTACACACCACAGTTGTCTCTGGTCTTTATTGTTATTTCATATTTTTCAAAAATTAAGGTATTTCACAAAATCTCTTTTTAAGGCTCCGATGAATAAAATTTATCAAATATGAATATTTGGCACAAACAAGGTGACTTTTATATTTTATCCTATTTTTTATGAATTCTGCAAAAAAAGACCATTCCTATCGATATGCCTCGCCCAAATATTTCTGACATTGGTTTACCGATTATTGCAAATGTAGTAAATTGCTGTAATTTTCACTATAATTCTGTTTTTTACTGCAGAATCTCCTGATCTTGTTGCCATGGTAACATCTATAGATAATTACTTCCTCTGTAAAAACACTCATCAATGGAAATTAACGATCGTCCTGGGAATTCCTTGCCGGACCAAACAAACCAAAAGGAATTCTCATGAAAAATTCCATATGGAAAAACACAGAAAATTTTCACAGCTGCACTTTATGAAAGCTTCTGATATTCTTGTTCAAAATTTTTCCTTTTTGTAATTGTAGACTTTGGGGTTTTCCTATATGGTAATGAAATTTGCAACATAAAAACACATGATGAGACACAATGTAGCAAACCAAATACTTCCGTGGGAGAAAAACGGAAGTTTCCCTGCGTTTCTGAAGAAATACCTTCCTCCTCTGCCGCCTGATTGGTCTGCGCCTCGTCCAATGGGAGCGTGTCGGTGCTCTCTAGCAGGTGTCGGCTTTCTTCCTTCGTCAGGAGTGACATCCTCAAGGCAACGCTGCGTCTTATATATATATGTCTTAAACAATCCTTAAATAGCACTCCTGTGTCTTATAGAGTCTGCAAGGATCCTTAATCCACAGTCCTTGGGTTACATCCGTCTCAGTCACGGGTCTTTAAGTGGCACTTCTTATGTTGATCTCTCTCACAAGGATTCTTGACATAACGTCCTTGACACACAAGATTCTTAACCTCCACTATTTGGCCTTACATCCGTTTCAGAAGGACCCTTAACCTGGAATCTTGAGCAGGCACGTGGGAGAAAGTGTTGCTGCACACGGAGAATGTTTAATGGCACTCCATACTGGAGACAAACCGTCCAGCAGTTGTGTGTTTCTCTGTAATCCACACTGGAGAGAAACCCTCCGGCTGGGTTAGTTCCGCCCCACGTGTTCCACACAGGAGACCGACCTTCTCTAAGCCCAGATGGAATTTTACTGTCCGTTGTAGGAGCTGGTCGATCTTCACACGCTACAAACGTGGTTATAAATTCTGACAGCACTCCACACTGGAGAGGAACCCTGTAAAAAGCACTGACAGTGGAGAGGAACCCTGAGTACGGACAGCACCAGGCTGAAGGGTGTCCTTCTGTTCCACGTGTTTGACTTCTGCAGATTCTAATGACACTGGGGAGAAACCCTCCTGTCAACAAGTACAGTAGGAGACTCCTAATGGCATTCCTGCTGCACCTGAACCACTTTCACACCCTCCCCTCAATAATAGAAGAGTGTGGCTGATGGCTCCTTACAGTACTAGTGTATCTATCTCTCACTTTCTCTCCTGTACAAATACTGATGGAGCTCCACAGTAGAGAGGAACCCTGCAAATTCAGCTGGCTATCCACACTGTTGAGAAACCCTCTTGTCTATAACACTGCAACAGAGCAGACAGACAACTCCTCAGTAATGTAACAGCCGGTAGGTCACCTGTCTGTCACACCTGCCTCTCACTTTCACTTCTGTGTAAACGCTGCTGCAGCCCCACACAGGAAACCACTTTCACCTTCACACCCCGTCCTGCGGACACACTGACAGCAGAGGTCACCCGACACGCCAGCTGGCCCCGCCGCCATCTTGGATCCAACACGCCCTATTGAGCACGTGCAGAACTCAGCCCCGTCCACAGGTGTTCTCACCAGGTGAGCTGACAGGTGTGATTATATAAACCCTCCACAAAACCTCACACAGGAGAGGAACCCACACACACAGGTGAGCAGCCCTGCCAGGACTGATATCTGTACATGCAGAGATGTATGACTGGGCAAGCTCAGATCAGTAACCCGTATCACATCACCATATATTCAACATCCAGTCTCCCTCCGTAACCCACACTGGTGAGCAGGACTGATATCTGTACATGCAGCGATGTGTGACTGGGCAGAGCCAGATCTATTAGCCATATAACATCACCACATGTTAAACATCCAATCTGCCTCGGGTATCCACACTGGGGAGCAGCCCTGAGGACTGATATAATCAGCAATCCACATACATGTACATGGCCATTACAGATAAACACCGTTTCACATCACGTTCCACCATAGAAACTGTACATGTAAGACCTTCCTTTCTCCCTCGTTGGGTACCCATAGTGGAAAGCAGCCCTCAGGACTGATATCCAGACGTGGCAGTTACAGATCAATTTCACATCACCAGTTTCACAACAGAAACTGCAGGCAATCATGCAATGACCCAGATCCAGAGAGGAAATCACCAGGCTTGCAATCTCCAGTTCTGCTCCCAGCTATCTCAGAGATCAAAGCCTGTCCTAGATTCTCCCTCCAGGCCAATTATAGGTAAGAACGCACCATTCGCTCAGGTAAGAACATTAACACCTGGTAAGGAATAATGATGTGCAGACACTGTACTGAGAAAAACATTTCTATAAGTCATAAATGGTGTACGGACTGTACCAAACAACTCATTATCAAACCTGACATTCATCAATGCCGAATTGTGTAGAAGGATGAGTCACAGTCTAAAACAGGGTTTTCAGGGCTGGAGGTTTTTGAATGACCCATTTTTGTTGAAGATTATGACTATAAATTATACATCAGACAATAAACAGACTCCCGTGTCCACTATACAGTACAGTATATACATGTATGGGCTTAATGTGCAGTGAAATTGCTTTTTCAATAAGTGCAATAAACAGACCACAGCTCATCAGTCAGCCTGAGTGCAAATTTTCTGTTCTCATCCTTTCCAGTGTGCACAGGTGAGCAACAACAGCTGGGATTCAAACCCACAACCGTCTGATCCACAAGCCAGAAGCAGTGCTAAATATCGCTTTTATTTCCAGCCACTGAAAAGGCCTTCGGCTCCAACAATAGAATCATTAAAGTTTAAAGCCTACAGAGGTCTCAGCTGAGCGGATATTTGATACTGCACAATACCTGATGAATGGGTCACAGAGGACCAGCAATTCAGGCTGACAGCTGAGAATAACATGAACTATGTCGGGATAAAACACAGGCACTGCAGCTCACTTTATTTCATCCTTACTTCTGTATAAAATACAAAAATGTTGCCATCGAGGCCACATAGATGAAATATTTCCCTGCTCTATGACAGTTTAACCCTAGTCCTGCGGCGCGTGACAATTGTCGGGTTGCACATGCATGTTCTGTATGCGAGGCCCGACAATTGTCGTTTGGAGGGTATTTACCTTCGCCAAGAAGGTTATGTTTTCGTAGGCGTTCGTGTGTGTGTGTGTGTGTGTCTGTCTGTAAACACGATAACTCGAGAAGGCTTAAATGGATTGTCTTCATAATTGATAGGTGGGTAGGTCTTGATGAGACCTCGAAGTGATTAGATTTTGGGCCCCCTGGCGGCTTGTTATGGTACTGCAGCGAAACTTCTGGTTTTGATATCTCATGATCTGGACATGCTAGGGTCATGAATTTTGGCGGGTAGGTAGCTCTTGTGATCGTGAAGAAGTGACATAAGTTTGGGCCCCCTAGCGTCTTGCTCTGGAACTGCAGGAGCATTTGTATGAAAATGTTTAAAGTAGGATAACTCAATAACCGGTCGACGGATCGTCTTGATATTTGGTGTGTAGGTAGCTTAAGTGATGCTTGACATAATTAGATGGCAATTATACAAATTATGATCTAATTTGCATAATTAATGAAGGGATTCTATAATTCAGCCACCTTCCATGATAGGACTATTATACCCTGTAACATGTGTAATTAAGAATGAGAGGAACATCACCATATATTAATTATGTAAATGAAGACCTAATTTGCATAATTAATGAGAAAATACTATAATTCAATAGTGGTTGATGTTGGCAATTTCATACTTGCGCATTTTGAAGTTGACTGGAGGTGAACATCATTCAACATAACTTATTCAAATCAGGACCTCATTTGCATAATTTATGAGGAAATGCTAGAATTACCTTCGTTGTTAAGATAACACTGTCATTGGGAGGAGAATATGATCAACTGATGTGATTCATGCAAATGAGGATCTTATTTGCATAATTAGGGGTGAAATCTATCATTCGTCAGTCATAAAGGGTAACCTCATTTGGCGAAGGTATGAGATCATGGAACTCTTGTTTTAGAATGCGTTCATAGGAACCGCGCGCCGGACTTCCGGGTTGCAGGCTGCGAGTTCGCGCCAATGGGTCAACATACTGACAACACACAGTCACACAAGGCCCCGAGTCTTGCTACATATCGTGATCATGGCCGCAGTCGTGTGAGAGGCCGTGGACGAGGACGGGGAGGGGGGAAGGAGCACCCGGACATGGCGACATAATTTGAGGACTAGGTCACACCTACGTCGGTATTTCTTTTTAGATTTCTGTTTGATGTTCTCAGGACTCCCCAGGAACTTTGTAGTGTTGTTACTAATTATCACTAGACTTGTGCTGTCGAGCATAATACTGATGCTGTAGAGCATAGTGTGTAAATTGTGTAAAATTGTAATTTTATTACCTTTGTATGACTTTGTTATCCGTAGAAAAGGTGCAGACAGCTGAACATAGACTCTCGAGCAATGTAGAGGCTGTAGGCTTTAATTTGATGTACAGCAAACTTCCAGTTGCCATACAGTGTCAGAATGAACTTTAATTGACTAAAAGATTAATGATTATACTGAAAAGACAGTTCAGCACCAAGGACAATATCCAGTCATTAACTCACCTGTAGCAATGCCTGTGTATTTTACCTACCTTATTTGTATGTTTGTCATGTACTCAGCACTCCTCAGAAACTTTGTAGGGTTCTTACAAGTTATTTTACTGGTGCTGCAGAGCTTACAAAAAGTGTATTTTTATTGACTTTTATGACTTTCTAATCGATAGAATAGGTGCAGACGGCCTTTCAAGCAAAGTAGAGGCTGTTAGCTTTAATTTAATGTACAGCAAGCTTATATTCCACTTACCATACATGTCAGAATAAAGTTTAATGAACACTAAAAGAATAGTAATTTATGAAAAGTCAGTTCAGCACCAAGAATAATGTCCATTAACTGTCTGTAATTCATTTTCTGTTCACGGTACCAAAATTTCACGGTCTGAGAAAAATGGAGGTGTTCACAGAACAATATGTTCAGAGTGGCGGCAGGTGAAGTAAAAAGAAAGTCGGCAATTTACAGAAAGGGACGGAGGTGTGAAGTTTTTATAATAAAACTAGAGGTCAGAGAGCTCAAGCCTTCATCAGTGAATTTTTGGTTGTATGATATGGATGTCTGTATGATTTATGTATTGTGTAAATAATCGTTGAAGAGGTTCATCAGTCACGTATAGTTCAAGTTTAGTAGAAAAATTCTATGAAGAATGATTGAAAGAATTTTTCTACTAAACTTGAACTATACGTGACTGATGAACCTCTTCAACGATATACGTACGAAGATAGGAAACGGAGGCTTGCATGCAGCCCGGGTATGGGAAAAAACGGCGAAGCAACTAGCCCGACATCGTAATCACCTTCGCTTCAACTTACGATGTAAGGACCTTGACATAACACCGGTTAGCCTGAAGCTCAAGACTAATGTGAAATCGGACAAAGCCAGTAAGATCGTTCACCGTGCAGAGAAAGCCCTGTTACGTGAACGCATACACCTCACGCACCACAAGGTGAAATGTCTCGCACAAAAATGTCAGCAACAGGAACAAGCATTTCACAATCTCTGTCAGGGGGCCGACATGGCGGCCATGTTGGATAGCACCTGTGCGCATGTGCGTAAGTCACAGGAAGTGACGTTTCAGAGTTCCAAAATGGCGCAGATTAAGAAAGTTGCAGTCCGACAAACTTGGTGGTTTCCCACAACCACAGGGGAGCGAAAACTGTGACCTGTCCGGCACGCAGCTTAAGAAATGGGTTAAGGTTCTGTCCAAGTACAAACCCAGCCCTAGCGAGATGCGTGTGCTGGGAAAAGGCCTCAACTTTGCGGTCACCCCCGACACGATCCCCGTCAAGGAGATCGTCACAGCCACCGAGGTCGCTTGCCAGAAACTTGACCAAGAGGAGGCATCGCTACTGAGGAACGAGGTAGTAGGCATTCTGCAGAATGCCAAACCCCCGAAGCCTAACCTTACCAAGGAGGAAAAACGTGCCATCAAGTCACTGAAGGGCAACAAGGACATCGTTATCCTCCCTGCCGATAAAGGTAAGGCTGTGGTGGTCATGGACAAGACGGCATACGTAGCACAATGTGAAAAATTGCTGGAAGATAAGAACACCTACAAAGTCATTGGGCCCACGAACCCCACCAAGAAACTTAAGGGTAGATTACAGAGGAAGTTGAGGGAGATAAAGAAGGCAGGACATCTTGACCCGAAAGTATATGACAAGATTTACCCCACTTCAGATGCCACCCCTAGGTTTTACGCCACACCAAAAATCCATAAGGATCCACTCAAGTTGAGACCTATTGTGTCGGGCATCAACTCCATTACTTACCATCTTGCTAGACACCTAGCAGACCTCCTCAAGCCCTTAGTGGGACAGACTGCAGAGCACATCAATAACTCTAAGGACCTGGTCACCAAAATCCAACAAGTTAAGTTGGATGATGGGGATGTCTTGACCTCTTTTGATGTCACAGCCCTATTTACCAGCGTCCCGGGGAAAGAGGTGGTTCAGATGGCGGTCAAGAGGGCTGAGGAGGACCCCAGTTGGAAGAACCGCACCCTGCTCACCCCTGAGGAATTTGGAGATCTCCTCCTGTTGGTTGTGAGTACTACATACTTCCAATACAACAGCACGATTTATGAACAAACGTATGGCATGGCAATGGGCTCCCCACTATCCCCTGTGCTTGCCAATTTGTTTATGGAGGAGTTCGAACGGAAAGCCCTGGACACAGCCCCACACCGCCCCAAGTTTTGGGGTAGGTACGTGGATGACACTGGTATAGTCAATCAACAAGCACATGAGCAAGAACTCTTTGAACACATCAATCAACAACACGACAGTATTAAGTTTACAATTGAGAGAGAAAAAGACGGCTGCCTCCCCATGTTAGATGTGATGTTGATTAAGAACCAGGACCGTACCATCACTACGGATGTCTACCGGAAGGAGACACATACAGACCACTACCTACAGTGGTCCTCCAACCACCCCGTCCAGCAGAAACTAGGCATTGTAAAAACCTTAATGCACAGGGCAGACACTCTCATCCAGGACCACACCCTGAGAGAAATAGAGAAAGGAAAAGTGAGGAACGCACTCCGTCACTGTGGCTATCCAGACTGGGCCCTTAGAGAAGGTGATACCAGGAAAACACAGCGTAGAAACCACAAGGACACTCAGCGTGAAAACAGGGGACAAACACCTACCAGCTTTGCCGTACTCCCTTACATTAAAGGGACTACGGAAAGACTGAAACGAGCGTTTGCCAAACACAATGTTAGCCTGTTTTCAAAACCAGGCTACACCCTGCGAAACGCTTTGGTTAGCCCAAAAGACCCCTTAGATCCCAGCGAAAAGTGTGGCGTCATTTACAAATTTGTCTGTGAAAACTGCGGTGAGACGTATGTGGGAGAAACAGAGAGGTCACTGGGGGAAAGGTCAGGGGAACACCAGAAGTCGATTGACCGTAAGGACTACAAATCTGCACTTAGTCAACACCAGATACAGACGGGACATAGGGTCACCACCGAACCTATACTAGACACGATCCAAATCATTGATCAGGAAGCCCGCAACGCCCACCGGAAGATCAAGGAGGCCATACACATCCAACTAGCGGGAGCCAAGATGAACCGCAACGAAGGCTGGGAGCTGCCTAAGCCCTACCTACCTCTACTCCGCAGGGAGGCGGAGGGGGGCAGAAGATCCACGCAAGTCTCGTCCTAGTCTCGTGTTTTCTCGCGAGACTAGGATTATTCCGTGACCAAGACGAACTGACTAGTCGTCGAAAATTCGGAGGTATGTACCTTAGGATTTAATAGTCACTGATTGAAAGAATTTTTCTACTAAACATGTGTAAATAATGTTTTTAAATATTTTCACTGGTTATAGGGGGCACTTTTCACTGGTAGGTAAGTTACAGGTTGTTGTTCTTGGAATCCACAATAGTAACACACCTACCAAAATACATGAACATCCAACCACATATATACAGGAGTTGTTCATTTCATAACAGTGTCACAAAATGAACTAGAGTTCAACGACCTCATACCTTCCTCAACTGAGGTTACCCTTTATGACTGACGAATTATAGATTTCACCCCTAATTATGAAAGTAAGATCCTCATTTGCATGAATTACATCAGTTGATCATATTCTCCTCCCATGCAATGAGTGTTATCTTAACAAAGAAGGCCATTCTAGCATTTCTTCATAAATTATGCAAATGAGGTCCTGATTTGAATAAGTTATGTTGAATGATGTTCACTTCCAGTCAACTTCAAAATGCACAAGTATGAAATTGCCAAAATCAACCACTATGGAATTATAGTATTTTCTCATTAATTATGCAAATTAGGTCTTCATTTACATAACTAATATATGACAATGTTCCTCTCATTCTTAATTACACATGTCACAAGGTAGAATAGTCCTATCATGGAAGGTAGCTGAATTACAGCATTCCCTCATTAATTATGCAAATTAGATCTTCATTTGCATAATTGTCATCTAATTATGTCAAGCATCACATAAGCTACTTACATACCAAATATCAAGACAATCCGTTGACCGGTTATTGAGTTATCCGACTTTAAACATTTTCATACAAATGCTCCTGCAGTTCCAGAGCAAGCCGCTAGGGGGCTAAAACTTATGTCACTTCTTCCCGAGCACAAGAGCTACCTACCATTCAAAAATCATGACCCTAGCATGTCCAGATCACAAGATATCAAAACCGGAAGTTCCACTGCAGTACCATAACAAGCCGCCAGGGGGCCCAAAATCTAATCATTTTGAGGTCTCATCAAGACCTACCCCACCTACCAAATATCAAGATAATCCATCTAAGCCTTCTCAAGTTATGCTGTTCACACACACACACACACACACACACACACACACACACAGGCACACAGGCACACAGGCACACGGCCACGAAAACATAACCTTCTTGGCGAAGGTAACAATAACACAACGTGTGATGAAAGGAAAGAATCACAACAGGGCAACTACTCCTGTTAAGTTCAATAATTTATTTATACGCTTGATACCTGTTACACTGTGATTTAAAAAAAAAAAATGTTTCCTAACATATATCCTTCTACACTCATTTAGAATATTCCAAATCTAGGCAACATCTTGTTCCTTCAACCTTTCAAGGCCATAGGTAATAAGCTGACAAACCTTTCCTCCACCCGCTGTTATTACAGAACAGTCCCTTAATGGATGCAACATTATATATCTCAAACCAGACTGTGCAGGTTATGGAGATTTCCAGCTGTCTCCATGCAAATGTTGGTGGGGGAAGATCATTACATATCTAAACACAAAACGTCCACTAAAGAAACGTAGGGACCCCCCACGAAGCCCATTTTCGAACTTGACCTTGGCCTCTACAATGGTAACTTGCCTACCAAAAACCATGAACATCCATTCACATACACAAGAGTTATTTTGCTAACAAGCGACAAACACAAAAAGTCTACTACAATGACGTATGGACCCCCCACGAAGCCCATAATTGCACTTAACATCGGCCTCAACAACGGTAACCTGCCTGCCATAAATCATTGACGTTGAACCATTCCTTCAAGAGTTATGCCGCTAAATCCTAGTTACCCAAACTAACAAGTAAAATCTGGGATTTTATACCTCCGGGATTTTTATTGTATATTTTTATATGTTGTTTGTTATAACTGTTATGTATACTGTATTGATGGTGTTAAATTTTATGTGTTAGATTTAGCATTCCAGGTTGTAACACAGGTCAACATTTTCATCTGCAGCTTATAACATGTACCCACGAACTTATGGAATTCTAGTTAATCTGCCACAAGGTACTCGTAATGAAACTCAGGATGACAACCGGAACCATTACACCAGACGTTAAAAATAACGGATAGTGTTCGAAATACTTTCTGAGCCAGGTAGCACAGTGTGCTACCTAGGGCAAAAACTAGGTAGCGCATCAGAATTTTAGGTTGCCCCCACCCCCTTCCCGATTTGTCGAATTCTATGCACGTCACAATACCGTACATGTATTTCTCCAAATAAAGGACGCACTTTTATGACATTTCAACTCTCAAGTAGGAGCTTCGGGTCAAAGCCAAAGTCCAAGTGGGCAATTTATACAGGTTTTCCATTGAGAAAAATCGCGACACAAGCCAGGCAGCTGGCCATGTACGCACCATAGTGACTGGGATCTGAAATGTTACATACGGAGTTTTGTTTTTTGTTTTGAAAAATACGTTAAACCCACGCTATACAGGGGTTCACAAAAAGTTGTTGTAATGTATGAACGCATGCATTATGTTTGTATATTTGCATAAATCTTACATATATTTATGAACTATATTTGCATATATGGGAAGATACCATGCTCCCGTAACTGTCTCGGCACACACTTCCGGGTTGAAAATTATGTGGAAAGACACCATAAATCCGCAAAGAAATCTAAATATTTCCCCAAAGGTTCTTTGAATTGTGCATATTTTCACTAAATGTGGCTATGCAGCCGTGAAAAACAGCGTTTTAGCGCATATTTTTAAACAAAGAATTTATCGAAACCAGACACCCCTCTGTCAGACGCCTGAAAAAATGGAACTGGTCCAGCCATACATAAACAACAGCCAAGTAATTACCGCATAACCATTTTCAGGCAAAAGGGGGTGTCCAGGGGCCTCCAAAACGTTTCATTTCCAAGCCCGAAAACACATATTCAACGAAAAAAAAGGAACGTGCCACATCTGCAGCCTAACAGCAAAACGTATACCGAGTCCCACAAAAATCCGTCCACCCCACCGCGAGATATAGCTGCGAACATGAAAATGACGTCCAGTCGCTCTACCTTTCCGCGGAAGGATATCTCCTTCCCCGGAGGTAAAAATGGATGAATTTAAACCATTCTGACGAAGCCAAAAACAACAGTACCTGGACTGGTGCAGGTAGACATCAGAAATACCTGCACAGACCCAGGAATTGTAAATGCACTAAGGTGCATACATGTATGCACCAAGTATTTTGAGCCCTGGTGTAAAATGGATTCATGTATCTCCATATACTTTCACATTGCCCACTAGATTGTTTCTTACATGTGTACAATCTGGTGGGTATTGCTCACCACAGCACATTATATATTAAAAAAAAAAAAAAAAACCTCACAGGTTTTTGGTACATCAGAATAGCACTGACATTACTGTAAAACATGAAATATCTGCAGTGGTTTTATGTTCACAGTGAATCAAAGTCAAACCACCAGACAAATGTAAGAGTTATTCCTCCTAACCAGTCAGTCACTGCTGAGCTCTACAACATACTGTAACTCCATTCAGTAATGCCTTCTATCTGACATGATTGGTACTGCACACTAGCACATACATTTTTACCTCCGGGGAAGGAGATATCCTATGGGTATTGGAAGAGTTCGCAGTTTTCATGTTTGCAGCTATTTCTCGCGGTTGGGTGGACGGATTTTTTTGGGACTTGGTATACCTTTTGCATTCAAGCTGCAGATGATGCACGTTGTGTGTTTCCGCCAATTACTAGTGAGCATAACTTATGGACGGTGATGATATTTGGTATATAGGTAGGTCTTAGGAAGACAAAGGTCAAGGTCAAATCTAGGCCTCCTGGTGGCTGACCTTGGTACTGCAGCAGAACTTCCGGTTTTTGTATCTTTTGTCCTGAACATGCTACATGTATGGTCTTGATTTTTTGGTGGCAGATAGCTTTTCCTGTCAGGAATAAGTGGTGTGGGTTTTGTCCCCCTAGCAGCTTGTGCTGGAACTGCAGGGTTTTTTTATTAGAAATCTTTAAGAGCAGATAAGTCCAGAAAGGAGCAACGTATTTTTTTGGTATGTAGGTAGCTTACACAGAGATGTACATAATTAAATGCAAATTATACAAATGAGGACCTAATTTGCATAATTAATGAGGAAATTCTGTACTTCCAGTGTTTTACATTATAGGACTTTCATACATGTAATGTGTATAATCTATCGCAGGTAGAATATCAACAGATACCAATTATGCAAATATAGACCTCATTTGCATAATTAATCTGAAAATTCTATCATTCCTTAGTGGTAAATGATGGGAATGTCATACTTGTGACATGTGTAAGTTTGTTAAAAGTTTACACCATGCATATATTATGTTAATGTATAGGTCATTTGCATAATTTATGATAACGTGTTGAAATGAAACATTGCCAAAGGATTGGACTTTCACATGAAATATATGTTATCTGGCACGTATGACCCGCTACACGGTCACATGTCTCTGACCTCACGTCCCAAGAGTAGACGGGTCCATTCCGTGAACAAGGTTGATGGAGTCAACCGAAAATTTGGGGTAAGTCCGAATATTCTTTGTAGTGTTGGAAGTTAACGTTTAGTTCCATTTCATATGTTATTTGTGTTGAGGAAACCATATTTCATAAATGAAACCTTTTGGCCGCCCCCGGACACCCCCTTCGGCGTAAAAATGGTCTTGCAGGCCTGGCTTCGCTGTTGTTTATGTATGGCTGGACCAGTTCATTTTTTCCAGGCGTCTGACAGAGGGGCGTCTGGTTTTGATAAATTCTTTGTTTAAAAATATGTGCTAAAACGCTGTCTTCCACGGCTGCATAGCCACAATTAGTGAAAATATACACAATTCAAAGAACCTTCGGGGAAAATATATATATTTCTTTGCGGATTTATGGTGTCTTTCCACATAATTCAACCCGGAAGTGTGTGCCGAGACGGTTACGGGAGCATGGTATCTTCCAATATATGCAAATATGGTTCATAAATATATGTAAGATTTATGCATATATGCAAACAAATTGCATACGTGCATACATTACTACAACTGCTTGTGAACCCATATATAGCATGGGTTTAACGTATTTTTCAAAACAAAAAACAAAACTCCCGCTGACGGGAAATCATCCTGTATGTAACATTTCAGATCCCAGTCACTATGGCACGTACATGGCCGGCTGCCTGGCTTGTGTCGCGATTTTTCTCGGTGGAAAACCTGAATAAATTGCCCACTCGGACTTTGGCTTTGACCCGAAGCTCCTACATGAGAGTTGAAATGTCATCAAAGTGCGTCCTTTATTTGGAGAAATACATGTACGGTATTGTGACGTGCATAGAATTAGACAAATCGGGAAGGGGGTGGGGGCAACCTAAAATTCTGATGCGCTACCTACAATGTAGTTTTTGCCCTAGGTACACTGTGCTACCTGGCTCAAAAAGTATTTCGAACACTCAGATTACCCGTTATTGTTAACGTCTGGTGTAATGGTTCTGGTTGTCATTCTAAGTTTCATTACGAGTTCCTTACGGCAGATTTAATAGAATTTCATAAGTTTGTGGGTACATGTTATAAGCTGCAGAGGAAAATGTTGACGTGTGTTACAACCTGGAACGCTAAATCTAACACATAAAATTTAACACCATCAACTATATAACAAACAACATACATAAAAATATACAATAAAAAGCCCGGAGGTATAAAATCTCAGATTTTACATGATGACTGTTAATTTTTGTAAGGACTCAACATCTGCACTTCTCCTATTGACTTCTGATAGGGACTTCTGATAGATCTGATCTTAAAAGGCACTTTGTGGATATACATGTACACATAAAAAAGAACATTCTACACTGGCATGACAGAACGTTAGGCTCAATGGGAAAATAACTGGAAACAATATTAAACTAAACAAGTAAAATCTGAGATTTATACCTCCGGGATTTTTACTGTATATTTTTATATGTTGTTTGTTATATGTATACATTGTAGTTGATGGTGTTAAATTTTATGTGTTAGATTTAGCGTTCCAGGTTGTAACACAGGTCAACATTTTCATCTACAGCTTATAACATGTACCCACGAACTTACTAGTATGGAATTCTAGTTAATCTGCCACAAGGTACTCGTAATGAAACTCGGGATGACAACCGGAACCATTACACCAGACGTTAAAAATAACGGATAGTGTTCGAAATACTTTCTGAGCCAGGTAGCACAGTGTGCTACCTAGGGCAAAAACTAGGTAGCGCATCAGAATTTTAGGTTGCCCCCACCCCCTTCCCGATTTGTCGAATTCTATGCACGTCACAATACCGTACATGTATTTCTCCAAATAAAGGACGCACTTTATAACATTTCAACTCTCAAGTAGGAGCTTCGGGTCAAAGCCAAAGTCCGAGTGGGCAATTCATTCAGGCTTTTCACCGAGAAAAATCGCGACACAAGCCAGGCAGCCGGCCATGTACGCACCATAGTGACTGGGATCTGAAATGTTACATACGGGATGATTTCCTTTCAGCGGGAGTTTTGTTTTTTGTTTGAAAAATACGTTAAACCCATGCTATACAAGGGTTCACAAAAAGTTGTTGTAATGTATGAACGTATGCATTATGTTTGTATATTTGCATAAATTGTACATATATTTATGAACTATATTTGCATATATGGGAAGATACCATGCTCCCGTAACCGTCTCGGCACACACTTCCGGGTTGAAAATTATGTGGAAAGACACCATAAATCCGCAAAGAAATCTATATATTTCCCCAAAGGTATCTTTGAATTGTGCATATTTTCACTAAATGTAGCTGTGCAGCCGTGAAAAACAGCGTTTTAGCGCATATTTTTAAACAAAGAAATTTATCGAACCAGACACCCCTCTGTCAGACGCCTGAAAAAAATGGAACTGGTCCAGCCATACATAAACAAGAGCCAAGTAATTACCGCATGACCATTTTCAGGCAAAAGGGGGTGTCTACTGAGTAGGGGCCTCCAAAACGTTTCATTTCCAAGCCCGAAAACACATATACAACGAAAAAAAGGAACGTGCCACATCTGCAGCCTAACAGCAAAACGTATAACGAGTCCCACAAAAATCCGTCCACCCCACCGCGAGATATAGCTGCGAACATGAAAATGACGACCAGTCGCTCTACCTTTCTGCGGAAGGATACCTCCTTCCCCGGAGGTAAATATAGGCTTGGTGGTGAGACAATTCTAAGCTCACACAGTCACAGACACTCACTCACTAAAGACAGAATCAAACATGGATGGAGGATCCTGGCTCAAACTGATGCCTTGTCCTATAATATTTTTTCATTGAACATCCTAACCTTCTCCCTCCTATATAGCTATTAAAGCTATCTAGCCAGTTTTAGAACAGAAAAGACTGTGAACAGTGGAAGTGGAAGGGTTAAAATTCCTAACAGTACAAACCAAAGTATTCAAAACACAAAAGCATCACTACGAGGTCTACCTTCCAGCTTTTGTCTACTGAAAAATTGTGGTCTGAGCATCATCTGACAAGTAAAGATAATGTAACATAACAATCACAACTAAGGACAATATTAAGGCATGATGTACCAAACAACTGACATCTTAAAGACGTACAGAGATCTAAGAAGTACCTGAAGTCTTTCCTTGTCTGAACCTGCAGCGTCCTTGCCGCCTGTCTTCTGACCAAACATGGCCATTAGTTTCCGGTAATCTATCTTCTGACCAAATATGGCTGTTAGTTTCGTTAAACCCTGATGGTTTTTCACTCCAAAGTAAACAAGTAAACAACACTCTGGCTCAACACAAACAAAAGAAGTAACAACAGGGTGGCTCTATGCAAACAGTACCACAAGCTAATGATTATTTACATAATGACCCAATGCAAATAACAAGTGTCCATAGAACCTTGCCTACCACATAAATACTTATAACCTACGGCCTATTCCACAGGATTATAAAAATAGGGGTGTGTCTGAAATATTGCATTTACCTCAATATAAAAACCGCTACGGTAAAAACAAAAACACGTGCATCATCACGGACATAACGGCACACCACATGCCCAATTACATAGAAATACAACGTATAGAACCATGACTTTTGTGTGCGAACACATTGGACAATTCCAGCCCATACTTTAATGAGCATACCCGACATCTACCTGAAGTTGTCTCCCCCCCCCCGCTATTCAAAACAACGGGTTTTTTTGCGGCCAGTCTCATATGCCTCTAAATGTAGGGGTGCTTCTGAAATATTACATTGACTGCGAAAACAGCTACGGTAAATATTAAAATACGTGCATCATTACGGGTATGCCTGCAGACGACGTATAAAATTACATGCCAATTAAACAAAGGGAACCGTGGGTTTTAGCTGCGAACACGAAAAACGGCTGACCACAATACTCCTGCAGGAGGTATACCTCATTCACGGAGTAATAAAGCCAAGAGGGTACAAATGGCACATCTTTACTTAGTCCTACATGTACCTTTAACTGTGGCCAAGATAACTATCTCAGAAACTTGCTGCTAATAGAAATGATTTATTCTTTAAAAAAAAGCTGTAGAAATGATTTATCCTATTAAAAAAAAGCTGTTATATTCCTGGAAAAGGAAACACCAAGTCCGTCTATCAGTACAAAATTCCAGGAAACAACTCATACAATATGAAGCTATTACTGAAACCCTAACAGCTTATAATTCATCTAAGAGTAAAGACAACTATAGGATCCCTAGATAACAACTAGGTAGTAACGTCAACCCACAGGATCGAGGCAAATTTCGAATGGCGGGCTGCCATCACACCTCAGCAGCAGTGTGCAAGCACGTCTAACCCTCGGAGGACGGGGAACAACAGACGATAAACTGGATAGTGAGATAGTGAGTAGTAAAATAATTCCTGGAATCATCTCTGCTTCAATTCCAGGAAGCCTTGGGCACATTCCTGGCAGCTGGCACAGGTAACTGGGGCAAACATATATGTTGTCATGGTAACAAGGTTTCAGTTAGGGAGGAGGAGGGATGGACTGAGGGGTGGATTGAAAGAAGGAGGGATGGAAGAGATGATGAAGTTTGCTGTGTTTTGCATGTTGAGTGTGCATGAATATTAAACATTGTGTTGAATAATATATAAACAAACCAACATGTACATTTGTAGGTACGGTAACTTACGAAGACAGACGGTAATGTGTTGCAGCATGTTTGAAAAACTACAAACCAACAATGGGAACATTTAAGGTCCATTTTAGCACAGTAGTGGTACAAAGTCAGGTGTTCCCTCTGCACTACCTGCACAACCAGGTTGTCCACAGAATTATGCAAAAAAGTGAAAGTGATCTTGAACGACGTTACCTCAAATGAAAGTTCAATGTCGTGACAGAGAAGACTGAGCTCTGCACAGTATTTAGAGGTTCATTGTACCCGTACGACAACAGCACGTGTACAGACTACTAGTATAAGAATAGTAGTTCAGTAAAAGTTCGAGAACAGTACACAAAAAGTACAATCAACAGGACGTGTTAGGCACCCAATTTGTCCATTCTATTACAGTACTCTCAACTGCTGAATAAACATACCCCCCGGAATAAACGTACCCCCCGGACAAATCTTCAAAATCTAATAAACATACCCCCCGGACTAAACGTACCCCCTGGAAAATTGCCAAAATTGACGGGTAACCTGTGTCTCTTATACTAAAATGTGCCCTTACTGATACATGCGTATATCTTTAACTGTTATTTGCAATTAGGAATTTAAATGGACAACAAAGAGAGCATGTCTAGTACAAATGTACACATGTTGTTGGGAAATAGTACTACTCTCACATCTCAAATAAAAGTACCCCCTGGACTAAAATGCCCCCCGGAAAATTTAAATATTGACATGTAAGCAACGTCTATGCTCCAAAATATGTTCTCACGGTGTATGTGTCTATATGACTCTGTCACTTGCTTTACACTGGTCCCAAATGAACATACCCCCTTGAA
Organism: Branchiostoma floridae x Branchiostoma japonicum; assembly: GCA_013266295.2. NCBI lineage: Eukaryota > Metazoa > Chordata > Leptocardii > Amphioxiformes > Branchiostomatidae > Branchiostoma > Branchiostoma floridae x Branchiostoma japonicum. The sequence continues at coordinate 26,028,588 of CM023834.1, read as the reverse complement.
GGGTTCTCCAACTTCTCCCCAGAAATTCAGAGTATCCCGGAGGAGGGTGCACAGCACCCGATGCGACGCGCTTGCGCGTCGTGGGGGGAGGTCTGGAGGGGGGGCGTCCCCCCCCCCCTTCAAAGGGGGGAAGCTCTAGCATTTTTCTTTGTCCTGATACAAATGGAAGCCATTTCCTGCAACTTCAGGTTTTGTTCTTCTCTAATAAAGAGGTGAGAAAAATCTCCAAGCCAAGCCTATTCTTGTATACAAACACACTTTATTACAATTATGCTTCTGATGTCATCTTGCTGGCTGTGGTAATTTTCATCTACCGTCCTGGAGATAAGAAGATACATGCAGGTAGGTACGTAAAGGTACACTACACTAAGAATCAACAAAAAATAAACAAGCTAACCCTGCTGGATATAAACTGCCAGAAAAAAAAATATTGACATTTTGAAAAAATTGGGCATAGGTTCCACGCTATGCCCCTTACCGGGGGCCAACGGTGCCGTCAAGTTCAACAAGTGAAACAGTACACAACTTTAAGTCATGTATTTCTTTCTACTTGGAACTTGAGGCAAGGCAATTATGGAAAAAAATCTAGAGAAAATTGGTAAAAACCTTCTCACCTTGTTTTGTTACCCCTCTAGTTGACTATAATAAGTTATCATGATATCAGCAACAAATGAAAATATTGACAGCCAAAAATATGTGCACTGTTTATTTGGAAAAAGCTAAATTTCCATAAACATTTTCTTGATCAAATATCAACAATAGAACAAACACACTGATTGTATTTTGAATAGAAAAAAAATTAAGAAAAAAAAATTGTCTTTTTTAATTAGCACAAAATTTTAATTGTTTTCTACTGCGTTTGCCTAAAAATTGATAATGTTTTACGTACTCATATCTATTCTAAAGCCTGAAATCGGCGGTTTATTCTGACTTTCGCAATGCGCACTTTGAACTTTGAACTTTTTTGGGGGTCACAGGCACGCATCTATTGGAAGCTCCTCGTCGATAGCTCGAGGCCGTATTTGTGGACAAATTTCGGTATTTGTAGAGGTTTTGGGACTTAAAAAAACACTCCAGAGGAAAAATAAAACCTGGTATTTTGAGTGAGATGTGTGTCCGAGATGCGTGAAAAATGTTGCTAGTTCCGCCGATTGTTTTTTAGAATATATAACGCCTGTTATAGCTCATATTTCTGACACAATACGTGTTCCTAAATATAATTTATATCTAAAAGGGAGGTAATATGCTGTTACAATGTCCTGATTTTGAAAAATTAGTAAGCGTGGTATCCAATAGAAAGTACCGGGTGGATGTTAGGGGCAAATTTACGTTTATTTAGGACCCGAGAGGCCATCCCGGTCATTGGCCACAATGCTTAATTATGCGGCCGGCGGCGAAAACAGACCCAAAAATGACAAGTTTCCCGCTACAATACGCATTTATAAACGTCTTCACGTCGAAGATTTGTCGATTTTTTTCATGCGTACTTGAAAAAAAATTACTAATTTTCCAAAAATTAATAAACGTACCGTTTATTCGGCAGTTGAGAGTACTAAGGCCACACCAATTTATTTTCTTGGTTAACGGATTTTTTTAGAAAAATAATGGAGCGGGCGGGCGAAATAAATAAAAAAATAAAAATTTGAGACTACCTGCCATACAGCCATGTAGTAAGCAATCCAGACAGCTTATTTAGTTACAAAATGATAGTATATAGTATAGGGCACATTGAACACTTATTCGTAACATAATATATAATTTTTGCAAGTTACACATCTTTACTGTATGACTAACAAAATTATCGACAACTGACAAGACTCCGATATTCAAGTACTATAGTTTCAACTTCATTTATCTTTTCATTTTAGTTTAACAGTATCTAATCAGATTGCACCTGGTGCAATTTGGTGCTCTCAATATACAAGCAGTAGTTCATAGATATAAAGCTTGTTTTGTGGTGCTTTGGGGTTGATATTCCTTTTCGTACACGAGCAAATTTGCAAAACTGCATATACTTTAAAACATGACACAAGCCACACAATGTAAACTCTCACAAGCAAATTCATAGTCACAAACAACTTTAAAGGAGACAAAATTTATTCAATTTACATGTTTTTACCTAGATCCTGCCTTGATCCAAAGTTACAGCTTTCTTAAACAAAGATAAACTTGCCATGTGGCCGCCGAAAATAATGACTGATCATGAGCCAACATGGCTTCCAGTCAGAAAGTAAAACAATCCACGATTGGCTACTTTACATCATGTGACTAATGTGCAGGAGCGACTCTAGCGACATTGGCATGAACGGCAGCAAATTTCCCTGTTCAAGCAACCGGCCAGTGGGGTCTAAACTATGACGTTTTTTATTTTTATTTTCATTTGGCAAAAAAAGCAAGCGGCGAATCCGTTAACCAAGGAAATCAATTGGTGTGGCCTAATGCAAGAATAATACAGTAACAGTACAATAACATGATACGTTAGACACTCACCTTGTCCATTTTAGTACAGTACTAGTCTAGTACAAGAATAGTTCAGAAACAGTACAACAACAGGACGCGTTAGGCACCCACCTTGTCCAGACTCCTCCTGCGCTACAGGCATGCTTCAGTTGCAGCAACTTGCGGTTAGAACGGCGGCACCTCGCGATGGGGAAGAACCACGTAGGAACACACACAGGAGACAGACCACGGAGCACAACGCTGGTGAGAGACCCGTTAGCACACCGGTGAGAGACCCACAGTGACGTGAGGTTAGGCTGGCAACGAATCGTACTGGAGATGGACCACAACCAGGACTGCAGCATGCAACAACAGAGGGTTAGACATTAGCTGTTATCCACACACAGAGCAAGACTGAGCAATGTTATTCTCCAACCAGAGGTTTAGGCTTCAGCTCATTTTTTACATCTTTTTAGGAGTTTCATTACTCCGTGAAGGAGGTCAGGACCTCCGGACGGAGTGTTGTAATCGGCTGATTTTTCATGTTCGCAGTCAAAACACTGGGTTCTCTTTGTGTAATCGGCACGCAATTTTATACGCCGTCTGCGGGCATGCCCGTGTTGATGCACGAATGTGTATTTTTGCCGTTGCTGCTTTCGCGGTCAATGTAATATTGCAAACGCACCCCTACAATTACGAGGCGAATTGGAATGGTCCAGAAAAACGCGGTTTGGAATAGCAGTGGGGGGGGTGGAACTTCATGCAGATACGGGGTGGTCTTTAAAAGTGGTTCCAGATGTTTTTGCCCATGGTTAAGAGATGCCAAGTTTTTTGGAAGATGTTCGCAGCCAAAACGCATTCTTCCGTACGTCGCATTTCTGTGTAATTTCGCATGTGGTGTTGCATTATGTCCGGGATGATGCACGTCTTTTTATTTTTACCGTAGCTGTTTTGATATTGGAGTAAATGGTTATTTTCGAAACATCCCCATGTCGTTGAAATGTTGTCGTCCGTTTATGTCACCGGTAGTAAGTCGGGGCGGGGCTGATGGGGACGGATATGTGGGGTGGTCAGAGGTCAACATTAGGAAAAATTTAATGTTAATACCGATGACCGAGTCCAAAAAAACTGAAACGTGAAAATCGGATGATTGGACCTGATGTACATTTCTGTAGATTGTACACAGAATACACACATCTTTAGATAATCTGGCCATGGCAGGTATACTAGATTAGCGTACATCTATGTTTATGCGTTCAAAACAAGAAAAGTAATCGTTTCCCGGTATTATTCTCTCGAAACACGGCGCTGAATATAGGAAGAAGTAGCCTGTGTTACGCAATGCTTTCGGCCGGATTGATGTGCAACTGTTACTAATTGCAGGGTCTGGGCTTGGCCAGTCGCGGTGTATGGCCAGTCGCGCTAATATGCGAGTGTTCCCTGTAGACAGTCCTGGAGTTAACGTTGACTTGAGCGGTACCCGTTTTTCCGTGTTTGCAGCTAAAACCCACGGTCCCCTTTGTTCAATCGGCATGCAATTTTATACGTCGTCTGCAGGCATGCCAGTGCCAATACCACCTCTCAATCTGCAAATTATAAAATTTCACGGAGAATTGTCGCCTATGGCGTCTTGTTTTTTTTTTTTTGGACTAGTGTCTATTTTTTTGGATTGGTGTCTTTTTTTTAGTGTACTTTTTTGCCAGCCAAGCAGGGTGTATTGAATAATGCCCTCCAATTTGATACTGTCTTGCCAACTTGATACTGTCTTGTAGTCACCAAAAGATCTGCTTGGAGATCAATGTTACCTTGGACCAGCCCACTGAAGGAAGGGGGGATAAAGGAAATGAGGGGAACAAAGTTTGCAGAGAGAATTAATCAAACATGCAGATGTTACTCACAGTTACACTTTAAGGCAGAGGAAGCAAGCAATTCATGGTCTTCTAGCTAAAACCACATTAGGGTTGGTTTCAATCAAACCCAGCTCTGAATTAGCCTCCTTCGCAGACTTGTGAGCGGCGTTATTTTTTTCGGCGACCGACGGCAGTTATGTCGCGGAGGGACGGTTTGCAGCCAAGGGAGTTTGCCGGGGAGAGAAGGTTTCGCCCCTCAACAAGTCTGCTATCACTCGGCGACTAAAAAGCCCAATTAAAAACACTTAATACCATTTGGCATGGATGTGCGAACTTCCCGCAATAAACGCCACGGCACACTAGCAAAGGGAGGTTCACGCCCCGTTGCCCGGTGAGCTACAACTTTCTAGGTCGGTCGCCGATCAATCGCGTCGGTAGAACGCCACCTATTCCCGAAAAGTAACCCCTATCCACTCAACAAAATCCCGTAGCATTACAGCTTCTGCTAAAAATAAGCTTTAAAAGACAACCACAAGGAAACCGCAACTTCAAAACGTGTTTTTGCAGGGAGACGTCGGCACAAATAAACAATGTGCGGCCATGTTGTTTTGTTGGTGGCGGGTTGGGTTGTCTCACTGATGGGGGGAAACTAGCGCACTACAGCAAGTTTCGTAATAGAAAAGATGGCAAATTTTACCACCGAAAATAGTACTTGTGCTAGTGTCTTTGTACATGATGCTTAAATATTCACAATTGTTGCTCAACCAATGTTGGGCCCCTTTCTTGTGTTGAAACATTCCGCTAAAACGCAAGCCGAAAACATGCCAGCCTACCCCTCGCGTATGTGTGAATTACCCTTGCGCGAACATGTGAATTGCCCCTGCACGAACATGTGAATTGCCCTTGCGCGAACATGTTAATAGTCTCTATGAAAGGCTGGCTTAATCCCCGTCCCTTTGAGTCGCCGAGTGATAGCAGACTTGTTGAGGGGCGAAACCTTCTCTCCCCGGCAAACTCCCTTGGCTGCAAACCGTCCCTCCGCGACATAACTGCCGTCGGTCGCCGAAAAAAATAACGCCGCTCACAAGTCTGCGAAGGAGGCTAGCTCTGAATGTTTGGATCTGGACCTTCAACACGGGTACCTGTGGCTATACCTGTGCCTAAACCCAAGACTGTACATGTATCTGTACAGCAAAGAAAATCTTTCTGTTTGCCTGAATGCTAATCTTAATCTACAAGTGTCGCAACAGTTATTAAATCCTCTCGCATTAAAGTTTAAACACTTATTTTTTACTTCACTTGTTCTCTCAGTCCTGACAACCGTTGAGACCTGTACTGTTGTGTACTGCGATGAGGTTTTTACAACTACGTGACTGTAAATTCATAAGTACCTTTGTGGTGGTTTTGTATAAGGGGAAAAGAGATTTTCGCAGTGTTTTAAGTAGTACTACACAGTCGAAACAATTCTATAGTACAGTAGTGATACTACATGTACATTGTAAATGCATATTCCTGGCGTCATAAAATTTGCAGTGGAGAGGTCACCAAAAATAAAACCGAAGCGAAAGTTTCCAGGTTTACGGTACCTCGGTCCCTGTTCATATCCTGTAGACTACCCGTTAGTTACATTTGAGGACAAAACAAACGGCCATTTGGCAGGTAAAATTACCCCTCGACGACAGAACAGGTGATTTATTGTCTGCTAAGATGCTTAAGTGTCGGCCAAGACAAGTTAGCTACCTGGAGCTCAGAGTCTAGCCTGGGTGCCACCCTATGTGTATTTTTAGGGATTGAGTGTGGGGAGCCCTGGTATACAAATGGCAGCAGGGCTACTCAGATCAGAGTCAGACAGGTGGGCAAAATAAGGAATAACCAACACCCTGGACAGGAAAGATTCAGATCCAGAGTTAGATATGAACAGTTTGGTGTGACAGGTTGTTCTATATATGAAATTAGCAGTTATTCACATACAGACTCAGACACTGAATATTCTTTCCTTTGCAACATAACAGACTTTATGACCATGCCCCAGATTCAAACTGCTACACTGTACCAAATTACTCATGCACCCATCCTGCTGCTACAGTTGTCCTAATTAGCAGTTACAGTAATTACTGACCAGGCAGAAAATTAGACACTTAATTGGTCCATAATAAAAGATGAAAGGTAGGAAATTACAGGGGAGGGAGAGGAACTCTGTACAACCAGCCCTGCAGACATAAAATCCTGCCTGCAAAACATCTCTGCACAGACTTACTACTGTTCTGTCTGGGACGTTTTCTGTCATCAAAAAATTAAAGTCAGGCAAACTATCAGAAACTTCAGTTTGTAGCTTGTTTTTTCACTCGACTCTGCGTAGATACAAATTTTGCATCATTTGATTGCTTACTCTGTGAAACTGTAGGAACATGCCTTTAAAAAGTTTATGTCTTTGATGTCAATAAAGTTTCCATGCCCACAGTGGGGGAGGGGGGGCGGATAAATACCTGAGTTGTTTTGCCAACAAAAGTCTGAAGGTGACCTTCAACAGGAAAGGTCACAGACACGCTATATAACCTCAGGGGTCATCACTATGGGGATGACCTGGGTCATGGAATGATGGGACATTTGGGGGGGTGCATTTTTAGCTGGTTCAAGGAAATTCCCTTATAAAGCTCACTTGCTCACATTTAATAATTCTCCTACTGTAACCATCATACAGGGCAGACGTCACAGTTGCGTTGCGCAGTGGAGGGCCAAAAATGGGAACACGATTGTAGTCCCTAGCTAATATCTTTTTTTCTCTTGAAAATTTTGGTCCAGTTTTGAGACTTTTGGGCTAGGAGGGGCAGGTAGGGTCTAAACTTCCTACAAGTTTTCTTGATTTCACCAGTTTAGTGGACGTAATGAGAGACCTGAGTGATGAGGTCTTGCCTGCCCAGAGCGGATGGATACATGAGAAAATTAGGTCAGAAATAGGGTTTGTTTACTGTTGTCAGCTGTTGTCAGAGTTTGAGCTGGTCAACCCCCTGTTTTCTTTCTATATTTGGGAGGCAGACCCTTGTGGCTTTCTGGGGCAGAAGAATTTTTGAGATTGAAATGTGGGAAAGTACTTTTATAAGTTCTTGTTTTAGTGCATTTAACTATGGGTTTCTATGGGCACATGTAACTGTACTGTCTGCCCTACAAATCAAGGGTTTATAATAACAGAGGGCATGTTGTTGTTGTTGGCGGCATTATAGAGCCTTAGAGGATCGTCTTTTTCTACACTACCCATCTTACCTGGCTGAAAACAGGTAAAACCCGGTCAGAAGACACTCAGAAACACATTTTGGTCCACTTAGAAAACCTCAGCACCAGAACACGGGTGTTCATCGCTGTTTAATGGAAGCGAGCAGAAAAATCAATCAGATCAATAAGGACTTCTCCTGTCCAGCTCTGAGCCGCCGGGGGACTCTAAAATTCTGTACTAACCTCAACATGGTTCACTGCAGGGTTTTGTAAGGAGAAACTGCACTAAATTATTATTCAAAGTCCTCAGACATTTTATACAACCATTCAGCATGAGATCAAGATGAAAACAGAGGACTGGGAAGAAACCTTTAATCTTGAAAAAAAGAAACTGTGTGACTGTTTAGGTGTAGACTTTCCCCTCAGACTCAGTTTTCACTAAAGCTTTATTTTTGTCAACATCAGAGAACCAAAAAATCAACCTTTTGTGGCGTTTTAGTAGAAAGAAGATACCAGGTGCGACTGACGTTAGATTTGGCTGAACTGTGCTGCTAATTTCTGACAGTTGAATCCCCCTTCAACTCTGAAGCCCTGTTCAGACAAATACGCCCAAACCGCGATTCGGGTAAATCGCATTCCTCACATCTGGTCCATGTGCCACACGTTCCTTCTAAACCGTGCCCTGTTCAAACCTGCATGATGTGAGGAATGTGGTTTACCCGAATCGCGCTAAAAGCGACTTGGGCCCCGTTCAAACCAAGTCGCTTTGAGCGCGATTCGGGTAAACCGCATTCCTCACATCTTGTCCACGTTCCTTCTAAACCGTGCCCGAGCACGATTCGCCTAAACTTCATTCATTGTTATTTGATGAAAACACGCAAGGTAGCGTGTTATCAATGTCAGAGGTCAACGACCTATTAGCTGGTGCCCCCCTCCCAGCGTACCTCGGCTGAATGCCGACGTGGTCCCGCCAGAGGCAGTGAAGCTCGTCCGAGAATGGGCACATTATTCGGGCATTACTGCTCTTTAACTTGCTGCCACGTAGATTTTGGCATTGCATATAAATACAGAAATATCAACCCATGACCGACTCAATATGCAAAGTAAACCGGTGAAACCACATTGCGTCCAGAGTCCAGACGCAAATCGCAATCCAGTCAAGGCGGTTTGAAACTACCTCCAGATGTGGTTTGGGATCGAGGCGCTTTCAATGCGATTTGGAGCGTTCAGATGCCGGGCCACATGAATCCTGATTCGGGGAAAACCACATTCAATGCGCTTTCACCAACTTGGTTTGAACGCAGCCTAAATCTGGCCAGGTACAACAAAAGCCAGGTGTGTCATTCTCCAGTATCCATTCTTACCTGTTGTACCACCTGGACAGGTGAGGACAGGTAACCAGAATGGAATGTTCATCCTGCCTTTATCTACCTGGTGACTTTTATCCTTTCTCTTTTACCTAAACTGTTTATGTAACCCAGAAAATTTCATGTCAACTTCATGACTGAATCAGTCCACCCGCTCAACACACAGTGGTGTCAACCTATTCCCTTTGACTTGGCCAGTTCATTCAATAAAACAGGTAACAACAAATTCCTTTCTTCTAGTTTTATCCTAAAAATTGTACTCAGGCACTCCCACCCGACTGCATGGTGGTATCACCTAGCTCCTTTTGTTTCACTAGTCACTGGACTGTTCCATTAACTAGAACAGGTAAGACAGGAGGGACATCAGTTGCTGATGGAGCAGAGATAACATTGATGAATACAAAAGGACGTCTCCCCTTTGTGTCTGCCCGATCTTCAGAGATTTTAAGATTAACACAAATAATCTGAGGACTGGAGGTCAAAATGCTGGAAACACAATCGAGCCTAAAAAATAAATCTGAAACTTTTCAACACTCTTATACCTGGTAGTATGGATGTCATTCTGAAGAAATTTAAAAGTAAAAATTTGGCAAGATGACAAGATGAAAACATTCAGCGAGATGACAAGAGGAAAACAGAGGGCTGAGAATAAAATCTAACCCAATAACTTTCCCCTTGTGTAAGTTGACTGTCTAGGGCAGACAGCCCTTCCCCACGCACGTTAACTGTCTATAGCCAGTTCAGCGCTATCTTATTCTAATCTGCAATCCAACATATAAAACTGCTGTTGCCTGTTTCTGTGTTTACAGTCTTCATAATAAATTTCTCCTCCTCACAAATTGGAACTTGATAAATGTAAGGCCTTATTCCAGACTAGTTTTTCATTCGAACCAGCCTCCAATTATTCTGAGGAATTTCCCATGAATTTCTGATACCTGGTGTAATTAAGGTAGTATTGAAGGGTGTCTGAGGACTTTGGGGACATCTCAGAATACTAGTTAGAGTTATGTATGGTCATTGAAATTTTTTTTGGAAGTACCTTAATGCAAGATAATAATTTGTAAATTTTTATGACGTCACCATGACGTCATCTTGACATATAAGCCACGCCCACTTTTTAGAAAAATCAATTTTTCTGGCCAGCGCTTGGGTGTTCATTAACCATATTTTGTAGAGAGGCACACCGTATAGTAATAGCAAAAAATGTACGTCAATATTTCCAAATATTGATTTTTATGAATTTTTTTCGTAAATTTTAAGTGTACCTTACGCCAGCAGCCCTCTACAACACACAAAGCGGTGCAGTGCGTCATTGACCCTTCAGCACGCTGTATTTAGCACATTGAGGCGCGATTTAGAAAAACAGACCGGGGACACGTCCAGTAAAAAGGACAGCCAAAACAAAGCCAATACTAGTATTTCTCGCGCGTTAGCATCACGCGACCAAGCCAAGATGGCGGACAGCGTGGATGTCATGAAGAACGCTTTGCGCTTTACGCTCTACGTAGCATTGCGGTTGGAGTCTTATGGACTATTCTGAGACCTTTCTGGAGAAAATCCGTCTCGGCATGGAAACAACAGGACGATCCTGTCAGCAGTGCAATACTTTCTGTTATTGACAGGACGATCCTGTCAGCAGTGCAATACCTTCTGTTACTGACAGGACGATCCTGTCAGCAGTGCAATACTTTCTGTTACTGACAGGACGATCCTGTCAGCAGTGCAATACTTTCTGTTACTGACAGGACGATCCTGTCAGCAGTGCGATACTTTCTGTTACTGACAGGACGATCCTGTCAGCAGTGCGATACTTTCTGTTACTGACAGGACGATCCTGTCAGCAGTGCAATACCTTCTGTTACTGACAGGACGATCCTGTCAGCAGTGCAATACTTTCTGTTACTGACAGGACGATCCTGTCAGCAGTGCAATACTTTCTGTTACTGACAGGACGATCCTGTCAGCAGTGCAATACCTTCTGTTACTGACAGGACGATCCTGTCAGCAGTGCAATACTTTCTGTTACTGACAGGACGATCCTGTCAGCAGTGCAATACTTTCTGTTACTGACAGGACGATCCTGTCAGCAGTGCGATACTTTCTGTTACTGACAGGACAATCCTGTCAGCAGTGCAATACTTTCTGTTACTGACAGGACGATCCTGTCAGCAGTGCAATACTTTCTGTTACTGACAGGACGATCCTGTCAGCAGTGCAATACTTTCTGTTACTGACAGGATGATCCTGTCAGCAGTGCAATACTTTCTGTTACTGACAGGATGATCCTGTCAATAGCCACAGGCAAAAGGCATACAAAGCTACATTGTACTAATGATGTACCATTCCACATTGCCAAACATGCATATGTAAGCAAACTTTTCTGGTGAAAATCTCAGAAATCCAATTCAGGGTTAGAAATACCAAGCTACCTACAACACACCATTTGCACTAACATTTGTGAGATTACAGAGTTTTTGTGATTTTTTTGTTGTTGTTGTTTTATTCATTTTTGTAAATCTCTCTATTTACATCTAAACGTTTTCCCACTGGCGCCAAGCCAACAGACTCCCAGCCAACTTCCTGCTGGCTCCAGGCTGGGACCTAACTTCCTGTGCCTGACCTTTTGTGGTCTGTGGTTACGGACTTCCCCCACCCCATGTGCTGCACATCTACTGTATAAACAAACAAGCAAACACAATTAAAACTATATTTATTTATTTATTTATTTCATCTTCTACACTCCTGGGTAGCCCCTTCAGCATTAATTGCTGATTTCCAAGGGGACCCAGGTAGTAACATACAGTTTGTACAAAAGAGAAATCATACAAATAATGCAACAAAGAAATGCAAACTGAAATCAGTTTGGCTGACAAATTAAACTTAAATAAATAATAGGACATAAATAAGTGACGAAACATAAGCTATTTACAAAACCAAAATGTCAAAACATAATCATAATCCGTAATCGTGTCCATTTACCGTTCCATGGTCAATTTATCACTGGAGGTCAGAGGTCTTTTTGATAGCTGCCTTGAAAAGTTTTAGGGTTGAGATCTGTCTTATACTGGCTGGGAGTTTATTGAAGTGGCTTGTACCTGTATATGCGAAAGTTCGCTGTCCAGCTGTGGTAGTGTAGTTTGGTAAATGTAGCTTAGTGGTCTGTCTGGTGTTATAAGTATGGGGATGACAATTATGGCAGAAAGTAGTAGATAGATATGTTGGTGTCAAGCCATTTAGACATTTAAACACCATTACACAGATGTGTTCGAATCTCCTTTCTGTCAGGTACTTCCAATTTAGTGTCTGATGGAGGCTGTCAGTGCTGCTGTCATGTAGTCTGCGTTGAAGTACCACCCTTGCTGCTCTGTTTTGTAGAATTTGAAGTTGCCGTTGTTTGGTGGCCCCACAGCTCCCCCACACCATGTCGCAGTAGTCAAATATAGGCAATATCATGGTTTTGTATAACATGTCAGCGATATTGAAGGTGAGACAGGGTCTAAGGCGTCTCTAAGATATCTCTGTACACAGAGGTAAATATAATTCTACTAGGTTCCATACAGGCCTGGAATTATAAATCCCATATTCTAGAAATCATACATGAAGTATTTCCAACCCAGTGTATCCCCAAACCAGGGAACGGAATTGTTCTAGTCCGATGTGTCGAGGTAATAAACATGAGTAATGGCATGTGATAAAATTCGCCCTACAAAAAACCCATCAACCCGGCACACATTACAGGGTGCAGTCCAGCCACTCTGTACTCACCACTCGGGCCACAGTACAGATGCAGGAGATGGTGTGATGATATTAAAGACTGGACTGACAGATCACTTGCAGAATGTACACAGCCGGCAATGGATAGAGAAGGCTGGAGACGACCATAGTCCCTGACCCTCCAGACACAGAGGATGGGACATGGTGAAGGTGAAGACAGACGGTACTCTCCAAGCAGAGATTGGGCCTGTTTTCGAACATTTTTTAAAGCTTTTTAGGGGGTTTTCATTGGGCTTTCTATTTTGCTGGCTGTATCCCAACGTACATGTACAAATTGTATTTGGCTTATTAGGCCAGGATACCCAAAATCAGAAAGAAAATTCGGCAAAATAGAAAGCTCTGCAAAATGCAAAGAAGGCCAAAAATGTCCGAAAGCAGACCTGTCCTGTGGTTGGAGAGTGGACAGATGGCTAAAAAGACCTTCTAAAACACTACAGGCTACTTTACTATAGTATAGGAACTACTAAAAACTGGCCACAATGACCAGGCAGCCTTTATGCAGAAGCACCCGTACAGTACAGGTTAGCGCTGGATTCCAACACTGGCCTGAATTTTGCGGCCTTATTTTGAATTTCTGAAAGTTTGACTAGACCATGAAAAGGAGAACTTCTCTCCACATAAAAATTCCGGGTTGGTATTACAAACAATGTAGCTACAACAAGTGTATGTGCCGCTGCATATTATAGCAGCCTGGTGAGTGAGTGAGTGAGTGAGTGAGTGAGTGAGTGAGTTTGCGGGCAGCTGTCATGAAGCAGAATTGATGATGCAGCAGAACTGGGGCTGAAACTGAAAGTGTGCAGGAACAGTTGCTTGGGTATTCGCCAAAATTTTTCCTAAATTGCAGAGAAAATTTCTGACAACTTGAAATATTGCAAACAAGAGTTCCACGACCTCATACCTTCGCCAAATCATGTTAATTGTAACTAATTATACTTTTTTTTTCTCCGTGATTATGCAAGTAAGAGCCTCATTTGCATGAATCATATCAGTTGATCATATTCTCCACCCAATGACAGTCTTATCTTGAGAAGAAAGGCTATTCTAGCATTTCCTCATAAATTATGCAAATGAGGTCCTGATTTGAATAAATTATGTTTAGTGATGTTCACCTTCGCAATCATGCGTCCGAGTTCTGCGGAAGCATCCAAGAGAAGCTTGTTACTGCGTCAATCGCCCAGTAGCGCGATTCATGATCTGATAAGCGCGAGGGATAACATCAAAACATTGCACAATGCCCCGCGTCGGGTACACTTCCGGGTTGCGTCAACAACAAAATTACGCGAAACACACCACAAATCGGCATATAGATACATATATTTTCCCGCAAATTTTTTTAATTTTGCATTTCTTTAATGGGAAGTTGCTAAGTAGTCATAGAAACAACGTAGAAAGCAGCGTAAGTGTACTCTCAACTCTCGAATAGAAGTACCCCCTGGAATAAAAGTACCCCCTGGAAAATCCTCAAAATCTAATAAAAGTACCTCCTGGAATAAAAGTACCCCCCGGAAAATTTCAAAATTGACAGGTAAGCATCGTCTATGCTACTAAAATGTGGTGTCTTCAAAATCTAATAAACATACTCCCCGGAATAAATGTTACCAAATTGACAACCATGTTCATCTTAAAATGCATTTTCAAAGGTCATTGAGTTGTATAATAAATAATAATGTGAAATAAGAGTTCTTGATTTTTGATAGTCACTATAATATCAGAAATCAGGAAGATTACATTTAGTGGTTGAAGTTGAACAGAAATTTACAATATGCTAAATATATGCTCTACATGTTAATCGGTATAAAAATTTACAGTAACATGTAAAAGCCATAGGAAATAAATTAACCATTGATACAAATGTAGATTTTCTATTCTAATGATATAACTTTTGTTATATTTTTGTATTCAAAAGGTAGTACATACAACACAATCTACAACTTCACCCTTTATTAATGTTACAAGTCACCCTTACACACTGCTCAGGCAAATAGCAACATTTTAACACAAAATCCACAAGCTGCCACCATGGAGTTATAAAAGGTCCTTTTATAACTCCATGCTGCCACAAACTCAAGGTTCTCAGGTTTCACTTAGAAAGCTTTCAAGTAGTATGGAAATGAGGGAGGCGGGGCTACAATTTTTGGACAGAATTTCTTTGAAGACTAGGGCATTCTTTTGTAGGGGGAAACATTAAAAAAAATAAATTCAAAACATTTCGATGTGATAATTAATATAACTAGATTGAAATTTTACTCAGTCTATAGCTTTTTATAGAATATTTAACTTTCTTAGAATGCAACATGCATATGTAAATTTTTGACAAAGGCTTTATTTATAGTAATAAAAAGAATTGTTTCCCCTTCCTTGAAGTGAGCTCTTCCAGATCGTGGGAAGAACCATGGAAGAACGTTTGTACTTGTAGCTGTTTACTTCATTCAGAACGGAATATTTCCAGCTTAAATTGTCATGTTTGTGGTAGGATTTTGGACTTTTTGTGAGTAATACAATTTACTATGCTAAAAGACACTGTTATGTGGTATTGCTTTTATATTTTCACTGGAAAAAGATCGTTTTGAGAAACATGTATATACGAGCACATGTTCCAAACTCGCCCGAATTTCTGATAGTAACGTAACATTAACCACTACTAGCTCATATTTCCGACATGATACGTGTTCCTAGATACAACTTACATTTAAAAAAGAGGTAATCCGTCCCTCTCAAAGGGACAGGTACGATGCTTCAGTAAATCTGCCGTACATTTAGTGTCAGTGAAGTTTTTACTTTGGGTGGGCGTCTTCTATATCCAAAGAAACTAATTTACGCCTGGCAACCTGGCTTTCCGAACAACTTGCACACAGAAAAAAATTGTGTGTGCCGTGAGACCATGTATTTTCAACGCTGTTAACTATGCCCTGATTTTGAAAAACTATTAAACGTAACGTTACCGTCCAAAATAAGAACGTACCGGGTGAATGTTCGGGAAAAAAATAAACACAAGTAAGTCATAACGTTACCGCTACGTTTATTCGGGACCTGAGAATTCTTCAGTCATTTTCATTTTACGTTCAGAACCGAAAATTTGCCCGGAACTTTTCCCGATTCTGAAAAAAAAAATAAACGTACCGTCTAAAATAAGAACGTACCGGGCGGATTTTGAGGTGAAAAAAAATAAACGTACCGGTACGTTTATTTGAGAGTTGAGAGTACTCTCTTCGCTGACGACGAAAATTTTGCCGGCCTGCCGGCAGTCTGACTCTATCCAATCAGAGTGCAGGTTATCTAAGGCGAACCAATCAAAGCGTAGAGAGTGCGTTCGGTGATTAATATTAATGAGAAAATGGCGCCTGGTTTTTGGTAGCGATGTGGGAAACTGCGCTTTGCAAGTTTATTTTTCATGGGATTTTCTTACCTTTGACACTGATTTTTGACACGCTAAAATCACGCTACCATCGACACGCTACAGGAGACAACAGATGAGTGATGACTTTACAATCGACGAGAGTTACGTTTGTTGAAGGAAACAACAATGAAAGCTACGATGTTTTTCAAAATTTGTCTCGTGTTTGTAACTGTATGAAAGATGAGATGACAGTTCTATACATGTTTTAATATATTTTGACGTGATCTGAACTAGTAACTGTAGCGGGAATGTACCGAGTACGGGGGAAGTGGGAAGATGAGCGGCTTGGTAAAATTTTCGTGAGAAACATGAGTTCACGAAGCAAGGCTCTTCACTAAATCCACCTAGCGCGGGCGAGACAGCTCTCACCCCGAAAAATGCCCTCACCCCGAAAAGAAACTACAGCTCTAGCCGCTCGTAGAAACAAATGCTGTACACACTCAAGGACGTTCTACAAGGTGCACTTTGTGTTCCTTCTCCAGTTGCGCCATTGCGCCATCGCTTCATAATCGCTGCGTTTGCGTTACGTGATCACTGCGTTAGCGTTACGTTATCTTTGCGTCACCAGTTAATTCTGACGTCATTTTAGTCTATGTGATGCTAATGTTTGCAGCTTTGAAACAAACACCCACAGAAAAGTGCTTACATGTCACAAACTGTACACTATGGCCTCAACACTAATCTATATATCTACATGTAATTTATCTCTGTCTTTACAGAGCTGGAGCAAAAATTCATTAACAACAATAATATCATTATTAATAATAATACCCAGAAAAACGTGACACTGACAGGAAAAATTGTTCAACAGTGCAAGGGAAATTTTTTTAGCCCATCTAAAAAACGATTTTAGATCTCCCCCCCCCCACTGTTGACCTTTGTACCTTGCCCTTATACACGTTTCTGTTCCGTGTGTGAAAAGTGTTCAAATGTCTGTCAAGAAGCTTGCCAACCAGTAATTACTGTGTTTAACATGACAAAGACTACATTTCAACTGTCGTAATTATTCACGGTTCGTAGATACATGTAGTTAAACATTTGCATCTGATGGCACCAACAGATTTTAAAGTTGATTTTCAAATTGTTTCCTCAGAATTCTGCAATGGTTTAGGTCACTCCAACGTGTTTCTTAGACAGAATGACCAACCTAATAAGTAAGCTGACCAATTCTGGGATCTGGGAGTCGGGGGTTTTTGGACAGATTTTTGACTACAATGTTTTCTTCAGAACTTGGTTTCTTGGTTTCCAGATTTCCAGATTTCCAGAAGTTGCATAAGTTATTAACATGTTATCAACATACTAGGTAGGTAGACAACGTGCCAGCTTGCACACTGGTACCTGAGCATACTCCTCACCTGTCCTGCACAGGTGTGCTGATATCTCACCTGTACGGAGCACGTGCACAGGTAGAAAGGTGGGGGGTATGATTACAAGAATTCCTCTTGCAGACTACAATGTTTACTGCAGTTAACAGGATTGCGTGATAATTTATGTAAAAATAAATATCGAGTGGATTTTGGATCCTCAGCAAGAAAGATAATAACAGTACCGTGAGTACAGGTAAATATTGCTGGTGTTGTCCCCACACACAGGTAAGCAAACACCTACAGGTGAATCTTACTGTTACCTGTGAGTGTCTGGCACACAGGACAGGTAAGACTGATTGTGTAATGGTTTATTGAGCACCTTACAAGACAGGTAATGACAGTACAGTTAAATATTTGTAACCACAGGTAGAGAATCAAGCACACACCTGTGCAGCCTATTGTTACCTGTACATGTATGGCCGTGTTCACAGGTACGTTGGGGGGGGGGGGGGGGCAGGTAAATGTTCAGGTAATGTACGGTATGGTTCCTAATGGATCACACCAGATTTAGCCTATACTTGAACACGTCCTGGTGCCGGTAAGACTACATACCTGTCCGCACAGGTGCGTTACCTGCCAGTACCTGTGCCCAGGTGCCCAGGTGTGCAGCATGTAGGCGTAGGCGGGTCCGGCCCGGCCAGAATTTGCGTGGGTTTCATGTTTCAGTTCTTTATAACACTTCCCGCCCTCCCCACTCACCCATACAGAGTACACTTACTTACTCCAGCCCCCCCCCCTACCCGCAGCCAAACCGCCGCCGGACAGTCTAACCTTCTCCTTTCCTGCCTCCGCCATCTTCCCTCCCCACACTCCCAGGTAAAAACAACCCACACTTTGAATTTTCATGCGATCGGCAGAAAAAAACCTCCTGCCGCCATGTCATCGGTTGGTCCTGAGCCCAGGTGAACCAAACTGGCGGCCAGCTCGCTACACTGTCGCACCAACTCGCCACACTTCGCCACAACAGACTCGCTACTTCCCCACACAACTGTAGCCAGTAACCCTAGCACTTAAGAACAAACACAAACTAGATAAAAACATAAGAAATTCCGACACCTACCTTGGACTTGCCACCTTCTTACTTACACGCATAGGACGCGCGACGGGATAGAAGCTAGCAGCCGGTTCGGACGCAGATTCGCACCAACAACCACCTGACTGCTTTTCGGCATATTTCGGGCATTAACAGTGCCAATAGCAACCGGCGGTGACGTCAAAACAGAGATTGCCTTTTTTTATTTTCTGAGTCGTGCTCATTTAAGGTCATACATAAGTACTGCCGATTGTATTTATGATAAGGGACAGTTCAGTTGATGTTAGGGGGGTTGTCACTTGAGTAAAATACTGGAGGAAAAATTCAACGAAAAAAAGGAACAAGTAACTGTTTTTAAAAAACAGTGGCGACGATTGGTTGTAATTGTTGTTTTTGTTTGCCCCATTTGTTTACGTTGTAGTGAACATTGAAACGTAACGCGTACGTTTACCATCCTCCCATTGGCAGGGCCACCAAACTCATTCTTCGTCAGAATGAGTTTGGTGGCCCTGCCAATGGGAGGATGACGTTTACATGTTGAAATTGTACTGGAACGTTTCTCGATCTTTATGTCGTGTATGTGAGATGTTCACTCCCCGGTGAGTAAGTATGATGAACTTAATGAATATTTCAATGAAAATACAGAGTAACAAAAGGACTGCTCTTTTTTATTCTTTAACACTAAAACGCATGGTGTCTCACCCAGGTCATTGACCTCGCCGGCGATTTGATTGACCTCGCCGAAATTCAAGTAATGCCACAGCGAGACAAACCTCCCCCGACTCAATTATTTTCTGTGTAAATCATTTAATTTCTTTAAAGGAAATTTCGTGTGGTGGTAGTGAGGGGTATTCATCTATCAGAGCTTATATAATTCGTCCACTAACTTCTAACTTCCACGTGCTATTTATCACAGCCAGGTTGTTTTCAATTTACTTAATTTGGAAGGACATTCAGAGAGGCAAATAGATGTTGAGACAGTCCTTGGTTTATTCAAAATACCTGGTTTAATGCGTCCACATCCACGCCGACAAGTTCGAGCGGGGCGCGGGGCGGAATCTTTACCGTCGCATATACGATTCTTAATACACAAGAAAAAAATACCCTTGTGCGGCTGGGAAGAGTGCATTTTGCTACGCAAATTAATCAAAAGTTGTCTTCAGAAGAGGTTTGGCTCAATTTTTATCGATATCGTTACGAAGGCCGCTACAAAACGCGATTTTATTTGATTGAATCGTCGAGTTTTGGCTTCCCGACACTCGTCGCAAATAAAAGCTTTTGAATGGGGTTGTGGGAGATTTGGGCGAATCTACTAGAATCACAGGGATGTGTATTGTTGGAACTTAACATTATTCCGATTTCAATGACCGGCGAATCACTATGATACATGTACGTGTGGGATAGACATAAATCATGTTTTATCAAAGCGTCGGAAAGTTTCGTGGATGTTGGAATTTTTCCTTAGACCCTCCTCCCAGATAAAATATTTTTTCCTAACGCGTTTCCTAACCCCCCAGCTCTAGTCTCTACCAGACTAACTACACTGGCTATAATAGGGAGATATTTGCCAGGGGAGTTTGGCCGCTTTGTGGTTTGACTGGCCGTGCAGTTAGGAGGGGGAAACTAACCCTCCCGCGGACCGACTCTACTGGCCTTCTTTTGCCGAATTCTACGATCCGTACCCCGTAGGAAGGCCTGGTGGAGGCTACCCCAGCTCAGTTTTTCCCTAGGCCCTCGCCCCTGCCTCCCGACGACCGGCCCTCCCTCCCCGCTATAAAATACTGTACACTCCCTTACCGCGGTTGTACACGGGGGATCGCAATGACCTATTTATGTCTTGCAGGAAGAGGGCAAATAGTCACCTTTCCTATGTTTTCCTAATTGTGTGACGTTTTAAATACCTTGTCATGCATGGGAAACATATTCAGTAAGGTGACGGACTGTTAGGAATTTCGTGAGTTTATAATGTACTATAACCTTTCCCTCTAAATATCAACACAAGGTTGTCAGAATTTACTTTTTAATAGTTTTATTTGTTCATAAATGTTGTTTACTCGAACGTTCTGAGTGGTTGTCAGAAGTACGGAACAGGCTTCGGAAGCTAGGTACAACCCTTATTCATGTATACCCAACCTGAGCCGGCGTTCCACGCCCCGAACTAGCTACAAGGCAGGCAATTAAAATCATTGCCATGGCCGCGATTGAATTGAATGATTACTATTGTATGTGGCGGAGTCAGCAATCTCCATTACAAGGCTTCTAAGAAAAACAGATGTTCCTAACACATGCATGTAGTGAAATTTACAGGATGGGTGGAGGAGGCTATATACCAAATACACGTACAGGAGAAATCAGCCGTTCTTCCCTGAGCGATAATACATTACTGACATATTTTAAAAAACAATCTTCCACTTCATCCTCCACCAGAGACTGGATTTTACTTCAGATGTGAGGTTGTCAGTGAAGTTAATCCTAGGTCTCCCTTGACTTCTGTCAAACCTTTTGTGGGTTAACGTTCCCAAAGGGCAAGCTTGGATGCTGTTATGTCAGGATGTCTAACACAGTGTGCAGTTTTATTCTGCCCGTCTTGATTTTCTCTGTAACTTTGCTAAGGGTTACAGGTAAATCCTGATATAGCTGCTCGTTAGGGAATGTTTGCTCCTAGGGGGTGTTGAGACACATATGGAGCACCCTTTTGTAGCAACCATTTATAATTATACGTTGCAGTTTTGTATCCATTCGTCAAGCACTGTCACTGTCCCAGCAGTAAAAAATGAAGGCAGTATCCAATCGGACAAACAGTGATTATACCAATATGCTTGGTATATTGGACGCTGCTTGGCTGACTGGATTATTTCTTGGGTGACCAGCTAGCTGAAATGTTCTTGGGGAGGGAATGTCAGGTTGTTGACCTGCTGTTTTTCAACCCCATACAAAACAGACAAGCTGTGCTCTCTGGACATTGTGGGGGGGGGGGGGATGACAAACGACCAGATTAATTTGTCATGCCCAGCTTTAGACAGCTGGGCGGTCCTTGGTGTACGTTACCTGTTGTCCCTTATCACCAATCAAATTTCTTCAAAGGTAAGGTACACTGGCAGTTCAAGTTACACTGTTATTCATAGATAGCCAATAGGACAACATGTGGAAACCAGATATACTTCAGGTGGGTGGAGCTTCCATCCTGCTTGCTCTTTAGAGACACAAGGCTGTTACTGCATATGCAATTTTGCTGTGTTCCAGGGTAGACGTGTTCTCTGCTGGTCCACAAGCCAACATTATGATTCTTCAGACTTAGAGAATAAGTTTGTTAAAATCCGGTTTGTTTTGTAAAATTTACCCTGAACCAAGGAGGTTTATAGGCTTGAACACAGCTCGAACTTTGTCTTTTGTGGTGATCGAACGTTTGAAAAGAGGACCACTCCGTTGGCTCTGCGTAACCTTCGCTGGAAACCTTCCACGGACTTGGCCGACAAAACCAGGAGGTGAGTACGCTACTTTATATACAAATGTTGTAAGAAATGTTACTGTAGCGTTAGGCCAATGTGTTTCACTTGTTGGTCATTTTGTACTGATTTGTCCATGTAACTATTTGCCCTTATAAAAGAGCAAAAGGTATCTTACAAAAGTGCCGGAATCTCTCTATCCTCAAATGTTTTGTATACTTTCCTATATGTTTGTTGCTCTGCTGCTCTCTTTAGTCTATAAATTGTAAGCAAACGAACGGCACACTGTTTTCAACCAAGTCGACGCCATTATATAATTGTGTACTATCATTCCTTACATTCAGCTTCTTACGAAAGTGTCAAAATCTCTGTATTCTGATGACCCATTTCGATAGTCTCAAACGTTTGGTACACCTTCCTATTTTTGTTGGGCAGTCACTCGACTGCTTTATTTGTTAGCTAATAGATCCTATCGTAAGCTAGAAATTGTACTTGAAGTTGGCGGTGCTAGCAACAGAGATTTGTGGCTTATAAAGGGCTAGATACTTTACAGCTGGCCTTTTGTCAATTATTGCCTCCTGTAGGTGAACTAAACAGACCCGTAAAATACCCCGGCATGCGTTAATGTGCCAGGGCGGGTGGGTAGCGTTTCCGGCACCGTAGAGATACTGCACGATTCTGGCTGCGCCAGGCTATACTGATTAGAGGTAAATGAAACACAACTAGAGTTATATATTCTTCTGTTAGTATTGCCATATTTTGAAAAATTTTCTATGCTATGTTCAACCAACATGAAATTATTTTCGGGACATATTGTGAAGATTTTAATGCCCGACTTCCTGACTTCACCGTTCTTGTTCTTTGAATTGTGTGGTTTATTCCGTCCGTTTTGCTTAGTTTCCAAGATTCGGTAATAGTCTCGCAGGATCATTCCTTGTGTGTTTGCCAAATTGTGTGGGTTCCTCGGTTTGTTTTGCTTACTTCCGAAGTCTCGTTTTTGGCTAGATTTTAATTTTGCAGGATTGCATTTTGTGACTGAGTTGAAATGTTTAACCAAGACCAAGTACTAGTAACCGAGACATATGCATGGTGTGCCACGCTAAAGACCAGGGAATCACTCCCTCATCCCTGTAATGTCTTTTTTCTTACATTTTAGTATGGCTTATACTATTTCCACGCTATCAGTTCTTACATCTACCTCGCAATTGTTTCCATTCCACTCCTGTCTTTATTACCTTCGCCAAGAAGGTTATGTTTTCGTGGCCGTGTGTCTGTGTGTCTGTGTGTCAACAGCATAACTTGAGAAGGCTTGGATGGATTATCTTGATACTTGGTAGGTGGGTAGGTCTTGATGAGACCTCGAAGTGATTAGATTTTGGGCCCCCTGGCGGCTTGTTATGGTACTGCAGTGGCACTTCCGGTTTTGATATCTCGTGATCTGGACATGCTAGGGTGATGATTTTTGGATGGTAGGTAGCTCTTGTGCTCAGGAAGAAGTGACGTAAGTTTGGGCCCCCTAGCGGCTTGCTCTGGAACTTCAGGAGCCTTTGTATGAAAATGTTTAAAGTAGGATAACTCAAAAACCGGTCAACGGATCGTCTTGATATTTGGTGTGTAGGTAGCTTAAGTGATGCTTGACATAATAAAATGGCAATTATGCAAATTAGGATCTAATTTGCATAATTAATAAGTGAATTTTATACTTCAGCTACCTTCCATGATAGGACTATTATACCTTGTGACATGTGTAATTAAGAATGAGAGGAACATCGCCATATATTAATTATGTAAATGAATACCTAATTTGCATAATTAATGAGAAAATACTATGATTCCATAGTGGTTGATGTTGGCAATTTCATACTTGCGCATTTCGAAGTTGACTGGGGGTGAACATCATTCAACATAACTTATTCAAATCAGCAACTCATTTGCATAATTTATGAGGAAATGCTAGAATTACCTTCTTTGTTAAGATAACACTGTCATTGGGAGGAGAATATGATCAACTGATGCAATTCATGCAAATGAGGATCTTATTTGCATAATTAGGGGAAAAATCTATAATTCGCCAGTTATAAAGGGTAATCTCATTTGGCGAAGGTATGAGATCGTGGAACTCTAGTTATTTTTTCTTTCCTTTTCCTTTGTGGTTTGCTGATGCAGGCAATTTAGCGATGAGGGAAAATAAAACGCGGGCTTTTCCACCAGATAAATGCGATCCTAATTCCTATATTGAATTAAGGCTACAGCTAGTGTGTATATGATATTCTGTACAATTGAATATGTTTTTTCTTTCACGCAGATATGACCCAGCTATCCTGTGACGACATCAGTGACTACAACTCAAGCATGGCGTCAAAACCACACCTTTCACTCAAGAAGATGGAGCTCGAGAACATCGGAAGTAGCGCTTTGTGGACCGAAAATAAAATTTGAAAACATGTGTAAAAAAGAAGTGAAAGAATGGCAAAGATAACGCACCTACACCAAACACATCACAAAACATCAACAAATAACATCTTATCATGTCATCTATTCTTGTCTAATTATATGACTGCGTTGGGGGCATCACAGAAGATCTGACAAGCAGTTTTCTCCACCCCTCCCGATTTTCTGTTCTTAACGTCTTTATGGCCCATCCAACAAATCAATCACATCACAAAACACCATCCCTTCATGCAATAGGCTACCCCCTACCATCTTGTTGGTCTTGTTGGCCTTTCCTGCTTTGCACAATTTGTTATTGATGAACAGCCAGATCTTTTGCAGCTGAGTCTTGTCTTTCAACATTTGATATCTGATTTTGAAATTCAAAATATACAGTAATTGTGTTCACAGCTGATCACATGTCGATATTAATTGAAACAAAAAATTATTTGAAACAATGAGCTTGAATTTACTGCTCCGAGTTCTTTCTTTATATAAGCAACAAAAATATGTATATTGTTTGTTGTCCTGATAGAAAAAACATATTTGAAACATCAATATAATAAATAAAGACAGTCATTAATATTCTGTGTGCAAAAAGCCAATTTTCCCAAAATGGTGTCTTTCACGTGCAAAGCAACAAAGGCCTTCTCTGCTGGGTCCAAAAACCACATGGCCGAAGGTTACCTCAAAACCAATTCCCAAGGGAATGCATTCGTGCAATTTTTGAAATCCTTTCAAAGCGATCGTAATACATACACAAATGCCTCCGCCCCTGAGGCGTCGCCAAAAATGGACAACTATCTACTTTCTACATGACGAAAAGCGAATAAATAGTAAATTAAAGGATGAAAAACGCATTGACCAGGAAAGTCACAGGTTGTAAAACTAAGCAGAAAACAAAAAACTAAAGAAATCCATAGAACTAGAGGTCGGAGATCTTATGTCTTCGTCAGAGGGACATTGCTCTAGAGAAATGAACTTTTTTAATAATCAATTTAGTCTAGAGTACAAAAGAATCTTTGTACTCCTTTTTTATTCTACGTACGGAACACTGTGAAATGGTTTGCCACAGATTTACAGACTCGCTGTCATCTGTGTTAGCTATTTGATTTTGGACTGTTACTGCAAAAAAATTACTGTTACAAGAAATTCTGCTTACTGTATTATGATCAACGTGTCACAACAGTGTCGCAAAATGTAATAAGAGAAGGTGTGATGAAAGGAAAGAATCAGAACAGGGCGACTACTGCTGTTCTGTTGAATTATTTTTATGCTTGTTTGTTGTTACACTGTGTTCTTTAATTCAAATTGTGTACCAACATTTGTATTTCTACAATCAGTTAGTATATTCCAAATCTAGGCATCTTGTTTTTTCGACCCTTTATGTTTTTTATCGCGCTTTCGCATTAAATTTAAGGTCTCCAGTGGACGTCATCCATAAAATTACTTGGTTACATAGGTAATGACCTGACCAACCTCCTCCCGCTGAAATTACAGAACAGTCCCCTAACGTTATCTGATCCCAGCCCTGGGGAATGGGGAAAAAACAGCTGTCACTGAGAGGCATCAGACTGGGCCAGTGGCCAGTAGGGCGCTGACCTACATAAAAGACATTCACCAGCACAACCAAATAAAAACGAAAAAAGGCCCATTCCTCTTTCCTACAAAGCATTAGAGTCCAAACTTACACCACTTTATCTACATCTCAAAACCTATACACCATACGAAAATCTAGACAATTACCCCAACAGAACTTGAACTACAAACAAACAGACGAACAAACATAAAAGGTCCACTACGGGGACGTATAGACCCACACGAATCTCATGTTTGAAATTAACCTTGGTGTCTACAACAATAACTTGCCTACCAAAATTCATGAACATCCATCCACATATACACGAGTTATCCTGCTAACAACGACAAACACAAAATGTCCCCTGCAGTGACGAATAGACCCCCCACAAGGCCCGTTAACGAACTTAACCTTGCTCTCCACAATGGCAACCTCCCTACCAAAAATTATGACCATCTATTTAAATATACTCGACTTATTTTGTTAACAAGCAACAAACACAAAAGGTTCACTAACGTGACGTACGACCCCCCACGAAGCCCAAACTTGCACTTAACTTCGGCCTTAATAACGGTAATCTGCCTGCCAAATATCATGGACTTCGAATCATGCCTTCCAGAGTTATATCCCTAAATCCGCTGTCACCCACAATGCGGCCAACCATTTCCATAGTCTTTCTGACGAAGACAATAAACCAGTGTGCCAGTCAGGTAAATCTGCAGTTCACAAAGAATCCGCTAGGTTTTTATCACCCAATAATACTAGTAATAACTTTAGTGCACAACAATTGTACAGGGTACAAAGTATGGCACCTACTACTACATAACTACCATTTCATAATGCTAACCTAACTAATACATGAGTGGATGGCTAGTATAGGAGTGAAGTTTTACAATGAATTTCTAATGTTTATACAGTCTTTTATATATATATATCCCTATGTATACCATGTATGGATTGTCGCATGTCAATATGTATTGAAATTTGCTTTTAAATCCACGGAGGTAAAACCTGGTATGGAAGCTGATAGTCTAGTATACAGTGAATTACGTATATCAGCATATTTAGGACATACAATCAAGAAGTGATATTCATCCTCAACTAGTTCTGGACAAAATGGACAACCCCTCTGGTCGGTAGGATTGTTTTGGAATCTCCCGGTTTCTATACTTAGTTTGTGACAGCCAATTCTGAGGTTTGTGATTGCGCTACGTACGTCAAGTCTCGTTATGTTTGAAAGATAATTTTCTTGCCTGTAATGCTTGTTCAAGGTAGAAAGAAAGGAAAGCTTGGAATTGTTTTGAATAGCACAATGCCAATTTTGTATATTATAAATATCTTGTAGACGTTGCCGTAGTTGAGCAGTGATTGTATCTAAATGGTATGACTTCGGGTTTCGCCATATGTGTCCCAAACCCTGGTAGTTGAGGATATTTTGAGAGCAGACAGTAGTGGTAGAAGGAAAGACCTCGGCCCCAGTTAGAGTAGCGTCTGGGGTTCCACAGGGGACCGTCCTGGGACCATTGCTCTTCCTCTTGTATATAAACGACCTACCAGATAAACTTGATTCAAATGTGAGACTATTTGCCGATGACTGCCTGCTATATGTAGAACTGTCTACACAGAATGACTCACAACTTCTGCAAAAAGATTTAAACACCCTCGAAGAATGGCAAAGCAAATGGCTAATGCAGTTTAACCCTGAAAAATGCTATATTATGCACATAACAAACAAACGAACCCCACATGTAACTAGCTACCGGTTTTGTGGTCAGGCATTACTAGCAACAACAAAAACCCACCCGTACCTGGGCGTTACACTGACAAGCAGCTTGAAGTATGGGATCCATATGCAAAGAAAGACAAAGATAAACTGGAAAGGGTACAGAACCAAGCTGCAAGATTCTGCACGAACAACTACGAAAGGGGTGCAAGTGTCACAGACATGAAAAGAAACCTACAGTGGGCGTCACTGGATGACAGGCGAAAAATGTCCAGACTATGCATGATGTACAAAATGACTAATAAACTGGTGGATGTACCAACTACCAAGTGCCTAATACCAGCCCAGAAAAGAACAAGAAATAGTCATGCCTTCAAGTACCAGAGCTATCAACCAAGGATTGAGGCGTTCAAAAACTCATTTTTCCCTAGAACAATCGTAGAGTGGAACTCGCTGCCACCAAGTACAGTAGGGGCATCGTCACTAGATAGTTTTAAACAATGTCTAGAGTTAGACGTTCAAAGGTTAGGTGTAACAGGTCGTTCGGTGTAATGTAGCCAGCTGCCGCCGCGCCGCGTGCCTGCGAAGCTGGTGTGTTACGCCGAAGGGCGGTTATACCGGCTATACAGATACAGATACAGATTTTTAACGTGGACAATCCAATCATTTTCTTCGAATACTACATTATTGTATGCCTCTCGGAGTAAGGCATCTTCGGGTAAATTAAGTAAGCGGTGCCAGTATTTTACGAGTTGTATTTCTGCGTCCATCATAACTGGGAAAGTTCCCAATTCACCTCTGACACCGTCATTTGAGGCTTTGGCATGTATGAGGGCCTGCATGCTCTTTTCCGTTAAGCGTTATGAGCTATTTTAATTCACCGTTAATCGTAGCCGGCCCGCTCTAAAATTCAACGGTATATATTTATCGGTATATTCATCGTGAAGCGTTATTGGTCGTTTTATTCCACGTAGCGCGTTATTTGTCATCCTGAATTCAGCGTTAAGCGTTATTGCGTAATTCTTCGTTACGGGTAGACCTGCGTAGTCAAACTTCAGATAGCCCTCGGAGCGTCCGCTTGTCTTCGTTTCCGCACTCACATAATTACCTTCGCCAAGAAGGTTATGTTTTCGTGGCTGTGTGTGTATCTGTGTGTCTGTGTATCTGTGTGTCTGTGTGTCTGTGTGTTACCAGCATAACTCGAGAAGGCTTAGATGGATTATCTTGATATTTGGTAGGTAGGTAGGTCTTGATGAGACCTCGAAATGATTAGATTTTGGGCCCCCTGGCGGCTTGTTATGGTACTGCAGCGGAACTTCCGGTTTTGATATCTCGTGATCTGGACATGCTAGGGTCATGATTTTTGGCGGGTAGGTAGCTCTTGTGCTCAGAAAGAAGTGACGTAAGTTTGGGCCCCCTAGCGGCTTGCCCTGGAACTGCAGGATCGTTTGTATGAAAATGTTTAAAGTAGGATAATTCAAGAACCAGTTGACAGATCGTCTTGATATTTGGTATGTAGGTAGCTTAAGTGATGGACATAATTAGATGACAATTATGCAAATAGGAATCTACTTTGCATAATTAATGAGGGAATTCTATAATTCAGCTATCTTCCATGATAGGACTATTCTACCTTGTGACATGTGTAATTAAGAATGACAGGAACATTGCCATATATTAATTATGTAAATGAAGACCTAATTTGCATCATTAATGAGAAAATACTGTAATTCCATAGTGGTTGATGCTTGCAATTTCGTACTTGCGCATTTCAAAGCTGACTGGAGGTGAACATCATTCAACATTACTTATTCAAATCAGGACCTCATTTGCATAATTTATGACGAAATGCTAGAATGGCCTTCTCTGTTAAGACCAGATTGCTATTGGGAGGAGAATATGATCAACTGATGTAATTCATGCAAATGAGGATCTTATTTGCATAATTAGGGAGAAAATCTATAATTCGTCAGTCATGAAGGGTAACCTCATTTGGCGAAGGTATGAGGTCGTGGAACTCTAGTTGGGAACTTTAACTTAAACCCTAGGTTCCCGACTGTTGCGCATTCATATGTTAGTTACAAAACAAGTGACCAGTACAAAAGGGAAATAAAATAAAGGCGCTAATGAACATAAGTAACTAATTCTGTGTGTGCAAAAGACAAGACAAGTGAATTTAGTGTGTTAGTAACATGATATACAAGGACGTGTAGGGGCGACTCAGTGCAGCAGGACCCTCGCCAGTTACGTTGAACTGGGAGAGAGACCTCGCCTCCACCACACCAGGCTCAAGTTCGCTTTACTCTTTGATGGATTATAGGCGTTCTTTTCTTTCCCTGTGAGGAAAGTTGGGAAAATTTGGTATTTTGTGTTTATAAAAGATATGTTCTATTAGGAAACAAACCCTTGTTCTGCTGATAAGTATACATTTAACAATCGTTTCACATAGTCAGTAATGACTTTTGCATTGATATATATGAACTTAGAAATACTTTGGGACAACCAAAGAGAGATATTTTCAGATGGCACACAATATAACACACCTTTGAGTTATTCAGTTGTTTAGTCAGGGACCAGGTAAAATAATCGGGACAACTTACTTTCTGGCACAGTCGGGAACCTCGGGATTGATCTCAATATGAAGCCAGTCCACTGATTTCTAAAAATGCCTATTAGTAACTAGATAAGGAAGTAATACACATCTCTAAACACTTGACAAGTAGGTGTTAACGAGGTGTTACAGGTGTAGATTAAAATAACTCTCATAAGTAATGTAGCCTTATCTATCGTAAAAGCAGGGAATACGTCAGTACTCTGATACTAGTAGTTTTTTGTGTGCAAATGATGTCTTCTTATACACCATTGAACATAGGATTTTGGAACGTTCATGGTTTAGGTAAGAAACTTGAAGAAAATAGTTTTAGAAGTAGTTTAGAGAAACTTGACCTCTTCGCTCTTATTTAAACATGGTGTAACGTTTCTTCAGATGTAGACATACCAAATTTTCATCATTTCTCATCACTAAGACAGAAACAACAGAAAGCTAGAAGAAATTCCGGAGGAATCGTATTTTATTTTAGGAAAGAAATTGCAAAATTCATCAAAAGAGAAAAGGGCACTTCTGAATGCAAAGATTTAATTTGGGTTCGGATATCAAAAGATCTTTTGGGCCTAACCAAAGATGTTTTTCTATGTAGCATATATATAAGCCCTGTCTACTCGACCGTGCACAAAAGAGCGGATGACTCTATCTTTGATGTTTTAGAGCAGGATATTGCATCTTTTTCCTCGAAAGGTTATGTAATTCTTGGGGGAGACTTTAACAGCCGACGAGGTTCCCTACAAGACTTTAATGAGGATGACCCCTTAGACTTAGACCTCGAGCCTGAAATGCCCACTAAAATAGACATTCCTAGAAACTGTTTTGATAGAAATCCTGCAAACACTTTCGGCAAAAGCTTGATAGATTTATGTACCCAGTCTGACCTGCGCATACTGAACGGAAGGATACTGGGGGACTTGAGTGGTAAATACACGTGCTACCAACCAAATGGCTGTAGCACGGTTGACTATGTCATTTCCAGCAGTGCACTATTTCGTAACATCAATATGTTCAAAATCCATCCACTGACTGTATGGTCTCCTTTAACATCAGCTCATTGTCACGTCCATCTGAATATGTAAAAGGAACAAAATCAAATTCACGTCTTTTCCCAGAGAGATTTGTGTGGGGTCCTGACTCCACAGAAAAATTTATAGAGGCTTTAAGTTGTCCGAAGATCCTTAAAAAATTAGAAGACTTCTCGTCCTTTAGTCTAGAAACTGCATCAACAGAAACAGACGCAGTCAAAAAAGTAAGAGAGTTTCAGGACATATTAATGACAGCTGGCAGTATGTCATTAGAAGTAAGGCGTAAGAAACCAAAACAATTTAAAGGAAACAAACGCTGGTTTGACAAATCTTGCTTTGAGGCGCGAAACGAGCTGCGGAATTTAAGATACCTACTTGTGCGTAATCCTAAAAATCCTTTCATCTATTTCAAAAAGAAGAGAGAATTTAACAAACTTATCCGAAAACGCAAGAGGGAACATGAAAATCACTGTTTGATGCAACTACAAAACCTACAGGAAAACAACCCGACAGCATTCTGGAACTTACTTAACAAACTTAAGAATGAAAAATCAACAAACCAAGACGACGTCCCAACGGATACATGGGTAGAGCATTTTAAATCTCTTCACAGTAAATATAGGATAGAAAAACAGGTCTTTGATTCTAATTTTGAAAAAGAAGTATTAAACAAATTATATGCCCTTCAGAAAGATAACACAAGTCAAGGGCCCCTAGATTATCATATTACGGAATCTGAAATTAGTAATACGATTCAAGCACTTAAAACCAAAAAGGCTAGTGGAGAAGATTTAATAGTTAATGAGATGTTAAAAGGGGGGAAAAGACTTTTATTACGCCCTCTTACAAAACTATTCAACAGCGTACTAGACTGGTCTAGAAGCTATATTGTACCAATACACAAGGCAGGAAGAAAAGATGACCCAAACAATTATCGGGGTATTGCAATTTCCAGCTGTCTGGGAAAGTTATTCAGCTCAATTCTAAACAAAAGATTATCAACTCTTCTAGAAGAAAATGGAATATTGAAACCTAATCAAACAGGATTCAGAAAAGGATACAGAACAGCAGATAATATCTTTGTTTTAAAAACCTTAATCACTAAATACACTCAGTCCGGTAAACGCCTCTTTGCTTGTTTTGTTGATCTATCGAAGGCTTTCGATTCCGTTTGGCATCATGGTCTCTTATTCAAACTTCTAGCAAAAGGCATTTCCGGTAAGTTTTTCGAAATCATTAAAAGTCTATACAACCAATCAGAGGCGTGTGTAAAGACCAATGCAGGTTTAAGCAGCGAAAGCTTCCCAATAGAGATAGGTGTGAGACAGGGCTGTGTTTTAAGTCCCTCGTTATTCAACTTATACATGAGCGATCTAGTAAACGAGCTCAATACAGGAGACCTAGATGCTCCTATACTTCACCCATCCAAAGTGTCAAGTTTGTTCTATGCCGATGACGTTGTCATCTTGTCATCAACTCAACGGGGTCTACAGAACGCAATCAATATTCTCGGTCGCTACTGCAACAAATGGAAGCTAACAATAAACCTGAAGAAAACGAAAATCATGATTTTTGATAGAAGGGGACTAGTACTATCAAACTTTAGATTTTGTTTATTCTTCAAAGACCTAGATGTAGTCTCCTCTTATTGTTATTTAGGCGTGGTATTTACAGCGGGGTGTAAATTCGGCACAGCCATGAAAACCTCCAAAAGAAAGCATTAAGAGCGCTGTTCAGTATAAAAACAACTCTGGGAGAAAACTACTCTTCAGTGTCTTTGCAGTGTAAATTATTTGATGCATGTATTGTGCCAATATTACTGTATGGTGCAGAAGTATGGGGCAGTGTTGGCTTAAATGATAACTCCCCACCGGAGCAAGCGCATCTGAAGTTTTGTAAAAATATGCTAGGGGTAAGAAGGAACGCCAGTAGCCTCGCCACAAGGGCGGAACTTGGGAGATTCCCCCTGTGGATCGAGGTTCACAGTAGGCTCTATTCTTACTATAACAGGTTGACTAGAGAGGTTCCAACACATAGTTTACAGTATCAAGCATTTCTTGTACAGCAAGACTCACACCAACGCAATGTGTCATGTTGGCTTTCAAATGTAAACAAGATCCTTAAGGAGTCCGGTTATGGCTAACTACTGTTAAACCAAGACCATAATCTACCTTCAGTTCAGACAGAAGTAAAACAAGAAGCCATAGGCGACAATTCTCCGTGAAATTTTATAATTTGCAGATTGGGAGGTGGTATTGGCACTGGCATGCCTGCAGACGACGTATAAAATTACATGCCGATTGAACAAAGGGGATCGTGGGTTTTAGCTGCGAACACGGAAAAACGGGTACCGCTCAAGTCAACTGCTTAACGAAACAACATGATCACAACAGCAACGTTGCACACGGAAAACACCGCCCTACATAACCGCTACGGTAAAAACAAAGACACGTGCACAAAGTTAACTGCGCAACTGGCGGTCAGTCTAAAACCACGTCAACAATTTTAACACTTGCCGCTCACCGGCCGGGCGACAACATTTCATACACAACAGGAAAAATAGGGGGGAGTCACAAATATGGCAATCACCACAATATAAAAAACACTACGGTAAAAACAAAGACACCTGCATCAACACGGACATAACGGCACACCACATGCCCAAATTCATAGAAATACAACGTACACAAACATGACTTTTACGTGCGAACACATTTCACAATTCCGCCCCATCCATAAACCATTACGGTCCGCATCTGGTCTGCATTAAAAACCGCCCCGCACATCTGCATTAAGGATGCTCCCCCCCGCGCTATTCAAAACAACGGGTTTTTCGCGGCCGGTCCCATGTGCCCCTAAATGTAGGGGTGCTTTTCGAATATTATCTTGACCGCGAAAACACCTACGGTAAATATTGATATACGTGCATCACCACTGGCATGCCTGCAGATGACGTATAAAATTAAATGCCGATTGAACAAAGGGAACCGTGAGTTTTAGCTGCGAACACGAAAAACCGGCTGACCCGAATACTCCTGCAGGAGGTATACCTCCTTCACGGAGTAACAAAGATTAAAAGATATATTTCTACAAACCTTCTATTCAGAACTGAACTCTAATGGTAGATGCGAAAACCAAGGCAACAAACTCAGAACGTACAGAAAATTCAAACACACTTACGAAAGAGAAGAATACTTGAGTTTACCAAACTTTAGCCATCGCCGAGCCATGGCTAAATTACGAATTAGCGATCACCCACTGCAAATTGAAGTAGGAAGACACAACCGGACTCCTCCGAACGACAGACTGTGTACACTTTGTGACTCCAACAGGGTAGAAGATGAAGTGCATTTTGTATTAGACTGTAGGTTATACAGGGACATGCGTCATCCTTTTATCGGTGCCCTGAATTTAGACACAAGATGTAAACATTTCGTAAAAGATGATCTATTTGTATATATCATGTCATCCCCTAACAATAATATACAACAAAAACTCTGTGAATGTGTATACACATGTTTTAAAAAGAGGGAAGAAACACGTTAACTATATAATCAATGATAGCCTTATATGTTCGTCCATTTGTATACAGTAGATGTAGTGTAGCCCTCCTATGGAGTTGTAGTATTTATACATATGTAACGTTATCATGAAAACTTCATGTACTGCATTTAGCCCTCATGGGCATGAATGTGGAAATAAACATTATTGTCATTGTCATTGTCATTGTCATTTATTCACCCCTATAGTTCGATTGCTTTTTTGACTACGATCGTTCTTTTTTTTTTCCTAAGGCGGCAAACGAAATTGTGTTGGCTTTCCTACATGCTCCCAGGACCGGTAGTGTTTCGTTCGTCCTACATCCGGGGAACTTATGTTGTCCGAGTCGGGTCATTGTGTCTGCACTGTCTGCGCTTGGGGTCCCTCATGTGCATGAAGCGCTAAAAACTAGGCTACTATAGGATGAAATGTCAACACAGCTCTATTTTTGACAAAAGGCTACATGTCAAATATAATTTCACGTTAAAATGTCGCCCACGCGAGACATAAACGGACAAAAGCCACACATTGCTCATCGATGCATATATTATGTTAATAAGCCCACAAGCGCTACACTTCGTGGCAGTGGCAGTGCGGCATATTCCCGCTAGGGTGCGCATGCAGAGAAAGGCTGCATATACAGGTTTGTATGCGACATGGTGGGGAGGGTGTGTGTGCGTGCTCTTTATTTATCTATTTAATCTCAGAAATAGAAGAGTCGTACACAAAACAAACTTTCGTACAGACTACACCGGCAAACGACAGCTTTTTCAAAAGCACTTGTTTCGTTTGCCGCCCTAACGAAATTGTGTTGGCTTTCCTACATGCTCCCAGGACCGGTGGTGTTTCGTTCGTCCTACATCAGGGGACCTTTTGTTGTCCGAGTCGGGTCATTATGTCTGCGCTGTCTGCGCTTGGGGTCCCTCATGTGCATGAAGCGCTAAAAACTAGGCTACTATAGGATGAAATGTCAACACAGCTCTATTTTTGACAAAAGGCTACATGTCAAATATAATTTCACGTTAAAATGTCGCCCACGCGAGCCATAAACGGACAAAAGCCACACATTGCTCATCGATGCATATATTATGTTAATAAGCCCACAAGCGCTACACTTCGTGGCAGTGGCAGTGCGGCCTATTTCCGCTAGGATGCGCATGCAGAGAAAGGCTGCATGTACAGGTTTGTATGCGACATGGTGGGGAGGGTGTGTGTGCGTGCTCTTTATTTATCTATTTAATCTCAAGACGGCTGGGTAGCCTCATTTTGCTGTACATAGCTGTTTTCCAAGGAGGCCCAGCTCTTTATGAACGTTATACTTATAGAATAGCAAAGCTGCGTGATTTTTTCGAGAGGTTATAAATGGGAATATGTTCCGGCTGCTTCGAAATGGGGAGGGGGCGTGCACTTCTACGTAAACTTTGCAGTAAACTCTACTTGGAGCGGACAAGTTTGTACATAAGAGTATTTGCGAAACGATCTGTTTTCGGTCTTGTACTGTTGTATTTGAAACAGTTTTGGGGGTAGGGGACAAAAATTTTCACTTTATTTATTTTACCAATAAAACATCATGTGTTGTGTTATATATATGACGCTGTGTAGAAGAATGCCATGTGGTCTGACCACAGTGATATGACAGTGATGTTTACATTGTGGCCACATGTACTATGTAATGCTAGGGAACAGTGTCCAGCACAAGTTGCTCTGCTCAAAAAACAGAAGAGTCGTACACAAAACAAACTTTCGTACAGACTACACCGGCAAACGACAGCTTTTTCAAAAGCACTTGTTTGCTATACGATGACTCGATTGCGGTGTAACAACACGAACGATTGCGATTATACGATCGATTGCGATTTTTGGATCGATTGCGATTTCGTGATCGATTGCGATCGACTGCGATTTAGCGATCGACTGCGATTTAGCAATTGACTGCGATTTAGCGATCGATTGCGATTTTTCGATCGTCAGCGATTTGTGATCGACTGCGATGTAAAATCTGAACGATGTCGAGTGTCGGTTTGAAAATCGCGGGCGAAATCGGAACGAAAGCGTGCCACTGACGTCGATTCGATTTTGGCCGACCGATTCGCATGCCACGAAATCGAAACGAATAAGTACGTAGAGTGGCCGTCATATGCCGAAAAAAATTCTTCAGGAGTACACGACTGCCATGTTCCAGTTTCATTTTAAACGGCTCTATCACACGCGTGCATCACAGTGTTAAACAAGACTGGCAATGAATGGCCATGGCGACGGAAGTTGTTGGTAGGGTTTGTGTTCAATGTATGGCACCGTCAGCACAAATATCCTCATCAGTAGATTTCATTTAAGTGAAATCGAGGCAGCAGTAATATCGGGCATAACAGTGGAATTGTGCAAAGGGAACTCAACCAGCAGGGGGCTCACATCAGTAACGTTAATCACATCAGGACATAGTATACTTTATAATAACGATATATAAGTACCTGTTCAGATGCAATGAAGCTGATGACTATAGATGTTTATTCGTATACTGGTGCAGATGATATACAGTATATAATATTTTATGATAAGGAAAGTATACAAGTACCTTGTTACCTGTTAAGTCTAGTCGGATATAGTACAGCGCAGTTCAGTATATCACTCCTACCCTGTGAACAAGCCCTGGGGCTCACAGAAAACATTCCATATCTCCCAAGGGTTTCCAGGAATTTCACTAAGTAGGTCAATGTGGGCATACATTGTAGATTTGGGCCAGCGAAATTCCAGGGCTGTGAGACATTCCTCTGGACATTCCATACCTGTGGATAAAACTCCTGTACAATTCCTACAATTCTTGCAAATGTACCATTTGCCTCGCCCATGAGGCGTCGCCAAAAAATAAATTCTCGTTTTGTCCAAGAGATAGTGAGGCGACGGAGCGTTCTGCACCAAATCTGACCCGTCATGGCGGTGCTCTCCGATGTCATCGTTACCATCCTTACACCTGTGAAAGAAACAAAACTAACGTTACCAACTTACGAATCCCTACACAAAAGACTAATATACTATACCAATGATGTCACGGTCAGATCAGTCGTGGGTGTCTTACCTGTTGATAAGGACAAAGTTGAACGTGTGCCCAGTCACTCGTTGAATTCGAAGAAAATCTGTATGACAAGGCAGGATCACCAAAGGCCACTCGTTTCCTGGGGATGTCATGATACTTTTTTGAGCGACCTCCTCTCCCACATCATTCTCTCTTTCTCTCTGTGAGAGGGGCAATGTTGGTCTGGTATTATACAGACCTCTTCCCAACGCCCTAACCAATCGATATCATTATCCGTCCAATGAGTGACTCTCGATATCATCATCTGTCCAATGAGCGACTCACGATGTCATCATCTGTCCAATGAGTGACTGGCAAGTATATAAGGTCAGCAGTGAACGTGCAAGGTCATTCTCATAAAGATCACCAACCATGCCTCACACGTGTGCCATCTGTAGTAGAGAGTTCAGTCGAAAAGCGAATCTCGTCCGTCATCGCGACACGATGCACGGAGACGTGACAGGAATTTCTTCGGGAGAAGAGATCCTGGACGCCGAGACAAGCCAATACCGATCCGCTGACATTTTGTGACGACACCGACGACCCGTCGGACGAGGCGCCCAGCGAGCATGACACGGAACCGCTGGGATCTTCCGACGTAGAAGGCTCGATGGTGTCACAAGATGAAGTCTCAGAAGAAGAAGAAGATAGGTCTATAATGAGTTCTCAGGAAACAGAGTCGACTACAAAAACAGACCCGAAAGTGGTTCTGAGAGCGATGCAAGCTCGGACGCGTCTACCGCCCGGCTTCCTCTGACGACAGTGAAGAGTACAGCTATGACAGCGGTGACGAGGAAGAGTGGACGCTCTATCGAGACTGGAGCATTCCATTAATTCACGAACCAAGTGATGTCCCTCAGCGCGTGATCAAAGAGATAAAACGTGCAGGCAAAAAGTTTTATCTTGTAGAGTTTGCTGCCTTGCCTCGTTACGGTTATGAAAGCGAATACAGCAAGAACTGGGTCCCAGAGCAGACATTGATGAAAAAATATGGCTACCTCGTTCTGAAATAATACAACATCGTTCTCCTGCCGATAGAACAACTTTCCCTAATCACATGTGATATTGATACCATGTTTCATAACGTATAGTAACGTCCAACGTACGCTGGTTTGTGTGGTCCTTTATGACCGATAAGTGATAAATAAAATGTTACAAAACAGTGTCTACTGTCTTTTGTGTTCTTGCGTTATAACATATGCACCTATGATACGCACATGCATGACAAATGTTACTTACCACAAATAAACTTACTCCGGAGTGATCCCTTTCTTACTTACCGTACTTGTCACACTAACCACACTACCTCTCCTCATCACTAGTACCAATTTCCCACACCTCCTCAACAAATGTCGCTATATCATCACAACAACAACAGAAGGTGCCAATGGTAACAGGAGTCGTATCTAAAGAGTTTGAGGGTTTTTTTTTTGTTAAAGATCAGAACTGCATCTCATCACAGTTAATCCTTAGTAAGAATTTTAGCTGATGTGTGCTGTCTCCATAACGCCGACACTACACGCATTGGATTATTGCATCGGTCACCTGCCAGTCGAACACAGATTTCCCGCGGGTCACAGCAAATATAAATACGCGCTGAACATACTAGTACCCCCAGCAAAGCACTCATTTTAATATTATAATGAGATTAAAATGAGCAGAGGTGCGAGTAGAAGATCGTGAATATGCAATAGTTAGGTGATAATTGCTGTAATTTTACTACCGACAGCCCCTCCTTCTATTTTGCATTCGTATGCTCTAACTTCACACCCTCTTGAATTGTCAGTGTTCTTCTCCATTTAGACTTCACAACTTGAAAAGCAAAAAAAACCCAACAAGTAACTGTTTTTAAAAAACAGTGGCGACGATTGGTTGTAATTGTTGTTTTTGTTTACCCCATTTGTTTACGTTGTAGTGAACGTTGAAACGCGTACGTTTACATATTGAAATTGTACTGGAACGTTCCTCGACCTTTACGTCGTGTATGTGAGATGTTCACTCCCCGGTGAGTAAGTATGATGGACTTTTAATGAAAATACAGAGTAACAAAAGTACTGCTCTTTTTATTCTTTAACACTAAAACGCATGGTGTCTCACCCGTGATTTGAATGACCTCGCCGAAATTCAAGTAATGCGACAGCGAGACAAGCCTCCCCTGACTCAATTTTTTTTCTGCGTAAATCATTATTTCTTTAAAGGAAATTTTGTGTGGTGGTGGTGAGGGATATTCATCTATCAGAGCTTACGTAATTTGTCCACGAACTTCTTCCACGTGCTATTTATCACAACCAGGGAAACAATATTGCCAGGTTGTTTTCAATTTACTTAATTTGGAAGGACATTCAGAGAGGCAAATAAATGTTGATACAGTCCTTGGTTTATTCAAAATACCTGGTTTACGCGTCCACATCCACGCCGACAAGTTCGAGCGGGGCGCGGGGCGGGATCTTTACCGTCGTATATACAATTTTTAATACACAAGAAAAAATACCCTTGTGTGCGGCTGGGAAGAGTGCATTTTGCTACGCAAATTAATCAAATGTTGTCCTCAGAAGAGGTTTGGCTCAATTTTTATCGATATCGTTACGAAGGCCGCTACAAAACGCGATTTTATTTGATTGAATCGTCGAGTTTTGGCTTCCCGCCACTCGTCGCAAATGAAAGCTTTCGAATGGGGTTGTGGGAGATTTGGGCGAATGTACTAGAATCACAGGGATGTGTATTGTTGTATTCTTCCGATTTCAATGACCGGCGAATCACTATATTACATGTACGTGTGGGATAGACATAAATCATGTTTTATCAAAGCGTCGGAAAGTTTCGTGGATGTTGGAATTTTTCCTTAGACCCTCCTCCCAGGTAAAATATTTTTCCTAACGCGTTTCCTAACCCCCAGCTCAGTTTTCCCCTAGGCCCTCACCCCTGCCCCCCCGACGACCGGTCCTCCCTCCCCGCTATAGAATACTGTACACTCCCTTACCCCCGGGCGGGGCGAAATCGCGGGGGGGGGGGGGCGAGATCAGACACGTTTAGAAAGAATGCTAGGTATATTCTCTGACATCAATGACCAAAAAGTATTTCTATTTGCTGCCAGTTGACCTTCCTAACACATACATGTAGTGAAGTTTACAGGATGGGTGGAAGAGGTGCGGACCGAATACACGTATATGAGAAATCAGCCGTTCTTCCCGGAGCCATACCATGACATAGTTATCTTATTCACTTTACTTTGGTTGAGCTCCCGTTTAAACCAATCTTAAAACTGCCGTCCTCTCTATCCTCCATCAGTGACTGAATTTTACTTCTGATCTGAGGTTGTCAGCGAAGTTAATCCTAGGTCTCCCTTGACTTCTTTGACCTTTTGTGGATTCCCAAAGGAAAAGCTTGGATGCTACAATGCCAGGA
The DNA here is from genome assembly GCA_013266295.2 of Branchiostoma floridae x Branchiostoma japonicum. NCBI lineage: Eukaryota > Metazoa > Chordata > Leptocardii > Amphioxiformes > Branchiostomatidae > Branchiostoma > Branchiostoma floridae x Branchiostoma japonicum. The sequence goes on along the minus strand of CM023834.1, from coordinate 25,987,328 downwards.
TGTCTAACACAGTGTGCAGCTAGTTCCATTCTGCGCGTTTTGATTTTCTCCATATCTAAGGGTAAATCCTGATTTAGCTGCTTGTTAGGGAATGTTTGGTCCCTGGGGGTGTTGAGACACATACTGAGCATCCTTGTGTAGCAATCATTTATACGTTGCATTTTTTCTTATCCATTCGTCAGTCACTCTCAATGCATTCAGAAATTTATTGTTTAAAATGTTAACCAGCCTTGAATGTTGACTTGTGGCTCCTTCGGTGACAAAACTAATCTCCAAGCAGATCCTACGGTGGCTTTTAAAATTAAGACAGTATCCAATCGGCCAAACAGTGATCATACCAGTATACTTGGTATCTTCTGCTAATGGACGGAGCTTGGCTGACTGAATAATTTCTTCTCACTGTGTGATCTGCTTGAATAAACCCACACGCGACCCACCGACATGTTCTTGGGGAGGGAATGTCAGGCGGTCGTTGACCTTTGCTTAAACTGGGGATGACAAACGACCAGACAGCTGGGTTTTTCCCCGGTGTAAGTTACCCCCGGAAGGCGGGGCTTACTAATCTCCAATCACATTCCTTTGGCTGTAAGGCAAACCAGGAGTTCATGTTACCGAGTTATTCTAAGATAGCCAATAGGACAAATGTAGGAAACCAGATAGTACAGATCATAGTTACAGGGGGTTGGGCTTCGTAGCTCTAGTCTTAGATGCACGCACTGTGTTCAGGAGAAGTGATGTAGCTGTGTCCCGGAGCAGACATGTTCTGATCCACAAGCCAACATTATGATTCCTCGGACTCAGAGAATAAGTTTGTTAAAATCGGGTTTGTTTTGTAAACTTACCCTGAACCAAGGAGGTTTCATGGGCCTGAACACAGCTCGAACTTTGTCTTTTGTGGTAATCGAATTTCTTGAAAAGAGGACCATTCCGGTGCACCGTTGGCTTTGCGTAACCTTCGGAGGAAACCTTCCACTGACTTGGCCGACAAAACCAGGTGAGTACACTACTATAATAATGTTTAGCTTTCTCGGGTTGGTTGAATTTGTGCACACAAATGTTGTAAGAACTGTGTTATAATTAGGTCAATGATGTGTTTCAGGACGATCACTTGTAGGTCAGTTTGTACTGATTTGTCCATTTATCTATTTGCCCTTATAAGATAGAAAAAGCTATCTTACAAAAGTGCCGAAATATCCTCAAATGTTTTGTGTACTTTCCCATATGTTTGTTGCTCTACTGCTTTCTTTAGTTTATAGACCCTATCATTATCAAAAAATTGTAAGCAAACGAACGGTTTACTGTTTTCAACCGAGTCAACGCCATTATACAATTGTGTACTATAATGCCTTACTTTCAGCTTCTTACAAAAGTGCCAAAATCTCAGTATTCTGATGACCCATTAGTCTTAAACCTTTGGTACACCTTCCTATATGTTGGATAGTCACTCGACCGCTTTTGTTAGCTAATAGATCCTAGAAATTGTATTTGAAGTTGGCCGTGCTACCAAACAACAATTTATTCTAACAGAGATTTGTGGCTTAGGGATGTTGACATGCTTCCCTGCTGGCCTTTCTAGTCATTGCCGTCCTGTAGGTGAACTAAACCGACCCGTAACATACCCCGGCATGCGTTAATGTGCCTGGGCGGGTGGGTAGTGCTTCCAGCACCATAGAGATACTGGGGGCCGATACGTTTCTGGCTGCCAGGCTATACTCAATACTGTAAAGTAAAACAAGAGTTCCACGACCTCATACCTTCGCCAAATCATGTTAACCGTTCGAACTAATTATACATTTTTTCTCAGTGATTATGCAAGAGCCTCATTTGCATGAATCATATGAGTTGATCATATTCTCCACCCAATGACAGTCTTATTTTGAGGGAAAAAGCTATTCTAGCATTTCCTCATAAATTATGCAAATGAGGTGCTGATTTGAATAATTTATGTTTAGTGATATTCACCTTCACTGAACTTCCAAATATGGCAAGTATTAAATCCCCAGCAGTTACCACTATAAAGTTGTAGCCATTTCCCATTAATTATGCAAATTAGGTCTTCATTTACATAATCAATATCTGCCAATGGTCCTGTCATTCTCAATTACATATGTCGCAAGTGTTTCATAGCCCTATTATCGAACACAGCAGATTTATAAAATTTCCTCATTAATTATGTAAATTAGATACTGATTTGCATAATTGTCATCTAATTATGTCAAGCATGACTTAAGCTACCTACATACCAAAAATGACAACGATCCGTCAACCGGTTCTTGAGTTATCCTTTCTCGAAGATTTTTAAACAAATCGCCCTGCAGTTCCAGAGCAAGCCGCTAGGGGACCCAAACTTATGTCACTTCTTCCCTAGCCCAAGAGCTACCTACCATTCAAAATTAATGACCCTAGCATTTGCAGATCGTGAGATAGCAAAACCGGAAGTTCCGCTGCAGTACCATAAGAAGCCGCCAGGGGGCCCAAAATCTAATCATTTCTAGGTCTCATCAAGACCTACCCACCTACCAAGTTTCATGACAATCCATCCATAGCTTCTTGAGTTATGCTGTACACAGACAGACAGACAAACAAACGCTACTGAAAACATAACCTAGCTTCTTGGCGAAGGTAATAAACACTCCTAGAGTTTATATTCTTCTGTTAGTATTGCCATATTGTGAAAAAAATTCTAATACTAAGTATCCTTTGTTCAACCAACATAATGAAATTATTTTCGGAAACATATTGTGAAGATTTTAATGCCCGATTTGCTGACTTCACTGTTTTTGTTCTTTGAATTGTGTGGTTTATTCCGTCCGTTTTGCTTACTTTCCTAGTCTCGTTAATAGTCTAACAGGATCTTTCCTTGTGTGGTTGCCAAATTGTGTGGGTTCCTCGGTTTGTTTTGCTTACTTCCGAAGTCTCGTTTTTGGCTATAGGTTTTAATTTTGCAGGATTGTTCACTTTGCAAATTGCGACTGAATTGAAATGTTAACCATGACCAAATACGGGCCAAGACATGTGTATGGCGTGCCACGCCAAAGACAAGGGAATGACTTCTTCTCTTCTGTAATGTTTTTTTTCCTTACATTTTAGGATGGCTTATACTATTTTATTGCCACGCTATCACTATAGTATCAGTTATTATTTCTACCTTGCAATTGTTTCCATTCCACTCCTGTTTTTATTATGTTTTTCTTTCTATTTTTTTATATTTCTATTTCTATTGTGGCTCGGATGCCAGCAAGTGAGCTCACAATCAGGGAAGATAAAACACGGGCTTTTCCACCAGATACATGTGATCCTAATTCCTCAGTATCAATTGCCAAATTTGACTTAAAGCTACAGTGTGTATTATGATATTCTGTACAGTTAACTTTTTTTTTCTTTCACGCAGATATGATCCAGCTATCATATCATCCAGCTATCCTGTGATGACATCAGTGGCTGCAACTCAAGCATGGCGTCAAAACCGCATCTTTCACTCAAGAAGATCGAGAACATCGAAAGTAGCGTTATGGCGGACCGAAAATAAAAATAATTATAATAAAGAAGTGAAAGAATGACAAAGATAACGCACCTACACCAATCACATCACAAAATATCTACAAATAATCTCTTCTCTTATCATCTTATCTTTCCTTTATACAATCATTTGACTATTGGGGCACTGCTGAAGATCTGACAACCAGTTTTCTCCAACTTTCTCGATTTTCTCTTCTTAACGTTTCTCTTAGTGCCCTGATTCAACAAATCAATCACGTCACAAAACACCATCCCTTCATGCAACAGACTACCCCCTGGCCCTATCTTTTTGGTCTTGTCCGCCTTTGTTTCCAGTTGAAGACTGCATGTCTAGTCAACGTACATGGACAGTCACGGTCTTTGCTGCTTTGTACAAACAATTTGTTATCGATGGGCAGGCAAATATTTTGCAGCTGAATCTTGTCTTCAACATTTAAAATCTGATTTTGCAAGATTCAAAATATAATTGTGTCCACAGGTGGTCACATGCCGATATTAGTTGAAACAAAAAACTTATTTGTAGCATAAAGCTTGAATATACTGCTCCTAGTTCTTTACTATGAGCAACAAAATGTTCTATATTGTTTGTTCTCTCTTGATAGAAGAAAACACACTTGAAACATCAATAAAGACAGCCATTAATTTTCTGAGTGCAAAAAGCCACAACTTGCCTGAAAAGGTGTCTTTTACATGCAAAGCAACAAAGGCCTTTCCTGCTCGGTCCAAAGACCACATGGCCGAAGCTAGGTTACCTCAAAACCAATTCCCTTGGGAATGCATTCGTGCAATTTTTGAAATTCTTTCAAAGCGATCGTATTATATACACAAATGCCTCCGCCCCTGAGGCGTCGCCAAAAAAGTGTACCATATTCAGCCTGTATCTACTCCATGTGACAGTTTCAGCATTTATCCTTATAGAGGATAAGATGACAAAGGAATCTAACTAAATACTATATAACGGGGCCCTAGAAATTGGCAACTGAGTCCCGATTTCAAATGTGCGCTGCATTTCTTTTAGGGATACTAGTTCTGCATTTCAGCCATGTTATCCCCACCCTATAAAGAAACTCAGCGCGATTGTCAGAAATGCAATCTTTGTGCTTCAATTTTGGTACCAACATATAGGATATTGCAGGAAAATCAATGAGGTTACTACTAGCAAGGAGCTTCTATCAACAGAAGCTCATTTTGTGAACAAAGCGGGGGATCCCGTGTTTTGTTCATAGCCTGGATACAAGGCCCATAGCACGCTAGTCCCAGGACACTGGGGATCAGACTAGAAAGGCGTCGGCCGGAGAGTTTCATTGCGGGGGGAGAGGGGTAGCCCGTCCCCGACTCTCGCCCCTTGCAGATGCGCAAATTCTCTAGGCCGTGCTGGGCAACAAGATATCGCCGCCTTTGGTATCTAGGGTCTGCGCATGGGAGGGCCGAGAGGGGTTGGTGGAAAAACCAGTCCAGTCCAGTCCAGTCTAGGGGGGCGGAAAAACCTGTCCAGTCTGAAAAAAGGGTCTGCATGGGGTTTATGCTTGGTTTTGATATAAAGACATTTTACTATGTTGAAACAAAGGATATGATATAAAGGTGTGGCTGCACTAAAAAGCGCATAGAGTAATAACCACACAGGCTAAGGACATTATATCTTTGCATAGGCACACCAAGTCTGAAGACTGGTAATGTCGTCACCCTGTAAATAGGGATTCCTGTTTGCAGTATTAACCCTTTCCCTGTAAGTAAGGGTTCCTGTTAGCACTGTTTACTACAAGGTCACCCTGTAAGTATGGGTTCCTGTTTGTACTCTCCAAGCAGACTGGCTGTTGGGGAACACATATTTTTATCATCTGCTCCGTTTCTTACACGTGTACGAAACTTGTAAGAAACAGAGCAGATAATAAGAATATCACAATTTTTCCCCACCCTAAATACTCATTTGAATCAAGGACATTATATCCTTGCTTGAATCTACCATGGAGGTATATCTCTTTTATACCTCCATGAATCTATTGAGGGGAAAACATGATGGTCTGCAAAAAGTAAAAGATGCCTACGGGGTTTGTTGCATTCCGCAACCTACATAATCCTGATCTGTCTGGCAGTGATTTAATAGGGCTTCATAACATAACATCATAGTGTATCAGATGCTGTCAAGTCTAAGCCAAAAATGACCTTGCACAACAGTAAAAATGACCTCCCAAACTGCCCACTTGCTGGGCATACATGAGAATACTATGTCAATCACATTTGTCACCACTGATGATTGGTTCACACAGTTGCAGGACCCGCGCATTTTTGTTTTTATTGCAGTTCCCTCCCCTGTGACTTTTCCCCGTGAACATGCCTTTTCATATGCGCTCCTGTACTCCACCCCCATTGTTCTCAGTATCGCACCTCATAACAATGCTCTGCTTGGGCTTGGGATAATTTTCCTTCCACAAGCACAACACACGGCATCTTGTCTTTATTTTGTCGCCTACTTTTGACCATATCGACATCAATATAACAAATTGGACCATATTGACATCAATATAACAAAAACCAAAGCCCCCAAGTGTACATAAGTGTTTAGCAAGACAGAGCTTTTCCAGATAGCAATGGCTTGTTTAGATTATGAAGCCAACGTTGTGAATCTGTGAATAAGGATTCCTGTTTGCACTACTTACAGGGTGACCCACCACGATGGTATTTTTTTTATTAGAACCACGCCTAAACCCCATGCAGACCCTTTTATCAGACTGGACTGGTTTTTCCGCCCCCCTAGACTGGACTGGACTGGACTGGACTGGTTTTTCCGCCAACCCGGGGCGGGAGTCGAGGACGGGCGCGCGATTAAACTCTCGCTAGTCTGGCCCCCAGGGTAGCTAGTCCCCAAGTTATAGCCAGCGTGCGGGGCTTCTGTAGTTACAGTAGTAGGACTCAGGGTCCAACCAAGGTCCAACTAATATAAGGGGGGGGGGGGGCGTATGGTTTTCTTGGGGGCATGTTGGACCCAGAGCCGATGAGTTGGCCTGTCAGTGTGCAGGCACCGGAAGCAGGTTGGCACCCATGTTTTTTTTCTTCCCTAGACAATTCATTATTTACATGTATTTGTATCCGCTTCATTTTCTCCCATGAAGCTTCTTGTGACCAGGTTGAAACTATGTGCTGTTTAAAAAGATGGTTAGAAATGCTGTAATGGTTTATAAATGGGATTCAAAATGGCCATTTTATGTGCTAGTATGTTCTTGTAATGAAATATTAACCCCTCCCCGATAAAGAAAAACGACCATCTTGCAGAAATGGTGAGATGACAAGAAACTACATGTATAAGCGAGGAGGTTTAGGGTGAAACAACCTCCTCCATGAGGCACAGATGTATAAATGTAACAATAAGTGCATGTTTTGGGCCAGACAAGTCAATACACATCAAAAGATTTTTCGTCTCGCTGGGGTAAAAATCAGTTTGGGATCATGGTAGATTTGACTCTTCTTCAGATGAATTCTAAAATATCTTGCTGGCAAAAATTCTGCCCAACGGATTAGCAAATTGTTCAGAAACAGAGCTACTATCTAAAAAAAACAAACATTTGAAACCCAGACTTTTCAATTCAAAGAGTAAGAAAGAAACGTTTCCAAACAAAGACCTCTGTGGTAAAGTCTGAATTTGAATGGCTACATGCTGCACTCTTCCGTCTATGCATAATTAAAGATAATTGCCTGTAATCACCTCGAGTGGAGGTGCGAAAGCAATTAATCCATTCAGAGATACAAGCCATCAAGATGATTGACAGGCAAAAACAAGGAAATCTACCAGACTTTTAAACTTTAAAGCCCGAGACCAAACTATTCCCGTTGGGCTACAAAGTTAAAATTGAGCGAAAAACAATACGTGAGAAGTCGTTGTACATGAATCGGTTTTCAGTATATCTATTTTATCACCGTACATTTGGCTATTGGTAGATAAAGTCATAGCTACCCCCTAAAATATTACCAAAATGGACTATATTTGAATATATTTTCAAAACTGAGCTATATTCTTCTTTTCTGGAAACCGATTCCTGTAAAGTGCATCTCTCTTCACATACTCTGAAAGTTTCACGATACAATTCTGAGCGGAAGGGTTTGGTCTAGGCTGATTTTATCAGGTCGCATTGATCCGATATTATTATCAATTATGGAAAAATTATGCAGTTTTTCTGAAGAAGTAGTAATCATTTGGAATCAGCACTACTTCGTCCAAACGCTTGCCAAGTTTGAAGTACATTGGTCGCTGCAAACTTGAGATACGTGCCATTTTCCAGGTAGCCCTGTTTTACCCCATTTTAGACTAAAAGCGCGTCTTAGCTACATCGTTAGTACCTCCTCATCGTTAGTACTATTTCCCACGCCTCTATTGCCCTCTACTGTTCAAAAGTCAGGTGGATTCCTTCCTCTGTACTGAGAAGGCTGTTTTTGGTGGTGGTGTCGCTGTTGCCTTTATCGGTTAATCCACGTTCATACTGCCACAACCCGACCATTGGTTCCCCGTTCGCCATTTCCACCACGACGTATAAAAGTAACGCAGGCCCCCCCAGGTGGAACATGCGCTGTTTCTGCCTTCTTGTCGCAGGTGCATGTACGGCTGAAATTCTGACGTCCCATACCCCCTCGTGTATCGACATGTCCATGCCCATCAGTGTGACCCACTGCTCCGGTGTCAAGCTCAAACCTTGCTTCGCCGGGTTTAGCGTTGTTGGATGAGCCCCCTCAAAGAAAAACTGACGGACGGATACCAACAGTTGGTTGTTAAACACACCAGCCGTTAAGAAGACGTCATCGCATATAGGGACGCGAAGTTTCTGGAAGCCCGGGCCCGAATATCCGTAGAACCCAATTTTTTTCTTTTTCTTCCTCTTCTTCCTCGTCTTCTCTACTCGATATGACTATATCCTCAGGCTGTGTACCTTCGACCGGACCGATACCAGCGCCTTCAGGGTTATCTCCATTCATTTTTAAACGATGGCTGAGAGCGCGACCAGACGTCCACACACGTCAGAGTGTAGCGTATGATCTCTTGTGCAGCTAATAGCATTCCTTACACCCCTGTTAAATAAATATCTCGTGTTTACCTCCATTAAATTGCGTCATTACCCCCTCGTTAAGTATACAGCACCTTGTGACTGCATTCCCACGCCTCCTCAGCGCCTCCACAGCGCCTCCTCATTTCCTTCGCCTCCTCATCTTTAGTACTATTTTCCCACGCCTTCTCAACGCCTCCTCAAAAATATTAGTCGTCCCGTCCCTTTTACACTACTACGGTCCCACTCATATGGACCGGAGGAAGTTTCGGGTCTGATCTCTTGTGATGGAAAGTTAGGAGCTTTGTCTTTGAAGGGTTAAAGGTCACAAGCCACTGATTTCCCCACCGAACTGTGTGTTCAAGGTCAGCAGAGAGCTCAGAAGCAAGGGAATCATCACTAGATTTTCTGGACGTATGACCATATACCGAGGTGACATCAGCATAGATGTCAACAAATGATCTAATAATATGATCAGGACATCAGGTAGATCATTAATATAGATTAGAAAGAGTGTTGGCCCAAGAATGAATCCTTGGGGCACTCCAGCATTGATGCTATGAGGTTCTGATGCCTGACCGTTAACAACGACCTTCAGAGATCTGCCAGACAAGAAAGACTTGATAGTGGAATACACCTTGCCCCAGATTCCATAACTGGCTAGTTTGTGTAGTAAGCCTTTATGCCACACCTTATCGAAAGCCTTAGATATATCAAAGGCAACAGCATGCCCCTAGACTCAATAACTAGAGGTGCGCTAAAATGGAAGCCAACAGGAAAAAGAAATAGAGGGCGTCTGAAAGAGACATGGAGAAGAACAATACAGAGGGATCTAAAAGAGAGGGGGCTGACTCTGGACACAGCCCCGGATGCAGCTGCAGATAGGGCCAGATGGAAATCCTTCCTGTCGCCTCAAGAACTACTAGGTTCAGAAGACGATTGAGTGAGTGAGTGAGTGAGTGAGTGAGTGAGTGAGTCAGTCAGTGAGTGAGTGAGTGAGTGAGTGAGTGAGTTATTATAATGATTGAACCCTCCTTGCTGCTAACTTGAGATATGTTATGAAACCATCAAACCAAAGCCAGGTACAACTGCTAACTTACAAAGCCAAGATTATTATGTAGCCTCTACCAGGCTTAGGAAGCGGCTGGAAAGAAAATAAATTGGCCAAATAATTATATTTTTCGTCGTTTTCATATGTTGTAACAAACTATACAAAGGGAGCGGTGCACATCTGAGTGTCACTTTCCCTGCCCTTTAATATGTTTTCATCTTGTGAGTAAATAAATGAATAATAACATAAATTTCAATCCACCACAAAACAAACAAGAGTTCCACGACCTAAAATTAATTAATATTGTGTTATTATTATTTGTTATTTTATTGTATGTGTGGAATCAACCACACTAATGGAGATCTGAATAAACAAACAAACAAACAAACAAACAAACAAACAAACAAACCTCATACCTTCGCCAAATGGTGTTAACCATTCCGACTGACGAAATTGTACATTTTTCTCACTGATTAGGAAAATAAGATCATTTCATTTCCATCAGTTGATCATATTCACCACCCAATGACAGCCTTATCTTAACAAAAAAGGCTATTCTAGCACTTCCTTATAAATTATGCAAATAAGTTCATGATTTAAATAAATTATGTTTAATGATGTTCACGTAACTTCCAAATGTGGAAAGTATGAAATTCCCGGCAGTTACAACTATGAAATTATAGCAATTTCCGATTAATTATGCAAATTGGGTCTTCATTTACATAATCTTTATCTTCAGATGTTCCTCTAATTCTCAATTACATGTCACAAGTGTTCCATAGTCCTATTATGGAACACATCAGATTTATAGAATTTCCTCATTAATTATGCAAATTAGCTCCTGATTTGCATAATTGTCACCCAATCATGTCAAGCAACCTACGTACCAAAAATCATGGCAATCCGTTTGCCGGTTCTTGAGTTATCTTCCCTCGAAGATTTTTTAACAAACTGTCCTGCAGTTCCAGAACAAGCTGCTAGGGGGCCCAAACTCACATGACTTCTTCCCGGGCACAAGAGCTACCTACCATCCAAAATTCATGACCCTAGCATGTCCAGATCATGAGATATCAAAACCGGAAGTTCTGCTGCAATACCAAAGAAAGCCGCCAGGGGGTCCAAAATCTAATCATTTCTAGGTCTCATAAAGTCCTACCCACCTACCAAGTTTCATGACAATCCATCGAAAGCTTCTCGAGTTATCGTGCTAAACCACATATACACACACATACACACACACACACACACACACATACATACAAACGCTACTCAAAACATAACCTTCTCGGCGAAGGTAACAAAATGTAGCACACTGGAAAGGCTTTATTGTACATCTTAAAATCTTAAACACAAAACACTTCTCTATCAACTCTTTCCAACTGGAACGAAACTCTGTCTTCTTCTAGCAATATATGGCAGTACAAACGTTCAATCGTTGGTCATCGCGCATATTGAGAAGCAATGCATGAAGACATGTTGGTAACACAAAATACAAACAAGTGCTCTTTCTTTGGCCCCGTTCAAACCAAGTCGCTTTGAGCGCGATATCGATTCGGGTAAACCACATTCCTCACATCTGGTCCACGTGCCACACGTTCCTTCTAAAGCGTGCCCGAGCACGATTCGCCTAAACTACGGTCATTGTTGTTTGATGGAAACACGCAAGGTAGTGTGTTATCAATGTCAGAGACCTGTTAGCTGGTGCCCCCCTCCCAGCGTACCTCGGCTGAATGCCGACGTGGTCCCGCCAGAGGCAGTGAAGCTCGTCCTAGAATGGGCACATTATTCGGTCATTACTGCTCTTTAACTTGCTGCCACGTAGATTTTGGCATTGCATATAAATAAAGAAATATCACCCCGTAACCCACGACCGGGTAAATATGCAAAGTAAACCGGTGAAACTACATTGCGTTCAGACGCAAATCGCGATCGAGTCAAGGCGGTTCGAAACTACCTCCAGATGTGGTTTGGGATCGAGGCGCTTTCAATGCGATTTGGAGCGTTCAGATGGAGCCACATGAATCCTGAATCCGTGCAAACCACATCGAAAGCGCTTTGAGCGACTTGGTTTGAACAGGGCCTTTTTTACACGATCACCCTGGTGAACTTTAATATGCAAAGCAGAGAGAAACGGATAGGAAACTTGGGAAGAATCAGGGGACTGATCAATGGAAAGCTTGTTGGTTATCGCTTTGTGTATCGACATTTTTGTATAAAATCATTATAATCCCACAAACTGTACATTCAGATATCACAGACTTTTAACGACAAAACTAACCTTATCATAAGGCAATCAGCAGAGTAACAGCTACTAGCAGCTGCGACCTACTGATCTACGGAATACCTCAAAATTCTTCTTATACCAACTACTAAGTTATAACTCAAAGAACACACAGAATATACAGAAAAGTTTGCACATACGGGATATCTGTTGCGACTTACATGTCAGAAGTTACTGTGTCTAAAACTTCACCTTTAAATCTACTCCTTCCCAGCAGTTACATAAGGCCACAGCAAGTAAATTTTATGGATGACATCCTCTGCAGACTCCAAATTCAATGCGAGAGGGTGAAGATTCCTACATTTTAAAATTTAGAGATAATAAACCTTGTTGAACAAGAATTACGGCGACAAAACATGATATCACAACCAACAGGTCTTCTATTCCTGAACTCAACAGTATTACTGGTCCTTGTAGATGTGTATACATCTCAATTAACTAGAACAATTGTAGAAAATAGTGTGGTATCATCATGGGCAGCTACTACACTCAACACTGGATATTCATATGCAATGGAACACCTTAGGCTGTCAACACTTGCCATGAAACTAGAGCAATTGTGACTGAAGTTTGCTGGATCCCTGGTGGTCTCTGAGATCGAAGACTGCCTACCATAACACAGGGCTCAATCACTGACATAGTGACTCATAAACTGAACTGTACGGAAGCCGAAACTAACCAGTATTTGAACTACCGTACATGACCTGCCTCATAAACCAGTATGAACTTAATATGTGTCCGTACTGATTTATCAAACATACGTTTATTTAATGATAATCTATCTATATTGTGCCAACTATTACAACATCCATTTGTCACTGAAACAACTGATGGCTTTTGCCCATTTTCGGCATGTTGACCACCATCGGAGGGCAACAATTTTTTTTTTTCAAAATCAGGCGAAAATCAATGCACGCGCTGTCATCCATAAAAATTACTTGTTGTGGCCTAATTTTGGGACACAAGCTTCAAAACAACATTTCAAACTCCTGTAAATGCTTTTTATACTAGTTACTAGTAGACTAGTACTAGACCAGTCTCACTCATTTACTAAATTACTAGCAGTATAGTATCTACCATCCTCCCATTGGCAGGGCCACCAAACTCATTCTTCGTCACTGGCCCTGCCGATATGGCAACGGTTACAGCCTCCAGGACCCAACACGCTCTCAGCCAATCAGCTATACACAGAGAAAATCTTTAACGCACTTTTCATTAAATATTCATGAGCTGACCTAGAAATTACAACCAATCACGTTGTCTCTTACATTGGCTGCTTGGTTAACAAATGAAAACAAACATGGCGGAGTGGGAAGAGAAATTTTGCGAGTTATTCGCTGTTGAGAGCCTGCATGACCACCAGAGGTCCACTCTGCAGTCATTGCTCGACGGGAGGACGTCTTCCTAAGTGTGCGCACAGGTGGGGGGAAAAGCCTATGTTTCATGGGTTTTCCGGTTGCAGCAAGAGCGAGGAAAGAGTCGCGCGCTAGCTGATGTCCAAGTGACAACAGTTAGCGCGCGACTGCCAAATAAGGCAAGCTCATGAATATTTATATCTCCTGGGTCCTGGAGGCGCTTATAACTGCCATATCGGCAGGGCCAGTGACGAAGAATGAGTGTGGTGGCCCTGCCAATGGGAGGATGAGTATCTACAAGATGAATTTGATATTGGTTTCATCTTCGTAACCTCTGACGACTTTTCTCCAATCACAGTCTTAGCTAGTCCTTTATGTACATAACAAATGATATCCAAATATCGCACATTTTACAGGGTCATAGTTCATATCAGTGTTGGCGGCTCGTCCTTGTACTCGGGCAGTTTGTACGTCACCAAACATCTCATTTTCCGGTCCTCGTCTGCACAGGCGCGTCTCAGCACCGCCTTCAGCAGCCCGTCAAACCGCCGAACCTCCTTCGCCCCCTCCTTGGGGTCGGCGCTGTTCACGGTCGCCGGCGGAGTGACCTTCAGGAAGCGGAACCCGGACGCTTTTGCACACGCCTCCACGATTTTGCACACGTCCCCCTCGCTGAACTCGTTGTCGTTCAGGTCCCACTCTTCCAAATATGGCAGCTTGTCCAGCAGGTCCAGGACGGTCTGCGCGTGCGCGCCCAGGCTACACTCCGCTGTGCCCAGCCACTTCAGGTTGCCAGACGCCTGCAGGAGGGAAACACAGAAACAAGAGTAACAAATTCTGCAGCTGTATCACTAAGTTCCACATAAGGTGTATCCATACTGTAAACATGCGTGTGTGTGTGCAGACTTGCCTGCAGCAGCAGCTGCGTGACGTCCTCCATGAGCGCAGTCAGGTCCGTCCCGGACAGGTCCAGTTCCTCCAGCTGCCCGATGTGGTGCGAGTTCGCCAGGAAATACAGGTCGATCTGGGGGGACATTAAACAACAGTCAGAAAAACAACAGTTCCCTAAAGTAACTGTACGTTTCACATGGAAGGCATCAAAGCCAGAACATACAGGTCGATCTGCAGTCACAAATTGCCCACAAAAGTTCCCAAAACATTTGCAACTAGAGTTCCACGACCTCATACTTTCACCAAATGAGGTTACCTTTATGACTGACGAATTATAGATTTCCCTAATTATGCAAATAAGATCCTCATTTGAATGAATGAATTACATCAGTTGATCATATTCTCCACCCAATGGCAGTGTTATCTCAACAAAGAATGCTATTCTAACATTTCCTCATAAATTATGCAAATGAGGTCCTGATTTGAATAAGTTATGTAGAATGATGTTAACCTCCAGTCAACTTTGAAATAGGCAAGTATGAAATTGCCAGCATCAACCACTATGGAATTATAGTATTTTCTCATTAATTATGCAACTTAGGTCTTCATTTACATAATTAATAATGGCGATGTTCCTCTCATTCTTAATTACACATGTCACAAGGTTGAATAGTCCTATCATGGAAGGTAACTGAATTATAGAAGTCCCTCATTAATTATGCAAATTAGATGCTAATTTGCATAATGGTCATCTAATTATGTCAAGCATCACTTAAGCTACCTACAAACCAAATATCAAGACGATCTGCCGACCGGTTATTGAGTTATCCTACTTTAAACATTTTAATACAAACGCTCCTGCAGTTCCAGAGCAGGCCGCTAGGGGGCCCAAACTTACGTCACTTCTTCCTGAGCGCCAGAGCTACCTACCATCCAAAAATCATGACCCTAGCATGTCCAGATCACGAGATATCAAAACCGGAAGTTCCGCTGCAGTACCATAACAAGCCGCCAGGGGGGGGGGCAAAATCTAATCATTTCGAGGTCTCATCAAGACCTACCTACCTACCAAATATCAAGATAATCCATCTAAGCCTTCTTAAGTTATGCTGTTGACACACAGACACAGACACGCAGACACAGACACAGACACACACACACACACACACACACACACACACACACGGCCACGAAAACATAACTTTCTTGGCGAAGGTAACAAGAGAATTTTAACGGTTGAACTTGACAAAGATTCAGAAGTAGTTCCTCATACTGTATATGAGTGTTGAGTCTGTTGACTAATTTTGTTCATTCTAGTGACGCTGAAGAAGAGTGATGGATGTCACTCTAAATGTTCGGAAGTAATCTCTGTATTTTATCCAGTAGTATAGTGTGTCTATGAACCCCATATATTCCACTGATGTTACCTGGCTAACGCCACACTGTGAGATGTTGAGGTACTGTAGCGGCGAGGCAGTCCCCAGGAGTTCGGCGAACCAGCCAGTCAGCGGGTTTTTCCGCACGTCCAACCGCCGCAGGTTCGGCATGGAGGAAACCAGCGTCTGGGGGAAACAGGCATGAACTCATTAGTAACAAGTTTAGCATACATTCTTGCCCTCAGGCAAGTACAATCAAACCTGCAAGTAACCACGTCTACACAAGGACCACCTGGCCATTGATATACAGTCAAACCTGTACTAGTGACCACCTCTACATAAGGACCACCTGGCCATTGATTTACAGTCAACCTGTGCAAGTCACCATCTCTACACAAGGACCACCTGACCATTGTAACCACTTTTTCGTGGTCACTTAGATAATCTTTCCAACTGGCACAAGCATTAAGAATCCTGTATATAGTTTGCCTCTACCAGACACCGCGGATCGCTGGAAAAATAGTAGAAATTGGCCAAAATAAAGGGAATAGTATACCAGGGGAGTTAGCCGGCCAGAGGAGGCAGTTAGCCAGCCAGAGAGGGTCCAATATGCCTCCTCTGGCCGGCTAACTCCCCTGGTATACTATTCACTTTATTGATGGGTTCGACTACGTTTGGGAAAGCAGTGAAAGACTAAAGGAAAAGAAAAATCTTGTTGTGTATCTCTGTAATATGCATGGGTCCTACAAGTGTACTTTTGTCACGACTGTGAAAGATGTCTGTTGAAATGGACTGCAATTTCCACCTCATGCATTAGAGGGCGTAGCTAACCCACCTGTAGATATTCCGGGGACGTCCCCTCTGGAAGACAGCCCGCCAAGGTCAGGGAGGTCAAGTTCTTGAGCTTCACAATGTCCTTGAACGTCTCCTCAAGGTCAGCCTCATTCTCGTAAACTTCGAACCCTGTAGTCACCTGAGAGGCCAAAGATATGATACAGGTTAGCTGGTAAAGGAGAACTTTTATCATACTACAATGTACATTGTTTAAATGTAACGTTATGTCAAGAGTGACAGTGTTTTAAATGTACACACACACACATACACACACACACGCACACACACACACACACACACACACACACACACACACACACACACACAAAGAGAGAGAGAGAGAGAGAGAGAGAGAGAGAGAGAACTGGTGTATTTACCTATGGTGTGTTGATGAATTCTCCTTGACTATGGATATCCATTAAGACCATTATACGTTGAAGGGGGTTACATGTTTTAAATGTTTAGCGAGAAAGAGAGAGGACTGATGTAGTTAGTTACCTCAGGGTCGAGTGTATTGATGAGTTCTCCCACAAACTTGTAGCAGCGGTGCGCCCGATGTACGACTGCCGAGCTGGCATGGAGCCTCATGCGTGCGGCCGCGCCCCAGCCTGCCGCTAGAGTCTTGGCCAGCTTCTCGCTGTTACTGTAGCCCCACTTCAGCCAGACGTTCAGGTACACGTCAAGGGTGCCTGGGGAGAAACAAGGACGTTTGTTTGTGTGTTTGTTTGTTTGTTTGTTTGTTTGGGACTACCTTCTCGCTGTTAGTGTAGCCCCACTTCAGCCACACGTTCAGGTACAGGGTCAAGGGTACATTTTAAACATTAGACATTCTTGCACTTATCTGGTTCAACACCGACCTTAGTAGCAGTGTAACTGTAAGGAAAAATGTGTTTATATGACTGACCTTCCATCTTGGAATCCTGGCTGTCAGCCTCCAAGGCAGCAGTGGCGAAATCGTTCGTCATGTCCTTGTCTGGACGAAAGAAGAAAGAAAAGGAATCAATGCTATCACTCGAACACAAAGTGCAGTTTGTTAGGAAGCTGCTAGAGGGCTGAACATGAAATTACGCCTTACAAAAAAAATGAAGAAACAAAGAATCAACTTGATGAGCAATCCCGTATTTTTAGGCTGCTCACGAACAATGTGTCCAGTTTTATCCCGTACCTGGCAGAACGTTCTGCATACAGACTGCCTGGAACCCAGAGTCGCTCTTCGCCGTCAGACCCTCCACTACGGCCTTCGTCACCTCGCGTGACCACGACACCGCCGGGTTACTGTACTCGATTGGTCGCTTGGGGAACACCACGACCTCCTCTGATTGGTCCTTGGTCACATGACCGTTATGCAGCGTGCTGATCCCTGATTGGCCGTAGACGTTTCTGAAGTCGAGCACCTTGTGCGGCCATGTTGAAACCATGACCTTGATTTTATCCACATCTCCGGACAGCAATGCTCCTCTGGAGCAGGAAGGAAAAAGAAATAGGTTTAACTTTAACACCGACAATTTGAACAGTTTGCATGTAATTAACTCCATGTGGTATATAAGTCAACTAACAGTTACCAGCAAAAAAATCATGAAAATCCAGCCAACCATAATTTGTTAGAATTATTTTGTTTCCAATATGCCTCCAACGCATGGTTTTGAACATCCGGAATTTCTGCTACAGTACTCAGGGACCCAAATTAAAAGAAATCTTCATGTTATCAAGACCTAGTCACATACCAAATATTACTACAATCCACCAAACGCTTCTGGGGTTTTGCAGTTCAAATACAAAGTTTGGGCTGGTTTCCCCCTCCTGTCGTAGAAATATTTGGTGACGTTTCCAGCAGAAATTGGCTCATGGGTAAAGAATTCTCCAGAGCAATCTGAAATTGTATCTTGTCTGGGCTGGCATTCCTTCTTAAACACACCTGTCCTGTTTCTCAAGGTCACCTCAAGGCAAGTCATGCGTGACCTCTAAAAACATTCTCCGTAATGGGGATCAGGTTACAGGCTGTTCTTTAGTTTTGATAACTGATCATGCCGGAAAACCACAACAGGAATTCCCCGCCCAGAAACATCTGGTTCGGGGCTGATCTCAGTAATTAGCCGTGTAGGACATTTCCTGCCGCTGGCCGGCGGGTTGTCAGAAACTACTCTCCAAGCACAGGTTGGCGGGGAAAGATCGTTACCTTTTTATATGTCCCGTTTTTTTTCTGTCGCTATCGCCACCATGGGAGAGTATCAGAAACAGGTTATCCTGTACATGTGGTGCGGCACATTCGCACGGTTGTTCTTGTCTTACGACGCGGTCACATGCGACGTACAATTTTGATGCCGTACAATTTTCAATCAGGTGATATTTCCAAACGTTTATTTTTCTAAAAGAAAACCGTTTTATTAGCCTGGAATCCTTTCTTGTGTGTGCGCTAGTACGCGTCCAAAGGCGTGTTGGCAGGGGTAGCGACGTTGGGAGCGGACCAAAGCTAACAAGGCTGGACTCCAGGCTATTCATTAGTACGATTGCATCAGAACTGTAGGTTTCAGTGGATGACATCCTACCCTTTTGACTTAAACTCGCTCAGGCCGCGCAGAGAGCTTACTTTATATATATACTTAAGTTGAGGCAAGCAGAAAAGTCGGGCCGGCGGAAAGTCGGGAGGAGGCGTGAGTTGGGGACGGGGTCTCTCCTGCGCGCTCAAGCTCTCAGCGCTCTAATCTGCCAGATATTTTGGTGGTTTCCAGACAGTATCAAATTTGAGGGCAGTATTCAATACGCCACTGTTTGGCTGGCCAAAAAAAAAAAGATACCGGTAAAAAAAGAAAGCCCGACAAAAATTCCTCAAAAGTCGTCAAAAATAAGCCGAAGCCTAAACCTGTGCTTGTAGAGTTAGCAAGTTTAGTTCCCAGGGTGACGACATCCATGAGAATTCCGCTTCGAGACGGTGAGTTATCCTTCGGCCCGCCCACCTGCCTTACCGCCGCTTACCCCCGGACAATGCCGGGGCGGAACCGCCTCGGGGCCCGCCGGCCGTTCTCACGATCCGAGGCCGTAGCCTCGTCAACAGGCGCAGGGCCGGCCTCTTCTCACGATCCGAGGCCGTAGCCTCGGCAACAGGCGCAGGGCCGGTCCGTTCTCACGATCCGCGGCGATAGCCTCGCTCTGCAACAGACGCATGGCCGGCTCGTCTCACGATCCGCGGCGATAGCCTCGGCAACAGGCGCAGGGCCGGCCTTTTGTCACGGGCAAACTCATGGCAAACTGACGACAGAGAGGAACGTCGGCACAGTAAAACATATGGTTGTGAAGCTAAGAAAACTAGTTGAAAAGGCCCTGCTTTGGTCTGAACGAGCCATTTAGACTGATACGTACTGTGTTCTGATCACAAGGTGTTCTGGTGCCTCCCGTTTTCCTTTATGGAGTAGCAAGTAGCAAAACGTACACCAGAGGTAACAATCTTCACCCCGTTGCGACCTTTCCAGTCACACAGACAGAAACAGCAGCTGGGGGTATGGCTGTATGATTTGTAACGTTACATATTCGGAATCGTAGACACACACAGACAAACATACAGACACATAGGCACATATACATACAAAATACAGGCCATACAGACAAAAGTGAAGTAAAAAGACGGGTGAAGTAAAAAATGAAAATCAAAATGCATCCCTTATAGTTATAGAGCCTGCTAGGAGGCTGCTAGCGAGGCTACATCCGTGCGGCACGCAGACCCGCGTGCCGGGCTGAACTCTGACCCGACAGGCATTCTTTAAATATCTCACCAACAAATACCGTGAAGGTCAACCGAGTTCAACCAAAGGGCTTCTTATCGGGTGCGCAGAATATACCGGTGGTAGAAACAAGTAACCAGAGATGGCAGACTTCACCTCCTCACGCAAGGGGCACACACGAACACACGCACACACACACACACACACACACACAGACACACACGCACGCACGCACGCACGCACACATGTGCACACACACACATGCACACACAAACACACGCGCACACACACACACACACACACACACACACACACACACACACACACACACACACAGGTCTAATGGGGAGACTTGCTCCTCTCCACCTCTGCTTGGAGCGGAGACCACCTGCGACGTGGCCGTCAGGCGACAGAGGTCGTACAAGGTCAACATTGTTCACATTTCGGTGTTGAGGAGAAGCCGGCAGAGACACTGGCTTTCCTCAGTCTGACGTGTGATAGAGCTGACGGGAAGTTCAGTCTGACGTGTGACCGGCAGTTCGGGACGGTTTAGAGCAGATTCGGGCTTGTTTGCCTGTGCTGTGAGGGTCTGGATGGCAGGGTAGGGGGAAAGACCAGTACCTGTATAGGTATGGTACGGTACCTACAAAGGCCCATAAGTACAATGCGGAGTCTATTCTTCTTTGCTGTCAGTATTTGTACTCATGGAGTATTTACTTAGTATATATACTTTCATATATATATATATATATAAGTCATTACTAAGGGAAAGGAGGAAAAAGCGAGAGATTGTCTCGGTAGGAAACTGTCAATTAATTAATGAAGGGTTGTTTTTCTGACAAGGCTACTCATGTACTCACAAATTACAGAAACTGTTTGACTGTTATAAGCGTCTGAAGAAATGCACATTAAGCTTTTCAGATAATGATACAGAAGTGGGGTATCAACTTTTCCCCTTCATGCTCTTCCCTATTAATGTATTTTCCCGTCAATGTAGATGTATCCCCCTCGTGTGCACAATCTATCATGTTTGGTGTGGTATGGTGGTGCGAATTCTATTGGGCAGCCTGCTGCTATGGATTCATATACATGTAGGCTAAGCTTGATGCACATTTCATCAAATGCTAAAACAGTTTCTATTCCTCATTACCAGGGAAGGTCTGGAAAAAATCCCTCGTTGACAATTTCACTTTGCTACCAACTGATCTATTGCTTTTTTCTTCTTTTTATGGTCATATTTTCTTGTCTACATTAAAATTCTGTACATCAAAAGTAAGAAATGTAAGTACTAGACATTCCCTAAGCATATATGCTCACAGTAGGAATTGGCTGTCCATTATACTTATGGGCCTTTGTATGTACTGTACTGTACCTATACGGGTACAGGTCTTTCCCCTTGCGAGGGCGTGTTACAGAACTTGCGTTTTGTGTGTCGTACGAGAGTTTGTAGGTCACATGAGGGCGTTCAGCTCGAGTTCTCGACTTGAATGGCAACAAATGACGTTATTACAAAACAAACCTTCCCGTGTATTGAGAAAGAATTTGGTACATTTTTGTGTGCGAACGCCAGAAAATGTGGAAATGCCACATATTCTGTCTAATTAGACCAGAAAAACACAAGCCGCGAAGAATTTCGGGCATTTTGGACAAGAAGGGTCAAGAAGGCCAACCACCACATGAACGACCCATGAACGGTGTCATCAGGCGAGCCGCATGTTAAACCCGTGCGGCCTTGTTTGTTTGTCATCAGGCAGGCGGCGTGTTAAACCCGTGCGGCCTTGTTTGTTTGTCATCAGGCAGGCGGCATGTTAAACCCGTGCGTTGTGTGTTGCCGCATGTTTGTGTGGGATTAGCGGACATGCCGCGCACACTTGGCGGTTCTGGGAGCATTACTGAGCCGGCTGAGACGCACCAACTGGCCGGGCCGATCACAGGTAGTGTCCGTCGGCTGGTCTGGTGGCCCAAGCAAAAAAAAAAAAGATATTGGTACAAAAAAGAAAGGCCGATAAAAACGCCTAAAAACACGTCAAAAACAAGGAAAATCTGAGATTTTATACCTCCGGTTTTTTTATGGTATTTTTTATTTGTTGTTTGTTATGTATACATCATAACAAACCCTGTAACACCGGTAACACCGACATCTACACAAAATTTAGACAAGCCGATGGGCAACATCATATGGACGTCATCTTTCTGGCAACACCGTGTCCTAAAACTAGTGTATAATCAATCCACAGTGCCGTTAGCTTGCGTCGTCAGCATGTGCCGTCAGCCTGTGTTGTCAGTCTGCGCCGTCTGACCCTGTCTTGTTAACCCGCGCTGACACACGATGTCGCCAGCCTGTGCCGTCATCCGGCAGCCGTCAGCCTATCGTTAGCCAGCCTGATAACACTTGATATTCCCATACGGAACAACAATAATGCGATCGCAACTACCGTGCTAAAAAATTCTATCACCGCAAAATCACCCCCATTCCAACCAATTTTAAAAATGGTAGAACACCATGGATTTCAGCATGATCTATCACAACAGACCAAACCATGAATGTTGAACAACGCCAGACACATGAGGTGTCCGGATGCCGTCCAGTAATTTTATCTTGGCACTCGAATTAACACAGATACAGAAGGGGCATCAACTGGGCCCCAAATTAATAGCATATCATGAACTGAAACTCCGTGTCAACACAGGACCGTCTGCAACTTATAACATGTACCCACAAACTTATGAAATTCTATTCAATCTGCCACAAGGAACTCGTAATGAAACTCAGAATGACAACCAGAACAGTAAAATCAAACGTTAAAAATAACGTGTAATACAGTAGTTAACCACTGCCGTCAACTGCGCCCGCTTGCATCTGATCGCCTACATCTGGAACAACTAATCCCCGACCCCGTCCCGCGCCTACGATCTGATTAAAACCTCATTTATTTTTATCGGAGCCACACACCCCTCTGTCAGACGCCTGATAAAAATGGACCCACCCGGCTATACCTTAACAACAGCCAAGTAATTACCGCATGACCATTTTCAGGCAAAAGGGGGTGTCCAGGGGCCTCCAAAAGGTTTCATTTCCACGCCCGAAAAC
This sequence comes from Branchiostoma floridae x Branchiostoma japonicum, assembly GCA_013266295.2. Taxonomy (NCBI): domain Eukaryota; kingdom Metazoa; phylum Chordata; class Leptocardii; order Amphioxiformes; family Branchiostomatidae; genus Branchiostoma; species Branchiostoma floridae x Branchiostoma japonicum. The sequence goes on along the minus strand of CM023834.1, from coordinate 25,964,184 downwards.
ACATATACAACGAAAAAAAGGAACGTGCCACATCTGCAGCCTAACAGCAAAACGTATACCGAGTCCCACAAAAATCCGTCCACCCCACAGCGAGATATAGCTGCGAACATGAACATCACGATCAGTCACTCTACCTTTCCGCGGAAGGATACCTCCTTCCCCGGAGGTAATAAGCCGACGCCTAAATCTCTGCTTGGAGATTAAAAACATTGTGGAAAACAGGACATTTTAGATTTGTTGACTTGCAATGGCGCCATACGCCAGTACTCACACTAAACGTTTCCACTGTCTGTTGTTACGTGCGTCTCTATTTTGAGCGAAAACCACAACTTCAAATTGCTACACTGTACTATGGACGCGCGCACACACACACACATACACGCACACACACACACACACACACACACACACACACACACACACACACACACACACACACACACACACACACACACACACACACACAAACGCACACACACACACACACACACACACACACACACACACACACACACACACACACACAAACAAACACACACACGGACAAACACACCGAAACCAAAATCTCCGTACACCGTAACAACTAACCATAACTTTCGCGTTGTTACAACGACGATTTCTCGGCAAATTCCTCAAATTCCTAAACCTTTACCTAGACCAAACTGTGAACACCAAGGACGAACCTACTCCCTTGTAAATACCACGTCACAATAGCGACTTCAGACAAAAGTAGAACCACACAATCTCTCTCACCGTACGCATTTCCAGCTTTCCCCGGATACAACCGCGACTTTTGCAGCCCGTTTTACGAATTCCTACCCTTTACCCTTAGATCCTCCCACACCCTTTATCTGAACAATATCAGGACTTGACTCAGATTCATGCCTTCGAGCCCACACAAGGAAAAATAAGTTATTACACCAATCTTCAGATTTTAGCGACGACTTGTACGAATCTTTTCACCCCCTTTACGGCTTTCTATGCCTTACACATGTGAGCTGTATTATCAAACCACACACAAAGGGTTTGTGTACACTTCACAAGAACCGATCTGAGTCTGACTTAACCGGGCCATACCGCGCAGATTGTATAGATTAGCGCCCCTCCCTGGATAAGCGCCTGTAATGTACCTTATCAGCGATCTGCTGCTGAACTATTGTGCGCAAACCGGTGTCAGAATCTACCAAAGCCCGCGGATTCTGGGTTGGAATTCCTTCTGCTGATGCATGATATTATGGAGAAGGACTTCGCTTTGTTCCGGTACAAAACAAAAAAACAAAAAAAAACAAGTAACTGTTTTTAAAAAACAGTGGCGACGATTGATTGTTATTGTTGTTTTTGTTTACCCCATTTGTTTACGTTGTAGTGAACGTTGAAACGCGTACGTTTACATATTGAAATTGTACTGGAACGTTCCTCGGCCTTTACGTCGTGTATGTATATATGTGAGATGTTCACTCCCCGGTGAGTAAGTATGATGGACTTTTAATGAAAATACAGAGTAACAAAAGTACTGCTCTTTTTATTCTTTAACACTAAAACGCATGGTGTCTCACCCAGGTCATTGACCTCGCCCGCGATTTGAATGACCTCGCCGAAATTCAAGTAATGCCACAGCGAGACAAGCCTCCCCTGACTCAATTTTTTTCTGTGTAAATCATTATTCATCTATCAGAGCTTACGTAATTTGTCCACGAACTTCTTCCACGTGCTATTTATCACAACCAGGGAAACAATATTGCCAGGTTGTTTTCAATTTACTTAATTTGGAAGGACATTCAGAGAGGCAAATAAATGTTGATACAGTCCTTGGTTTATTCAAAATACCTGGTTTACGCGTCCACATCCACGCCGACAAGTTCGAGCGGGGCGCGGGGCGGGATCTTTACCGTCGTATATACAATTTTTAATACACAAGAAAAAATACCCTTGTGCGGCTGGGAAGAGTGCATTTTGCTACGCAAATTAATCAAATGTTGTCCTCAGAAGAGGTTTGGCTCAATTTTTATCGATATCGTTACGAAGGCCGCTACAAAACGCGATTTTATTTGATTGAATCGTCGAGTTTTGGCTTCCCGCCACTCGTCGCAAATGAAAGCTTTCGAATGGGGTTGTGGGAGATTTGGGCGAATGTACTAGAATCACAGGGATGTGTATTGTTGTATTCTTCCGATTTCAATGACCGGCGAATCACTATATTACATGTACGTGTGGGATAGACATAAATCATGTTTTATCAAAGCGTCGGAAAGTTTCGTGGATGTTGGAATTTTTCCTTAGACCCTCCTCCCAGGTAAAATATTTTTCCTAACGCGTTTCCTATCCCCCCAGCTCAGTTTTCCCCTAGGCCCTCACCCCTGCCCCCCCGACGACCGGCCCTCCCTCCCCGCTATAGAATACTGTACACTCCCTTACCGCGGTTGTACACAGGGGATCGCAATGACTCGCGGGGGGGGGGGGGCGAGATCAGACACGTTTAGAAAGAATGCTAGGTATATTCTCTGACATCAATGACCAAAAAGAATTTCTATTTGCTGCCAGTTGACCTTCCTAACACATACATGTAGTGAAGTTTACAGGATGGGTGGAAGAGGTGCGGACCGAATACACGTATGTCACGTATAGGAGAAATCAGCCGTTCTTCCCGGAGCCATACCATGACATAGTTATACCAGTTATCTTATTCACTTTACTTTGGTTGAGCTCCCGTTTAAACCAATCTTAAAACTGTCGTCCTCTCTATCCTCCATCAGTGACTGAATTTTACTTCTGATCTGAGGTTGTCAGCGAAGTTAATCCTAGGTCTCCCTTGACTTCTTTGACCTTTTGTGGATTCCCAAAGGACAAGCTTGGATGCTACAATGCCAGGATGTCTAACACAGTGTGCAGCTAGTTCCATTCTGCGCGTTTTGATTTTCTCCATATCTAAGGGTAAATCCTGATTTAGCTGCTTGTTAGGGAATGTTTGGTCCCTGGGGGTGTTCAGACAGTACATACTGAGCATCCTTGTGTAGCAATCATTTATACGTTGCATTTTTTCTTATCCATTCGTCAGTCACTCTCAATGCATTCAGAAATTTATTGTTTGAAATGTTAACCAGCCTTGAATGTTGACTTGTGGCTCCTTCGGTGACAAAACTAATCTCCAAGCAGATCCTACGGTGGCTTTTAAAATTAAGACAGTATCCAATCGGCCAAACAGTGATCATACCAGTATACTTGGTATCTTCTGCTAATGGACGGAGCTTGGCTGACTGAATAATTTCTTCTCACTGTGTGATCTGCTTGAATAAACCCACGCGCGACCCACCGACATGTTCTTGGGGAGGGAATGTCAGGCGGTCGTTGACCTTTGCTTAAACTGGGGATGACAAACGACCAGACAGCTGGGTTTTTCCCCGGTGTAAGTTACCCCCGGAAGGCGGGGCTTACTAATCTCCAATCACATTCCTTTGGCTGTAAGGCAAACCAGGAGTTCATGTTACCGAGTTATTCTAAGATAGCCAATAGGACAAATGTAGGAAACCAGATAGTACAGATCATAGTTACAGGGGGTTGGGCTTCGTAGCTCTAGTCTTAGATGCACGCACTGTGTTCAGGAGAAGTGATGTAGCTGTGTCCCGGAGCAGACGTGTTCTGATCCACAAGCCAACATTATGATTCCTCGGACTCAGAGAATAAGTTTGTTAAAATCGGGTTTGTTTTGTAAACTTACCCTGAACCAAGGAGGTTTCATGGGCCTGAACACAGCTCGAACTTTGTCTTTTGTGGTAATCGAATTTCTTGAAAAGAGGACCATTCCGGTGCACCGTTGGCTTTGCGTAACCTTCGGAGGAAACCTTCCACTGACTTGGCCGACAAAACCAGGTGAGTACACTACTATAATGTTTAGCTTTCTCGGGTTGGTTGAATTTGTGCACACAAATGTTGTAAGAACTGTGTTATAATTAGGTAAATGATGTGTTTCAGGACGATCACTTGTAGGTCAGTTTGTACTGATTTGTCCATTTATCTATTTGCCCTTATAAGATAGAAAAAGCTATCTTACGAAAGTGCCGAAATATCCTCAAATGTTTTGTGTACTTTCCCATATGTTTGTTGCTCTACTGCTTTCTTTAGTTTATAGACCCTATCATTATCAAAAAAGTGTAAGCAAACGAACGGTTTACTGTTTTCAACAGAGTCAACGCCATTATACAATTGTGTACTATAATGCCTTACTTTCAGCTTCTTACAAAAGTGCCAAAATCTCAGTATTCTGATGACCCATAGTCTTAAACCTTTGGTACACCTTCCTATATGTTGGATAGTCACTCGACCGCTTTTGTTAGCTAATAGATCCTAGAAATTGTATTTGAAGTTGGCCGTGCTACCAAACAACAATTTATTCTAACAGAGATTTGTGGCTTAGGGATGTTGACATGCTTCCCTGCTGGCCTTTCTAGTCATTGCCGTCCTGTAGGTGAACTAAACCGACCCGTAACATACCCCGGCATGCGTTATTGTGCCTGGGCGGGTGGGTAGTGCTTCCAGCACCATAGAGATACTGGGGGCATACGTTTCTGGCTGCCAGGCTATACTCAATACTGTAAAGTAAAATAAAGACTCCTAGAGTTTATATTCTTCTGTTAGTATTGCCATATTGTGAAAAAAATTCTAATACTAAGTATCCTTTGTTCAACCAACATATCGGAAATTATTTTCGGAAACATATTGTGAAGATTTTAATGCCCGATTTGCTGACTTCACTGTTTTTGTTCTTTGAATTGTGTGGTTTATTCCGTCCGTTTTGCTTACTTTCCTAGTCTCGTTAATAGTCTAACAGGATCTTTCCTTGTGTGGTTGCCAAATTGTGTGGGTTCCTCGGTTTGTTTTGCTTACTTCCGAAGTCTCGTTTTTGGCTATAGGTTTTAATTTTGCAGGATTGTTCACTTTGCAAATTGCGACTGAATTGAAATGTTAACCATGACCAAATAACCAAGACATGTGTATGGCGTGCCACGCCAAAGACAAGGGAATGACTCCTTCTCTTCTGTAATGTCTTTTTTTCTTACATTTTAGGATGGCTTATACTATTTTATTGCCACGCTATCACTATAGTATCAGTTATTATTTCTACCTTGCAATTGTTTCCATTCCACTCCTGTTTTTATTATGTTTTTCTCTCTATTTTTTTCTATTTCTATTTCTATTGTGGCTCGGATGCCAGCAAGTGAGCTCACAATCAGGGAAGATAAAACACGGGCTTTTCCACCAGATACATGTGATCCTAATTCCTCAGTATCAATTGCCAAATTTGACTTAAAGCTACAGTGTGTATTATGATATTCTGTACAGTTAACTTTTTTTTTCTTTCACGCAGATATGATCCAGCTATCATATTATCCAGCTATCCTGTGATGACATCAGTGGCTGCAACTCAAGCGAGGCGTCAAAACCGCATCTTTCACTCAAGAAGATCGAGAACATCGAAAGTAGCGTTATGGCGGACCGAAAATAAAAATAATTATAATAAAGAAGTGAAAGAATGACAAAGATAACGCACCTACACCAATCACATCACAAAATATCTACAAATAATCTCTTCTCTTATCATCTTATCTTTCCTTTATACAATCATTTGACTATTGGGGCACTGCTGAAGATCTGACAACCAGTTTTCTCCAACTTTCTCGATTTTCTGTTCTTAACGTTTCTCTTAGTGCCCTGATTCAACAAATCAATCACGTCACAAAACACCATCCCTTCATGCAACAGACTACCCCCTGGCCCTATCTTTTTGGTCTTGTCCCTTTGTTTCCAGTTGAAGACTGCATGTCTAGTCAACGTACATGGACAGTCACGGTCTTTGCTGCTTTGTACAAACAATTTGTTATCGATGGGCAGGCAAATATTTTGCAGCTGAATCTTCAACATTTAAAATCTGATTTTGCAAGATTCAAAATATAATTGTGTCCACAGGTGGTCACATGCCGATATTAGTTGAAACAAAAAACTTATTTGAAGCATAAATTTAAAGCTTGAATATACTCATAGTTCTTTACTATGAGCAACAAAATGTTCTATATTGTTTGTTCTCTCTTGATAGAAGAAAACACACTTGAAACATCAATAAAGACAGCCATTAATTTTCTGAGTGCAAAAACCAACAACTTGCCTGAAAAGGTGTCTTTTACATGCAAAGCAACAAAGGCCTTTCCTGCTCGGTCCAAAGACCACATGGCCGAAGGTTACCTCAAAAACAATTCCCTTGGGAATGCATTCGTGCAATTTTTGAAATTCTTTCAAAGCGATCGTAATACATATACACAAATGCCTCCGCCCCTGAGGCGTCGCCAAAAAACAACTCGCCAAGTGTTCTACCAATCCTCTGGTGTTCTCCAGATAGCACCCTTTCCACCGTGAGGCTGTGACAGCTGAACGACCGAACACGTGAAAGATTGCTCAACGGATTTTATAGATAAAGAACGATTTTTTTTTACATTTGCTGTGTTTGTTGTCTTTTAAATCATACTTTTACATCTTGCACCATGTTCAAATTATGAAATCAAGGGACACACAAATAGTTTCCTAGTGGAAAGGGGGTCTTCCAAATAGCTCAGAGTGGATCGAAAACGAGTCCGTTCTTTTTGTGTTGGAACTGCGGAGTTAAACTCTTCCGATAACAAGCTTCTTATTAGACACACAGAGATTTTATCCGCGAACCGGTCCGACCTGGGCTTTCCGCCTCAATTCTTCTCGGGCAGATCCGAGGGGAGATTGCCATTGCCGAGAGAAGATGGTGGACTGAGATAGGCTGGCGACAAGCTGGCACAGGCCCTACCGTACAGGCACAGGCCCTACTGGCACAGGCCCTACTGGCATAGGCCCAACAGGCACAGGCCCTACCGTACAGGCACAGGCCCTACAGTACAGGCACAGGCCCTACTGGCACAGGCCCTACCATACTGGCACAGGCCCTACCATACAGGCACAGGTCCTACTGGCACAGGCCCTACCGTACAGGCACAGGCCCTACTGGCATAGGCCCTACTGGCACAGGCCCTACTGGCACATGCCCTATAGGCACAGGCCCTACAGACACAGGCACAGGCCCTACCGTACAGGTACGGGCCCTACTGGCACAGGCCCTACAGGCCCAGGCCCTACCGTACATGCACAGGCCCTACTGGCAGAGTCCCTACCGTACAGGCACAGGCCCTACAGGCACAGGCTACAGGCACAGACCATACCGTAAAGGCACAGGCCCTACAGGCACAGGCCCTACTGGCACAGGCCCTACCATACTGGCACAGGCCCTACCATACAGGCACAGGTCCTACTGGCACAGGCCCTACCGTACAGGCACAGGCCCTATTGGCATAAGCCCTACTGGCACAGGCCCTACTGGCACATGCCCTATAGGCACAGGCCCTACAGGCACAGGCACAGGCCCTACCGTACAGGCACGGGCCCTACTGGCACAGGCCCTACCGTACAGGCACAGGCCCTGCAGGCACAGGCCCTACTGGCAGAGTCCCTACCGTACACGCACAGGCCCTACAGGCACAGGCTACAGGCACAGACCCTACCGTAAAGGCACAGGCCCTACAGGCACAGGCCCTACAGGCACAGGCCCTACCATACTGGCACAGGCCCTACCATACAGGCACAGGTCCTACTGGCACAGGCCCTATCGTACAGGCACAGGCCCTATCGTACAGGCACAGGCCCTACTGGCATAAGCCCTACTGGCACAGGCCCTACTGGCACATGCCCTATAGGCACAGGCCCTACAGGCACAGGCACAGGCCCTACCGTACAGGCACGGGCCCTACTGGCACAGGCCCTACAGGCACAGGCCCTACCGTACAGGCACAGGCCCTACAGGCACAGGCCCTACAGGCACAGGCCCTACTGGCACAGGCCCTACTGGCACAGGCCCTACCGTACAGGCACAGGCCCTACTGACACAGCCAAGGTCGTCGTGTGATTGTCGTACAACCTACAGCGACAAGGCGCGATAGCGGCTGACAAGGATCTACAACATTACACAAGACACATGACGTCACAAGGCCGATTATTCAAGGCTAATGTTTGTTTAAAAAAAATTCTTTAGGACCGATATTTCAGAACTAGATAGTCGCCATTGACAAGTAAGATAAGTAAGAATTGCTTATTGTATAAAACACAGATGTCAGAGATACCTTTGTGAGTTCTGCAGGCATCCTAGAATATTTCAGAGAGTTGGATGTTACCATGGTGAAAGTAAGTCAAATCAAGCAGAAGTTATGTTAATAATTGGTACGAGTCAAACGCCTGTAATTGGGTATTAAGTGGATTATGGCGGCCTTGATTACAGAGTAAATACACCATCAAAGGTGCCGAAGTTCCCAAGGATGTCCCACAGAGATGTTCACAACTTGTGAGCTCCCATAGTCGGCTAGCTCCTTTGGCATCACATTTAGTCTATTTGCACACTTTCATTATTAATTTACTTTATTCTATTTATCTATTGTACTTCACAGTTTTAAAGCTTCTACTATTTTATTCTATTACATTTATTTTATTCTATTTATCTATTTCACTTCACAGATTTAAATTTTCTGCTATTTTCCAGCAGCCCATTGGGGTCTGGTAGACACTACCACCATATTTGGTCATTAGTACGACTACCCCCATATTTGGTCATTAGACCAGAATGTTTCCCACGGACGGAACCATTCAGGGTTGACCCGGGGTGACCCCTGCATTTCCCGCGCTTTTTAATCAGACGACATGAAACGCGCCCCGTGTCAACTCGCGGATCTGTGAGACTCTGACTCAGGATCACCCGGATTTGCCCAGTATTTATACAGCCTATCTTCTTAAAGTCGGCGTCACACAGTCAACGAGCTTTGTTTGGCCTTATTGGCTGATTGACGGAAGGTCGCCGAATTTAAATATCGCCGAATCTAAAAAATCAAAGTCAACAAAAGACACAAAACGCGAAATAAAATCATTCTTTGTGTATGAAATTCGCAGAGCAATCTGTCAACTGTCAAATATTTGTTCGCTCAGCGTCCAGAGCCTCTAGTGGAAAGGGCAGGGTTAGCAGAAACAGGAGGAGTGAAAGGCAAAGAACTTGTTGATCAAGTTGACATTTCTGGAGACTTTCTACCTTGTGAAGCCCTAAGCTTTAAATAAGCAATGACCGAAGTCTAGTTTCTACAAACTGCGTGTGTGAACATCTCTGTCGGACATCCTTGGGAACTTTGGCACTTTTGATGGTGTATTTATTCTGTAATCATGGCCGCCATGATCCACTTAATAACCAACTAGAGTTCCACGACCTCATACCTTCGCCAAATGATGTTAACCTTTATGACTGAAAAATTATAAATGTTTCTCATTCATTATTCAAAGATCCCCATTTGCATGAATCATATCAGTTGATCATGTTCTCCGCCTAATTACAGTCTTATATTAACAAAGAGGCCATTCTAGCATTTCCTCATAAATTATGCTAATGAGCTCCTGATTTAAATAAGTTATGTTTAATGATATTCACTTTCAATCAACTTCAAGATGCTGCAAGTATGGAATTGCCAGCATCAACCACTATGGAATTCTAGTATTTTCTCATTACTTATGCAAATTAGGTCTTCATTTACATAATTAAAACATGGCGACGTTCCTGTCATTCTTAATTACAATGTCACAAGGTTGAATAGTCCTATCATGGAAGGTAGCTGAATTATAGAATTTCCTCATTAATTATGCAAATTAGATCATAATTTGCCTAATTATCATCTAATTATGTCAAGCATCACATAAGCTACCTACATACCAAATATCAAGACGATCCGTCGACCGGTTCTTGAGTTATCCTACTTGAAACATTTTCAAACAAACGCTCCTGCAATTCCAGAGCAAGCCGCTAGGGGGCCCAAACTTACGTCAGTTCTTTCCGAGCACAAGAGCTTCGTACCAACCAAAACTCGTGACCCTAGCATGTCCAGATCACCAGATATCAAAACCGGAAGTTCCGCTGCAGTACCATAACAAGCCGCCAGGGGGCCCAAAATCTAATCATTTCGAGGTCTCATTAAGACCTACCCACCTACCAAATATCAAGATAATCCATCTAAGCCTTCTCGAGTTATGCTGTTGACACACAGACACTCGGCCACGAAAACATAACCTTCTTGGCGAAGGTAATTACAGGCGTTTGGTTCGCGCCAATTATTAACGTCAACACACTTATGTTTGGTAGGAACATGTAGCACCATTGAACCTCCTTGGTACATTTGGTACCAACCGACTGGGCGTACCTGTGATCTAACCTGGGCGTACCTGTGACCTCACCTGGGCGTACCTGTGATCTAACCTGGGCGTACCTGTGATCTAACCTGGGCGTACCTGTGATCTAACCTGGGCGTACCTGTGATCTCACCTGGGCGTACCTGTGATCTAACCTGGGCGTACCTGTGACCTCACCTGGGCGTACCTGTGATCTAACCTGGGCGTACCTGTGATCTAACCTGGGCGTACCTGTGACCTCACCTGGGCGTACCTGTGATCTAACCTGGGCGTACCTGTGCAATCACAGGGTACATACCTGCAGAGTTTGTCACGGCAAACTACACTTCCGGTGTGGACAGCGTTTTGGTGGGAATTACGGTTACGCTAAATAATGCAGTGTTTCCGCCAGGCACCAAATGGTGTGTATGCTTGTTTGTCTGTATGTTTGTCTGTCTGTATGTCTGTCTGTATGTATGTTTGCTTGCATGTCTGTCTGTATGTCTGTCTGTATGTATGTTTGCATGCATGTATGTATGTATGTTTGTCTGTATGTATGTATGTTTGTCTGTATGTATGTATGCAAAATAAGGTCAGGCTATGGTCTCCAAGCAGATGCGGGGTGGAAAACCGTAACGTTTTATGGCAGTAAGACCGCAAACTGAAGGATTCTTGGGATAGTCATGCATATGTCGTACAAACTTCAGATGTTACTTTAGTTCGCAAAAGGCTGTCTTAGATCCTTGTCGGCGGTTGGTCCTGTCACAGCCTGATATAGAATTCTACGACATCAAAATCACACGACGGCCTGTGAGGAATGTGGCCGCGCCACACCCTTCCGTACTTCCTGTTCACTTCAGAACACCTGGAGTCGCTAACCAGTCCGTGGGGGTACCTGTTTACACTGTTCCGTTTCGCGCGTGACGAAACACTTTGAAAACGGCACAATTAGCAGAAAATCACCGTTTCTTTGTTCACGAGATACACCATTATAGAGCTTCTTTGTATAAACATGTCAATAGTCCAGCAAAGGTGGACCATAAATACTCAACGAGTTGAAGCATCTACAAAGATACGCTTCCAGTATTCTCTGCTATCACTCTTCTTTAGTGTGAAATATTGGCAGCCTCTTCTCCTTTTGGCTTCTGGAGACTAAAGGAGCAGTTTACCAGCTGTTTCGTCATGGCGAATAACAGATGATGACGCAGAAAAGTCCGCTGAAAATATATGTGAATGAAATTAAACAAACAAAAGCCGGCTCACCTGAGCGCCATCTCGTCCCCGTTCATCCTCTCCAGCGGGCGTCTCCTCTCCAGCCTGTCGGCGTACCCTGGCGCGCGGAACCCCCACTGCAGCGTCCCCACTTTCCCGTACGCGGCCGAGTTCAGCTCTAAAGTCCCGTCCTCGGGAAGCAGCGTGCTCCGGCCGCGCGCTGACGTCACGGACGTCATCACGTCACCGCCGTTCCTGCTGCGACGTCGCGGCGCATCCAGGTCGGCGACGGCGGTGTCACGGTCCCTGCGGCGGTACCGCGGCCGCGCCAGCTCCGCGTCCACGTCGTCTATGTCCGCCACGATCCTGCTGCGGCGTCGCGTCGGCGCGCCATTTACGTCAGTTTTTTCGACGTCGACGTTCGCTATTCTGCTGCGTCGTCGCGTGGACGTCACTCCGTTGTCGTCGAGTTTCTCCACGTCGGCGTCCGCTACTCTGCTGCGTCGTCGCGCCGGCGCTCCGTTTTCGTCGTTTTTCTCAACGTCGACGTCCGTTATCCTGCTACGTTGTCGCGTTGACGTTTCGTTCTTGTCAGTGTACTCTGCGTCGACGCCCGCCGCCTTGCTGTGACGTCGCGTGGACGCCACTCCGTTCTCGGCACTTTTCTCACCGTCGTCTGTTTCCCGGACCGTCCTGCGTTGCTGTCGCGTAGTGTCTTCGCCACTGTTTTCCAGGGTGACGTCAACGTCTACGTTGCGCCGACGCTGGATCAAGTTTTCTGAGCTGACGTCATGGCCATGGATATCATCAGTCCTTGCTGGCGTCTCTGCGTCGACACCTTCGCGGGGGGGTGACGTCGCTTTGACGCTGCGTTGACGTTGACGTTCCGTTCATGACGATTTTTGCTACGTCTCCGTCCGCGTTGTGCCGACTTTGCGTTGACGTTTTGGTCTGAACCAATTCCTGGACGTCTACGCCATTAGTCACGTCAGTGCGTACCGAAGTCACAGCGTTTACGTCTCTGCGGGGGGTAGCTGTGTGTCGGCGCGGCGCTGGCGTCAGCGTCTCCCTTTCAGCGGCATTTTCTACACTGATGCCAGCCTTGTCGCTTCTGGACCTCAGGTCTCCCGCCGACGTTCCAGTGATGTCAGTTTCGCTGGTTGTTGACTTTAGGTCTCGCTCCGACGTTCTGTTCTCGCTGATGTGCAGCTCGTATGAGTTGACGTCCGGCGCGTCATGACGTCCCACTCGCCGCCGCCGCGACGTTCGGCTCTCCCGGCTCACCTGGGCGTTAGCGACGTCACGCGAGGTTCGGCTCTCCTGGCTCACCTGGGCGTCAGTGACGTCACGCGAGGTTCGGCTCTCCTGGCTCACCTGGGCGTCAGTGACGTCACGCGACGTTCTGCTCTCCTGGCTCACCGGCACGTCAGCGACGTCACGCGACGTTGTGCTCAGCTGGCTCAAGGGCACGTCAGTGACGTCAGGTTGAACTTGAACTCTGCTCGACCTCTGCGGAGCGCTTTCTGCCTCTGACGTCACAACCTCCTCTACAAACACCACCTCTTCCGTCAGGTTCCTCCCGTGTCCGATTTCTGAGGTGTTCTCAGTTTCCGCCATCTTTTCTCTGCCCTCCCTCACACTCGGAACAGGTTCGTCTGGAAACTTCTCCCTGGCAACTTTAGGCGCTGAGACAGAACTCATCTCGGAATGTTTCCGCTCCTCGGAGACGCCGTTCACGAGGTTTCTGTGCGCTTTGTACGTCTTAGACGTTTCTACATCTTCCGTCGGCGCTGAAGGCGCTGCAGACTTTCTCAAGACGCTATCTCTAGGGAAACTTCGCTCTGGTGGCTCGGGCGCTCCGTCTGTCCACACTCTGGTGTATGAACCAAGTCTGTCCTCCGCTGTCTTCCCGCGGGAAAACGCCGTTTTTTGACTGACAGTTCTATCGGACGACAGCTTGAGCTTCTCCGCTGCGGCCCTGTTATCACCGTCCGTGCGGGAAGATCCGCCCGCCATCTCCGGTGTCTTATGGCGGGAAAACGCCGTTTTTTGAGTGACAGTTCTATCGGACGACATCTTCGCCGCCGTGTCCGTGAGACAGGACCTGTCCGCCGGCTCCGCTGCCTTATCGCGAAGAATCCAGCTGTCCGGGCGCTTCATGCTCGCGTCTTTGGTCCTCCGTCTGGGCGGCGGCGCCGGCGTGCTCCCTGCGTCCCCGGCGCCGGCGGCGCCCCGCTCAAACATGGCCCGCATGGCCGCAAACTTGTTCCCGCCGGTCCCCACGGCCACCTTTCCCCGGCCGGAGTCAGCCTTGTTCCCCGGCGGGCGCCCGTACCGCTGGTGGAACCCTCCTCTCTCGGTCCTCACCCCGGCTCCAGGCTCCCCCATCATCGCTGCTATTGGACTTGTGACGGTCTGAAAGTAGAGACAACGTTTGGTCATGACCTACTGTCACCTTGGTGATAATGAAAAACAAACAACAACAAGTAAACAAAGACGAAATTCAACTCGTCTTCACCCAGAGACGAGATTGCAGTGCACCTCCTTTTTAAGGAAGGAACAAAAATCTTATCGATAATGAAAATAACTGTAGTGTGGGGAGGGGCGTGACCTTGAGATGACCGTGACGGAAAGTCCAGCTAGGAGAGGGAGGGGGGAGATTATGTAATACTTAATTGACAACGGTCAACTCACAGGAACTATAAATAACAAGGTGTTCTGCAACTATAAACTCCGGAAACGTTAGTAAGTCCCGCAGCTCGACTCACATTAGCAGACAAGAAAAAGTTGTCATTTAATGGTGACCCAACTGCAGTGACGGGTCAATCTTGGTAAATATAAGGTAAAGGTTAAGTCCCGTAGCCTTTTTCAGGCCGTACTCGGGTGCAGCGAGTCCACTGTGTCTAGGACACGGTATTGGGGAACGGAGCCCATCCCTCTCCTTCCACTGCCTTTCACCTCCCCGACTTAAGTCAGATACCCATTTTACACCTGGGTGGAGTGAGGAAAGTCCTGTTTAGTGCCTTTCCTCATACACAGCGTCTAGCCAGGAATGCCACGTGGCCAGGGATCGAACCCGCCCCCCCCCCCATCCCGTGTCCGCCAGCCTCTGCAGACCAACAGCAAGACCAGTTTTAGCCGCTGTTGACACATCAGTTTTGTGTCAGATAACCGATGTTATGTATCAGATAAGCGATGTTGTATATCAGATAAGCGATGTTGTGTATCTGACATGGTCGCGGCGAGACTTTGTTGTCGCCTACATGACGGGTTTAACATAACGCAGGCGTCTCCGGGAGGGGGCGGCAAATTGGTCCCAGCTATTATCCGGAATATTAACCTCGGTCTCAGCACCCGGACAATTACCCGGTCTGAATACAGGAGGTAGCCTCCAACAGGCTTCTCTGTGGGCTCTGGTAATTACCGGGAACATTAACCTGGATCCTGAGCCCGGTAGTTGGCAACAGGCTTTTCTGTGGGCCGTGATCTGTGTATATCTGTGTGTACGTGGGTGTGTCCGTCTGTCTGTCTGTGTGTGTGTATTTGTGTGTGTGTGTGTGTGTGTGTGTGTGTGTGTGTGTGTGTGTGTGTGTGTGTGTGTGTGTGCGTGTGCGTGTGTGCATGTGTGTGTCTGTGTTAAGGGGCCGTCACATTGTGCGAAAATCGATCGGCCGACGAGTCGGCGAGCTCTAAACGACATTTACGGCAGTATTACGCCTGATGTTTCGTCGAGCATCGCGCGAATTTTAGGGATAGCCGGCGACTTTTAGGAGTCGGCCGAAGCTCGCTGACACGTGAAACGTGTTCTTAACATCAGCGACTAGTCGCCCGATTATTGAGGTCATAGAAATATTCCCAAGCGATCGCCCGAGCCTCGCTCCATGTGACGGGGACGATTTTCAAGCCAAAAATACGCGCGATCCTCGGTCGATCTAAAACCGGGCGACCTTTCGGCGATCAACAAATACGGCCGAAGCTCGTCGACAATGTGACGCAGGCATAAGCAACGCTGCATTACATGTAGTAGTAAGTTCTGTATTTTGGGAATCGTAGAAACGCAGAGGCACAGGTAGATACACACACACACACACACACACACACACACACACACACACACACACACACACACACACACACACACGCTCACACAAACACACACACACACACACACACACACACACATACACACACACACAAGCACGCTCGCTCACACACACACACGGACGCACGCACACACACACACACACACACACACACACACGGACAGAGAGAGAGACACACACACACA
This sequence comes from Branchiostoma floridae x Branchiostoma japonicum, assembly GCA_013266295.2. Classification (NCBI taxonomy): domain Eukaryota; kingdom Metazoa; phylum Chordata; class Leptocardii; order Amphioxiformes; family Branchiostomatidae; genus Branchiostoma; species Branchiostoma floridae x Branchiostoma japonicum. Next base: position 25,948,424 of record CM023834.1, on the reverse strand, counting down.
CACACACTCACACACACACACACACACACATGCACGGACACACAAACACATACACACACACGCTCGCTCGCTCACTCTCACACACACACACACGCTCACACAAACACATGTACACACACACACATGCACACACATACACACACACGCTCACACAAACACACACACACATGCACACACACACACACACGGACACACATACACATACACACACACACACACACACACACACACACACGGACAGAGAGAGAGAGAGAGAGACACACACACACACGGACACACATACACATACACACACACACACGCGCGCGCGCACGCTCGCACACACACACACACACACACACACATACACACACACACACACACACGCTCACACGAACACACACACATGCACACACACACACACACACACACACACACACACACACATGCACACAAGACAACACGACCGTCTAGACCAGCTGACAACACGAACGTCACGGACAGTAAACCAAACACTTGTCTCCCAATATACAGGAGAACCAGTCTGCGTTCCTTGTCAAGTTAGATTCGTTACTTAGAGGCACCAAAGCAATTTCAGGGCAGAAAAACTGGATTGTCAAAGTCAATTTTCTGGCCATTTTTGCCTTCGTCAGAAGGCTATGGAATCACTTTGCTATAGTGTGGGAGACTATGCGGCAGGTTACCTTTGGGGAGACCAAGGTCACGTTGGAAAATTGGCTTCGTCGGGGGCCCTACGTCACTGTCACTGCAGTGGACCTTTTGTATTTGTCGTTTTCATTTTTTTTCAGGATATTTCGAGTATATGTAAATAGATGTTCATGATTTTTGGTAGACAAGTTACCTTTGTCATGACCAAGGTTAAGTGCGAAAATGGGCTTCGTGTGGGATCTGTACGTCACTGCAGTGGACCTTTTGTTTTTGTCCTTTGTTAACAGGATAACTGGAGTATATGTAAATGTCTGTTCCTGAGGTTTGGTAGGCAAGTCACCGTTGTGGAGACCAAGAATAAGTGCGAACATGGGCCTCGTGGGGGGTCCCTACGTCACTGCAGTGGACCTTTGGTGATCGTTGGTTTGTTTGTTAGCAGTTCAAGTTTTGGAAAAGCAACGGTCCTGATTTTTGCATGGTAAATAGGTTTTGGGGCATAGATGAAGTGTTGTAAGTGTGTACTCCCTAGTGGCTGGTGGGGAAGTGCAATGGGCCTTTTTGTGTGAACATTTGGAAGTGCAGTTGATAGCTGTCAAGGAGTTCCTCTAACGACAAACACGTGTGAAAGTAGCTAGGGCATGCTAACAGTATAATAAATGAGTTTCTCCCTGTGGAACACACCAAAGACGGCCAGCTTTTACGACCTGACCTATTTAGGGCCAAAGGCCCTGTACAGTAAAAACAAGAGTTTCACGACCTCATACCTGTTAACCGTTCGAACAGACATTTTCTTCTCAGTGATTATGCAAGTAAGAGCCTCATTTGTATGAATCATATCACTTGATCATATTCTCCACCCAATGACAATCTTATCTTGAGAAGAAAGGCTATTCTAGCATTTCCTCATAAATTATGCAAATTAGGTCCTGATTTGAATGAATTATGTTGAGTGATGTTCACCTTCACTGAACTTCCAAATATGGCAAGTATTAAATTCCCAGCAGTTACCACTATACGGTTCCGGGTCAGAGTTTAATTTGTGCGGTAGTAAATCGCCGGATCTGGGTGGTTGTCACGCTAAGTTTGGCTCCCCCTTGCTCGGTGATGGTTATAGATTATCAAATAGTTTTCGTATTTACCGAGAAACCCGTGGTTTAGCGTAAGAGGACAAAGAGACCAGCTCGGTACTGTCATAGGTTTGGAAACCAGACTATCCCTTCATACCCTGTTTGTAGTCAGTGGACAGTCAGAGGTATTGCGAGCAACAATAACAGATTATTTTGCGCGCCTGAATAATTTCATAATTTGCTGTCAGCTGCTGAGCACGGTTTTTGTACCAGATAGGTTCAATAGATTTCGAGTAAATGTTGCTGCATTGGACGTTTATAGTTTTGTCTTGAAGTTGCGATTAAATGAATGAATCTTTATTGCATATTCCTGCCCAGATGGGATAAATGCACAAAAGACCACGTGTGGTCTAGAGCATATACAACAAGGAGTATTGAACATTGAAAATGCTACATTCTACTGCTAAATACTAAAAGTCTGAAATTACAGCTGTATACTACTTATCACCTATTGCTAATAACCGTTTCTTCTCTCTTTTTGAAACAACTGGAAACATAGCTGCATATTTTTTCCACTGTACAATCATTCCTGCAAGACATCAGGTATTTAAAAGCGGCCTGCTTTGACATTTTCTTACATAGCTTGTCTAATTTTAATAAGTGTTGAATAGCGCTTGGCATTCATTTTCATATAAGGTACAGTCAAGTAAAAAATGTGTCTCATTTTCAATATATATATATACAGATAATCTAGACAAAGAAAATTGCATATTCATATACAAGTATATTTGCATATTCATATACAAGTATATTTTCCCCACATTTACAATATAAAACAAATATCTACACCTGACGAAAGCATGTGTTCCACGAACTCTAGTTATGAATATGCGCTCACATTTACATAACCTATGCAAGTCATTTACATAATTGATATTTGCTGGCGTTTCTTTCCTTATCAATTACGCATGTCACTGGGATCCTTCAGAGACAAGCTGAGTCACCTACAGTAGTCTACAACTGGCCAAAAACACACCACATCATTACCTAGGAACATTAACGCACCACCCCCAGTAGTGGCACTTCAACAAAGTGTGGCAAAGACATCAGCATGTTGATGGTGGCCACCCAACCACTAAGAAGAAGAATCACCTTACACAACACCCTCAAAAACAATATCCCACTGACGAAGGCATGAGTCATCCGAACTCTAGTTACCTTCGCCAAGAAGGTTATGTTTTGAGTAGCGTTTGTATGTATGTATGTATGTGTGTGTGTGTACATGTGTGTATGCGGTTTGGCACGATAACTCAAGAAGGTTTTGATGGATTGTCATGAAACTTGGTAGGCGGGTAGGCCTTGATGAGACCTAGACATAATTAGATTTTGGGCCCCCTGGCGGCTTGTTATAGTACTGCAGCGGAACTTCCGTTTTTGATATCTCGCGCTCTGGACATGCTAGGGTCATGAATTTTGGATGGTAGGTAGCTCTTGTGCCCGGGAAGAAGTCATGTGAGTTTGGCCCCCCTAGCAGCTCTGGAACTGCAGGGCTGTTTCTTTAAAAATCTTCGAGATAGTATAACTCAAGAACTGGTTGACGGATCGTCGTGATTTTTGGTATGTACGTAGCTTAAGTGATGCTTGACATAATTAAATTACAACTATGCAAATCAGTATCTAATTTGCATAATTAATTAGGAAATTCTATAAATCTGTTGTGTTCGATAATAGGGCTATGAAACACTCATGACATGTAATTGAAAACGACAGGAACATTGGCAGATATTGATTATGTAAAATGAAGACCTAATTTGCATACTTAATGGCAAATTTCTATAATTTTATAGTGGTGACTGCTCGGAATTTAATACTTGCCATATTTGGAAGTTCAGTGAAGGTGAAAATCATTAAACATAATTTATTCAAATCAGAACCTAATTTGCATAATTTATGAGGAAATGCTAGAATAGCCTTTTTCTTTTATAGGTCCACCACTAGTGGTGAACCTATAATAAAGGGACTCCTCAAGTAACTTGTTTTGGGCTATTCCAAACGCTTCAAGTATTAAATGATGACGAAAATGTGCTATGAAATGGCAGTAAATGTCAATATCAGACAGATTTCCTCATACAGAACACTTTTTTTGTTTTGCTTTGCCTCCTTGAAATTGCATTACCAGGGAGAGCATCTAAGATGAGTTTCACCCATTACATTGCAATCTACTTGATCTATTGAATCTGATTTGCGCCTTTTTCTTTTCTTTTTCTTTTCTTTTCTACAAACCTCTGGGTCGATAACACCCCGGCAGGCGGTGATTATCTTGAGATAACACCCCAGCAGGCAGTGATTATGTTGATGAATGCCCGGTGATTATCCGACCGCGATTTGCGCATGCCTCGCTGGCCCTGAAATAGGGTATTGATGACGTGATTACACATCCGGGTACTTAATGACCCCGGACGGGCGTATTTTTCTGTCAGATTCAGAAGTTAAACTAAACTGTCATTTAGAGCAAACCATTATCCCGGGGGGGGGGGCAGAATCCTGCTGGATACTGTAAATGCAGAAACTTTTAAGGTGGTTTTATTTTCTAGGTTTTCGCGATCGATGACCTCACACCGCGAAACCAAAATACCACAAACAAGTCTATTGTACCACGGTATTGTTTTAAACTCGAACTTTAAACGCAGCAAAACACCTCATTTTCTCTCCTACCTTGAAATAAAACCACCGCGAAAGTTTCTACATCTACAGTATACACGAAGGACACTCAAGTACAGTGACCTTCCGTTACCTCACACCGATTTCATTTCGTTCTCACATTTTTTGCAGGAAAATATTTGAGTGTACGAAATGAAAATAACAGACATCCTGTGACAGACCCAAATGCCACCACCGGAACCACAAAGTCAACATACCAGGCTGGTGAACATTTCAAACAACGGCATTTGTAAAACTATCACTACTAAAGAAGACAGTGACCTTTCTCAACTGCTGGTGACACAATATGAGCATTTGTCGGTTGACTTATTTCTTGTGTACACATCTCTAACCGACGCTCTAACTCTTGATCAGATGTTTTCATACTGAGATCAGGTCTGGAACCCTGAGACCAGACAGGCCCGGAGTTTTTTGTCTTCGTCAGAAAGACTATGGAAATGGTTGGCCGCATTGTGGGTGACAGCGGATTTAGGGATATAACTCGGGAAGGCATGATTCGAAGTCCATGATATTTGGCAGGCAGATTACCGTTATTAAGGCCGAAGTCAAGTGCAAGTTTGGGCTTTGTGGGGGGTCCGTACGTCACGTTAGTGAACCTTTTGTGTTTGTTGCTTGTTAACAAAATAAGTCGCGTATATTTAAATAGATGGTCATGATTTTTGGTAGGGAGGTTACTATTGTCGAGAGCAAGGTTAAGTTCGTTAACGGGCTTCGTGGGGGGTTCGGTTGTCACTGCAGGGGGCATTTTCCGTTTTTTTTGTTAGCAGGATAACTTGTGTATTCGTGGATGGAAGTTAATGAATTTTGGTTGGCAGATGACCGTTATTAAGGCCAAAGTCAAGTGCAAGTTTGGGCTTTGTGGGGGGGGGATCGTCACTGAATGACACCCAGTAGATTTCTAGCGGCGATTGACTTATGAATAATTTATCCATCCTCCCATTGGCAGGGCCACCAAACTCATTCTTCGTCACTGGCCCTGCCGATATGGCAACGGTTACAGCCTCCAGGACCCAACACGCTCTCAGCCAATCAGCTATACACAGAGAAAATCTTTAACGCACTTTTCATTAAATATTCATGAGCTGACCTAGAAATTACAACCAATCACGTTGTCTCTTACATTGGCTGCTTGGTTAACAAATGAAAACAAACATGGCGGAGTGGGAAGAGAAATTTTGCGAGTTATTCGCTGTTGAGAGCCTGCATGACCACCAGAGGTCCACTCTGCAGTCATTGCTCGACGAGGAGGACGTCTTCCTAAGTGTGCGCACAGGTGGGGGAAAAAGCCTATGTTTTATGGGTTTTCCGGTTGCAGCAAGAGCGAGGAAAGAGTCGCGCGCTAGCTGATGTCCAAGTGACAACAGTTAGCGCGCGACTGCCAAATAAGGCAAGCTCATGAATATTTATATCTCCTGGGTCCTGGAGGCGCTTATAACTGCCATATCGGCAGGGCCAGTGACGAAGAATGAGTGTGGTGGCCCTGCCAATGGGAGGATGAATTTATCAAGGCCCGTGAACCCGTTTCTTTCACTTGCAGAGTAGTCACTGATCTGGTAGCATTGCAAGGGGCAAAAACATGTATTTCACACCCATTGTTCGGCCATGACTGACTGCTAAACGCGGCAAACATTTCAAAGAGAATTTTCGTAGGGCTTCAATTACTGTAGCTTGCAGCATGTGTTTTGAGAGTAGATACCCATATATAGTAGATGACATTTATTTGATAACAAAATGAAGCCGTAGCTCCCCACTTTTAACACAAGTTGTAGCACTACGCAATGTTACACCAACTACAACCTCCTTGGTTACGCAAACTAGCAGTATATACCGGTATATAACCTCCTTGCTCGGGCGAGAGGCAATTTGGAACATCCTTTTGGGGACTGTCGGTCACTGCCCTCCAACCGAATCATATGAATAGTTTGAAAGTGACGACAACAACTTAAGTCCTGCACGGCAATGATAAAGTTATCGGCGGCTGATATCGATGGCTCATATCGGTGCCTAGTACGCTACAAAGCGTCCTTGGTTTCAGCGAAGATTTTTGACCATGAGTCCGAGCTTTGACGCTGTGGACCTTGAACATGTTAGGCGGCATTCTCGGAAAAATGTGTTCAATCTCTTCGCGGAATTCAGTGATTCAGGGCCTCAAAGTGAGCCACGAAATCCTCACTCTAAATGAGTTTGGGATAGATTCCATTTTTGTACCCGGCTCGTGGAAAGCTCTTGGTGAGAAATGCTGGGTCCATTCAACAAACTTCAGCTTCGTCGGTTCCCGTGTTCCTTTCAGCATCAGTAGTGATCGCTCCATTAGCGCAAGTGCAGCACCATTCAAGAAAGAAGGTCTAAATTTTTATCTCCATAATAGTTTTATTCTGGTTTTGCCATCAAAGTAAACTTTTAAAACTGATAGAGGAAGTACTGTAGTGAAGATGTAAAACGACAGACAATTACTTGGTTTGTGTTCATGGAATTTACATGAAACTAAGGGTGCGAATAACCTACAAGTCAGCCGTTATTGGCTAATTGTTGGTGACGGTCGGTGACCCGCCAGCAGCCATCTGATTGGTCCCCGCTAGAACCTACTGGATGTCATATAGTGTACACGGGGGGGGGGGGGTCCGTATGTTACGTTAGTGAATTTTGGTTGGCAGATTACCGTTAACAAGGCCAAAGTCAAGTGCAAGTTTGGGCTTTGTGGGGGGTCCGTACGTCACGTTAGTGAAGCTTTTGTGCTTGTAGCTTGTTAACAAAATAACTCTTGTATATGTAAATGGATGTTCATGATTTTTGGTAGGCAAGTTACGGTTGTTAAGGACTAGGTCAAGTTCGAAAATGGGCCTTGTGGGGGGTCCCTACGTTTCAGCATTGGACCTTTTGTGTTTAGAAAGATAACAATCTTCCCCACCAACCTCTGCTTGGAAACATGGGGACAGCTGGACCCCATCTGGGATCAGATAACGTTGTTTACATTAAGGGACTGTTCAATAATTTCAGCGGGAGGAGGAAAGGTTGGTCAGGTCATTACCTATGGCAGCACGTCGGCAGAACGTACTGCGCCTGCGCAAAACCTGGATTTTCGCTGGATTTTTGGTCAACGTTGCATCAGAATTTTGCCTGTTGCAGACCATATCTTCTACACAACATTTGAAAACTACAGACGGGATGTCACCCTTATATACGCGAATTCGACCTTATATGAGACGTTCTGCCGAAGTGCTATGCACAATACATTACGGGTTTCGCGCAGGCGCAGTACGTTCTGCCGACGTGCTACCTATGGCCACACCAAGTAATTTTTATGGATGACGTCCGCTGGAGACCTTGAATTTATTGCGAAAGTGCGATAAAAACATGAAGGGTCCAAAAAACAAGATGCCTAGATTTGGAATGTACTAACTGAGTGTAGAAATACAAATGTTAATACACAAATTGAATAAAAGAACACAGTGTAACTACAAACAAGCATCAAAATAATTCAACTAAACAGCAGTAGTCGCCCTGTTCTGATTCTTTCCTTTCATCGCACCTTCTCTTATTACATTTTGCAACACTGTTGTGACACTTTGATCATAATACAGTAAGCAGAATTTCTTGCAACAGTACTTGATTCAATGTCCCTCTGACGAAGGCATGAGATCTCCGACCTCTAGTGTTAATGTGTAGTTTTGGGGCCCGAGGCATCGAGCGCTGTTAAAATAATATTTGCGCCCTCCCGACGCAGAGATACTTTGTCTATAATGTCTACCCTCCAAAACTGGGATGGGGTTTTGTGCGCGTGAAAAATTTGCGCGTGAAAAAGTTGCGCACGCGTGAAGATATGCAAATTAGCTGATTCCCAAGGGATTTAAAAACTTTTTGCTGTTTTAGACTTAAAAGTTTAGATAAAAAGTTACGAAATAGAATTGAGTATCATATTGCTGCATTCTAGAGTACATAGCCTTGTTTTGTCAATTTTTCAGTGAATTTTAGGTGATTTTCAAAGATTAAGTTTTCACGCGCAAAAAAGTTTGAAATTTGCGCGTGAAAGATTGTGCTTCAGAAAATGTAAAATCAAGCTTATAGATTCGCAACCTGTTATCCACCTTAAACAAATCCACGCGAAGGCCACCGTGTCAAACCTCCTCACTCAGGTGTAGGGACTGACACGGTCATCATACTCGGAAAATCTGTATATCTGTACATGAATCTGTATCTGTGCATTAATATGTATCTGTACATGACTCTGTATCTGATTACAAATAAAGATCTCGAGTGATTGCCATAGAGAATGAAGTAAAGCCTAAAGTTGGTACATTTTACAATATGAAACCTTATATTTGTAACTTTTCCATATATTTCTGGCAAATTCAAGTGATTTTCAAATGTTTAGGTTTTATGGAAGATATGCAAATTAACCTATTCCCAAGGGACCCAAAAATCATAAGTTTTTCAAATGAAAATTACAGGTTGTAGATGGAAAATCATATCACAGGATAACATTTTTCTGCATAAGAATTTGGTACTTTATATTTTCTGACATTTTCAAAGGACTAATTTTTCACACGCAAAATTTTCACGCGCGCGCAAATTTTTCACGCGCAGAAAACCCGTTCCCAAAATTGGTTCAATTTGCTCAAACCAAAATGGAACAAAATTTCAAAACGCGATCACGAAACCATCATGTTCCTTCATGAATGTGATTGTCCTGTTGACATTCCTAACATATTGCTGCGTTGTTCGAACCTAAACAACATAAATTATGAATTTGGTCTTTAAAGAACTGAGAGCAAAATGCGTTAAAATGAACCATGTCCAAAGATTTGATTGACACAAACTATTGCTGAACCCTCATGCGGTATTATACATACCGCGTGAGGGTTCAGCAACATGGTTCATTTTAACGCGTACGCTAAAAAAACTAGAAAACAGTCACAAAACTACGAAAACCTTACTAGAATTCCAATGATGAAAGAGCGCCAGTTTAAGCCTCGATTTTAGGACCCTTTTAGCTACACCGCTGAGAACTTGGAAGCGTTTGGAACCTGATGACGAGACGAAACTTGAGTGTTTTTGTTTGGCAGCAAATTCCTCGGAGAAGAATGGACTAGTTTGACCTTGCCAACCTTGCCAAGCTGGCACCGAATAACTCTCCCTGAAGGTCACCCGGCTCTAGCGGATTCACGGCACGCAGAACGCAAATTAGGGTCATTATTTCATTAACCACCACCCGGCCTTCCTAAGGGGTCATGGTCCAGTCATATTCCACCAGGCCTTCCTAAGGGGTCGTGGCTAGGAGAATTCAGCAACAATTGGGTGAACAATTTGGCCAGGAGAGTGAGCCCGCGGTAAGGGGAACATTTCTCCTCGTGCTCGCAAATAAAACCATGTGGTGGCCAAACTCCAAATTATTCTTTTTTTCAGCCAATGTTCGGCTATATAAGAAGGCCTGGTGGAGACTGGGTCGTGGTTAGTGGTCCGTGCCAGCGGTAATAGTCGTCACGTCGGGTCTCCAACTGTCTGGTGATCAGGCAACCGCACAGACAGGGCTAGCCAAATCTCCAAGCAGATGTTGGAACGTAAATCAGAAATAGTTTTGAATACACAGTCCACTGCTTTGATTACCCACAACTAAGCAAAAGGCTGTAGTAGCCTGGGAACTCAAGACTTACGGGAAAAGTTTAGTTCCCTACTTAAAGACGTAAAAAAAGTAAACTACTAACTTCAGAGCCTACGGAAAAGCCTGTTAGCTGAGAAGGCAACCGACATTGAGCGAAGAAGCAGTACTAAAACTCTTTTAAAAACAGGGAAAGCTAACTGTTTACTAGTATATACAGCCAGGAAACTCAGTATTGTCAGAAAATGTTGGGCCCGTTTTGCTTCAGTCGCACGATGCAAGAATCATATTTGACATGACGTCCATCAAATTTAAAGCTGTTCACGTTAAAACAAAACGGAAGTTGATCGCTGTTGGTCTTGGTAGTTTAAGTTTTGGTGGCCAGCTAAATAATTCTAGTACTGTATCTACCAGGCTTTTAAAATGATCTATTTTATAACAGTAGAAATTAGCCCAAACATGAAACAAGGTGAATAATTTTGCGAGAGAGATTTGCTGCTCCGAAAATGTCCAGCTGGCCAATGTTTACTTCTGTTTAGTCCCGTAATTCTGACTTCTGCTAACATTTCACGGAAGATTACGGTAATGACGATAATTATTATCATTACTGTAAAACCACGGGCCCAAATCCCAGAAAGAAAAAAAGAAAGGGTCGTCACACCTGCACTCCAGTTCACACGTCACACAAGCCTGGCTTCTGTCTGTTCTCAGGTTTAAATCCTGTCCAGAACAGAGAACTACAGGACAGGGTGGTACATGTGTTCCCCATTACGTGCGTGTCGAGCAGGTTTACGTTCCAGCCGGGTGATTATGAGGAAAATCGTGGTCTCCGACTAGCGCCCCCGGCCAAATACTAACGCGGAGATTCATTTAGGACGACCCATTTAGACCCCCCCTCCTTCCTGCGACTTTCAAAAGCAACAAAACAGCAGGACAGTTCGCGACTGGGAACCCTGCCGAGTTCACCTGTGTCTGCCAGACCTGAGCTGTTGTAAATAAACATGTCGTCTGCCACAAACCTGCCACACACACACACCGTGTAGCGACTCAGGGTCACAAACTGACACATCAGATGGCGACTGTCTTGCTGCTACATCTGTCAGGGAAGCCTGTCGGTATGTTAAGCCCTGCTTACCCGAAACTTCAGCTCGTCTGATGTTTGTTTTGAAGTTTATAAAGTTCTGAAAAATCGCGGGACAATCCAAAACATGCCGGCATGCCTGGTCAGTACGTTACACCGATGTGAGGACGGTCGGACGGGTACAGTTTCCTACAGGAATGTCTAAAGGCGACGGTTTTACTTACAAACGTGTCTCCAAGACAGCCAAACTGTGGCATCCGACCTTAAGGATCCTTAAGACGCTCTAAGACACTCCAAGACAAATATCTTTAACCAAACTCTTAGGTGGATCCTGGTGACCCCAAGGCTCCGGAATTTTCCGCGTCAGTAAATTCAAATCTCTCGATCGCAAAATTGTTCAGATTAGAACAACACTTTGTCATCTCAGACAAACAGAAACCCTGTTGTGAATCGCTTGTCTTGAATCCGCCGCTGATTCTAGTGAAATCAGCTTGTTTGTAGTGGAAACGAAAACTTGAATGTTGACAACCAGCCAAAAGTAAACAAAACAACCCGCCACTGTCACAACAAGTCTTCTCACCTGTGTATCACAAAAGGTAAGCACGTACCTATGTGGAGTGTCTCAGAGTCACACCTGTCCTCTCCAGGTGGGATTTCCTGTCTCAAGTGTCCCGGCAAGAAGTAGGTAAGACTCCGTGAAAACTGCGGCCGTCTTCCTTGAGTGTTTGGCTCCTTCTGAAGCTAGCTGCCCTGCGGTGCAGGCGCGGTACGCTCCACTGACTCCGCCCAGCCGTGCCCTGTTGTGACGTCACATATTTTTGCATGACAGGGACGGGCAGGTGACGTCAGAAATGCGCACTCACCTGGGGGACGGTTCGTTATGTATGAAGGGGAATGGGAGGAAATGTACAAGTGATCGATATGAAATATCATGAAAGGAAAGAAGCGAATCGATAGAATACATCCCGAACGTAGTGCACAAAGAAATGATTTTAAAGTGCAAGGGCAAAACTTTTGCATTTATCCGCGATTTGCGAGTGTTGTCAGGTAGCAAAATGTAACCAAAGCGTGTGACTGTCCTCCTGTTCAGTCCAATAACGTACAGTCCCCGACCGGAAACGGTGGCTGAAACCGGAAGTGTAGGCTTGCCGGGAAAGTTAATGACCTGTGTGGAATCCGCGCCAACACCCGCCGCTAGGGGGCGCGGTTTAGCAGAGTGGCAGCGTAATCTCCAAGCAGATGTGGGGTAGACAGGATTAACATGTACCCAATTCTCCTGACTTAGAGGTGTTGCTAACATTAAACTCCAAACAGACCTCTTGGTGGCTATGAGACAGCATCAAGCAAGGACACCACTTGGGAGAAGAAAAAGATACCGGTACAAAAAAATACCGAAAATACCCGTATAGAAAAAGTTACCGGTACAAAAAAGAAAGCCCGATAAAAACGCATTAAACGCGTCAAAAATAAGCCAAAGACCAAACCTTTACTTGGAGAGTAGCTAATATAACCGCAAGTTACAATCTACCCCTTACTTAGTCATAGGTAGACAGCTAAAGCTGAACTCCAGTAAACTCCAATAAACTCGACAGTGGTCTCTCCCTGTGTTATACCCTCAACCATCGCAAGATGGCGTGATTGATCTGTGTCAGCATACTTTCCAAGAAGATATTGGGTACTAGTAGCCCTTACCAGACATTGCGGTAACCCAACATCTGCTGACGCACTGGTAAACCCGCCACCGTCCTAACATGGACCAATTATTGTCAGACTAAGAACTGTGTGTTAGTTACCATTATAAGTGTTGGAGGCTGCGAAGCCTGGTTTCCATGGTGACAGAGAATCCTGAGCTCCTATTGGTAGTTCTGGGAATGTTTTTTGAGTAAGAGCTGAATGGCCACAAACTTTGCGTCGTGAGGTCAGACACTCCATCTAAGCTTGTACTCATGTTGTAACTTTTTCATGAAGTTTCTCCTTCAGTCTTTCTGTTCGGCTCAACAACAACCACGTTCGCCACCCAGGCAGTTGCAACATTGCGTAGTAACACCTATATAGTAACAAAACAATTTCCCAAACAAACTAGACTTTCTAGTCAAAGATTCGTCAGAAGGATGACGGCTGAGACTAACAGTTTACCGGTTTCGACTTTTTATTAGAAAGTCTTCATCAGAAATCATCATCATCATCATCATCATCATTACCCCCCTACAACCCCGCAAGGGGTACAGTTGGGGGGGGGGGGGAGGCACCGGCAAAGGCGGGCAGGCCGCAAGCCCGGCTCGAAACGACTCAACTGTGGGAGCCGTGACCGTCGAGCCGGGCAGGGAGTTCCACTGGGGAATAGTGCGAGTAAAAAAAGAAAATCTGTAGGTGTCAGTGTGTGCGTTAATAGGTTGGTATTTAAGCGAGTGGCTCCCCCGGGTACGCCCCTGGGCTGGCTTTAAGATATTGTCGATTGAAATTTGACAATATCTTAAAGATATTGAAATGACAAGATATTGAAATGACAAGAGTTGTACCGCACTGCCTTTTATACTTTTCTATCACAGTCAGGTCAGGGCGCCCTGCCTGTTACTTAGCTTATAGATCAACCAATGAGCTTACAGTATCTCGTTGTAATCAACTAGACTTTCTAGTTTTTCCCCCTCTGAGTCCGATTTACATTTATACGCCGTTAAGCGTTGCAATGACGCTCTCACCTGGGTCGCTTCCAATAGATCTATCCCACAGCCCGCCCACCTACGTCAAAAGAAGAATTGCAAAGTATTTGACGGATATGCAGCCGCTCTCACATTGGTCGAACCGATAATTGCCACTCTCTCATTGATTCAACTACTAATTGTGATGGACTGTCAGGATCGGTCCAATCGGAATTTCTTCGCTCTCTCATTCCGCATTTACAGGCGTATTTATGAACGTGTAGCAGTATTTAACTAAACCAACAACCTATCTTATCTGACACAATAATTTTACCTTTAGCTATTGTTATTGTTAGTGTTATTGGGTGGGCCGGCTTACTCTCTCCTTGCAGCAAAGGGCTGAATTGTGAGAAGCTTACTTACCTTTAGAGAGAGAGATTGAGATTGAGGGAGAAAGAGAGAGACAGAGAGAGAGAGACAGAGACAGACAGACAGACGGACAGACAGACAGAGAGACAGACAGAGAGAGACAGAGACAGACAGAGAGAGAGATTGAGGGAGAGTGAGAAAGTGAGAGAGCGCTATAGGATAACCCTGATATGTTTGTTTTCAAGTATTGTACGACGATTGATTGAAAACACGCGTCGCCAGCGCTTCTTGGTCAGAAGGGAACAAGCGTCTAGAAAATTACATTACACATTTTGTATTGAGCTTTACATCGGTCACGTTAGCATGAATTTCTTAAAACATTCTATAGTCGGCACATCTTATAAGTCGTCCACAAACAGCTGTCCCTGACCTGCAGTACCGCTCTTGACCGCCACAAGACGCTCCTGATAGCGCCATCAGAAAATCAGCGAGGTTATCATACCGGGTCGGGATTACTTGTTACTTCGTGAAGGAGGTATACCTCCTGCAGGAGTATTGTGGTCAGTCGGTTTTTCGTGTTCGCAGCTAAAACCCACGGTTCCCTTTTTTAATCGGCATGTAATATTATACGTCGTCTGTAGGCATGCCCGTGATGATTCACGTATTTTATTTTTTACCGTAGCTGTTTTCGAGGTCAATGTAATATTTTAGAAGCACCCCTACATTTAAGTGGCATATGGGACTGGCCGCAAAAAACGTTGTTTCCTTCAGGCAGAAGCTAGGGTGGGTCGTTAATGAGAAACAGCTGTGTGTAGCCTGTTGTTTAAGTATGGGCTGTCGTTCTCAAATGTGTTCGCACCTAAAGGGCCCCGTTCAAGCCAAGTCGCTTTGAGCGCGATATCGATTCGGGTAAACCACATTCCTCACATCTGGTCCACGTGCCACACGTTCCTTCTAAACCGTGCCCGAGCACGATTCGCCTAAACTACATTCATTGTTGTTTGATGAAAACACGCAAGGTAGCGTGTTATCAATATCAGAGGTCAACGACCTGTTAGCTGGTGCCCCCCGACCAGCGGCCGAATGCCGACGTGGTCCTGCCAGGGGCAGTGACGCTCGTCCTAGAATGGGCACATTATTCGGTCATTACTGCTCTTTAACTTGCTGCCACGTAGATTTTGGCATTGCATATAAATACAGAAATATCACCCCGTAATCCATGACCGGGTCAATATGGACAGTAAACCGGTGAAACCACATTGCGTCCAGACGCAAATCGCGTCAAGGCGGTTGATTCGAAACTACCTGCAGATGTAGTTTGGGATCGAGGCGCTTTCAATGCGATTTGGTGCGTTCAGATGGAGCCACATGAATCCTGAATCCGTGCAAACCACATCGAAAGCGCTTTGAGCGACTTGGTTTGAACAGGGCCAAAGTCATAGTTCTGTACGTTGTATTTCTATGTAATTGGGCATGTGGTGTGCCATTATGTCCGTGATGATGCACGTGTTTTTCTTTTTACCGTAGCGGTTTTTATATTGAGGTAAATGCATATATATCAGAAACACCCCTATCTTTATAATCCCGTGGAATAGGCCATAGGTTAAGTAGTTGTGTGGTAGGCGAGGTTCTATAAGCAGATATTAGGTGGTTGTTGTGTACATTCGTTTATGAGTATCTGTTGGGATGGTGACTTATGGTTTGCATCTACTACGATACCCTATCAAATAAATAATATGTAGTGTCTGTTCCCAATCTGCAAAATATAGAACTTCACAGAGGATTGTCGCCTATGGACACTTGTTGCTATTTTGGGACGATTTCTTCATGATTTTTATCACTGGTGATGAGTGCTTGTTCAAAAGGCGAGAGTGGATGTACGTTAGAGAATAACTTCAATCAATCTTGGATACTTGGATACTTTATTCAGTCCATTAGCTGTCGTACACATATACATGAATACGCAGCTAATCTTCCTGGACCGTAAAAACATAAAACAAGGACATACAAACTACAAAGGGCTAACATCTAGTATTTACAACATAGATAATCAATCAATCAATCAATCAATCAATCAATCAATTAGATTCGTTTACATACATAACAAGCTCCTGTCGAAACTTACACTTACTAGCGCATTTAACACCATCAGGCAAAGAGTTCCATGTAAAGACAGACCTGTACATAAAAGTCTTTTTCATGGCGTTAGTTTTGGGTTTTAACAGTCTGAATGTGTTCCTGCTTGCGTGGCGTGTCTTGTAACTGTGTTGGTTTGTTACTGGAAGCAACTGCTTGTACAGAACAGCCGGTTGTTGTGTGTCAAGAATCCTCCGGAGTTGAGAGATGGTCTTCACCAGTAGCCTTTCTTTCACAATCTGCCACGACAAAGACGTGTGAAGATGTTGAACTGGTGTCTTGAAGTTACAGCGTAGGACCAGTCGTGCTGCTTTGTTTTGTGTGATTTGAAGTAGGTCAATGTTCTTTTGTGAGGTGGCAGACCAGACTGGTGAGCAGTAATCAAGGTACGATAATATGAGGGATTCTGCTAGAAGCTTGAGCAGTAAAGGATCAAGGTAGGTGGTACATTTTCTTATCATACCCAATGCGCAGGCCATTTTCTTCGCCGTTATCCTTGTATGACTGTCCCAAGTGAGGCATTCATCAAGAGTACTCCCTAGTAGTCGGGTTTCTTTCACTTGCTGAATGACTGACCGTTCGAGTGTAATATAAGTGCTGGGTTTTTCTTGATTTTGGGTTTGCTTCCAACAACCATTGATTTTGTTTTGGATGCATTGAGGAATAACCTATTCATTGAAACCCAGTTACTAATGTGGTCAAGTTCTTTCTGTAGGGTGGAAGTAATTGTTGAGATTGATGGTGCACATGCATAGGCTGACGTATCATCGGCAAACATAACTGAAGTAGCCTTCTTTGTAGCTAGAGGAAGATCATTTGTGAATATACTGAAAAGAAGGGGTCCAAGACAGCTCCCTTGAGGTACTCCACATGTGATATCCCTGAAGGAAGAGTTACGGCCATTGTAGTGAACACACTGCAAGCGCTGTGAGAGATAGCTCTCCATCCATTCAACTGCAGCCCTACCGAAACCATAGCATTGTAGTTTTCTGAGAAGGTATGCATGATCTACAAGATCGAATGCAGCCGAAAAGTCGAGAAAAATCACTCCTATCAGGTTCCCACGGTCAATGTTGCGGTACCAATCATCAACCATTTCCAGGAGAGCTGTGCATGTAGAGTGGTTTTTCCTGAAACCATGTTGGTGGGTTGTCATTAAGGAGTTCTGTAAAAAGTATTGAGAGATTTGGTTGTACACAACTCGTTCTGCTATCTTGCTTATGGCCGAAAGTAGACTTATCGGTCTTGCGTTCGGTCCACTCAAGCGGGCAGACGTAGACTTGGGCAAGGGGATTACCTTGGCCTTCTTCCATTCAGACGGGTAAACAGACGTAGTGAATGACAGGTTTATGATATAACATAAAGGTTGTGCTATATGATTGGCAGCTAGTTTAAGTAGTGTGTTGTCCAAGTTATCCAAACCCACAGCTTTCCCATCAAGTAGAGACAACAGGAGTGAGTGCACTTCCTTAACATTCACCGGACTGAACTCAAAGTTGCAGTCTTTGTTTTCCATGATCTCCCTCTTTATCAAGGTAAGTAGGTTTTCACCCATCTCTGAGTTTAGCCCATTACGCAGAGAGTCTACTTTCTGAGTGAAGAAGTGATTAAAGTACTCCGCTACGTCTTCTGCTCTGGTCAGGTACGCACCGTCCTGTTCTACTACACAAGGTGGCTGATTTCGGTTTTTACCCAGCATACCGTTAAGCGTTTTCCATAGGGCCTTGGGGTCATGCTTGGCCTCTTCTAGTTTAGTTTTGTAAAAGGCAGCTTTCTTTTTCCGATTCAGTTTTACAACAGCATTTCTGAGTTTTTTGTAAACAAGTACATCTGATTCCAGGCGAGAGGAGATGGATTCTCTTCTCGCTTCATCCCTGAGATGCATCAGTTCCCTCAACTCGTCATCAAGCCAGGGTGCTGGGTTAGATCGTACTGTTCGCTTTTTTACTGGTGCGTGACTATCTGCGACATCATTTAGTATGGTTGTGAGAACATGAAGAGCTATATTCACGTCTGATTCATTATAAATCAAATGCCAGGGCGCCAGCTCAATGTCGCGTTGGAAATCTTGAGGGTTGAATTTCCCATACGTTCTCCTCTCGACTACCCGAGGTTGTGCCTTTGGAACCTTTGTTTTCCTTGTTGTGTATACAATGTTGTGGTCAGAGAATCCTAGAGGAGTCGATGACACTGGTGTGCATCTTTCCCCGCAGTTGGTAAAGACTAGATCGATGTGAGTTTCTGTCCTTTGACCTCTATTATTCGTACCAATCCTCGTAGGACTTTTCACAGACTGGAGAAGGTTACACCTTACTGCTGCTTGAGCCAGCCTCTCTCTCAAGGGGCATAAATGGTTGGACCAATCAATATTGAAGTCTCCTAGAATGAACACCTCATTGTTTGAGTCCGTTGCCCTGTCGATCGAGGCTATGATGTTGTTGAAGGTTTGTATTGATGAGCCCGGAGGCCTGTAAGTACAGCAGATTAGCATAGGTTTTGTTTGTGGAAGAGTCACCTCCAGCCAAAGCATCTCGACATTGTCCTCTCCAGGTCCAGTCGCTGTTTCCAAGGTAGGTTACTGCAGATTAAGATGGCCACTCACTCCTCCACCATTTCTGTTCCTATCTTTCCTAATAACAGTCCAGCCATCTACACACAAGTCACTGTCACTAATGTTTGAGTCCAAGTGTGTTTCTGACAAGGTGAGTATATGCAACTTATTGTTCTCTAGTAGATCTTGTAAGTCCTGTGTTTTGTTTCTCCAGCTGCATATATTTAAATGACCAATGTGGAGACCCTTCGATGGAAGCTGTAAGTCTGTTGGTCCCGGATTACAACTAACATCTCCACAGAGCAGTATGAGTACACACAAAACCAGTTTATGAGAGCTAGCATGATTAACATCACCACTACTAGACTTCGTCTTCATGACATGTGGGAACAATTTGTTAATACATACTAGGTTCCAACTAAGACATCTTTTAAGTACTTCTTATAATAGTCCATGAGCCATCAGACGGCCTATATTTGACTAGCTGCCTGTTTACTTCTGAGTTAGTAGCAGATAACCCAACATCGCTGACATTTCTACACATAGGCAAAACCACTGAGAGACAAGCAATATACAATATATACAAACTTACAATGAGTGTCATCTTTGATTCTGAAATCTAGGATCACTAAACCAGCTGATTGTTAATTTATAATAAATTGCCAGTGGGCTTACACATCAGATCAATCAATCAATCAATCAATCAATCAATCAATCAATCAATCAATCAATCAATCAATCAATCAATCAATCAGTCAATCAATCAAACTTCCGCAGGCGTCATGAGCTGGCGCATCACGCCCGTAGACAGTTCTGTCTGTTCTCAGCATAGGCGCTATCATTCATCCTTAATTTTCACAAACACACATCACTAGTTGGTTGTTATTCTTTCTCATAGGCCGCGCAATGCGGCCTATGGTATAGTGCCCGGTGTGACCATGGTGGATGGGTTTGGTCTTGGTTTGGTGGATGGGTTTGGTGGATGGGTCGACCGAGGTTGCGCAATGTCTAACCGCACGTTATCCAATGCGAAGCCAGGCCGGCCTCGAAATTAACATGTGAATGTTGGACGGCCGGCTCGCAAGAAGTTGCGCAATGCCAAATTACGCAATGCCAAGCCAGGCCTCGCAATTAACAATGTCCCGATGTCAAAATGACGCTAAATTTCAGCTCGGGACAATTCAAATTTCGTTTCGGCAGTTTCGGGGCAATTGGACAATTCTGACGTCCACGTCATTTAGGAACGCGATCCATCCGTGGGAAGCAACCCTGTCTATTTTTCAGGTCTTTCAATTCACTCTTTTTAGCATTGCTACAATTCGAGCAAGGTGAGCAAGTCAGTAATTGTGCACACCCATGCCACCGAACCAGCTATTCCCATTTTGGCGGCCTATGGCCAGCTTTTTTAAAAAGCTTTCTTGTTTTACCATAGGCCGCGCCACAGTGCCCGGAATCACCTTGGACGTTGGACGTTGGGCGTTGGGTCGACAAGAAGTTGCGCAATGTCTAACCGCACGTTACGCGATGCGAAGCCAGGCCTTGAAATTAACATGTGAATGGTGGATGGGTTACAGAAGTTGAGCAATGTCTAACCGCACGTTACGCGATGCGAAGCCAGGCCTTGAAATTAACATGTGAATGGTGGATGGGTTACAGAAGTTGAGCAATGTCTAACCGCACGTTACGCAATGCGAAGCCAGGCCATGCAAAGGGAAGCAACACTGTCTATTTTTCAGGTCTTTCAATTCACTCTTTTTAACATTGCTACAATTCGAGCAAGGTGAGCAAGTCATTAATAGTGCACACCCATGCCACCCAACCAGCTATTGCCATTTTGGCGGCCTATGGCCAGCTTTTTAAAAAGCTTTCTTGTTTAGAATTATTGTAGTTAGGCGGCGCTGACACACCCCGTCCCAACATGAAGGTTTCAAGCCCACCTGTTTATCAGTCATTTTGTGCGTCATGCATTTTTCTGGACATTTTTCTTCGGTCTTCCACCCACTGCAGACTGTTTTCATTTCGGTGACACTGGCACCCCTTTCATAGTTGTTCGCACAGAATCTTACAGCTTGGTTCTGTACCCCTTGCAGTTGGTCTTTTGTATATGGATCCCAGACTATCGTGGCATATTCTAGGTTTGGTCTTACAAGCGATGTGTATGCGACTACTTTTGCTCTTCTTGGGCATGCCCACAGATTTACGTTTGATCACTCCCAATGTCTGTTTAGCCTTAGTTGTGATGTTGTTAACAAAGGCATCCCACTTCAAGCTACTTGTCAATGTAACGCCTAGATATGGGTATGTTTTTTGTTGTTGTTGCCAAAGCCTGGCCACAAAACTGGTAGCTTGTTACATTTTGGGGTTCGTTTGGTTGTTATGCTCATAAGGCCACAGCAAGTAAATTTTATGGATGACATCCTCCACAGACTCCAAATCTAATGCGATAGGGCGGGGAAAAAAAGGCGGGCAAAAAAACCCACAAGATTCTACATTTTCAAATTTTGAGATCGTAAACCTTGTTTAAAGGAGACTTGAGGTGAAAAAACATAATATCACAACCAGCAGGTCCTTTATTCCTGTATTCAACAGTATCACCTGACTTTGTAGATGGGTATACATCCCAAATAACTAGAACAATCGTAGAAAAGAGCTTGTCGTACCATCGTGGTTAGCTACTAAACTTAGTATTTATTTCCAATGAAACACCTTGGACTGTCAACACTTGCCATCAAACAAGAGCAATTGTGTCTCAAGTTTGCAGGATCCCTGATGGTCTCTGACTTTAGAGACTGCCTACCAGAACAGAAGACTCAATTGCTGACAGTGATTCGTATCCGGATCCGGAAGCCATATATTGTGCCAACTATTACAACATTCATTACTGAAACAACTTTGAAAAAATTAAATAAATGACTCAATCAGTGTACAACTGATTTCAATTCAGTGGCAACATCACATTTAAAAGGAATGAAATACAGCACCATATCAAAGTACAGAAAGGCTAAACAATAAATGGGAGTCTTGTCTTGCCATTGGACATTTACGACATACTTGCCTATTTTCGGCATGTTGACCACCGTCTGAGGGTAACAAAATTTCTTGTTTTTTTTCTGAAATCGGGCGAAAATCAATGCGCGCGCTGATGTCATCCATAACTAGAGTTCCACGACCTCACACCTTCGTCAAATGAGGTTACCATTTACGACTGACGAATTGTAGATTTCCCCCCTAATTATGCAAATAAGATCCTCATTTGCATGAATTACATCACTTGATCATATTCTCATTCCAATGACAGTGTTATCTTAACAAAGAAGGCCGTTTTAGCATTTTCTCATAAATTATGCAAATGAGGTCCTGATTTGAATAAGATATGTTGAATGATGTTCACCTCCAGTCAACTGCGAAATGCACAAGTATGAAATTGCCAGTGTCAACCACTATGGAATTATAGTATTTTCTCATTAATTATACAAATTAAGTTTCATTTACATAATTAATGTTCCTCTCATTCTTAATTACACATGTCACAAGGTAAAATAGTCCTATCATGATAGGTAACTGAATTATAGAATCCCCTCATTAATTATGCAAATTGTCATCTAATTATGTCAAGCATCACCTAAGCTACCTACACACTAAATATCAAGACGATCTGTCGACCGGTTATTGAGTTATCCTACTTTAAACATTTTCATACAAACGCTCCTGCAGTTTCAGAGCAAACCGCTAGGGGGCCCAAACTTAATTCACTTCTTCCCGAGCACAAGAGCTACCTACCATCCAGAAATCATGACCCTAGCATGTCCAGATCACGAGATATCAAAACCGGAAGTTCCGCTGCAGTACCATAACAAGCCGCCAGGGGGGCCAAAATCTAATCATTTCGAGGTCTCATCAAGACAAGACCTACTCACCTACCAAATATCAAGATCCATCTTTGCCTTCTCAAGTTATGCTGTTGACACACACACACACACACACACACACACACACGCACACACATACACACACACACACAGCCACGAAAACATAACCTTCTTGGCGAAGGTAAAAATTACTTGCTGTGGCCTAACGAAGCATTTTCGGGATTATGACAACTTGAGTCATTTGCTTTGCCATTCCTGTAGAAGGTGTGAGTCGTTCAGTGCAGACAACGGATTTCCCCCTCCCAAGAAGTGTTCAATATCTTGCAGACTGCCGTACAGCATCGCAGAAGGAGAGGCCACCCCATCCCGATGATGTGGCTCATTCCAAATTCCCGTCCTCAAACCTGCCCCAACTGAATAGTAACGTTTGATCACCAATTATGGCAAAAGCAGTAACTTTTTATTAGTCCGTATAGTTAAGGAACACTCAAAATATATCCAAGTTTTCAATGACGGATAGCTACATGCCGGGCTTCTTTATAAATTTATGGTCGGCATATTGGCCTAGAATCGGACTAAATATGCCCTAACTAACATTTATTTCTACAGAATATTGGCTGTCTAAACATCTGTAGTCTGCGTCATTATCTGGAATATCGTCAGATGTGTTCGTAGCCTTCGACTGTACATTCATAATCGTGTAGTCTTTAGTCTTTTTACTTAGGGGTTTCTAGTCTCTAGTTTCGAACTGTACTCCGGATTTCAGGTCTTTAGTTGCTGTACTCCGGATTTGTAGTCTTTAGTTGCTGTACTCCGGATTTGTAGTCTTTAGTTGCTTTACTCGTGATTTGTACCGTTTAGTCGCTGTACTCGGGATTTTGTAGTGTTTAGTCGATGTACTCGGGAGTTTGTGGTGTTTAGTCGATGTACTCGGGATTTGTAGTGTTTAGTCGATGTACTCGGGATTTTGTAGTGTTTAGTCGATGTACTCGGAATTTTGCAGTGTTTAGTCGTTGTACTCCGGATTCTGTAGTGTTTAGTCGTTGTACTCCGGAATGTCGTCGAATGAGTATCCCTTAACGCCCCTCCAGGCATTGTAGGCGATGAAGACGTGGTAGCCGCCGGGGATGAAGACCAGCAGCCCCAGCAGCAGAACGGGCCAGGTGCGGTCCGAGTACTGCGGGTCGATATAAACCCCGGCCAGCAGCAGCGAGCCCACGGTCAGCAGCGCAGCGCCGAGCAGGAACAGAACAGCGGCCAGCCCGATAGCCTTGTACGGGATCTTCCTGGGGGGTCGCTCGAACTGCAGGTCTGAGGAGGGGGGAAGAAACAGGTTAGAACAGCCGCCAGCCCGATAGCCTTGTACGGGATCTTCCTGGGGGGTCGCTCGAACTGCAGGTCTGAGGAGGGGGGAAGAAACAGGTTAGAACAGTCGCCAGCCCGATAGCCTTGTAAGGGACCTTCCTGAGGGGTCGTTTGAACTGCAGGTCTGGGGCCTTGTATGGGATCTTCCTGGGGGGGAGGGGGGTCGCTCGAACTGCAGGTCTGGGGAGGGAGAAACAGGTTACAACTGCCATCAACCCGATAGCCTTGTATGGTACTGTACTTGTATGTACGAAGGCCCACAACGACAACTTCCATACACCTCTTCCACAGCCCTTCCATAGCGCTCTTCCGCGGACCATACCTTCCATAGCGCTCTTCTGCGGACCTTCCATAGCGCTCTTCCGCGGACCTTCCACAGCGCGCTTCCGCGGACCTTCCATAGCGCTCTTCCGCGGACCTTCCACAGCGCGCTTCCAAGGGCTATACCTTCCATAGCGCTCTTCCGCGGCCTACGGTGGCCCCTAAGTCCAGTATTTATTTTTATGCCACTTTTATTTTCAATACTTTTATTTTCAATACTTTTATTTTCTGTGGGCTACTTCCATTTTCTGTGGGTACTTTTATTTTCTGTGGCTACTTTGTATTTCCGAAAAAATTCCAAAGAAACATTTTGAGCACATCCTACTGGCAGGCTGGGCATCAAATCATCCGACCCGCGTCGATAATTACGCGGTTGTTGTCGGCGACTATAAGGGTGAGGGGGGCAGGCACATGTACAGTATATACAGATGCATGTTTTGAAACGTCTTTTCTCGTCCGATCCGCGGGATGCCCAGCCTGTCACTAGGATGTCCACAAAATGTTTCTTTGGAATTTTTCGGTTTGTTTATGCAAACAACGGGCGAAACTTACCGGGGAAGAGGAACTAGCGTAAGCCATAATGCATAAGCAAGTAGCGTAAGCAAGGGTGACATTAACATAATCTAGGCAGGATATTACTATTTAATGCTCTTAACTGATAAACGTGTTGAACATTGTAAGCATAAAAATTAAATTATCTTAAGGTGAAAAGTATATCATCTTTTTAATAGCTTTAAAATAATTCATAGTTGTCTGAATGGTAAACAGAAAAATGCACCACACAATGAAAATAAGATCTTAAGAGTAGCCACACCAAACCAAAATGAAATGAAAGTCGCTTCTCCAGTCGCTCCAGAAACTCGCGAAGTACACACAGAAAAAAAAGTAGCCCAGAAAAAAAGTAGTAAGTCAAAGCAGCCCAGAAATACAAAGTAGCCACAGAAAATAAAAGTACCCACAGAAAATGGAAGTATTGAAAACAAGAGTTCCACGACCTCATACCTTCGCCAAATGGTGTATACCCTTCTGGTGGACGAATTATACATTTTTAGTCATTGATTTCGCAAATAAGAGCCTCAGTTGCATGAATCATATCTGTTGATCATATTCTCCACGCAATGACAGTCTTATCTTAAGAAAGAGCGCTATTCTGACATCTCATAAATTATGCAAATAAGGTCATGACTTGAATAAATTATGTTGAATGATGTTCAGCTTCACTTAACTTCCAAATGCGGCAAGTATTGATTTCCCTGCAGTAATACCACTATATTATAGCAATTCCCACTAATTATGCAAATTAGGTGCTCATTAACATAATAAATATCTGCTAATAATCCCCTCATTCTCAATTACATATGTCACAAGTGTTTCATAGTCCTATTATCGAACGAAGCAGATTTATAGAATTTCCTAATTAATTATGCAAATAAGATCCTGATTTGCATAATTGTATAATATTTAGTCATAATATTTAGTCATGTCAAGCATCACTTCCTCTACCTACATACCAAAAATCACGACAATCCGTTAACTGGTTCTTGAGTTATCCTTCTTAGAAGATTTTTTCAACAAACTGCCCTGCAGTTCCAGAGCAAGCCGCTAGGGGGCCCAAACTCATGTCACTTCTTTCCTAGCCCAAGAGCTATCTACCATGCAAAATTCGTCACCCTAGCATGTCCAGATCATGAGATATCAAAACAGGAAGTTCAGCTGCAGTACCAATGAAAGCCGCCAGGGGGCCCAAAATCTAATCATTTCTAGGTCTCATGAAGACCTACCCACCTACCAAGTTTCATGACAATCCATCCATAGCTTCTTGAGTTATGCTGTTCACAGACAAACAGACAAACAGACAGACAGACAAACGCTACTGAAAACATAACCTTCTTGGCGAAGGTAATAAAAGTGGCATAAAAATAAATACTGGACTTAGGGGCCACCGTAGGCCGCGGAAGAGCGCTATTGAAGGTATAGCCCTTGGAAGCGCGCTATGGAAGGTCCGCGGAAGAGCGCTATGGATGGTCCGCGAAAGCGCGCTGTGGAAGGTCCGCGGAAGAGAGCTATGGAAGGTATAGCCCTTGGAAGCGCGCTGTGGAAGGTCCGCAGAAGAGCGCTATGAAAGGTCCGCAGAAGAGCGCTATGAAAGGTCCGCGGAAGCGCGCTGTGGAAGGTCCGCGGAAGAGCGCTATGGAAGGTATAGCCCTTGGAAGCGCGCTGTGGAAGGTCCGCAGAAGCGCTATGGAAGGTCCGCGGAAGCGCGCTGTGGAAGGTCCGCGGAAGAGCGCTATGGAAGGTCCGCAGAAGAGCGCTATGGAAGGTATGGTCCGCGGAAGAGCGCTATGGAAGGGCTGTGGAAGAGGTGTATGGAAGTTGTCGTTGTGGGCCTTCGTATGTATGGGATCTTCCTGGGGGGTCGCTCGAACTGCAGGTCTGGGCAGGGGGGAAGAAACAGGTTAGAACAGCCGCCAGCCCGAAAGCCTTCCTCGGGGGGTGGGGGGTGGTGGTGTTGCATTCCAAAACATGTTATTCAAAATCATGACTTGGAATGGACCACGTTTTGGAATACAACAGGCATTCCACACGTTGTATTCCAAATCATGGCGCGGCTGGACCACGATTTGGAATGTTCCAAAACGTGACCGGCTACGGCTACAGGACTGATTGACAGGAGTGGTGATTAATTATTCATACCAAAGTTTCCATATTTGGTCCGTTGTTTTCGCGAGACTTCGTGAGATTCGAAAAGTTTGAGACTGACTTAGAGTTTAGCGTTGCTAGTCGGAATTAACAGAGATTAACAGTATGGTATGATCTCAAACCTGTGTATGACTGTCTCTTGTCACGTGATAATCAACACCAAGTCACGTGACAAGAGAACTCCAAGCCGATACCTGACCTACTCACTGGGCTGATGAAGAGACAGTGTTACGTCTCGAAAGCTCCCCAGAGCAATAAAACTTGTTGTGTGTATGGTTTAATATTTTGTCAAGTATGGTATGATGTTCCATTCATAATCAATCATGTGTGTTTCCTAGTTAACCTGGCCTGAGTTTATCGCCACCAGTGCGTCGTCCTTGGTCGGACGCTCTCGCATCCGTTTCTCATTATTTTCCCGCTTATAGAATCACGTGATAGTTGTTTATCCACAGAAGAGAGAACGTAATTTATAGTTAAAACTTTTTATATTAAACTGAGGTTTGTAAATATTTAGCAGTACTTTGTGTCATTAAATTATGCAAATAAGCTTGCAATATATTAATAATTTAGTTAGAAATG
Organism: Branchiostoma floridae x Branchiostoma japonicum; assembly: GCA_013266295.2. Taxonomy (NCBI): domain Eukaryota; kingdom Metazoa; phylum Chordata; class Leptocardii; order Amphioxiformes; family Branchiostomatidae; genus Branchiostoma; species Branchiostoma floridae x Branchiostoma japonicum. Next base: position 25,920,782 of record CM023834.1, on the reverse strand, counting down.
TGGCCCATGGCCCAGCTAGCATATATTGGGATATTGGGTTACTCTCTCGGCCGCGGCAAAGCCAAACAGTAAAGTTACCAAATGTGGCGATAAATGTCTTCCTATCATGACAGATAAAAGTAACGTTATAAATAATAATCAAGGAGGTTTTAAGGAGAGAGCACGGAATAATAACACCCCCTACGGCAAAACCACCATTTGAGTGGTGGAGGATGTCTGTTGAGATATTCCCTGTGTGCAGTGCATTACATTACTGAACGTCAAAACATGGCCTTTTATATTATGTTGCAGGCAATTCTGTATGGCCTCCGCAAGGTCAAGGGCATCAGCATGGAGGCAGCTCAGGAACTGATGGATAAGGGACCACAGCTATCCCTGCAGAGAGGATCTAGTACAGGGATTAGCCTTGAGGGCAAAGAGAGGAGGAGAGGAGAAGAATCATCCACCACCAGTGTTACAGTTAACTGTTAAACATATTGGTCGATTGCTGAATAAAAGTTCTAAATGGAACAATGCGGCTCCAGCTGTGTCTCTGAAGGATGATGGCGGTGTAAGACTGTGTGGTGAATGGCTTGAGGAACGGTTGTTGTCCCCCAGACAATGTTGGTTGGTTGCCGTAAGTTGCTTAGTTTGCACGATAAAGGGATTCATCGTACGTGGTTTAGCCACACTTTCCCTAATTAGGGGGCTAAAAGGCCCTAACTCATCATTTCAAGGTTTTGCCGCACCCTACTGACACACCAAATATGAAAACAATCCATCTGGCCGTTCTTGAGTTATCTTGGTGACATACACGCACACACACACACACACACACACACACACACACACACACACACACACACACACACACACACACACACACACACACACACACACACACACACACACACACACACACACACACACACACACGCGCGCACACTCACACAGACATACACTGCTAAAAAATACAACCTTAGTATGACCACCTGATAAATATCATATCATATCCACGTCTTGAAAAGATCCATTCCAGTCCCAAATACAGGATTACGAAACCCACATGTCTGTAGCATGTCTTGGAATATTCCATTTCGTGTCTTTGCTATACTATAAGCCACGTTAGGCCACAGCATTTAATTTTTATGGATGACATCAGCGCGCGCATTGATTTTCGCCTGATTTCAGGAAAAAAACACAAGAAATTTTGTTGCCCTGCGACGGTGGTCAACATGCCAAAAAGGGCAAATATGTCGTGAATGTCCATCGGCAAGACAAGGCTCTGATTTATTCTTTTATTTTTACTTTGATACAATGTTGTATTTTATTCATTTTATATGTGATGTTGCCACTGAATCAAAACCATTTGTACAATAATTGAAAAACTTAATTAATCATTTATTTTTTCAAAGTTGTTTCAGAGACAAATCGGTGTTGGCACACTATAGGTAGAGTATGGCTTCCAGACTCAGTTTATGAGTCACTCTGTCAGTGATTGAGCCCTGTGTTCTGCCTGGTAGACAGTCTCTAAACTCAGAGACCACCAGGGATCCAGCAAACGTGAGGCGCAATTCCTCCTGTTTGATGGTAAGTGACAGTCAAGGGTGTTCCATTACAAATAAATACCCAGTGTAGTATCTACCTTGAAGATGGTACGGCAAGCTCTTTTTTTGTTCTATTTAATAGAGACACATCTGCAAGGACAGGTAATACTGTTGAATACAGCGATAAAAGACCTGTTGGGTATGATATCATGTTTTGCCGCCTAAATTCTTGTTCAACGAGGTTTACGACCTCAAAATCTGAAAATGTAGGAATCTTGTTTTTTGTTGGCCTGTCTTGTTTTTTTCGCCATATCGCATTAATTTTGGAGTCTCCGGAGGATGTTATCCATAAAATTTACTTGCTATGGCCTTATTGAATATTCCGAAACATTGTTAAGACATGTTTTGGGATATTCCATTTCGTGTCCTTTCTCTTAGCCACGATATGGAATATTCCGAAACGTGCTCCAGACATGTTTTGGAATATTCCATTTCTTGTCCTTTCTCTAATATAGGCACGTTATGGAATATTCAGAAACATGTTTCAGACAAAGACACGCGAAATGGAATATTCCAAAATGTGCTCCAGACATGTGGGCTTGGGAAAGGGCTTCAACAACAACAGTTTGTGTGAAGTTGCTGCGGCTTTGTTTAAACATGACGAACTTTTAGATTGTGACAGGGATGGTCGCCACAGTTGCGTGTGAGCTTTACCATGCTTCGGGCGTGAAGTGGGGCGGTCCTGTGTGCGGGTGTCCAAGTTTAAACAGGCGTGCCGTGCCTTGCCTAACACTGAGGAGGTTTAGAAGGTCAAAATATACGGAGGCAGACAGCATGAGCAATGCTAATATCCAAAAGCTACCAATTTGAAACTTAGGGAAATATTTGTTAATATTTCGATAAGTGACACAGGTATTCGAAAAACACTCGTGGGACATTTTGACACTCCCACTTCATCATTAAACTTGACACGTCTCAGACTGTAGCCATAATGGATCAGCTAAGCATTACAAAATATGCCCAGACACGTAGCCGCGCCCTCAGAAGTACGAGGCTCCGCCCCCAGGAAAGGAAGGAAAGGTCTCCCGTGCCCCTATGCAGAGCGTAGGGGTGGTGACCATATCCATTTCTGTAACCCCCAGACACCTGATTACGAAAAATCCTGTTTTGGAATGCAACAGGCATTTCACTTCGTGTTATTCCAAATCATGTTTTGGAATGGACCACGTTTTGGAATGCAGGTGCATTCCACTTCGTTTTATTCCAAATCATGATTTGGAATGGAACACGTTTTGGAATGCAACAGGGGTCTGTATCTGTATCTGTATCTGTATCTGTATAGCCGGTATAACCGCCCTTCGGCGTAACACACCAGCTGTTACTCGGGTCGCTCGAACTGCAAGTCTGTGGAGGAGGTAAACAGGTTAGAACAGCTGCCAGCCCGATAGCCTTGTAGGCTAGAACAGCCGCTCGAACTGCATATCTGGGGAGGGAGAAACAGGTTAGAACAACCGCTCGAACTGCAGGTCTGTACTTGCAATGGAAATTCCAGAGATAGTGTCGAGGTAACGAAGATAGTGTAAGTTGTTGCTAACCTATGACGTATTAAGGTATGTTGTGGCGTACCTATGAATCCGTCATCCGACTGAGGCAGGCGCTGGTACCGCGCCCCTCCGGTGTTCGGGCGGGAGTTTCTCATCTTCATGGTGGGAAGCGAGACTTCAGCTGCGGACGGCTGCGAGCTGCGGGAGACACATGTCAGCATGGGGTCAAGGATTAGGCACTGGACGTACAGACCACACATGTTTAATCACAACCAACGAGTTTCTAAGGATTTCATTGCTTCTCATCTTAAAATCGTTCTCTTCCTTGCACAACAGACAAATAACTGCGCTGGGCTGGCCTGACCAATGTACGAAGGACCATAGGTACAGGCTGCCTCGTCAGCGCGAACACCTGCGTCGTCTCTGCGAATACCTGCGTCGTCTGTGCAAAGAGCTTCCTCGCCTGCGCTCAAAGAGCTTCCTCGCCTGCGCGCGAATACCTGCGTCGTCTGTGCTCAAAGAGCTTCCTCGCCTGCGCTCAAAGAGCTTCCTCGCCTGCGCGCGAATACCTGCGTCGTCCGTGCAAAGAGCTTCCTCGCCTGCATGCAAAGAGCTTCCTCGCCTGCGCGCAAAGGAAGCTTCCTCGCCTGCGCGCACAGTGCCGTATTTGTCCCGTCACATATATGCAAATGAGTTTCACGTACATGCATAATATTACACCAGTACATGCATAATATTACACGTACATGCATAACATTACACCAGTGCTCTAGTAGATAATAACACGTTCCCTATGTACCGTATTCCAACCTTGCCAAATACATTTATCTATAGTCTATCAATACCTTATATCATCTTCCGGCAAGGAGGCTCTTTGCGCGCAGGCGAGGAAGCTCTTTGCACAGACGACGCAGGTGTTCGGGCAGACGACGCAGGTGTTCGCGCAGACGACGCAGGTGTTCGGGCAGACGACGCAGACCTGTACCTATGGTCCTTCGTACCAATGAAATACTAGTACATCGTTTAATACGAGGCAACCATCTGCCTCAATTCATGCACTTCTTCCTTCGCCGTGCCTTCCACCACCAAAATCATGAAATCCTGTTTACAAAGCAAACCAGCGCAACTGACAACACAGTATCGGCGTCGGCGAACATGAGGAAATTTGATTGCGAAAGGAACGTTCAGCTTGACAAGAGGCTGGTGGGCGGGCGCTAATATAAAACTTTCTGAGCTCACAGCCGACTAACGAGTGAATAGTCGGTAACAGCCAATCGCCCGTTACGTCTTTTCAATACTTCTGCTTAGCTCGTGAAAGATGGATTATCAGCATTCAATGTTATAGACGTAGTATGGCATTGTATTACCGTCACAGTAGTGTTGGCGATATTATGTAAGATTTTCGCTATTTTAAACATCGTTGTTTTACACATTTTCTTGCGCTATAAGCCTACATGTGTTCATAATGACATTTTGGGGAGTAAAAGATCAACGTCGTTGTGCCGCAAAAACGTGTTCGAAAACTGCCAAATCCTCGGCGCTAGCGCGGATCACGCCATGTTTGTTGTCAATGTTTGTTTACATTCTTTTTAGGAGCCTCCAAAAAATACAGTGCGACTCGCGCAACTTATTCTCGCGCTGCGCTGAGTCGCCGGTAAAGCGAAGTAGCGACGCTAATATGTTGAACGTTATTGAAGGGTCTGCCTATTTACCGAAAAACACATATAGGAGGCATAAATCTACCGAAATACACCCTGCATTGATGAGATAACAGCCCAAGTCGCTGTATTTTGGCATAAGATAACTTATACGTAGCCCAGCTGGGAACAAGGAATCACTAAACAATGAGTCGGCAATCGGTGGAGACGGGCCGGCCAGTCGCCATGTTTCTTTACAGAGCGTAACACAATATGTTTGTTTAGCGCGATCACAGAAGAGAAGTGTTCAAAATGTACCAAATAAAAAGTTCTTTTGCACTTCAGCATCGCAGTTTGCTGTATTTTGACCATGGGATAACTTATATGTGGCACAGAGAACAAAAAATCACTCGGAATCGGCAACTATCGGGCCCCGATAGTCGGCGGAGGCGACAAACGCGGCCAGTCGCCATGTTGTTTACATAGCGTATGTTTGTTTAGCGCAATCACAGCAGAGAAGTAAAATGTATCGAAATAAAAAGTTCTTTTGCACTTCAGCATCGCAGTTTGCTCTACTAAAGTTTACCCATAACATATTAAACTTATACGTGGCCCAGGGATCGTTAGCAACTATCGGCCAGAAGGGACCCGGCCAGTCGCCATGTTCGTTTACATAGTGTCTGTTTGTTTAGCGCGATCACTGCAAAGAAGTGAAATAGATAAATAAATAAATAAACAGTTCTTTTATACTTTAACATCGCATTTGCTGTATTTTTACCGTGAGATAACTTATAGTGGCCTAGGGAACAAAAAATCCCGTCGCGTCGCGTCGCGAGATCCGCGGGATAAACAATAGGGCGGAACCGGCCGGGTGGAACCAAAAAATTGAATGGGGGAGTGTTCAGTATGTGTACAGGGGAAGGAAGGGGGTGACAAGTCATGGACCCAAGTGATGTATGTGCATGTTTTTCTACCGCCTTTTTCTACCTCCATAGTGTGATCTACTGGAAAATAAGCTGTTGACTTTTTGCTTCTAACTTAAAATTTCTGCCAATGTTTCAGGAATTTTTGTTAGATTACTCTCAGCAATAAAAGAGGAATAGGAACCTTTGGAACTAGGCTCTCTAGTGAGAGAACCACCTCCTTCCACATGGTCCCCCGAGACCGAGGCACACCTGGACGGACCTGCTGTCCACCGACCTTCAGGCTGCAGGACTGGAAATCACCATCGTGACAAGTCCTTCGCGTAATACCACAAACCAGTACCACCGTCGCACTTACCTCGGCAAAACTTATAGTTTCGTACCTGAAATTCAAGTTTCATCGGATCTACGTATTGTAATAGTTTAACAAGAAATATGGTGAGCGCAGTGCTGGCTCTCTCAAAATGAAAGGAAAACACCCGATTGACGGGTTATGCTCACCGATAGAGAAATCTAGAAAAATCCTTCCCCTTGCAATACCTAATAGTACTACAATATAGCACTAAACGCTGAGGCAATTGCTGTGAACGCTAGCATTGCCGCTGGCGTGCGGTACCAACACGCCTCCCACTTCTCACTTCACTCTGTAATCAGCATTAATTGATCTTCTCTGAATTTAGTATAGGTGGCGAGTCGTTGCCAGCCTACAAGACATGATGTCGTTTTGATCTTGCCGCTTTTAAGTTTCCATGGCGTGACTGTGAACGACCGTCAGTTATTCTTGGCATAGCCAAGGACATTATATCAGACCTTGGCATAGCATACTTATGCTCCATATGGCGACACCGAAGTGCGGGCCAAAAACTCCGAAAGGATATCGACGCATCAATTGTAAATTTAGTAATATTTTGAGCGATTTTGAACATCAAGCAACACAGGTTGCTGATAATACACGGAGGGAAAGGACATTTAAGTACATTAGATCCTCTTTCTGTGTTATCGCCATCTCTCAAATTGATGCGACAACAACAAGAAACCATACATATGTTCATGTAGACACTTAGTCAGATTCAACTCCATTACCCCATATACCTTGGTTGAACCAAGCTGATCATTCAAGTAAACACATCTGTTCACGAAGAAAAAGCTTGTCATTTCATCGATAAGTTTTTAAGTACAATGTGTGCAACACAAAAACCGATATATGGGATAATCATCATCATCATCATCTTCGGTACTCTCGAAAAACCCCTACTGGGGTATCACTGAGAGGGGGGGGGGGGGGTTGCGACGGACTATGGCTGCACGGCCGGGAGCCCGGCCTTGAAGGCCTCTACTGTCTGGGCTTGTACTAAGTGTCCCGGCAGCTTATTCCACTCTTTTATTGTTTGTGGAAAAAAAGAAAATCTAAAACAGTCTGTTTTGGCTGATATTGGTTGATATTTGTATTCATGACTTCCCCTAGTGCGCCTATGGGCAGGTTTGAGATATTGTTCTGTTTGAATATTGATATGTCCATGAGCAATTTTGTATAAAGATATCAAGCGAGCGGTTCTCCTTCTGTCAACAAGTAACGGCCACTGGAGGTGCTTTAGCATATCAGAAACACTGCTTGTATAGTCATAATCACTAACAGCCATGCGCGCCGCCCTTCGTTGGACCCGCTCCAACGCCCGGGAACCACCAATAGTATGGGGATCCCATACAGTCGCACAGTACTCCAGGTGTGGGCGTACAAGTGTTCTGTAGCATGTTGATTTAACACAACACGAGGAGGACAGTGCGAAAGGTTGCGGCGGATGACTGCTAGTATCCTATTAGCTTTACTAGTAATATAATTTATATGTGTGTCCCATTTCATATCCTGTGATAGTTGAACTCCAAGATATGGATGGGTGTTAACACTAGTGAGGTCTTCCGAACATAATCGATATTGTGTAATAATCGGGTTACGCTTGCGGGTGATATGAAGTGTGTGGCACTTCGAGGGATTAAAGGACATTTGCCATATATCTTGCCACCGGGTCAATGCATCAAGCCGTGTTGTGCTGGGGATAATATATTATATTTATCGAGGTGATTCATGGTATGGCTATGTATAATGTGTTCCAAAACTTTACTGCAGACTGCGGTGAGTGACACCGGCCTGTTATTAACAGGTGAGGTTTTATCTCCCTTCTTAAAGATGGGGCTGATGTTGGCAGTCCTCCAGTCTGCTGGGACATCGCCGGGGTGTCAAGTGACTGCGTGAAGATACACTCGTTCCCAGGATGCTTTGCGTACAAAATGCGATCTCTGTCCCAGGACACACACACCGCTTCCGGGCATGGCTCCCGGGATCCCCGCCCAGGACTTGAATTAATTATAGGACGCTGTGGAGGAGCGTGTTGTGTTACGCTCTGTAAAGAAACATGGCGACTGGCCGGCCCGTCTCCGCCGATTGCCGACTCATTATTTTGTGATTCCTTGCTCCCTGGGCTACGTATAAGTTATCTTATGCCAAAATACAGCGACTTGGGCTGTTATCTCATCAATGCAGGGTGTATTTCGGTAGATTTATGCCTCCTATATGTGTTTTTCGGTAAATAGGCAGACCGGTTATTGAAAATGACAATTAAGATGAGAAAATTTCAATTATTTATATTTACAGTTTTGGCGCAAAAATCTTACATAGTATCGCTTTTTAATGTCATGCCCTGGCACACTAGCAAAGCCAAAGACACCGAACTGCTCTGTCTCGTGTTCCTCATTCATAGGAATGAACATGTGTGCAATTCTAACACAAACTGAAAGCTACTAGTTTCAAACCAGACCGTTTCGTTTGTTTTCCAAGGGTCGTGGGTCAGCCGCGCGGTCAAAGGTCAACATGAACAAAACAAAACAGCAAACAAAAGAACTTCATGTGACAACGGACCAGTTATGTCAACATTGGGCTGAACGTCATCACGTACAAAAAGCACCGCAAAGCAACGTTTATTATTTGTTTAATGTCAGAAAACCCCAGTATTTTTTTTTATAATAGAGAACCCAGCTCCGCACAAGAGTTGCTATTTACCTCCCCGCCCCCCACCCCGAAAGAGTGGTATGCGTGGATGCGCTTTTGTTATCATTAAATCGAACAGTGACAGACATGAGTTGTGCTGCTTGATCGATTTCATATCACAGCCGACACTGAACAGAAAGCTAGGGCTGGACAGAAAAGATGGCATCATGGGACATAATTATAACTCCTAAACCCTAAATCAGATGCGTCTTCGAACTCCTGGGTGGACTGGAGCTTGGGGACGTCCAATCAAAAGCTTCATATTACAATGTATTAATCTGGTGTGTAATGCTAATGCATTGTGTACGTGAACAATTATTGTGTGGGTGTTCCCCGATATATTCCTTCGTGCCGTGCATCATGATTCCTCACAATGAAGTTCACAGTCTTCCCGTGCGCAGTGAATACATGCACAGCCCATGGAAGCCACGAACACAGAACACTAGCAGACCTCATAGCTACGTGTGCGGAACAGGAATCGCCTGTATAGGTGAAATGTGTACGTACGTTTCCGACAAGTGCACCGCTGCGCTCGTATGTTCGCTGGGACGCCGGGCGATTCGAAGGGCTAGGATTCCCGGCTTACATGAGCCTTTTGTCGGAATAAAACCTCACGAAAATCAGACTTAATTTTTTATCTCTCACAAAAAAGTACTGGCAGCTCCGATCTTCGGTGCCCAGTGCGCAGATAGCCGCTATATGAACGTGTACGTCCTGCATGTGATACAGAAAATGGCACGTCCCAAACAAGCGGCAGCCGGAAGCAACCTCGTCACGTGAGCAGAGCGTTCGGCGCCACCTGATTGGTGGGTATCAGGTGACCTTTGCGCTTTATGATTTGCTTCCAGTTCGGCGATGTTCGCATCGACACGTAGCATGGCGTCGGTAGTTCTATGATATTTACATGAAAAATCGTTCGCAATGACACAGAAATTGATAATAATTGTGTAGATTGAATCTCTGTTGTTTCCTTTTATGCGTATTGACGTTATTTTTTCGGGTCAAACTGAGTAATGTTCACACATACTAGTATCCTGCCGTGCATGTATAATATACGTCATGCGCAGGGATTTCTGCGCAGCTGCAAACATGCCTGTTAGTAGGGAGAATTCGTGCATTCATCAGGCTAGCCTGGGGTTTTCCTCTGAAATTTGTCTAACGCTGTTCTATACATAACTATAAGTTATTCAGAAGTCCCCGTCTGCGCAAAGCAGGGACTCTGAACTCCAGCGATCACTGTAACTTGGATAGTCGGCCAAGTTTGAAGCTGACCGCTTCGTGACCTCCCGGAAAACAAGTCGCCAGTGTGTCCAGCACAGGTCGCTGTCGTGCAGGTCAAGTCCGATAGTGTCGTGCACAGGTCGTGATAGTGTCGTAACTGATCTGGTCCGGCCCACAGCAGCGCAGCTCAGCTAAAGGTAACGAAAGGCAGAGCTCAAGTAAACACTTATAACATCGGAAATTGTCTGGGCATTTAGAGTTCCCCCTATCGCTTCTTTTTCTTTTCGCATACGTAGATTCAGTGAAGTTTCCTGGGGTGGGGGGTGGGGGCACTACATTAGCTATTTTTTTTTTTTACTGTGTACTTCTTTACCGAGTTACCAATGAGTTTAACATATAATACATTTAAACACTGTCTGTTCAGCCTCGACCCACAAATAATTTATGGCCGCCATTTTAATATAATCACGTGATTTCTGTTGGCTCCTTAGGTCTTAGGATGACGTCAAACGTTAAACACATTGACGTGGTGACGTCAGTCCCTGTTACGTCCGGCGACGCCACCAGCGCGTCGACAACTTTCGGGCACGAAACAAACAAAACTACGACATCAAGTCACATAACCTGCACGTCTACCAGCGGAGCTACAACTTCGGATCACGTGACTACCGCAGCTACAACCTCGGCTCACGTGACCAGCAAAGCTACAACCTCAGCTCATGTGACCAGCGTAGCTACAGCGTCGTCTCACGTGACTAACAAAGCTCCAACCTCGTCTCACGTGACCACCGCAGCTACATCCTCGGCTCACGTGACCACCGCAGCTACAGCCTCGGCTCACGTGACCAGTGTAGTTACAGCTTCAACTCTCGTGACCAGCAAACCTAAAACCTCCGCTCACGTGACCAGTGTATCTACAGCTTCGGCTCACGTGACCAGTGTAGCTACAGCCTCGGCTCACGTGACCAGTGCAGCTACAGCCTCGGCTCACGTGACCAGTGCAGCTACAGCCTCGGCTCACGTGACCAGTGCAGCTACAGCCTCGGCTCACGTGACCAGTGTAGCTACAGCCTTGGCTCACGTGACGGCTACAGTTCCAACTCTCGTGACCAGCAAACCAACTTCAACTCACGTGACGAGCGTAGCCACAACTGTGGCTCACGTGACCAGTGTAGCGGCAGCCTCCGCTCACGTGATCTCCGCTACAGCCGTGCAGGCCAGCGTTGTGACCAGGTAAGGCTGTCTCTGGGTTTATTTATTTATTACAATAATTACTAATGCACTTATAGCATTATCCTGGGTTACCTACTTTATCTATTATTTGATGTGAGTAATAGCATTATCCTGGCCCTGGGGTATTTGATGAATATTCCACCGACACAGAAAATTCCAGCTTTTGTCATGGCTGTTTTTTACGACTTCAGTTTAATGTTCCTGTATGTCTAATGTAAACTTAACTTGTAGTCCGCTGACGGTCATTAGATATGCCATCTTTATTTTTGCGGACTGATAACATAAGTATATACTAGTAGTATAAGAACGCATGTTCCGTTATTCTACCAAACTGAAATACAGCAGCGTTTGGTATTGCAAAATGCTTACTTACTTACTTACTTGGGCCCTTGGCCCATGCGGAGCCACCCAAGACTGTCCTCCATCCAGTTGCAACCTGTAGCATGGGCAAAATCCATTGTTCCTTTCTCAGCTTATTGAAAGCTTTTACCAAAAACGCCACTGCAGTTCCAGAACTAACTGCTAGGGGTTTATGCCAGTTTTTCTTGACTTTTCTCCCATCTCATTCCTGCCAGCCCTGCCGTTGCTTGCGGGACCCACCAGCTCTCCAACGCGCCGGGCGGGACCCACCAGCTGTACCAGGTGGTGCCGGTTGTACAGAACGGTGTGCCCTGCCGCCTCCTTGTGCCGCTCAACATGGTGCCGTCCGTGACCAAGGTCGTCACAACAGGGGGCAAGGTGGTAAGCACCGTTACAAACTCACACCTGACCTGTAAATAATTTCACCAGGTTGGTAAATGATTGATAGTAAAGTTCTTTATTCACAACCATTTTTGCTTTACACGAGCCGACGTTTCGATGACCGTCTGTCATCTTCATCAGGGCTAATATGACTGGTTTACTGTGCACTGGAGCTATGTGTTACATAGTTCACTGTGCACTCAAGCTAGAAGTTACTGTAACAATGCAGTCCCAAGCGTAAAACAATGTCTATTGTGACATACGTAGGTATTGTTACAACATAGTGTTACAACATAGTGTTATTTGCAACCGCATGTAACACTATGCTGTAACAATACCTATGTATGTCACAATAGACATTGTTTTACGCTTGGGACTGCATTGTTACAGTTACATCTAGCTTGAGTGCACAATGAACTATGTAACACCTAGCTCCAGTGCACAGTAAACCAGTCATATTAGCCCTAATGAAGATGAGTACGGGCATGTGTTACTGGTCGGATGCAGTAATGAGCAAGAACTGGCCATTGAGAGGGTCGGGCCTTGCGCATCATTTCCTTGGGAGGAAGACGCAGCGTGCCTGACCTGCCCACACTGAAGTCGAGAAGGGAAGAGGCAGCAGTCCACCTGTTCCAACGTAAGCTTCGGGAGGATCACCCTCTACATAAACATGGTGCCACCTACAAGGTCAGGTGCCACGGGACTCACACTCAGAAACTCTGACACAATCAGTGTACTTAAAGCCCGGACTAAGGGCGTGTTCAAACGAAGTCGGTGTAACCGTTTTCGATGTGGTTTGCACCGAATCAGGATTCATGTGGCCCCATCTGAACGTTCCAAATCGCATTGAAAGCGCCTCGATCCCAAACCATATCTGGAGGTAGTTTCGAACCGCCTTGACTGGATCGCGATTTGCGTCTGAACGCAATGTGGTTTTACCGGTTTACATTGCATATTGAGTCGGTCATTACGGGGTGATATTTCTTTATTTATATGCAATGCCAAAATCTAAGTGGCAGCAAGTTAAAGAGCAGTAATGATCTAATAATGTGCCCATTCTAGGACGAGCTTCACTGCCTCTGACGGGACCACGTCGGCATTCGGCCGAGGTACGCTGGGAGGGGGGGCACCAGCTAACAGGCCGTTGACCTCTGACATTGATAACACGCTACCTTGCGTGTTTTCATCAAACAACAATGACTGTAGTTTAGGCGAATCGTGCTCGGGCACGGTTTAGAAGGAACGTGTGGCACGTGGACCAGATGTGAGGAATGTGGTTTACCCGAATCGCGTTTTAAACGACTTGGTTTGAACGGGGCTTAAGAGACTTAGCAACTCTTTCCTTCATTGTGCAGTTAGTCTCTATAATAAGACAATTAATCAGTAGCACCATTAGCACGTATGTTAAACCGCACTTGGTAATTGTATTCTATGTATAGTTTTTAACTGTGTTATAGTTTTGTAAATGTTTTAAGCGAGTTGAATTATGTTACGTCAGTGTACAGTCATTGTTGTAAGTGATCTATTTTGTAATAAGAACGAAATTCCCCGCGAGTTCCTTACTGAATAAAGATTTAACTTGATTTGTTTTGACAGACGGTCATCGGAACATCGGCTCATGTAAAACAAATGGTTGTGAATAAAAGAACTTTACTATTCAATAACACCTGACCTGTTCTTGCTTTGTTTATGCCTGTTTATTGTTTACTTGTTTGTTGTTTACTTGTTATTGTTGTTAACCCATGTGCAGCAGACAGCTGACCAGCCCGCCGCGAGTGTGTCCTCTCGGCTGCCGGCCGGGAACAGTAAGTTCGTCCTGCAGCAGGTGAAGGTTGCGTCGCAGCCTTGCACGGCGGCGGGCAACTCGGCGGTGGTGCACGTGCTCAGTCCCGCCGGCTCCGCAGCAGTGGCCGGTGAAACCGGGAAGGACGGGAAAGTCAGCGGGTCGGTAGTACCGGGAGCAGTCATCAGTAGCCCCGCCGGTGTTAGCGGTGCGGCGGGACCCGGTGCAGTCATGAGCAGTCCGGTTGGACATAGTGCGACCAGTACCGTGCAGAAGGTAATCGCCATGACGCCGACCATCGCGCCGGGGAGTAAGCTAGTTCCGGCAGCGCCCGTCACGTCCCCGGGGAAGCCGCCGCCCAGTGCCGTTATCCAAGTCCCTGCTTCGTCCGTGGCGAGTCCTGCAGCTGTCTACAACATCATCAAAGTGACCCCTCCTCCCCCGGGAGGAACATTAACGATCGGTCCCAACACGCGGCTGGTTGTTGTGTCCGGGTCGTCCACAGGTGTGACACAGAGCCTGGGCCCTCGGACCAGCGCGGCCGTCGGTAACGTGGCTGTGGTGACGCCTACCGTGAAAGCTGCGACCTCGGCCAAATCCTCCGTCCTGAAGACGCAGGCGTGTACTCTACCGGTCGGGAGGCCCATGGTTACCACGTCCGCGGGACAGCACAAGATCGTGTTTGTACCGCAAACCAGCACAGGCACGGCCCAGTCCTCAGCCAGGGTCGTCCCGCAGACCTCCCGCCCTGCCACCGCCCAGCCAGCCGCCCAGATTCTTCCCAACAAACCCTCGGCCGCGCCCAAACAGGTCTCCATGGTGCAGCAGAACGAAAACGTCGTGCTGATTAACGGACAGCCGTACAAACTCATCCCCTGTCCCACCACCACACACATTCCCGTGGACGCGTTGAAGTCCACCGCCGCCGCTACGGTTAGCTCCGCAGTCGCCCAGACGGCGGCTCCCGGCCCGGTAACAGTTACCTCCGCGGTCGCCCAGACGGCGGCTCCAGCCAGACAGACTCAAGTGACCGCATCTAACAGCACTGCTGGGGGTGTGACGTCAGCCTGGGAAGGAAGCCCGAGGACCGAGGAGACTGGCTCTGGCTCTGAGACTGAGTCTGCGTCTCCGGTCCGGAGCGAGCCGGGTGAAGGAACAGTCCTGAAGATCGACAGTGTGTACAGCCTGAAAGGTGCTTCCAAAGCTCCCGGCAGTCCCACATGTAAGGACGCCCTGGCCTCGAAGACTATCGCGCAGGCCAGCAGCGCAGCCAACACCCTGAAAAACATTGCAAGCATTCACTCTGCTGTGGTCAATACGCCCAAAAAGTACATCGTTGTTTACCCCAACAAACCGGCCACGCCCCCCTCCCCACCTTGCGCCGTGAAACAGGCTTCCGTCGCCCAGACGGCAACCAAACCGTCTGAACCCGCTGACACCAAACCGGGAACGCCTCCCGCCTCCCCCGTCAAGGTTCCTGCTAACAAAACTTCCCCTCGGCAGCCAGCCCCGGACAGAACTCCCGCCAAACAGCTGGACCCTAAACCCGCCGACAAAACTCCCACCAAACAGCTGGCCCCCAAATCCGTAACGGAGATGTACCACAGCTACGCTAAGGCGGAGACCCCGGATGTCCCCATCCCCCAGATGAAGCGTTCGGTCACGGCGCTGATGGTGCGCACCACCCCCCTGGGGAAGTCCAACGGTACCGTGGCGATGGGCCAGGACAACCCCGAGCCCGCCACCCTGCCGCCCAGCAAGATTTTCCGCCTGGAGCCGCCGCGACCCAATGAGACCATCCAGGACGAGCGCGTCCGGCGGCTGAAGGAGATTCTGCGGGAGCGCGAGGCGGCCGTGGAGGAGCTGAGGAGGAGGAAGAAGCCGTGAGGGGGAGGGTAGCAAACGGAACTCCAGCTGTCGTTCCTGTATCAGTGCATGTCAATGTTTATTACTGCTTTCCCATTGGGGTGGGGTGGGGGTGGTTAGTGTTAGGCCCAGACCTCAGTCAGTGTTTCCAGAAGCGGAGATACCGTAGTCACGTTCTCGCTAAGAATGCAGAGATCTAGAGCTTCCTAAGGCATCACTGTTTTCAAGTCTACACTTTCTCTTTCAGTCCTGCCTTACGTTTTGAGTTGAAGAATAGCAGAGGTACTGTTTAAGAAATAATAATAAAGTGGGCAGGACTGTGGCTGATGTAGGAATTTCGTGTAGAAAGGAATTCTCTTCTGTGCAGCACTGCAAGCTGGGTACAAGTTTTCTGCTATAGAGATGTTTAGTTTTAGGTTTTAGAAATATTCACTTTTTGTTCAATAAATAACGGGACCTCTGAAAGTCACGGGCGATCCTTGGTTCATCATATGCGCCTCCTTTGTCGGAAGGGTCCATTCTGGTATCTAGTGTCCACTGTTTTGGGTGTAGGTTAGTTTTATGATTTGTGTGCTAATGGTCAGGGTCACATTTCCAAGCCGGGGCCCGGCCGGGTTGTTTGAATGAACTTTGATACTTTATTTGAATCTCCATTAGCGATTTAAAAAAATGCACATCAAGAATATGCACAATGCTTATGATTATCTTTTAAACGTTTTGTGTTTTTTGTTATCTTTTATATCATACTTTTCGTTCCCACAGACTGCCTGGCCCCGGAATGTGACCCTAGCTTAAGGCGCTTTTCTATCGAAGGCTGACAAGTAACTGTGCCTGCGGATAACGCAGGCCACAGAAAGATTGCCTGCCTACTAATCATCATGTCATATTCTTCAAACTTAGTAAATATATAAATACAAGCATGGGAACTCATCCGGAGTGATTGACATGCAGAAATATTAAAATGTAGTCGTCTCTCAAAAAGCACCCCCTCCCCAAATCACAAATGACAATAGAAACTAGAAAGGTGACATTTGTAAAGAAAATGCATAATGTTTACCTTCACATGGCCTAGCCTAACAAACTACTGCTCTGTTTAATACCTTCGCCAAGGTTATGTTTTCAGTAGTACTAGTGTTTGTCCGTTTGTCTGTCTGTTTGTGAACAGCATAACTCAAGAAGCTTTATATGCATTGTCATGAAACTTGGTAGGTGGGTAGGTCTTGATGAGACCTAGAAATGATTAGATTTTGGGCCCCCTGGCGGCTTTCGTTGGTACTGCAGCAGAATTTCCGGTTTTGATATCTCATGATCTGGACATGCTAGGGTCACGAATTTTGGATGGTGGATAGCTCTTGGGTTAGGGAAGAAGTGACCTGAGTTACGGCCACCTAGCAGCTTGTTCTGGACTGCAGGGCAGAGTGTTTGAAAATCTTTGAGGGAGAATAACTCAAGGATCGGCTGACGGATTGTCATGATTTTTAGTACGTAGGCAGCTTAAGTGATGCTTGACATAATTACTAGTAGATGACCATTATGCAAATCAAGAGGGGAAATTCTATAAATCTGCTGTGTTCCATAATAGGACTATGGAACACTTGTGACATGTAATTGAGAACGAGAGAAACATCTGAAGATATAGATTATGTAAATGAAAAACCTAATTTGCATAATTAATTGAAAATTTCTATAATTTCATAGTGGTATAACTGCCGGGAATGGCAGTTATTATACCTGCCTAGTGCTGCGTACCGGTTCGCTGGACCGGTTCAGGACCGGACCGAATGTTTCGGTTCAAGTCCAAAAAAAACGAAACTTTGAGAACCGGTTTTGGACTTGTTAAAAAAATAGCACTAACATACATTCCAGTGTTTAAAATACCCGGTCTGGCAGTCTCGCCGCGCAAGTAATTTTTTCTGTGCGAGACTTATTCGGAAAGCCAGGTTGCCCGGAGCGCAAGTTATTTTTACAGCGGCTGGGTTTACGGCCAGCGGCTTCTGAAATAAACAGTGCCGCGGTCCCGCCTGCTTGATCTCGCCCCGGTCTGCTTGCGGTAACAACGACCCATTTTCCATTGAGAAATGTTCCTGGAGAAGTTTCGTCCGTAGTCAAGTTGCTTTAATGCGCCTATAAACGCAAAAATTCATCCGAAACACGCGGCACTAACCTGCCCCATTAACTTCCAAATTGCTGCATTTGGAAGTTAAGTGAAGGTGAACACCAATAAACATAGTTTATTCAAATCATGACCTCATTTGCATAATTTATGAGGAAGTGCTAGAATAGCTTTTTTTTGTTAGGATTAGGCTGCCATTGGGTTGAGAATATGATCAACTGATATAATCCATGATGGAAATGAAATGAGGATCTTATTTTCATAATCAGTGAGAAAAATGTACCATTTCGTCAGTCGGAACGGTTAACATCATTTGGTGAAGGTATGAGATCATGGAACTCTTGTTCTTACTCAAACACATTTAATTATATCGTGACCAGCCTGTCTTCCTACATAATGTGACCCAACACTACAGGGTGTCTGCTGCAGCACCAGTTACCATGGTGACAGCTGTCTGGTCCCGGTCGTTGACCTTATTTGTTTGGAACGGAAGAAGGAAAAACAGAACAAAAACAATATGTTTTCCTTCTGCGAAAGTAAACAATTACATTTGAAGACATTGTCTGGATTTGTCCGTGTATTAGGCCACACCATCTAATTTTTATGGATGACGTCCTCTGGAGACCCTAAATCTAATGCGAGAGCGCGAAAAAAACCCAAGAGGGGCCGAAAAAACAAGATGCCTAGATTTGAAATTTACTAAGGCACCACAAATATTAGGACACAAATTGAATGAGAGAACACAGTGTAACAACCAAAAAGTCTTTTATTACCTTCGCCAAGAAGGTTACCCGGTTATGTTTCCAGTTGTGTTTGTCCGTTTGTCCGTTTGCCTGTCTGTTTGTCTGTTTGTGAACAGCATCACTCAACAATCTTTAAATGCATTGTCATGAAACTTGGTAGGTGGGTAGGTCTTGATGAGACCTAGAAATGATTAGATTTTGGGCCCCCTGGCGGCTTTCGTTGGTACTGCAGCAGAATTTCCGGTTTTGATATCTCATGATCTGGACATGCTAGGGTCACGAATTTTGGATGGTAGATAGCTCTTGGGCTAGGGAAGAAGTGGCATGAGTTTGGGCCCCTAGCAGCTTGTTCTGGAACTGGAGGGCTGTTTCTTAAAAAATCTTTGAGAGAGAATAACTCAAGGACCGGCTGACGGATTGTCATGATTTTTAGTATGTTGGCAGCTTAATTGATGCGTGACAGAATTAGATGGCAATTATGCAAATCAAGAGCTAATTTGCATAATTAAAGAGGAAATTCTGTAAATCTGCTGTGTTCCAAAATAGGACTATAGAACACATGTGACATATAATTGAGAACGAGAGGAACATCTGAAGATATAGATTATGTAAATGAAACCTAATTTGCATAATTAATAGATATTGCTATAATTTCATAGTGGTAACTGGTAACTGCCGGGAATTTCTTACTTGCCGCAATTGAAACTTAACTGAAGGTGAACACTAATTAGCATAGTTTATTCAAATCATGAACTCATTTGCATAATTTATGAGAAATTGCTAGAATAGCCTTTTGTTAACATAAGGCTGTCATTGGGTGGAGAATATGATCAACTGATATAATCCATGATGGAAATGAAATGAGGATCTTATTTTCATAATCAATGAGAGAAATGCATCATTTCGTCAGTCGGAACGGTTAACATCATTTGGCGAAGGTATGAGATCGTTGAACTCTAATTCGTAATGAAAACAGCAATAAATCAGTTGAACAGCAGTTGTCGTCCTGTCCTGTATCCTTTCGGGTTTTACGTTAATCTTAGGATTTGCGACACTGTCCTGACTCTTTGGTCATAGTTACAGGAAGCGGAATTTCTTGGGTTTTTTTTCTGGGAACAGGCTAAAATCAATGAGCGCGCGGACGTCATCCATAAAAATTACTTGGTGTGGCCAAGGAGTGTGACCTTATATTCCTCGTGCATCAGTTATTTCAGTACGTGTTGCTGTGAGTACACTATATAGGCGCACATTTCCGCACCGAGGGCAGGGCAGACGTGCGAGTCGCCAAGTCTAACAGGCTTACTGTCCGTGTGCTTGTTGCGCCCACTGGCGAACGAAATGAGAAGTACTAAGAATAATAATATTCACATCACAGCGATGAAAATGTCATTGAATCGTTTTCCAACATGTTCTCCTCATTTCTGTTGCAATTGAAAAAGTAACATAAACTGTCAATTTGTACTAAACATTGCACGTTTGTTCAGTTTATTAATATACTTGTGCTTGTACAATGCATGATGTTGAAAATACCAGTTAAGTTCAGTTTTACATTGTTAAACTGTATTTGTTGGATCACTTTGGTCGAAAAATGAGATAGAATGACTACCGATCGACCCTTTTTTTTCAAGACCGTAATTGGAAACAAACGATTGATTTTCCCACCCCTCGCGGCCAAACTGTTCGGTTTTTAGGGGGCCCTAGTCTCGGACTGCCCTCTGTCGGCTGACCTTCGCACTGCAGTTTCCATGCATGTGATCTGCTGCCTGTCGAAGCTGCGCTGACTTGCCTTCCCGTAGTTTGGTCGTTTGAGCTGATTCAGCTTTGCAAGGTTTCTGAGTCAGCTTTGCAAGGTTTTATTAGGTGTAGGACGTTAGTGTCGCGAGTTTATATACATTATGACAGTTTAACGTTTATATAGGAGTGGGGGTCGGAAACTGCCACAATCGCCCATCCCCACACTAAACTGTATCGGAGTGGCTTCACGTCAAAGCGGATTTCGCAGTGTCCATTCCCAAACCATCATGTTAAATGGTGATGCTAGAACTGAAATGTAAAAACATTATCATCGCGAAAAGTCCAGTTTTCCACCTTCTTCTGGCGCCAAAACCTTGTGACCCGGAGGATGACGTCATGAGGTAAACACGGTGACGTCATGGTTCTGCCAGAAGGATGGCACCGCAGCAACACGCATACAAAACTAGCCAGTTAAATCTATCATAGCAAAACATTATAATATAGTTGCCTACTATGGAATATATATTTTTTACAATTATAAATAAAATGTAGGTGATGAATTTTATCTTACATGGTTGCTATTTGTTTAACATTAGATAAACAACTAATTTGTAGCGCTTGTAACAGCATCAGCTAGACCTGGGATTTCAGCAGAACATATAACCTAAAACATCCCGACAAAACTGCGCGATTTTGTGCGTTTTTGAGGAAGATCGTGGCTTTGGGAATGTTGTGGGAGTGAGGGAGATGTTTGTCCACCCGTAGGATGCCCGGATGCGCGTTCGTGTCGCCGTTTCCCGCGGATCTACGGCAGTTTTGTTGGGTCTGGTGGTTCCTGTCCGAGGCACGGTACCTCCATGTTTGTTTGCACTGATCTGCACCAGCCAGCCTTACTAGCGATTGTTCCCGGTCCGAGCTGCCATCCTGCCGCCCCGTGCATGTGTGGGACCTGTCCGGCCATCTATTTGTCCTGTCCGGCCGTCTGTGCGTGTCTGGGACCCGTCCTGTGCGCGTGTGTGGTCCGTGTACCTCACCAGAACCCTTCGCTGTGACCCAGGACCCAAACTCACTGTGGACATTACCTGCTATTTACTCTTCTGTCAGGTAGGTGTGATGCAGGTTTCCTATGAACACAGGTGCTTTTATACACCTCTAACAATCAACAAACGAATCCCCCCTGCCGCAGCACAAACCTCCCCTCTATGACCAGCATTTTGTACATTTCCCCTCAGCCCAGCTACCATTTTGTGGTTTAAAGATGGCGGATGTTCGGGACAGTGCAGTCTGCGTACCGCCTCCACAGCTCGGGTTTACAGCCGCTTCTGGGCATGAAATCGCCCCAGTTCGCGTCCTCCCGCCATGTCGCCAGGTTTCCCTGGCTAGTGGGACAGAACCCCGTCCCTCCTCTTCCCTGTAGCCGTGCCGAGCCAGGCTACCATAATAAACACGCCATGGCAGCGGCCGTAGGTCTCAGGTGTTTCCGTGTGTGCCCCGACTAGCAGGGCCAGTTCTGCCCGTGTCAGGGCCAGTTCTGCCCGCAGGAAGGTCAGTTCTGCCGTAGGAAGGTTTGTTCTGCCAACAGGAAGGTTCGTTCTGCCCTTGTCAGGCCGCGAGGTTCCTGAGTTGTTTCTATTTGAGCCCGTTACTGCCGGGCATAGTGCAGGTGGGGTGGGGGGCGTTACATTCCAGGCCGCACAGCGTCACTGGAGCGGCACAAAAGGTGCGGCGGAGCCTGCAGGATGCAATGACCGAGATCAAAGCACGGCTCCGCCGGGGGGCCAGTGGGCTCGCCAACGTACGGACGCCGCTCTGATTATTCACCTCGTAAACATCAGCCTGGTCAAACTGTCCCAATCACACCATCCTGTTAAAACTGTCCCAGACTCTTATTCACCCCCTCATACCACATCAGCCTGGTCAAACTGTCCCAACCACACCATCCTGTTAAAACTGTCCCAGACTCTTATTCACCCCCTCATACCACATCAGCCTGGCCAAACTGTCCCAAGCACACCATCCTGTTAAAACAGTGTCCCAGACTCTTAGGCCGGATTTACACGGGGCAAAAAATCAATGTCGTACGACATTCGACGCGCGGCGCGATGCGCGGCGCGACGCAGAATGTCGTACGACATTGATTTTCATGCGTGTAAAACCGCGCGCCACCGACGAGCGGCGCCGCGCGTCGTTTTTTCTGTGGCGCATCCAGTAGGTGCCACAAGTGCGTCGCGACACTCAGCGGGGAGTCTGCGTCGCGGCCCAGCAGCGTGTAAACAGCCCTGCGTCGCGCGCTGCCCGTTTCTGCGTTGCAATAGGTAAGGGGTCATATGCAAATTTCTCTTTTTCCCGCGCTAGCCCGAACCCACGCCACGCTCGTCTGTTTGTTTCTGTTCTTACTTCTAGAATTCTGAGTATCACATCACGTTCTCCTTGTTGTTTCGTCGGATTTTTGTTGCTGATTGTTTCGAAAGCATGGCGGAAGTAAACAGCAGTAACTGGAGCAGCGCGGAAACCCGATGCTTGATCGGCGTGTGGAACTGTGACAGAATTCGCAGCAAAATGGAGACTCACAAAAAGAAGGAGGCATTCGGGCAGATTGCCGAAGCCATGCTGCAAGAAGGATACAACAGGAACGCAAAACAAGTACAGAAGAAGATCAGGGATCTTAGGTACTCCTCGCGGCGGTCAGGGTTCACCACATGTGACGCAGCGCGCCGCAGCCCGCCGCAGCTGCGGCGCGCAGCGGGAGTTACAGTCAATACGTGTAAAAGCAAAAGTGTCCTAGGCGAGTGACAAACGCCGCGCGTCGAATGTCGTACGACATAGATATTTTGCCCCGTGTAAATCCGGCCTTATTCACCACCCCCTCATACCACATCAGCCTGGCCAAACTGTCCCAATCACACCATCCTGTTAAAACTGTCCCAGACTCTTATTCACCCCCTCATACCACATCAGCCTGGCCAAACTGTCCCAACCACACCATCCTGTTAAAACTGTCCCAGACAGTTCACCCCCTCATACCACATCAGCCTGGTCAAACTGTCCCAAGCACACCATCCTGTTAAAACAGTGTCCCAGACTCTTAAGTCTTATTCACCCCTCAAACCACACCATCCTGGTCAATTCCAAATCCCGAATCCTGTATTCAAATTTTCGAAAGCGGCGCACGCAGTTAGGGCGAAACATTGAATCATTCTATGGAAGCCCAGTCGGTACCGTAAAGTACCGACCGGTCGGGAACACCGTTATCGAACATTATTGCCGCCCGGGTATGATATAAAGTACATTATATACATGTATATCTGTATAGCATATTATACATATATCTGTATAGCCGTGGCGACTCTTGATTCCGGGCCTATATTATAGCCCTCAGCAAGAGTCGTGGAAAGATCCATTGGCAGAACGGAACATTTCCTGTTGGCTGCGCGATGATCCGTTTTCATCCCGGTTTTCGGGTGTCCCGAGTTTCCCGGCAATTTTACCTCACAATTGGCAGGGTTGGCGATGTGGAGATTCCCCTAAATACTCCACAAGGCGACCAATTCTGCCGTTTACGTGCAAAAATTCATCCGGGGCACCATCTTGGATAGAGTCGGGAATTTTCGGTACCGCCGTCGGGGACTATAATATAGGCCCGGAATCAAGAGTCGCCACGGCTAATATCTGTACAGCACTGGGGATGGGATTTTGTGCGCGTGAAAAATTTGCGCGTGAAAAATCTGCGCGTGAAGATATGCAAATTAGCTGATTCCCAAGAGATTTTAAAACTTTTTGCTGTTTTAAAGTCACGAGATAGAATACGAGTACATAGCCTTGTTTTGTCAATTTTTCAGTGAATTTTAGGTGATTTTTAAAGATTAAGTTTTCACGTGCCAAAAAGTTTGAAATTTGCACGTGAAAGACTCTGCTTCAGAAAAATATAAAATCAAGCTCATAGAATGGAGAAAAGCCTAAAGTTGTTACATTTTACAATATAAAACCTTATATTTGTAACTTTTCCATATATTTCTGGCAAATTCAAGTGATTTTCAAATGTTTAGGTTTCATGGAAGATTAACCTACCGGTATTCCCAAGGGACCCAAAAATCATGAGTATTTCAAATGAAACTTACAGGTTGTAGATGGAAAATCATATCACTGGATAACATTTTTCTGCATAAGAATTTGGTACTTAATATTTTCTGACATATTCAAAGGACTTTAATTTTTCACGCGCAAATTTTTCATGCCCAGAAAACCCGTTCCCCAGCACTGCACATATACATATATATCTGTAAAGCACATTAGATACATGAATATCTGTACAGCACATTATATTCATGTATGTTTGTACAGCACATTATGTATGTATATCTGTATAACATTATATTTGTATTGGTGATATCAGCATGTGCACATGATGATTTGATCATGCTATCATTAGGGCAATAAGGCACCAAAGTACCTGTAAGTTAAACTTAAAGTAAAGCAACAGAAAATTGCTTATTTTCCTCCAGGTCTGTACAGGTCTGAAGATTGATGAGTGACACGACAGACAGACGTCACCATTACCATGGGTCAGTATTGAACTAATACCATTACCACGGGTCAGTATACCGGTAGAACTATTACTGTTACCGTGGGTCAGTATAGCACTAATACCATTACCATGGGTCAGTATAGAACTAACACCATTACCATGGGTCAGTATAGAACTATTACTGTGTATTAATATAGAACTATTACTGTTATCATGGGTTAGTATAGAACTATTACTGTTACTGTGTGTCAGTATAGAACTTTTACTG
Source organism: Branchiostoma floridae x Branchiostoma japonicum (assembly GCA_013266295.2). Classification (NCBI taxonomy): domain Eukaryota; kingdom Metazoa; phylum Chordata; class Leptocardii; order Amphioxiformes; family Branchiostomatidae; genus Branchiostoma; species Branchiostoma floridae x Branchiostoma japonicum. The sequence goes on along the minus strand of CM023834.1, from coordinate 25,895,882 downwards.
TTACTGTGGGTTAGTATACAGCGCTCGTGACTGCGCCTGTTTTAGGCGCATATGCGCCCAGAATTTCGAGAATGCGACTAGATTTGAAATCACAGGCGCACAGTGCTCCTAGAAAAAATCAAGTTACGGTAAATCATTTTTCAAAATAAGGGCTTACCAACCCAGGTAAAGCTACAAATTTTGTGGTAACAATGACCCATTTTCCATTAAGAAATGTTCATAGAGAAGTTCCATCCATAGTCAACTTGTTTTAATGCGCCTATGAACGCAAAATTTCATCCAAAACGCGCGCAAAGTGATCGGCCGAGACGAATGAAAACAACAGCGGCCATCTTGGATTTTTGCGATCTCACTGCAACGCCCTCTAGCGACATTAGTGAGAACTGCAGGGTTACCGACATCGGTCGAGAGCCGATAATGAAACAAATTAAATCTAGCACCGCGTTTCCGCTGCTATTTTATCTCTTGGCCAAAATTAATTACTTCTTTGCTATTGCTATATAAAAATTGTACCAGGCTGAAAATTTTTTTTTTTTTTAATTTCATACAACTGTATAAATGTTGTTTACTACTGACTCTGTTATAATATAGTAATTTTGCATGTGTTCTTCAAATTGCATGTAAAATGAAATGTATGACATGGGTTTAGGTCCAGCAGATATAGATTAGACTGCAAGTGACATACACCTCAATGGCCTGTAAGAGCATTTTGAAATGAACGTTGTTGTCAATTTGGACATTTTCTGGGGGGTACATTTACTGTTACTGTGGGTTAGTATAGAACTATTAATGTTACTGTGGGTAAGTACAGAACTATTACTGTTACCGTGGGTCAGTATAGAACTATTACTGTTACTGTGTCAGTATAGAACTATTAATGTTACCGTGGGTAAGTATAGAACTATTACTGTTACTGTGGGTTAGTATAGAACTATTACTGTTACCGGTAAAGTGGGTTAGTATAGAACTATTACTGTTACCGTGGGTCAGTATAGAACTATTACTGTTACCGTGGGTAAGTATAGAACTATTACTGTTACTGTGTGTCAGTATAGAACTTTTACTGTTACTGTGTGTCAGTATACAGTGTGTGAAATACTAGGTTGCCCAGTTGCACCGTGCAACCATATTTTGCTTGGTGCAACCTATTTTTACACCCAGGTAGCTCAGTGCACTACCTAAATTTTGTGGTAAGGATGCCCTTTTCTTCCATTGGGAACTGTTTATTGAGAAGTTCCCATATGCATGGAAGAGCTCATCACTTCAGGTAAGGGGAAACAACTCTGTGTCAGAAATGTATAAATGCACATTGCATTCTAACAAAGTTAATCATAATGTAGAAGAGTTTAAATTTGGGGCAACCTAGAATTTTGATGGGCAACCTAGCTTTCATCCTAGGTTGCCACTGGGCAACCTGGCTCAAAAAAGTATTTCGTACACTGGTATAGAACTTTTACTGTTACTGTGGGTTAGTATAGAACTATTAATGTTACCGTGGGTAAGTACAGAACTATTACTGTTACCGTGGGTCAGTATAGAACTATTACTGTTACTGTGGGTCAGTATAGAACTATTACTGTTACTGTGGGTCAGTATAGAACTATTACTGTTACCGTGGGTAAGTATAGAACTATTACTGTTACTGTGGGTTAGTATAGAACTATTACTGTTACCGGTAAAGTGGGTTAGTATAGAACTATTACTGTAACCATGGGTCAGTATAGAACTATTACTTTTACCCTGGGTTAGTATAGAACTAATACTGTTACCATGGGTTAGTATAGAACTGTTACTGTTACAGTGGGTCAATATGGAGGTCTCCAGACTAACCTTTTGACTTAGGAGCACAGTGCTCCCAACCCAACACAATTCGGTGTAGCAGCAAAAATCTAGGCACACCACCAGAAAAAGATCATCTGATTGATGTTACTTTGTTTTCTTTGTTGTAGATGAAAAAGAGGCTTTGAACTCCATTAAGAATGACCTGGCTGCAGGCATGAAGCAGTCGGCGTGGCACAAGTCACATTCCAGCTCCAAATCCTCCTCCCAGACAGACGTCAGGGTCAAATTCGAGTTCCAGGGGGAGAAAAGGTCGGTATTCTGTTTCTGTCCTGTTGTATTGCTCCAGCACTTTTCCTGCTGAACTGGCACAAGCTAAGAAGACTATACTTACACATGTGTCACAACTAGTTACTTTGGGGTGGAGCTTATTTGTTGTTTTCCTTTGTAAGGAGCTTACTTGTTGTTTTACATTGTGAGGAGCTTATTTGTTGTTTTACTTCGTGATTTTTCTGCCCCCAGAATTATCCAGGTCCCCCGACCAGTCAACTTCCAGGACTTGCAGAGTAAAGTCAAGACAGCATACGGGCAGCTACTCACCATGTTCTACACTAACACTGAGGTCAGTACTACTCACCATGTTCTACACTAACACTGAGGTCAGTACTACTCACCATGTTCTACACTAACACTGAGGTCAGTACTACTCACCATGTTCTACACTAACACTGAGGTCAGTACTACTCACCATGTTCTACACTAACACTGAGGTCAGTACTACTCACCATGTTCTACACTAACACTGAGGTCAGTACTACTCACCACGTTCTACACTAACACTGAGGTCAGTACTACACACCATGTTCTATACTAACACTGAGGTCAGTACTACTCACCACGTTCTACACTATCACTGAGGTCAGTACTACTCACCATGTTCTACACTAACACTGAGGTCAGTACTACTCACCTGGTGACGTTCTACACTTACACTGAGGTCAGTACTACTCACCACGTTCTACACTTACACTGGGTACTACTCACCACATTCTACACTAACACTGAGGTCAGTACTACTCACCGCGTTCTACACTAACACTGAGGTCAGTACTACTCACCACGTTCTACACTATCACTGAGGTCAGTACTATTCACCATGTTCTACACTATCACTGAGGTCAGTACTACTCACCGTGTTCTACACTAACACTGAGGTCAGTACTACTCACCATGTTCTACACTAACACTGAGGTCAGTACTACTCACCATGTTCTACACTAACACTGAGGTCAGTACTACTCACCATGTTCTACACTAACACCGAGGTCAGTACTACTCACCATGTTCTACACTAACACTGAGGTCAGTACTACTCACCATGTTCTACACTAACACTGAGGTCAGTACTACTCACCACGTTCTACACTATCACTGAGGTCAGTACTACTCACCACATTCTACACTAACACTGAGGTCAGTACTACTCACCATGTTCTACACTAACACTGAGGTCAGTACTACTCACCATGTTCTACACTAACACTGAGGTAAGTACTACTCACCACGTTCTACACTGACACTGAGGTCAGTACTACTCACCACGTTCTACACTAACACTGAGGTCAGTACTATTCACCATGTTCTACACTAACACTGAGGTCAATACTACTCACCACGTTCTACACTAACACTGAGGTCAGTACTACTCATCACATTCTACACTAACACTGAGGTTAGAGCTCACATAGAGCTGTACAGTTCTCCATTTGATGTTGAAGATTTTCATTCCCATGTAACCTTTGCCCCCAACCTTTAGCCTGACCTCTGCCCCCTGCAGATTTCCATTCCGATCCTGAACCAGTCGGATCTGGAGAAGGCCATCATCCTGCTGGACCACAACCCACACATGAAGAGCCTGCGCATCTACCTATGCAAGGAGAACCCCACGCCACCTGGGTCACCCCAGGGACCACCCCACGGGCCACTACGGGACCTCTTCCACCCACCTACCAGTGTAAGTCTACAGTCCTTTACCTTACCTTAACCCATAATGGTTAACCCAGGCCACCTGGGTCACCCCAGGAACCGCCCCACGGGCCACTACGGGACCTCTTCCACCCACCCACCAGTGTAAGTCTACAGTCCTTTACCTTACCTTAACCCATAATGGTTACCTCACCCAGGCCTTACTGTATCACGAGTTCATCCCTGATCCCTGGTGGCTTATCCGTAAGCTGCAGGCAGAGAAAAAGTTTGTCTGTCTTGCTTCTTGGTACATTCTTGTCTCTAACCTCTGCCCTTTCACCTCTGCCCTCAGGAGGACACCTGCAGCATTCCTGTAAGCACTTTCTCCTCTAACATAGAAAGTAAACAACATTATGTAAACGACACACGTAAACACACATGTAAACAACACATGTAAACACATGTAAACAACACACGTAAACAACACGTAAACAACACACGTAAAAACATGTGAACAACATGTAAACAATTATGAAGAATTTACACTGTTCTCCAACTCATAAATGACACTCACCGGAATTTTCGACTGAATCACAGTCTTCTTCAGCTATCTGACCCAAATGCTGTGGACACGTGATTTTTCTCACGTGTGACGTCAGCAAAAGGTCAAAGGTTGTCTGAAGTCGATATCGCCCCCCGTCCCGGTTGAGCAAAGGTTGAAGTGCCCTGATGTATATGGCTTCTTTTATGCCTCTCTTGAAGTAATCCTGTCTGGTATCCAAGATTCTCACCCCCTCCAGATCCACTGTGTGTCCCGGTGATTCTATGGAGAATCTTGGATACCGAACAGGATTATTTCAAGAGAGGCATAAAAGTACAAAAATGTAGCTGAAGAAGACTGAGTGATTCAGTCGAAAATTCCGGTGAGTGTCGTCTATGAGTTGGAGAACAGTTTAAATTCTTCATAATGTAATTTACCAACTCAGATGAACTTTCATGCTAACATGTAAACAACTCACGTAAACAACACGTAAACAACCCACGTGAACACATGTGAACGACACGTGAAAAACACATAAACAGCACTATAAACAACACAGGTAACAACACACATAACACATGTAAACAACATAAACAACACACACAAACAACACACATAAACAACACACAACACATGTAAACAATACCTGTACACAACACATGTAAACGAAACATGTAACCAACACATGTAAACAAAACATGTAACCAACACATGTAAACAAAACATGTAAAAACACATGTAACCAACACATGTAACCAACTCATGTACACAAAACATGTAACCAACACATGTAACCAACACATGTAACCAACACATGTAACCAACACATGTAAACAAAACATGTAACCAACACATGTAAACAACACATGTAACCAACACATGTAAACAACACATGTAACCAATGCATTTAACCAACCCATGTAACCAACACATGTATGCAAAACATGTAAATAACACATCTAAACAAATCATGAAAACAACACATGTAACCAACACATGTAAACAACAATTGTAACCAACTCATGTAAACAACACATGTAATCTTGTATTTTTCATTTTACACTTGCAAAGAGAAAAGTTGTTTTAAACAGGCTTTTTTGAAATGAGCCAGACTGTGACTAACAGTGTTCAGTACTTCATGACTGTGACTAACTTGAAAGCACTTCTTGCTTGTCCTCATTCTAACGCACGACTTGCTTCGCTCCTGCTGCTCCTTGGACCCTCCTTAAGGAGGACACTGCATCTGAAGTGTCTGTTTCCACGCGAGAAGACACGTCAGAGGCGGCCTCGGTGGGAGACACGGGTAGCACGTCTGCCAAGGAGGACGTGAAGGAGACTGTTTCGGATACGTCCTCCGTGAAGGAGCACAACTCTGACACCTCCTCCGTCAAAGAAGACACCAGCATTCCTGACGACTCAGCAAAAGAGGCCATATCCGACACATCTTCTGTTCCTCCTCAAGAAGACATTGAGGAGTCAATTAAGGAGGCTGGCTCCGAGGCGGAGGCCTTGGAGGATCCTGGAGAGGAAGCAGAGGGAGAAGAAGCCGTAAGACTCTAGTCAAGACGTGGACGTGGTCTACTTAAAGCTCCCATTAACTTCTGTCTTTGGGACACCAACTTTTACTTTTCTTACTTCCTTAAGGTTGTCTTTACCTGCTCCTTACACCACATGAAAAGTTGTTTTCTTTCCTCAAGAAGTTTGTTATTTTGGCATAGAGCTGCACTTCTTATTCATTATGTTATTCTTGTTCATGATGTTATTTTACATTCAAGTTCTTACTGTGTAGGAGGGGAACAAATAGACAATAGATTCCTAGTGTCCAATAGACACTAGAAAGGCAGACATTTGCTCAGGAGCAAATGCAGCATATGGCTTCACCACATCCCCCGTACCAAAAATGGACCTGTCCCCCTCCCACACACACAGCCCTGCCCAATACTTAATTTAAAAAAAACATGACTCCCCTCTTTAACAATAAATTCTTGTAGTGACCCTACATTATGTTATGGTCCAGTTAAAAACACACACACAAAATCATTTTTTTCACAATCACTAATCCAAAATTGAATTCTAAAGAAATAGCAACTCCACTATTTAAGAACATACATTTCCACACAAAATATAGTATTTATCTGATCAAAATTGAATTTAAAACTAGTTGGAAGAATCATATTATGTAGTTACATGTGTGCCCATGTACGTGCAGCTACGTAAAAACTGCACCAGACATTATGCCGAACTTTTACTTCCATAATCATAGGGAACAATGTCAACAAAAGGTCAATGACCTTACCTACTGCACCACTACATGTATCTGCAGCTAATTTGGTTACACGATTTTAAAAGTTTGATTAAAAGATAGCAAGGTATATAAAAATTTAGGTTATGTGACATGTTTCCACCTATTTACAACCCAAAACACTCCTTTTTCCTGGCCAATACTTGTAAAACCAAGGTTATTACCTTCGCCAAGAAGGTTATGTTTTCTGAGGTGTTCGTGTATCTGTGTGTGTGTGTGTCTGTAAACACGATAACTCAAGAAGGCTTAAATGGATTGTCTTCATATTTGGTAGGTGGGTAGGTCTTGTTGAGACCTCGAAATTTTGGGACCCCTGGCGGCTTGTTATGGTACTGCAGCGGAACTTCCGGTTTTGATATCTTGTGATCTCGACATGCTAGGTTCATGATTTTTGGATGGTAGGTAGATCTTGTGCTCAGAAAGAAGTGACGTAAGTTTGGTCTGGAACTGCAGGAGCGTTTGATAATGTTTAAAGTAGGATAACTCAATAACCGGTCGACTGATCGTCTTGATATTTGGTGTGTTGGTAGCTTAAGTGATGGTTGACATAATTAGATGACAATTATGGATCTAATTTGCATAATTAATGAGGGAATTCTATAATTCAGCTACCGTCAATGATAGGACTATTCTACCTTGTGATATGTAATTAAGAATAAGAGGAACATTGCCATATATGAATTATGTAAATGAAGACCCAATTTGCATAATTAATAAGAAAATACTATAATTCCACAGTGGTTAATGCTGGCAATTTCATACTTGCGCATTTCGAAGTTGACTGGAGGTGAACATCATTCAACATAACTTATTCAAATCAGGACCTCATTTGCATGATTTATGAGGAAATGCTAGAATGGCCTTCTTTGTTAAGATAACACTGCCATTGGGAGGAGAATATGATCAATTGATGTAATTCATGCCAATGAGGATCTTATTTGCATCATTAGGGGGAAATCTATAATTCATCAGTCATAAATGGTAACCTCATTTGGCGAAGGAATGAGGTGGTGGAACTCTAGTTGTTCCTAGTATAAGTATGTGGCACCATGCGCAGGTGTTCTTTTAGCTAGCTAACCTCCTATAGCTAATTAAGTGAAACTTAACAGCTAACCTCCTATAGCTAGTTAAGTGAAACTTAACAGCTAACCTCCTATAGCTAGTTAAGTGAAACTTAACAGCTAACCTCCTATAGCTAAGTGAAAGTGTGTTATCCCACAGACCACAGGCACGAAGCCGGTGCCCATCTCCAGGTCCAAGTCCACCACAGATGCCAGTAAGAAGAAGACGGACCGGCAGTCTCCTCCGCCGGGCTACATTCCCGACTCCGAAGTGCGACACAGTAGCTCCTACACTTCCATTGAAGGGGAGGGCACCTTCATACCCGAGTCAAGTCTCGACTCTGAGGTAAGGAGCTGCTCAATCCTACCTAGCCAAGTTCTTATTGCTAACATCTTCTGTCTGTAGTGTCAAAGAGCATTCTTTATTTCTGACATCTGTTGTCTGTAGTGTGAAGGAGCGTTCTTTATAATTCTAACATCTTCTGTTGTCTAGTGTGAAGGAGCGTGCCTTATTTCTAACATCTTCTGTTGTCTGTAGCGTGAAGGAGCATTCCTTATTTCTAACATCTTCTATGTTTTCCTTAGTCGGTCGACCCTCTGGAATACAGCAGTCCAGAAAACTCTGGCAGCTCCGCTTCACTCGACAGACTAAGGTATGTGATTGGTTCATATCGGGGGTACAGACTAAGGTATGTGATTGGTTCATATCTGGGGTACTGACTAAGGTATGTGATTGGTTCTTATCGGGGGTACAGACTAAGGTATGTGATTGGTTCATATCAGGGGTACAGACTAAGGTATGTGATTGGTTCATATCTGGGGTACTGACTAAGGTATGTGATTGGTTCTTATCGGGGGTACAGACTAAGGTATGTGATTGGTTCATATCGGGGTGGGGTACAGACTAAGGTACGTGATTGGTTCATATCGGGGGTACAGACTAAGGTACGTGATTGGTTCATATCGGGGTGGGGTACAGACCAAGGTACGTGATTGGTTCATATCGGGGGTACAGACTAAGGTACGTGATTGGTTCATATCGGGGTGGGGTACAGACCAAGGTACGTGATTGGTTCATATCGGGGGTACAGACTAAGGTACGTGATTGGTTCATATCTGGGGTACAGATGAAGGTACTACGTGATTGGTTCTTATCAGGGGTACAGACTAAGGTACGTGATTGGTTCATATCGGGGGTACAGACGAAGGTACTACATGATTGCTTTATATCGGATATAAGGTACATGTACGTTATTGGTTCATATCGGGGGCACAGACGAAGGTACTACGTGATTGGTTCATATCGGATGTACGTTATTGGTTCATATTAGGGGTACAATGGATGTGGATGTATGTATGTATTGTTTGCTGTATTGTTTAGTTTGTTGTATTGTTTATTATCTCCATGAAAATTGGAGATATTGTTATCTCTTATCTCCATGAAAAATGGATATATTGTTTTTGGTCTGTCTGTGTGTCTGTCTGTGTGTCTGTCTGTGTGTCTGTCTGTGTTTCTGCATATTTGTGGTCAACATAACTTACGATGGCATTTATAGATTGTGATGATATTTGGTATGTTGGTATGTCCTAGGAAGACAAAGGTCAAGGTCAAATATGGGCCTCCTGGTGGCTGACCTTGGTACTGCAGCTGAACTTCCGGTTTTTGTATATTTTGTCCTGGACATGCTATGGTCTTGATTTCTTGGTGACAGAAAGCTTGTCCTGTCAGGAATAAGTGGCGTGGGTTTGGTCCCCCTAGCAGCTTGTTCTGGAACTGCAGGGGAGTTTCCGGTGAAATCTTTTAAATCGGATAAATCCAGAAGGGAACAACGTATTTTCATCATTTTTGGTATGTAGGTAGCTTAGACAGAGATGTATATAATGAAATACAAATTATTTAAATGAAGACTTAATTTGCATAATTAAGGAGGAAATTCGGTAATTCCAGTGTTTTACGTAATATAACTGTAATGTGTATAACCTATGGCAGGTGGAAAATCAACAGATACCAATTATACAAATAGGGACATCATTTGCATAATTAATGTAAAAATTCTATGATTTTTTTAGTGGTAAATGATGGGAATTTCATAGTTGTGACATCTGTAACTTAGTTAAAGGTTAACATCACTATGCATATATTATGTTAATGTAGAGGTCATTTGCATAATTAATTGAAATGAAACATTGCCAAAGGATTGGACTTTCACATATCAAATATATGTAATTTGTGTTGACAAAACCTTTTTTCATGGAGATATGAGGTCTCCAAATTCTTGTTGTTCTTGGACTAACTGATCCTTTCTGCCAGTAGTGACAGCTACTATAACAGACTACGGATGAGTCGGACCAAGAGTTCCTCAGCATTCTCAGACGAGTTCCTCGGAGGTTGGTACTATTTTCTCCAAACCTTTGTAACAAATGAAGTCTCTGGTTGAGGGCCCACTTTTAGCACAGCTTGTGACAACAAATATTTGGTACAGATGTTGTAAAGCTGCCTGTGTTGAAAGTGTGAAGGTACAGATGTTGTAACCTGTGTTGGAAGTGTGAAGGTACAGATGTTGTAACCTGTGTTGTAAGTGCAAAGGTACAGATGTTGTAACCCTGTCTGTGTTGTAAGTGTAAAGATACAGATGTTGTAACCTGTGTTGTAAGTGGAAAGGTACAGATGTTGTAACCTGTGTTGTAAGTGCAAAGGTACAGGTGTTGTAACCCTGCCTGTGTTATAAGTGTAAAGATACAGATGTTGTAACCTGTGTTGTAAGTGCAAAGGTACAGATGTTGTAACCCTGCCTGTGTTGTAAGTGTGAAGGTACAGATGTTGTAACCCTGCCTGTGTTGTAAGTGATAAGGCACAGATGTTGTAACCCTGCCTGTGTTGTAAGTGTAAAGATACAGATGTTGTAACCTGTGTTGTAAGTGCAAAGGTACAGATGTTGTAACCCTGCCTGTGTTGTAAGTGAGAAGGCTCAGATGTTGTAACCCTACCTGTGTTGTAAGTGTGAAGGTACAGATGTTGTAACCCTGCCTGTGTTGTAAGTGATAAGGCACAGATGTTGTAACCCTGCCTGTGTTGTAAGTGTGAAGGTACAGATGTTGTAACCCTGCCTGTGTTGTGAGTGTGAAGGTACAGATGTTGTAAACCTGCCTGTGTTGTGAGTGAGAAGGTACACTGATGTTGTAACCTGTGCTGTTGTACTAATGTTGTGCTATTTTCTCCTGCCTCTGACCCGTCCTGCTTCACTGCTGTGTAAGTTCACACACCTTACAGTCAGACCATGGTTGTTGATTTGTTCCGTGCATGTGTGTGAAATACAAGTGGAGTCTGAAGTTTGGAAACCATTGTTACTTTATGAATTGTATTTGACATGTATGGAAAGTGTGTCTATTACCATTGAGAATAGTTCTGTTATGATGACATGTTTGTGGCATGGGCCCTGTGGCTGTGGTTGATGATGTGTGGCTGATGATGTGTTGCTGATGATGTGTTGCTGATGATGTGTGGCTGATGGTGTGTGGCTGATGGTGTGTGGCTGATGATGTCTGGCTGATGATGTGTGGCTTATGATGAGTGGCTGATGGTGTGTGGCTGATGGTGTGTGGCTGATGATATTTGGCTGATGATGTGTGGCTGATGATGTGTTGCTGATGATGTGTTGCTGATGCTGTGTGGCTGATGGTGTGTGGCTGATTGTGGCTGATGATGTCTGGCTGATGATGTGTGGCTTATGATGAGTGGCTTATGGTGTGTGGCTGATGGTGTGTGGCTGATGATATTTGGCTGATGATGTGTGGCTATTGTGTAACTGATGATGTGTGGCTAATGATTTGTAGTTGATGATTTGGTGTTGATGATTTGAGAGTTCTGGTCTTACCTTGTCTTTCTCTCCACTGGCAGCCGGGTTTGTAGGCCCGCGTTCTTGGGTCTCAGGTAATCCCCCTTCATTGTTGTTACGTTGTGTTGTGTCAGTGTGTGACAAATCAGCTGTGCCAGTGATGTGGAAATTGTTGTGTTGAAGTGAAAAGCTAGGAGGAATCTCTGGCAGGAGGCATTATGATCAGATGTAGGAATAGTTCAAACTGATGTTGTGTAAGTTAGGCTGCAAAAGTTGTCAGTTAGCTTGAGGTTTAGTCCACACCCACATATCTGCTGAAATTTGTGTCCTGAAGACCTAAAACTGCTAGCAGTCTTGGCCTGTCCCTTAACATCCACCCACTGTATGACATGTATGCCCCTGTGCATGCTGGGAGTGTATAGCTCCTGTTTCATGCCGAAAGCAGAACTGGATCATGTGAATTGTTCTGTCATTTGGATTAGCTGTGTATGGATTGATAGATGGATTTATTGATAGATAGGTAGATAGATTGATGTATTGATCGATAGATAATTGTACCGTTTCCTCCCCAGAACACGAGCTGGCCCACGTGGAGAGAGCTGGGAAAGGCGGGACGTACCCCAGAAGATCCACCATAATGACCAACCCACACCACGACTACAGCGATGGTCAGAATCTCACAATATGTTTGCTCTGTCGAGAAAAAACACAAAATTCCTTTCTATATGGCAATAAAAGCTGTTGCCACCGTCGCCAATCCTGACATCTCCAGTTCCGACGAAATTCAACATGTAAATTGGGCCTAACAGCGTGTATAACAGTGATTTTTTCTGCTGCAGGGTCTAAAACATTCCCAGAACATGTATAACAGTGTGATTTCTGCCCCAGAACATGTATAACAGTGTGATTTCTGCCCCAGAACATGTATAACAGTGTGTTTTCTGCCCCTGAACATGTATAACAGTGTGTTTTTGCACTGCAGGGTATAAAACATTCCCCAGAACATGTATAACAAGGTGTTTTTGCGCTGCAGGGCGTAAAACATTCCCCAGAACAAGAAGACCGCAGCCCAGCCCCACCTTGAGAAGACCTGTGGGCACGTTCAGTCCGCGGTCGGGCAGCGAACGGTCGCTTAGCAACAGCAGCAGCAGCAGTGGGCTGGTGACGGACTCAGAGAGACGAGACAGCGACTATGACTTAGCCGTCCTCAGTCTGCAGGACCTCAACCCGGCCAGATGTAAGTCATGTAAGTCCCGCGCTCGCGACACACACAAGCCGCTCGCAACACACACAAGCTGCTCACAACACACACAAGCTGCTCACAACACACACAAGCCGCTCGCAACACACACACAAGCCGCTCGCAACACACACAAGCCGCTCGCAACACACACGCAAGCCGCTCGCAACGCACACAAGCCGCTCGCAACGCACACAAGCCGCTCGCAACACACAAAAGCCGCACGCAACACACACAAGCTGCTCGCAATGCACACAAGCCGCTCGCAACACACACAAGCCGCTCGCAACACACACAAGCTGCTCACAACACACAAAAGCCGCACGCAACACACACAAGCCGCTCGCAACACACACAAGCCGCTCGCAACACACACAAGCTGCTCACAACACACACAAGCCGCTCGCAACACACACACGCCGCACGCAACACACACAAGCTGCTCGCAACAGACACAAGCCGCTCGTAACACACACAAGCCGCTCGCAACACACAAAAGCCACTTGCAACACACACAAGCCCCATGCAACACTCAAGCTGCACACAACACACATAAGCCGCTCGCAACACGCACAAGCCGCTTGCAACACGCACAAGCCGCTTGCAACACACACAAGCCGCTTGCAACACACACAAGCAGCTCGCAACACACACCAGACACTCGTGACACACACAAGCCGCTCGCAACACACACAAGCCACTAGTGACACACAACTTGCTCGCATAAGCTGCTCACAACACACATGACACTCGCAACACACACAAGCCACTCGCAACACACAAGCCACGCAATCATCATCATCATGCAAGTCCAACTGTTACAGTAATTTTTACATCATTCATATGGCCATATGTACTTTGTACATGTATAGTTAATCACATCACATAAACATTTTCTTTTTAAGATTTGATTTAATTAAAGAAATATTTTTTCTTCATTAATGAAGCAAATTAGCTCCTAATTAACATCAATTCTGATCATCTTAACCTAAACTTTCTACATGCCATTTCACCAGCACACAAGATGTGTGGGACAGGGTAGCTTGATTTTTGTAAGTTTTAATCGAAGTACAAACTAAGGTCTTATGCACATTTTGTTAATAGTAGCACAAAATCTGTCATATTTACGGCAAACAACAACTTTTTCAAAAGCTGTGCCCTTGTGTACCCCTGTCACAGAAGAATTAGGGTGTGCACTGTTTCGTCTGTCAGGAGAGACTCCCTAGGCTGTTTTCCCTCTGCATGATGACTGCCAGTAGAGACCCCCTAGGCTGTTTTCCTTCTGCAGCATCAGTGTTTATAATGTTTGTCGCATGTTTAAGTCGCCAGTTTTCACCATAAGTGTCCATTACTTCTCCAACTAGCATAAGGCAACAGCAAGTAATTTTTATGGATGACATCAGCGTGCGCATTGATTTTCGCCTGATGCCAGAAAAAAAAAGAAATTTTGTTGCCCAGCGACGGTGGTCAACATGCCAAAAAGGGCAAATATGTCGTGAATGTCCATCGGCAAGACAAGGCTCTGATATATTCTTTTATTTTTACTTTGTTTGATACAATGTTGTATTTTAGTCATTTTATATGTGATGTTGCCACTGAATAAAAACCATTTGTACAATAATTGAAAAATTTAATTTAGTCATTCATTTTTTCAATTGAAAGTTGTTTCAGAGACAAATTGGTGTTGTAACAGTTGGCACACTATAGGTAGAGTATGGCTTCCAGACAGTTCAGTTTATGAGTCACTCTGTCAGTGATTGAGCCCTGTGTTTTTCCTGGTAGGCAGTCTCTAAACTCAGAGACCACCAGGGGTCCAGCAAACTTGAGGCGCAATTCCTTGTGTTTGATGGCAAGTGTTGACAGCCTAGGGTGTTCCATTACAAATAAATACCCAGTGTAGTACATGTATCTACCTTGAAGAAGGTACGGCAAGCTCTTTTTTTGTTCTATTTAATAGAGACACATCTGCAAGGACAGGTAATACTGTTGAATACAGCGATAAAAGACCTGTTGGGTATCATATCATGTTTTGCCGCCTAAATTCTTGTTCAACGTGGTTTACGATCTCAAAATCTGAAAATGTAGGAATCTTGTTTTTTTTGGCCTGCCTTGTTTTTTTTCGCCCTATCGCATTAATTTTGGAGTCTCCGGAGGATGTCATCCATAAGATTTACTTGCTATGTCCTAACGGAGAATCGGCACCATTTCCAAAGTGCTGCTGGTACTGTGAACTCAACACTGCGCCACAAAATCTAGTTACCCAGAACGTGACTGATAATATGGTATGTAAGTGTACATGTATGTTACATGTAGTGGGGCGTCCCTAGGCTGACCTATGAATCTGAATATTATGGTTTGTATCTCCATAAGGATGTGGTGTTCTGAGTGTTGTTTGTCTTGCAGCAGCGAGGAAGGACACGACTGCCGTAGCCCTGGTCAGTTCCTACCAGAGAAAGCCATGGATGCTGCTGGTAGCAAACCGAGGCTCCGCCACATGTAGGACATTTGTGTAAACTATCTGATGGGACTAACTCCAGGTGACGGGAAACGGTGCCACCAGCAGGGGCAAAGGTCGTAACCATGGTGACCCTTCCCTCCCGCTAGATGGCAGGTCCCAGGTGTAGTTTCTGTAGTGATGAGAATAGTAGTCTGTTTGAGTGTCCACAACTCTTCCTGTTTTTGCAGCCCCCCGAGCGCCGACCAACTGGCGACAAGGCAAGTTGCTGGGCCAGGGCGCCTTCGGGCAGGTCTATCTCTGCTACGATGCCGACACCGGCCGAGAGCTCGCGCTCAAACAGGTCCACCTCGACCCCAAAAATGTGGAAGCCTCAAAGGTCAGTGGTGGTTAGGTTGTGCAGCAGAAATAGAATCAAAGTTGTTTGTGTTGTGCTGCAGGAAGGGAAAGTTGTTTGTGTTGTGCTGCAGGTAGGGAAAGTTGTTTGTGTTGTGCTGCAGGAAGGGAAAGTTGTTTGTGTTGTGCTGCAAGTAGGGAAAGTTGTTTGTGTTGTGCTGCAGGAAGGGAAAGTTGTTTGTGTTGTGCAGCAGGAAGTGAATGTTGTGTTATGCAGCAGGAAGGGAAAATTGTGTTGTGCAGAAAGAAGTGAAAGTTGTTTGTTGTTTGTGTTGTACAGGAGGAAGTGAAAGTTGTTTCTTATTTGTGTTGTGCAGGAGGAAGTGAAGTTGTCTGTTGTTTGTGTTGTGCAGCAGGAAGTCAAAGCTCTGGAGTGTGAGATCCAGCTGTTGAAGAACCTTCAGCACGAGAGGATAGTTCAGTATTACGGCTGCATCCAGGATGAGAACAGGCTCTGCATCTTCATGGAGTACATGCCAGGGGTGAGTACACACGGAATCACACACAGAAACATACATACAAACACACAAAAACATACATACAAACACACACACGAGAACAGACAATACATCTTCATGAGTACATGCCGGGGGTAAGTACACACGGAAATGCACACAAACATACACACAAACACACACACACATGGAGTACATGCCTGGGGTGAGTATACACGGAAACACACACAAACATACAAACACACACATGGAGTACATGCTTGGGGTGAGTTGATAACACATTTATAAACACACAAAATAAACACACCTACATAAACACACAGGTTTAAACACACACACACACATGGAGTACATACCTGGGGTGAGTATACATGGAAACACACACAAACATACAAACACACACACATGGAATCCATGACTGGGGTGCACGTTTCCTGCAGATGTCTCTGCCGGTAGATATCACACGTCAACCCGGAAGGAGTTGTGGTCTCATGTCGTTTGTTTGTTTGTTTGTTGTAGGGTTCTGTTAAAGACCAGATCCGACAGTACGGAGCTCTTACTGAGAATGTGACACGGAAATACACGCGGCAGATTCTGGAGGGAATTCTCTATCTGCATAGCAACATGATCGTCCACAGAGACATTAAAGGTATGTCCATCTAAATATGATATCTGCATAAACCCATGTGTGGACCCATGCATGAACCCACATGTGGACCCACACACGAACCCACATGTGGACCCACACATGGACCCACATGTGGACCCACACATGAACCCACATGTGGACCCACACATGAACCCACACGTGGACCCACACATGAACCCACACGTGGACCCACACATGAATCCACATGTGGACCCACACATGAACCCACATGTGGACCCACACATGAACCCACATGTGGACCCACAAATGAATCCACATGTGGACCCACACATGAATCCACATGTGGACCCACACGTGGACCAACATGTGGACCCACGCATGAACCCACATGTGGACCCACACATGAACCCACATGTGGACCCACACATGAATCCACATGTGGACCCACCCGTGGACCAACATGTGGAACCACCCGTGGACCAACATGTGGAACCACACATGGACCCCCTAACATGTCCTTTCCTTGTGCCTAGGTGCAAATATATTGAGGGACTCCTCAGGAAATGTGAAGCTGGGAGATTTCGGGGCGTCAAAGCGGATCCAGACAATCTGCAGCGCCACCGGAATGCGCACAGTCACGGGGACACCATATTGGATGAGTCCAGAGGTCATCAACGGTGAAGGTTATGGCAGAAAAGCTGATATATGGTAAGCAAATCTGGATATGTTAGGTTGCTCAGTCATCAGGTTGCAATGTTACCAGGTTACACAGTTTTTAGGTTGCAAAGTGCTCTGGTTGTACAGTTCTTAGGTTAGAAATTGATGAAATTATTAACTTAACATAACTATTTTTCTGGTTTTACAGGAATATAGGTTATACAGTTGTTACCTCCGGGGAAGGAGGTATCCTTCCGCGGAAGGGTAGGGCGACTGGTCGGCATTTTCATGTTCGCAGCTATATCTCGCGGTTGGGTGGGCGGATTTTTGTGGGACTCGGTATACGTTTTGCTGTTAGGCTGCAGTTGTGGCACGTTCCTTTTTTTTCGTTGTATGTGTGTTTTCGGGCGTGGAAATGAAACCTTTTGGAGGCCCCTGGACACCCCTTTTTGTCTGAAAATGGTTATGCATAAATTACTTGGCTGTTGTCAAGGTATAGCCGGGTGCGTCCATTTTTATCAGGCGTCTGACAGAGGGGTGTGTGGTTCCGATAAAAAGAAATTAGGTTTTAGTCAGATCGTAGGCGCGGGACGGGGTCGGAGATTAGTTGTTTCAGATGTAGGCGATCAGATGCAACTTGGTGCAGTTGACGGCAGTGGTTAGCTTCTGTATTACACGTTATTTTTAACGTTTGATTTTACTGTTCTGGTTGTCATTCTGTGTTTCGTTCCGTGTTCCTTGCGGCTTTCATAAGTTTGTAGATTTATGTTTTAAGTTGCAGATGAAAATGGGTTGGTGGTTTGTTGTTTCAAATGTTAGTTTTTGACACTATCGTGCGGAGCTGTCAGAAGTGTGGACTACATGTAGTTAACGTTATTTTTAATGGTTGCGTTGTATCGTTAGTAGTTATCGAATATAGCGCATTCTGTAACCAAATGTTGTTTTAATTTTTTTGTATGTAATGTGGTTTGGTTTTTGTTTATTAAAGTTATGCTATACATTTTTATTTTTCGTGTTTAAAAAGGGTTTCGGTAGGTATAGTATTCCGTTAGTTTTTTTTATCGCGGTATGATGTGAGTTGAATGTTATAGACAGTCATCTGTTATATTTACACCATCATGACCGTTATATACACAACATCGTCAGTTTAGATGTAATTAGCCGTCAGTCAGCTCATATGTAATTAGCCGTCAGTCAGCTTAGATGTAATTAGCAGTCAGTCTAGCGTCAGTCGGACGTTGCCAGTTATAGCAACAACTGTAACATAACACCGCCGTCTGACGGAGGTTTTGTGGCCATCAGTTACAAGGTTTACAACGATATGGCCTTTAAAGTTTATAGCTAGTTTTTCAAATTTAAGACAGATACCGCATATGCATAACATAACAAGCTACTCACACTACAAAATAACACAAACCGATCAACAGTTATGTTCCATATCTCACCATGCTACATCAGAAACTCTTGCATTTACTACCAGTTACAATGCCAACGCCCAACCATTACCCGACACACCTTTCATTAACACTATCAACTATATATAACAAACAACATATACAAAAAGAAATTACAACAAACCCGGAGGTACAAAATCGCCGATTTTACTTGTTGGGTTAGTAATTGTTGTGGTGGTTTTACAGGAGTATAGGTTGTACAGTTCTGGAGATGTTGACAAAATGTCATGATGTTTTTCTGTTTTCACAGGAGTATACTATTTGGTTGTACAGTAGTTGGGTTTACTTAGTAATTGTTCTTGTGGTTTTACAGGAGTATAGGTTGTACAGTAGTTGGGTTAGTAACTGTTGTTTTTCTGTTGTTACAGGAGTATAGGTTGTACAGTTGTGGAGATGTTAACAGAGAAGCCCCCTTGGTTCGACTATGAGCCCATGGCAGCCATCTTTAAGATTGCCACGCAGCCCACCATTCCCAAGCTTCCTGCCGGCGTGTCGGACTGCGCACACGACTTTCTCAGGATCATTTTCCAGAAAGACCACAGACAAAGGGCATCGGCCCAGGAACTCCTAGAGCACTCCTTTGTCTTCAACTACTGACCTGTGTGATGTCACGTGATGTGACTGTCGTAACGATCCAATGTGACTGGCCTTTGCTACCCATGTGACTGGTCATGTGCTGCCCATGTGGCTGTCAGGTGCTGCCCATGTGATTATCATATGATACCCACATGGGCTGAGGTGTGTTCCACAGAAGCTACCATTGCTACTGTCTGTGTGGTGTTGGGTGTGAGATGGCTCTTTGTGGAACAGACCTCGGACTCAGCTGGACACACAAGAATAGAGCAGCCAGTGTACAAGATGAGACCAAATTGTTGCGATAGGTTTTCTAGATCAGGGGCCATGCACTTCTAACAGCAAATTAGTATTTGTTCTGTGCTCAGTTGGTCCCTAAGAAGTGAATTCCCAGTACATGATTCTTTGGACTACCTGTATATTTATTGGAGCATTTGATTGCCATACAGAGGTTTTTAATCAAAGCAAATATGTTGGTTTTATGAGAGTAAATTATTGATAATACTTCCATCTTGTGGCCCTTGAAAACAGTTTGTAAATGTTGTGAGAGGAAGGAAGAGGTCACCCTCATTCTGTCTGATTTGGCACAAGGAGAATCAACCAAGTATGAAACATGTTCTTCAAAGCTGTTTTTCTTTAGCATTCACTGAATTGAAATTTGCTGCTTCTAGGGGTCAATGTTATTTTAAAAATTATGTGTTTATGGGCTTGAAGGTTGCCCCCTCCCCCTGGTGGTGTATCAGTTCTGTATGTTTGGTACGAATAAGGTGAGGCTGAAGGTTGCTCCCCCCCCACCCCCCACCCCCTGGTGGTGTATCAGTTCTGTATGTTTGGTACGGATAAGGTGAGGCTGAAGGTCGCCCCCTCCCCCGGCGGGTGTATAAGTTTGGTCCAGACAGGGTCAGGCTGAAGGTTGCCCCCCCCCCTCCCCCTGGTGGTGTATCAGTTCTGTATGTTTGGTACGGATAAGGTGAGGCTGAAGGTCACCCCCTCCCCCTGCGGGTATATCAGTTTGGTCCAGACAGGGCCAGGCTGAAGGTTGCCCCCCCCCCCTTCTCCCTGGTGGTGTATCAGTTCTGTATGTTTGGTACGGATAAGGTGAGGCTGAAGGTCACCCCCTCCCCCTGCAGGTGTATCAGTTTGGTACAGACAGGGTCAGGCTGAAGGTCGCCCCCCTTCCCCCTGATGGTGTATCAGTTCTGTATGTTTCACGGTCAGGCTGAAGGTCGCCCCCCTCCCCCTGATGGTGTATTAGTTCTGTATGTTTCACGGTCAGGCAGAAGGTTCAAACCTGCTCTCAGCAGCCACTGAAGGTCCTGAAGAAAAGTGGCTACTGAGAAAAAGAGGCTGTTGAGAAAGAGTGGCTGCCCAGACAGGGTTGGTCATCTGGATGATTGGCACATGTACAGATATCTGGTAATAGGCTTATGCTAGTACGTGTACATGTACTAAGACTAAAATCACAGAATGATAGAGAACATACAAATTTTTTACTGTAGTGCAGCTGAATTCAATAAAATGTGCTTAGAGATGCCCACAGTTTTTAAAGTCCATTTTGTTAAATGAACAGATTTCAGTAAACCTTTGTTTAACCACAAGAGCCGTGTTTCTCTAGTCTAACAATGCAACATGGTCTTTTAGCAGTTGTCTGGTCTAAAACAGCCAAAAAAAGTGCTTCCATTTTTTCTGTGTCAAAATTTCCACTAGTTGAATTTGTACTTTGCACAATATGTGCTTCACTGGTTTTGCCCTGTGTATGGAGCAAACATCCAATCCTGGTGTTAGAATGAAACCAAAGGCAGAAATCCTCAATCTGAAATGGCCGCTGCTGGGCTAGGTGCCGCTGTCCGTCGATTTTGGCTGCTGAGAGGAGGTCTGAATGCCCCTGGGGCTGTTGGGAGGGGGTATGAGTTGTAGAGTTATGTGTTCAAAATGGATTTAGAGGGTTCATCAAATAAAGAAAAGACAGTGAAGTGTTGCCCCCACATCTTGTTGGAACAACACATGGAGTTTGACAGTCTCTCTTCAGGGAATGCTGGGAATGTTTGTGCACAGAGAGAAGAGAATATTTATGGAACGTTATTTAATTGGGTGCCACAGAATCTAAACAGCAAAAGGCCTTGAAAACTACGAGGGCTTGAGGAGTAGCTTGAACTGATTTAGCCAATTTTGTAAGATATGGAGTCAGATTTGTACCTTCAGTTGTGTATAGGATGTATTATATACTTCATTCCTAAGGTCTGTGTCTATAAGGAAACTGTTGTAGTCATAAGTTAATGGGCAATGTTCCTCTTGGCTGCGTCTGATAGAGGCATGGCCTGTGATTGGCTGTGTCAGACTGATACATGGCCTCTCATTGGCTGTGTCTAACATGTGGCCTCTCATTGGCTGTGTCTAACATATGTGGCCTGTCATTGGCTGTGTCTAACATATGTGGCCTCTCATTGGCTGTGTCTAACATATGTGGCCTCTCATTGGCTCTGCTGACCAAGGCATGGCCTCTGATTGGCTGTGCTGACCAAGACATGGCCTCTGATTGGCTGTGCTCACCAAGGCATGACCTCTGGCCTCTGATTGGCTGTGCTGACCAAGGCATGGCCTCTGATACAGTAAGGCAGGTGTCCCATACACATGGGGGGGGGGTACTGGGCACAGTCTGTGTATAATAGTGTTGTGTAAAATAAGAAGCTGATTTGTTGGGTGCCCCAAAAGAAGTCTAAAACATGTTTTGACTCAACAGATTTGTATTTGCAGAAAGAATGTCCTCTAGATGTTTTGTTCTAGATCATGCAAATTACTAGGAGACCTTGTGTTCCATTGGCATATTTGATAATTCCAAAGTTTTCTATGTATGAAAATTAGAAACGTTGCAGGAAAGCAGCCCTTCTGTGCCAATGGCTTCAGCAGCAGAGGTCCTCGTCCAAAATCTTATGCCAAATCCCGGTGGTGTAACTTTGATCTGGCCGACAGCTAACCGGGACCAGCTGTCAGTATTTAATCATGTCCTATCCTTCTATTGTACAGATCCAAACATGTAGTTGGCAGGCTAGGCGTTATTGCTGGGACCAGTTTCAGCTGGTATTCGAGAGTTTGTACCTTGAACTTGAACTTGTTATAGCAGCTGCAGAGGGTTTCAGACAGCATGCTGGACTTTGGAACATGCTTTTGTAGAGTTTCCCTCATGATTACAAACTATTCAAATCCTTGTTATCATTCTGAAACTGTTCTTAGTAATTGTGTTTTAACATTTGTATGATCCCAAGGGTATACTTTTGGCTTCTGTGTCCAAACCAGTTAAGTTGGTGCAGATGTGTGATTTATCCAGACTGCACAAAAGACTCAAAACCTGCTCACAGTTACGACGCAGAGCAGATTTTTGTGCTCTTTTGGCTTCTTCATACGCAGTGTGACAAAAAGCTGGGCAGAAAACAAGGCCAGACCTGCACAGTCATGTAGAGAGACTTGTCTGCAAACCTCTGCACTGCGGGTATAATTTCGACTCCATTTTGTTCCCGATGTAAGAAAAGATACAAGAGAAGAAGTGAGCAAATGAAACATTGCAAAACATTAATGTTTAGATCAGAGATCTGTGCACAGTTTTATTTGTGATGTTACATATTATACTATACCTGCATAAATATGTAAATATTGGCATTTATATGGAAGATGCAGCAAATGATAGCAAATTGCGGGGCCTTTATTTGTGAGAAAATTGGTATGTAGGAAAATGATCTTTGTGCAAGTTCTCTTGTGTCTCCTGTGTAATGTTGAAAGTACTTTTTATGGCTATTATTGTGAAATGATCCTGGACAGCTATCAGACCTACATGCATAATTATGTAAGTATCGACAAACTAGATAGTCAGGTTGGCTGGAGCCACACCTCTGGGCTGTAAATCCTACCGTACCAGTATACCTTCCCTGTATACCTTCCCTTACCTGTATAATTTACCTTGCCTGTATACCTTACCTTACCTGTATACCTTACCCTACCTGTACATGTATACCTTGCCTGTATACCTTACCTTACCTGTATAATTTACCTTGCCTGTATACCTTACCTTACCTGTATACCTTACCTTACCTGTATACCTTACCCTACCTGTACATGTATACCTTGCCTGTATACCTTACCTTACCTGTATACCTTACCTGTATACCTTGCCTGTATACCTTACCTTGCCTGTATACCTTACCTTGCCTGTATACCTTACCTTACCTATATACCTTACCTGTATACCTTACCTGTACATGTATACCTTGCCTGTATACCTTACCTTACCTGTATACCTTACCTGTATACCTTATCTGGTTTGTACACACACAGAGAAAAATACAATAATTATTGTACCTGGTTTGGAGGGATTGTAGAATTGTCACCCTGAAGCGACAGTTCTGTTCTTAGCTGCTCTAATACTGCAGATTCTCTAGGAAGCTGAAAGATTGCAGGGACAGTTGTTCTCATCACTCATTCTTGCCATTTGCTGTTTCCTAATTTTGTTTGTTAGCTGGAGTAATTCCTCCCAGTTTCGCCTCTTTGTTTGTTTGTTTGTTTTTCACAGCTGAGATGTGAACAGGCAGAAAACCAAACTTGATGTTGGGCTCTGGAAGGGGAATGGAGAAAGGTGGTTGAATTGATGTTGGGCTTTGGAAGGGAAATGGAGAAAGGTGGATGGATTGATGTTGGGCTTTGGGAGGGTTTCAGCACAGCTGTGTGGCTCCATGCGCTCCTGTAGAATTGTTATATTCTAAGGATGTTAGAGAAACAGTCGAAATGAACATCACTTTTGTACAACTTGCATAATAAAAATGGCCACTTTAAGGACGAGTGCCTGTCTAGTCTGTTGCTTTCTGACTGGGAGTCTCGTTCCCAGAATAACCCCCTCCCCTGCCAAGGCAGGTCATGTGAACAGAACTATGTTTCAAAGTTTTCAGCACTCTGTGAAAACTTAGGGGCGAGTCGTGAGAAGATGTCTAAAGTTCTCCTGACCTCGGTAATCTTTGTGTCGCATTGGCAAAATTCAGCCCTACAGTTCCTGGGTGACCAGGCAAAGTTCATGAGAAAGTGTGTAAACGTTGTGCAAGTAATGCAGTGGAAAATGATATACATTTCCTCTTTGTCCCTAATTCGATGTCGAAAAAAAACAGATTATTCACGATAGTATCTGAAACCTCTCCAAGCTTTTCTAGGCTAAAATAAAACTCTTGAGAAAACAGTATTCCTACTAAAATCATCGAGGACACGGATCAATTGGCTTTTCATTTTCCACTGCTTCCAAAGAAGAAATCAAACCCCACATTAGTAACGCAGATATAGAACCTCAACTATAGACAAGCAAGGTAGTTTAATCCTCCTTGTCTGTCTCTCATGCATATTTACTTTAAGCAAGTGTAGTATCACTTATAATTAGCCCACGGGCAAAGGGAAATGTACAATGCATAGATGGAAATTTGCCATTATTTGGGAAAGATAAAAAGAAACGACATTTGGGAAAGATAAAAAAATTACTTTGTAGTTAATCATTTTGCCCATGGCTTTGACATATTACTGGAAATTTGTATAGAGCTTATATTTAGCATATTGTAAATTTCTGTTTTTTAAACTGCAAGCTCTAAATCGCCAAACAGTGCTTTCAAAAATCATCCCGTCTTTCTAAAAAATTTTCGTACACGATCCATGCCAACCTGCATCTGGTTGAAGATTGCCAAGCAACACCACCCTTTATCTAATTGTACATTGCACATTTAAGACCATTCAGCCCCAAATAGAATTAATTTAACGAAATGACAAAAGCACAGGGGGAAACATGAACACTAAAAATCTATGTCATCCATCCAACAGCAATAACCACATTAGCAATAATAAAAAAGATAAATAAATGATAATTAATTAAAGCAATACTAGAGTTCCAAGACCTCATACCTGTGGCCTTCATTGGCGATGTTCCTCGTGTTCTTAAAGGAGTCCTAAAGTCCAGAAGGGAGTGCTATTTTCTGATAGACTATGCTTCAATGAATACATGACTAGCCGACTTTTTACAAATTTCGCTCGTGCGACTTAAGCGGCGCGTGTTTGTAAAGCGATATCAATGTCATTTCTCCCCATACTGAACCACAATAGATACATCCGGGAACTTTGGATTACGAAATGCTCATACACTTCAAGTCAACGTTAACATTTTCGGCACAAACGATAGGAGACAAGCACACCAATAAGATGATTGTTGAAAACTTACTTTACTTTGCTTGACCTCTAGCTTGAGTGCTATCATATCAGGATGTCTAATACAGTGAGCTGCCAGTTTCATCTTGCGTGTTTTGACTTTCTCAATTTATTTGTATGTAAATCTTTATTGAACAGATAATTAGATTACGCCGCTTATTGGAAAGATAATTAGATTACGCCGTTTTTTTCATTGTCAATAATTTCGGCATAAATGAGGGGCGATAAGGACACCAAGAAGGCCAATTGTTGATAATATATCAAAGAACACAAAACGATACTATTTTTTCTTATCGCCCCTGAAATTAGGTCTAAAACGTAACGCTCTTGGTCAAAGCATAGACACCAATGGGGTTGCGCGTTGCAGTCTGGGATAGTTTAGAGGGTATCCGGGGAGTTTGTCCAGGTTTCGATGCGTTTTAAGACTTGCGTGCATAATGGGTATTTTATTGCATACTGTAAAGTAATATGCATTTTTCACTTCCTAAAATTAATGTCTGTGGGAAAATACCACTCCCTTCTGGACTTTAGGACCCCTTTAATTACACATGTGACAAGTTCGAATAGTCATATCATAGAAGGCTGCGGATTTATAGAATTTTCTCATTAATCATGCAAATTAGATGCTTATTTTGCATAATTGCCATCTAATTATGTCAAGCATCACATCAAGTGTAATAGAAGCATTTGTAACGTAATGCTGAATACACAATTTATAGCGTTTGACGCGTGAAATTGTGTTTCTGTAGTAACACCTGTGGTTACAACAGGTGGGAGATCACGCAGACATGACGTGATCTCCAGGTGTAGAAGAGGTATATTAGGGACATGAGGAGTAGTCTGGTCATTCGACGTCGTTGTGCCTCGACTCCGGACTTCGCAAGTTTGCCTTTAGGAGTTCGCGGGCTGTTCTTCATGGCGACAACGAGGAAATGGACTCTTCACGCCGGGACAGTACATGTAGCCGTGGAACCTGTGTTGGTGCACGATCTTTTCAAGATTGCGACGCTTTCTTATATCCTTCGACTACGGTATTTTAAATGTATTGTCTGTATCAAGCAGATACTGTACATATTTGTATTGTCATATTAATAGTGGATATACGCAAAGGGCGGCGAGGTGTTCTGTTTGGAACAAGTTGACTACATACCGTCAGTTATTTGCTTGTACAAGTATAATGTTTCTGGGTTGTGTTGTTTTCTGTTAAGTAGTTTTGAATATATGGCGAAACTACACAATTGCAACACTGATAGTGATATACTAAAGGGCGGCAAGGATTTTGTTTTGCCTTATTGAGAAGACAGCTTTGTGTCGGTAATTCTTTCTGTTAATCATGATATGCGTTTAGTAGGTGGATAAACAAATTGAAGTCTCGATTATGGTACATTTATTATGTCCATTTATTTTGGCGTTGTTTCGAGTTATCTTTGATAAGCTGGTAGACTTTTTTGCTCGGAGAAAGATGGTATACTTTATGCTGTTTCTCAGCTTTCATCTTGCCGACTGAACGGTGGTATAGGATGTGCCGTGGATTATGGCCGTATACTGTCTGTGAGACGTTTTAACATTGCACAGGTTTCGTTTTCTGCAGTAATTAGTTAGGTAGTCTTTGGTATGCCCAAACAATGGAGGGCTGAAGTGTTGTCTGCACGGTACAAATTGCTTGTATTCTTATGATAATTAACGCAATTTCCGTTACAGCCGTACAGGTGATGTGTGTTTCAGCTTTGAGCAGGTAGTTGTCATGGCGATGTCACGTAGTCCTTTGTTACGAATGAGTCCGGTCACGGGACAAGTACATTTGCATGTGTTAGCAGGTTGTTGGTGGTGCCTGTTATTGACTTGGCGTCAGTTGTTTAACCAGGAAGCAGTATGATATATTGTTGGACAGGAAACCAAGTTCAGTAATGTATACGTCATTTGATGCTCCCAGAAAGGGCCTCTGTTCAGGGGTGCCAAAGAATTCATACGAAGTTTATGGAATTCACACGAATTTTACGGAATTCATACGAATTTTACAGAATACATACGATCCAGTACGGGAAACATACGAATTTTACGGAATACATACGATCCATTACGCGGAAACATACGAATTTTACGGAATACATACGATCCATTACGCGGAAACATACGAACCTTACTAATTTGGTGATCCGGCGCAGGTCGTATGTTTCCCGTACTGGATCGTATGTATTCTGCAAAATTCGTATGAATTCCGTAAAATTCGTGTGAATTCCATAAACTTCGTATGAATTCTTTGGCACCCCTGCTGTTGCAGTGTGTTTTTGCAAATGTAGTATTTGATATGAACTCTCCGTTGTTAGATGTGCCCTAAAATAAGGGATGGACGAATTTGTTTTGGATGTTTGCATCCTTTGGGGGAAATACTTGGCAGTATTGGTATGGAAATGTTTTGAGTTTGTTTGATTGGGTTCGCAGCCGGAAAGAGTGAGGTAACTCCAGTAACCATGGTTTAGCGGAGGAATGGTGACAATTTTTGTTAAATTCCACTTCAGTTGCCGTTGGGTTGGTATATGTGTCACGTTTTTATATAAAGGAGTTTTCAGGTCTTTCGAGAATACAGTTTGTTTTTATTCCATGCATAGTAATCGTGTGGTGTAGTTTTGTGTTCGGTGCTCAGAATAAATATATAATTGATAATTCACTGGTTTTCCGTTGTGTACAGTATTGTGCTATTGTGAATGCACAGAATCATCATATTTATATGATATTTGGGAAACGTGGAGATAATGAGATCAGTTTTTGGATAATCATTGTGAAAAGCTTTGTGATTGCTCGGTCTTCTGAAGTTGACATAAGTGCTATGGTGGATTTACCAAGGATGTTACAACAAGCTGTTGTTCTGTAGTAAGATTTTGATATTTTCTCCAGGGTTTTTTTCCCTGGCCTGAGATTTGGGCTATGTATTGAACACACTGGGCCACAGTGGTGAAATGTTTGGTACCTAACTACGAATGGGACCATAAAGGCCTTTTGTTATTGAATGATACTATTTGTGCATGGGCACTTGGCTATTGGAAGGAAATCCTTTGGCATGAGTTTTGCAGTAGGTATCTCTACGCACTTGGACACAAATGCGGAAATTTTGGATCCATAGACAACTAGAGGTCAACGATCTCATCCCTTCGTCAAAGGATGTTATCGTTATATAACTTAAGAAGGTAGAAGTGATATATTAGTCCCCCTAAATATGGAAGTTGGATCGTGAAAACTACCCCTGCTGATGCAGTCTGCAATCGTGCATTGGGCAAGAGAAAACAGCTGTGCAGGACATACATGTAAGGCAACACCGCCTGCAGCTACATGGACTCTCCCCTCTGGGACTTTCTCCCTCTGGGACAGCCTGTAGCCCATGTGTCACAACGAAGGTTGTGACACATGGAAGGTAACTGAATTATAGAATTGCTTCATTAATTATGCAAATCAGATCATAATTTGCATAATTTTGTCAAGCATCACTTAAGCTACCTACACACCAAATATCAGGACGATCCGTCGACCGGTTATTGAGTTATCCTACTTTAAACAGTTTCATACAAATGCTCCTGCAGTTCCAGAGCAAGCCGCTAGGGGGCCCAAACTTATGTCACTTCTTCCAGAGCACAAGATCTACCTACCATCCAAAAATCATGACCCTAGCATGTCCAGATCACCATATATCAAAACCGGAAGTTCCGCTGCAGTACCATAACGAGCCGCCAGGGGGCCCATATTCCTATCACTTCTAGGTCTCATCAAGACCTACCTACCTACCAAATATGAAGACAACCCATTTAAGCCTTCTCGAGTTATACTGTTGAGAGACGCACACACACATGCACGCCCCCGAAAACATACCCTTCTTGACGAAGGCAATAAGCAAGAGCATTGCTGCAGGAAATTTGAAGGCACTTGGCCACAGACGTGGGAATATCACATCTATTTAGTATTAGCTCTGGCATGAGTATTACAGCGGGCACTTGGAAGGCATTTGGCCAGAGATGTGAGAATTTTGCATCCACAAACAATGAAGCGCATTGCGTCTATGTGAAGGCACTTGGCCAAAGATGTGGAAACTCTGTATCCGCATAGAGATGTACATACTTCGCATCTACATAGAATGAAGCTCTTTGCATCCATGTGAAGGCACTGGGACAGATGTACAAACTTTGCATCCACACAGGATGAAGCTCTTGGCATCCATGTGAAGGCTATTGGCCAGAGACGTACAAAATTTGTATCTACCTGCAAACAAGCACATGTGAAGGCACTTAGCCAGTTATGTACATACTTTGTACCCACATAGCTTGAAACAAATTTCACCCATGTAAGGTACTTGGTTTGAGATGTAGAAACTTGGCATCGACATAGAATCAAGCACATCGCATACATGTGAAGGCACTTGGCCGGAGAAGTGGACGCTTTACATCCACGTAGTATGAAGCACTTGTGAAGGCATTTAGCCTGAGACGTGGTTATTTTGCATCCACATAGAATGAAGCACATCATGTGAAGGCACTTGGCCTGAGATGTGGATATTTTGCATCCACATAGAATGAAGCGCATGTGAAGGGGTGACCGTGTGCCTGGACACCGCAAGTGAGCAACTTTATTGGTAGAAGTACCTAAACGTAACAGGCCGAAAGTCGGCTTGAACCGAAACATGGACCGAAATGGAAACGCATACACAATGTTCTGTAAACTCAACGTCAAATGTTGACAGGCCGAAGGTCAGATTGGACCGAAATGGAAATGTATACACAATGTTCTGTAAACTCAACGTCAAATGTTGACAGGTCGAAGGTTACATTGGACCGAAACATGGACCGAAATGGAAACGTACTCACGGTGTGCTGTAAACTCAACTTCAAATGTTGACAAACCCAAATGTGACAAAAAATGTGTCCGAAACAGAAACGTATATACTGTATACTCAAATTACCTCAAATTTCCCATATATGACATACATACGTAGCTATCATCGAAAGCTTACAGAAAATACACAACAGGTCTTTACCTGAAAACCAACATTGCGCAAATACTTTTGCAACACTGTTCTTCAAAGAATGACAAATGCGTGTTGTTTGCCAGCCACGCAACCCCTAAAAAACCGTTCCCTTATGGAAGGCCAAAAAATGGGGGACGTGCACCAGAGCCTTATGCAAAACAACAAACTTCTCTGGGATTTCTGAATAATTTCAAACATACAAAAATGTACCAAATACTGTCCTTCTTATACTATTCGTCTTAGGCTAACTAAAATTCGCCTAACAACCATTCAAAGGAAAAAAAAACCTTAGGAACTGTACTGTTCTTAATCTCCATTATATAAACAAGAACATTATTCATAAGTGAGAAAGACGCAGACTTCAATTTCGTGAAGCTTTGTTGTCCTCAGTACGCATCTCGTTGATGCACATGCAATGAAGGTCCAACTTCCCCTCCGTTAGTGGCTGCTGGATGAGAGGAACGCCTGGAGAAACAACTTCAAAACTAGAGGTCGGAGATCTCATGCCTTCGTAAGAGGAACATTGTTCTAGAGAAATGAACATGTGTATTCTTTACTTTTTTTGAGTAATCAATTTGGTCTAGAATACAAAAGAATCTCTACTCCTTTTTCTACTCTACGGAACACTGTGAAATGGTTCGCCACAGATTTACAGACTCACTGTCATCCGTGTGAGCTTTTTTGATTTTGGACTGTTACCGGTACTGGGAATCAAGTACTGTTGCAAGAAATTCTGCTTACTGTATTAAGATCAAAGTGTCACAACAAAATGTAATAAGAGAAGGTGTAATGAAAGGAAAGAATCAGAACAGGGCGACTACTGCTGCTTATTTGAATTATTTTGATGCTTGTTTGTAGTTACACTGTGTTCTTTTATTCAATTTGTGTATTAACATTTGTATTTCTACACTCAGTACATTCCAAATCTAGGCATCTTGTTTTTTGGACCCTTCATGTTTTTATCGCACTTTCGCAATAAATTCAAGGTCTCCAGCGCACGTCATCCATAAAAATTACTTGGTGTGGCCATACCTGACCAACCTTTCCTCCTCCCGCTGAAATTATTGAACAGTCCCTTAATGTAAACAACGTTATCTGATCCCAGATGGGGTCCAGCTGTCCCCATGTTTCCAAGCAGAGGTTGGTGGGGAAGATTGTTATCTTTCTAAACACAAAAGGTCCAATGCTGAAACGTAGGGACTCCCCACAAGGCCCATTTTCGAACTTGACCTAGTCCTCAACAACGGTAACTTGCCTACCAAAAATCATGAACATCCATTTACATATACAAGAGTTATTTTGTTAACAAGCTACAAACACAAAAGATTCACTAACGTGACGTACGGACCCCCACAAAGCCCAAACTTGCACTTGACTTTGGCCTTAATAACGGTCATCTGCCAACCAAAATTCATTAACTTCTATCCACAAATACACAATCTGTTATCCTGCTAACAAAAAAAAAGGAAAATGCCCCCTGCAGTGACAACCGAACCCCCCACGAAGCCCGTTAACGAACTTAACCTTGCTCTCGACAATAGTAACCTCCCTACCAAAAATCATGACCATCTATTTAAATATACGCGACTTATTTTGTTAACAAGCAACAAACACAAAAGGTTCACTAACGTGACGTACGGACCCCCCACAAAGCCCAAACTTGCACTTGACTTCGGCCTTAATAACGGTAATCTGCCTGCCAAATATCATGGACTTCGAATCATGCCTTCCCGAGTTATATCCCTAAATCCGCTGTCACCCACAATGCGGCCAACCATTTCCATAGTCTTTCTGACGAAGACAATAACAGGCAAAATCCACATCAACATTAGTACGACAAACTTCGTACTAAAATTCGCCGTAACAACAACCATTTATAGGAACAAAGCTTAAGAACTGTACTGTTCTTAATCTCCATTATATAAACAAGAACATTATTCATAAGTGAGAAAGACGCCATCTGCAGACTTCAATTTTGTGAAGCTTTGTTGTCCTTAGTACGCATCTCGTTGATGCACATGCAATGAAGGTCCAACTTCCCCTCCCTTATTGGCTGCTGGATGAGAGGGAACGCATGGAGAAACAACTTCAAAATAACAGGCAAAATCCACATCAACGTTAGTACGACAAACTTCGTACACAATATGAACAACCGACTTTAATCCAATCAACACAAAGTTTTCACTCTTGACACATAAAATCCTTCAACAGTCCTCCCAAAAAACTTGCGAAGTCCGGAGTCGAGGCACAACGACGTCGAATGACCAGACTACTCCTGATGTCCCTAATATACCTCTTCTACACCTGGAGATCACGTCATGTCCGCGTGATCTCCCACCTGTTGTACACACCTGTGTTACTGCAGAAACACAATTTCACGCTAATGACTACGTCAAACGCTATAAATTGTGTATTTCTGCATCACACTGTTACCTCACACTCACCTCCGATGCGCACCCATGCATCACACTCAATAAACACACTACTCATGTATAGTAGGGGGTGACCGTGTGCCTGGACACACGCCCCGCATCGAACGAACAAAGAACGGGCAAGTGAAACACGACAACAGCAAGTTCCACTCGATACACAATGCCGTTTGTAACCAAACACATTTATCTCTACGACAGCTGCCCTACGTTTCTGTGTCTGAGACTGCTGGCCACCATACTGCTGTCAGAGAAAATAAGTGTCAGTAAATGTCTTACCATTGTCTTAAACGTGCGATACCTCTCCATCATTTTGAACAGAATCGAAATACCAAAGACCCGAAGTCGGTCCGAACAAAATGTTTGTAAGTATTTTTCCAAACTTCAGTGTACCTAGCTTGAACCTCTGAATCAACTGATGTATTTTAATTCAAATTTTATTTCAGTTCCTGTAACCTTTGACCAATGCTCGAGCTCATCTCACCTCATCATGGGTATCAGTCCCTGAATGAAAGAAAAAATGTTAAAATACCAGATAAAAAAACTTCTGATACCTGAAAGAAGAAATACTTAATTATGCTGAAGAAAAATATTCAACGTTAATGTTTGTCGATCCGCTATCCTAGGACTGCATACGATATAAGCTCCGAAAGAAATGTAATAGAAGCATTTCTAACGTAATGCTGAAATATGCTGCAAACGGCCGAAAAAGGGGCCCAAATCCAGGTCATCAAGGTGGCAGGTAGCCATTTTTTTTCCTTGTTCCATTTTATTTTAAATCCATTAAAATCAACTTTTTCCTTAGGCAATCCTTCTTTCTCACAGTAACTATTGTCTAAGTTAGTTCCTTTCAAATTGATTCCTTCACCCATTTTTCACCATTTGCACGCTTATTTGAAATATTGCTTTGAAATATTGGATCCTTTTCCCCACCACTTTAAAACAATCCTTTGGGGGAGGGCACGCCACCTTGCAGACCACAGGACCTCCAGGCTTTCACTTTATTTCTATATTTGTTAGATTAGACGTATGTGGATTTTATCCTCTGAGACTTGTGCAATATTAGCTTTTAGATTATAGGAAGCTACTTTTATATTTGCTTTTTTTCATTCATTCTTTATTTCAGGTAAAAAAACCATATGTCACAGTACAACATTAAAAATAATACAAGACTCTAAAGACATACAAATAATACAGAGAACAAACCTAGATACACAGTAAATTATACGTCCTTCGGAAGTAAGAGTTCCTGTAAAAGGCGTCAGAACTTAGGAACCGTTTGATGATTGCGTTATGGGAGGAAAGTAATCGTTTTAAGAAAGAATAACAAATCATCCTCCTCCTAGTATCAAATGTGTCAGTAAAGTTGTATACAAACATCTCGCTAGCACTACATCGCTGAGGTAAATTCATAATAATTCTAAAGCAGTTGTTGTAAGCAACTCGGCATTTAGACAGAACACCTGAGCTAACAGAGCTCCATAACTGGGCGCTATATAGCTGGGCGCAATACGTCATAAACAGGTGTCTCTTAACGGATGGAGAACAACAGAATTTGCGATTGATACTGTGGGCACGACTATAGATACTCTTCAACAGAGCAAGTACACAGTCATCGTCACTTGATGTGGTATTTAGATGTATACCCAAGTAGACAAAGGAGTTTACATACTTCAGGTTGGTACCATATAGACTTACGGGTGGCAATGGCAGCTGAAGTGGCAAACGTGTACATGGGAAATACATACAGACAGTCTTATTAGTGTTAAACAATATGTCACTACCATGGCCAACTACTTCACAAATCCCTACCAGTCTCTGTAGAGATTTAATGCTAGGGCAAATCAGACATAAGTCATCAGCATAAAACAGGTGGTTGGTAATGGACCCACATACATAGCAGCCAACATTGGCATTGTTTAGGCTTACACTCAAATCATCTAATATATAGTATATATACATTAAAAAGATATGGGGACAGTAGACTACCCTGACGCACTCCGTTAGTAACAGAGAAGGTGGGGGAAAGGACTGCACCCCATCTTACAAACATTCTTTGATTCGTATACCAGTAAACCAAGAATCGAACTAGATATAGCGGGACATTTCTGTCGATCAACTTTCTGAACAGTGTCCAATGATTTACGCGATCAAAAGCCTTAGAGGCATCCATAAAGCACACAAAGACAGGGGACCCTAATCCCCTGTAGTACTCGATAATTTGCTTTAGCATAAAAACACACATGTCAGTCAGACGTCAGAAGAAAATGCTTCAGACGATTAAGCAGGATTGCCTCCAGGACTTTAGATAATGCCGAAGTGATCGCAATAGGTCTGTAATTATCAGTACAAGTGATGTTACCAGATTTGTTCTTTACAACGGGAACAATAATAGTGTCTAAAAGGCCACTGGGAATGAAATTATGGACAATGGTAGCTGTAAACAGCAAAGACAAATGGACATACAGGCTCGGACCAGCTTTCGTCAGAAAAATATGGGACCGGTAGATTTTGGTGGAGCAGCTGTGACGTGTCCCCGTATTAGGGTCAACGTCATAACTCGATTATTGGTGGACGGATTTTTTTAATCGGTTTTTTTTTCGCCAAAAGGTAAGATTTAGGCCCTCTGGAGCGGTTTTCAAGCCATTTGCAGCATATTGGGGGGGGGGGGGGGGTTGGTTGGTGCATTACCTTCGAAATGGTTCTGGACCACCTGTGAGACGTACAACATGTCTGGGAAACGTCCAGTGAGCACGGGAAACTTGTTTTCCACCAGATAAGACGTTTCCCGAGCCGCTAGCTCCAACAGAGAAGTTTACATGTATTATGAATTGGGTCGGTCTTTTTCGCCAAAAGGTAAGATTTAGGCCCTCTGGAGCGGTTTTCAAGCCATTTGCAGCATATTGGGGGGGATTGGCGCATTACCTTCGAAATGGTTCTGGACCACTTCTGAGAAGTACAACATGCCTGGGAAACGCCCAGTGGGCATAGGAAACTTGTTTTCCACCACACCAGATAAGACGTTTCCCGAGCCGCTAGCACCAACAGAGAAGTTTACATGTATTATGAATTGGGTCGGGTTTTTTTTCGCCAAAAGGTAAGATTTAGGCCCTCTGGAGCGGTTTTTTAAGCCATTTGCAGCATATTGGGGGGGGGGGGGGGGAATTGGCGCATTACCTTCGAAATGGTTCTGGACCACTTCTGAGACGTACAACATGCCTGGGAAACGTCCAGTGGGCATGGGAAACTTGTTTTCCACCAGATAAGACGTTTCCCGAGCCGCTAGCACCAACAGAGAAGTTTACATGTATTATGAATGGGGTCGTTTTTTTCGCCAAAAGGTAAGATTTAGGCCCCTGGAGCGGTTTTCAAGCCATTTGCAGCATATTGGGGGGGGGGGGGGATTGGCGCATTACCTTCGAAATGGTTCTGGACCACTTCTGAGAAGTACAACATGCCTGGGAAACGTCCAGTGGGCATGGGAAACTTGTTTTCCACCAGATAAGACGTTTCCCGAGCCGCTAGCACCAACAGAGAAGTTTACATGTATTATGAATGGGGTCGTTTTATTTCGCCAAAAGGTAAGATTTAGGCCCTCTGGAGCGGTTTTCAAGCCATTTGTAGCATATTGGGGGGGGGGGATTGGCGCATTACCTTCGAAATGGTTCTGGACCACTTCTGAGACGTACAACATGCCTGGGAAACGTCCAGTGGGCATGGGAAACTTGTTTTCCACCAGATAAGACGTTTCCCCAGCCGCTAGCACAATAGAGGGGCTGTACGAGCAACCTCCATGGAGCTCCTCCATGGAGGTTGCTCGTACAGCCCTCAGCTCTACGGAGCTCCTCCATGGAGGTTGCTCTGACAGCCCTCGGCGATACCTCCGCAGAGCTCTGCGACAAGACAAGTCGATTCGATGGTTGGCGTCACCATGCAAAAAACTTCTCGTTTTCCATGTTCCTTTAATACAGGTGGCTTATTATAATTAGAGTCGGATGTTTTTATACCTAGTTAATTCCTTTTTTCTAGTTTGTTTTCTCATTCCTAGTTTACTTGCTTTCTAACCAGCAAGCAGGCCCCGCCAATTCAATACGTCCAGAGACCACCTCTGTGAACGTAGCTCTGCGACAAAACAAGTCAATTCGATATGGTTGGCGTCAACAACTGAATAGCTCTATGGGGCCATGTGAAAAGGGCACTGTGATGGCCTTGGAACGGAACTCTGTGAACGTAACAAGCCAATTCGATGCTTGGCTTCACCAAAATAGCTCCATGCTCCGTGAAGGAAGCTCGTGAACGACGCTCTGTTGCCCAAACAGCCCACAGCTCTGCAGAGGTTCATCCACAGAGCTGCTCGGACAGCCCTCCGCTATACCCAATACATATGGGAGAGCTCTGCGACAGAACAAGTCAATTCGATGGTTGGCGTC
Organism: Branchiostoma floridae x Branchiostoma japonicum; assembly: GCA_013266295.2. Classification (NCBI taxonomy): domain Eukaryota; kingdom Metazoa; phylum Chordata; class Leptocardii; order Amphioxiformes; family Branchiostomatidae; genus Branchiostoma; species Branchiostoma floridae x Branchiostoma japonicum. Next base: position 25,858,466 of record CM023834.1, on the reverse strand, counting down.
ACTAACTGAATAGCTCTATGGGGCATGTGAAGAGGGCTCTGTGAAGGCCTTGGAATGGAACTTTGTGAACGTAACAAGCCAATTCGATGGTTGACGTTACCAAAATGCCTCCATGCTCTGAAGGAAGCTCGTGAACGAAGCTCTGTTGCTTAAACAGCCCACAGCTCTGCAGAGGTTCTTCGCAGAGCTGCTCGGATAGCCCTCCGCAGCTCTGCGACAAAACAAGTCAATTCGATGGTTGGCGTCACCAACTGAATAGAGTGGGCAAAAGTCAATTCGCTGGTTGTCGTCACGGTTGAGTTTTGCTTTCAAATCATTGAGCTCTGCGTTCAAAACAAGCCAATTCCATGGCTGGCGTCACAGGTTCAGTTTTGCACTCTTTTGTCTTATGGATCATGGCACGTTCACACCTAGTTCACAACTGTGCATGACTTGTTTCGTGTGCGGGTGGCCGTCTCGATTAGGGCGGATGTTGGTTGTAACAACCAGATGTCTTTGCATCTTACAGTTGCAGTTCAAGATGACTATTGTACTGTAGTTGACCCAGATAGTTTTGTTTTTTCCCCATTCTTTGGCCACGCGGACAGTAGACTGGCGGAAACTCTCGCCGCGGGGGGGGGCTTGTTTGTGAAGTCCACAGATCGCCTCTGCGTATGTAACAAATCAATCCGGTGGTTGGCATCACCATGATCGTAAACTAGGAATGAAAACAAAAACTAACTAGACAAAAAAAACCCATACAACTTCACTCTACCAATTAGGAAAAAGCAAAATATTTTTGCATGGTAACGCCAACCATCGAATTGGCTTGTTACGTTCACAGAGTTCCGTTCCAAGTCCTTCACAGAGCCCTTTTCACATGCCCCATAGAGCTATTCAGTTAGTGACGCCAACCATTGAATTGACTTGTTCTGTCGCAGAGCTCTCCCATATGTATTGGGTATAGCGGAGGGCTGTCCGAGCAGCTCTGTGGATGAACCTCTGCAGAGCTGTGGGCTGTTTGGGCAACAGAGCTTCGTTCACGAGCTTCCTTCACGGAGCATGGAGCTATTTTAGTAACGCCAACCATCGAATTGGCTTGTTACGTTCACAGAGTTCCGTCCCAAGTCCTTCACAGAGTCCTTCATAAGGCCCCATAGAGCTATTCAGTTGTTGACGCCAACCATCGAGTTGACTTGTTTTGTCGCAGAGCTACGTTCGCAGAGGTGGTCTCTGGACTTATTAAATTGGCGGGGCCTGCTTGCTGGTTAGTAAGCAAGTAAACTAATGAGAAAACAAAAACAAAATAGAAAAAGGGAATTAACTAGGTATAAAAACATCCGACTCCATTGATAATAAGCCACCAATATTAAAGGAACATGGAAAACGAGAAGTTCTTTTGCATGGTGACGCCAACCATCGAATTGACTTGTTTTGTCGCGGAGCTCTGCCGAGGGCTGTACGAGCAACCTCCATGGAGGAGCTCCGTAGAGCTGAGGGCTGTACGAGCAACCTAGCTCCATGGAGGTTGCTCGTACAGCCCCTATTGGAGACGCTAGCACCAACAGAGAAGTTTACATGTATTATGAATGGGGTCGGGTTTTTTTTCGCCAAAAGGTAAGATTTAGGCCCTCTGGAGCGGTTTTCAAGCCATTTGCAGCATATTGGGGGGGGGGGGATTGGCGCATTACCTTCGAAATGGTTCTGGACCACTTCTGAGACGTACAACATGCCTGGAAACGTCCAGTGGGCATGGGAAACTTGTTTTCCACCAGATAAGACGTTTCCCGAGCACCAACAGAGAAGCTTACATGTATTATGAATGCTTCTATTACACTTCTAACACGTGCATTATGCACAGGAAACGTCTTAAAGACGTTTTTAAACACGTTCTAGCACGTTATAAAGCTATTCCCGAGCTGCTATCACCAAAAGAAAAATGTACGTGTATTATCAATGGGGACGGTTTATTTTCGCTAAAAGGTATGATTTAGGCCCTTTTTCGGCCGTTTGCAGCATATTTCAGCATTCGGTTGGAAATGCTTCTATTACACTTCTAACACGTACAATATGCATAGGAAACGTCTAAAAGACGTTGAAACACGTTCTAGCACGTTATAAAGCTATTTCCGAGCTGCTATCACCAAAAGAAAAATGTACGTGTATTATGAATGGGGACGGTTTATTTTCGCTAAAAGGTATGATTTAGGACCTTTTTCGGCCGTTTGCAGCATATTTGAGCATTCGGTTGGAAATGCTTCTATTACACTTCTAACACGTACAATATGCATAGAAAACGTCTAAAAGACGTTGAAACACGTTCTAGCACGTAATAAAGCTATTTCCGAGCTGCTATCCCCAAAAGAAAAATTTACGTGTATTATCAATGGGGACGGTTTATTTTCGCTAAAAGTTATGATTTAGGCCCCTTTTCGGCCGTTTGCAGCATATTTCAGCATTCGGTTGGACATGCTTCTATTACACTTCTAACACGCACAATATGCACAGGAAACGTCTAAAAGACGTTCAAACACATTCTAGCACGTTATAAAGCTATTTCCGAGCTGCTATCACCAAAAGAAAAATGTACGTGTATTATGAATGGGGACGGTTTATTTTCGCTAAATGGTATGATTTAGGCCCTTTTTCGGCCGTTTGCAGCATGTTTCAGCATTCGGTTGGAAATGCTTCTATTACACTTCTAACACGTACAATATGCAAAGGAAACGTCTAAAAGACGTTCAAACACGTTCTAGCACGTTATAAAGCTATTTCCGAGCTGCTATCACCAAAAGAAAAATGTACGTGTATTATCAATGGGGACGGTTTATTTTCGCTAAAAGGTATGATATAGGCCCTTTTTCGGCCGTTTGCAGCATATTTCAGCATTCGGTTGGAAATGCTTCTTTTACACTTCTAACACGTACAATATGCATAGGAAACGTCTAAAGGACGTTGAAACACGTTCTAGCACGTTATAAAGCTATTTCCGAGCTGCTATCACCAAAAGAAAAATGTACGTGTATTATCAATGGGGACGGTTTATTTTCGCTAAAAGGTATGATTTAGGCCCTTTTTCGGCCGTTTGCAGCATATTTCAGCATTCGGTTGGAAATGCTTCTATTACACTTCTAACACGCACAATATGCACAAGAAACGTCTAAAAGACGTTCAAACACATTCTAGCACGTTATAAAGCTATTTCCGAGCTGCTATCACCAAAAGAAAAATGTACGTGTATTATCAATGGGGACGGTTTATTTTCGCTAAAAGGTATGATTTAGGCCCTTTTTCGGCCGTTTGCAGCATATTTCAGCATTCGGTTGGAAATGCTTCTATTCCACTTCTAACGCGTACAATATGCATAGGAAACGTCTAAAGGACGTTGAAACACGTTCTAGCACGTTATAAAATTATTCCCGAGCTGCTATCACCAAAAGAAAAATGTACGTGTATTATCAATGGGGACGGTTTATTTTCGCTAAAAGGTATGATTTAGGCCCTTTTTCGGCCGTTTGCAGCATATTTCAGCATTCGGTTGGAAATGCTTCTATTACACTTCTAACACGTACAATATGCAAAGGAAACGTCTAAAAGACGTTCAATCACGTTCTAGCACGTTATAAAGCTATTTCCGAGCTGCTATCACCAAAAGAAAAATGTACGTGTATTATCAATGGGGACGGTTTATTTTCGCTAAAAGGTATGATTTAGGCCCTTTTTCGGCCGTTTGCAGCATATTTCAGCATTCGGTTGGAAATGCTTCTATTCCACTTCTAACGCGTACAATATGCATAGGAAACGTCTAAAGGACGTTCAAACACGTTCTAGCACGTTATAAAATTATTCCCGAGCTGCTATCACCAAAAGAAAAATGTACGTGTATTATCAATGGGGACGGTTTATTTTCGCTAAAAGGTATGATTTAGGCCCTTTTTCGGCCGTTTGCAGCATATTTCAGCATTCGGTTGGAAATGCTTCTATTACACTTCTAACACGTACAATATGCAAAGGAAACGTCTAAAAGACGTTCAATCACGTTCTAGCACGTTATAAAGCTATTTCCGAGCTGCTATCCCCAAAAGAAAAATGTACGTGTATTATCAATGGGGACGGTTTATTTTCGCTAAAAGGTATGATTTAGGCCCTTTTTCGGCCGTTTCCAGCATATTTCAGCATTCGGTTGGAAATGCTTCTATTACACTTCTAACACGTACAATATGCACAAGAAACGTCTAAAAGACGTTGAAACACGTTCTAGCACGTTATAAAGCTATTTCCGAGCTGCTATCACCAAAAGCAAAATGTACGTGTATTATCAATGGGGACGGTTTATTTTCGCTAAAAGGTATGATTTAAGCCCTTTTTCGACCGTTTGCAGCATATTTCAGCATTCGGTTGGAAATGCTTCTATTACACTTCTAACACGCACAATATGCACAGGAAACGTCTAAAAGACGTTCAAACACATTCTAGCACGTTATAAAGCTATTTCCGAGCTGTTATCACCAAAAGAAAAATGTACGTGTATTATCAATGGGGACGGTTTATTTTCGCTAAAAGGTATGATATAGGTCCTTTTTCGGCCGTTTGCAGCATATTTCAGCATTCGGTTGGAAATGCTTCTATTACACTTCTAACACGTACAATATTAATATGCACAGGAAACGTCTAAAAGACGTTGAAACACGTTCTAGCACGTTATAAAGCTATTTCCGAGCTGCTATCACCAAAAGAAAAATGTACGTGTACGAGGGTTGTTCAAAAAGTTCTCGGCCTCACCTGGAAGAAAGAGGTGAAACTTCCAGTCTGGGGTATAGCTGTATACTATGACGTCTTAAGTCACCGCCCACAAAAATACAAATTTTGATATTCATTAATTAGCACGTGGCGCCCCGTGAAAATCAGCAGGTGCGGGCAAAATCACAAAATGGCCGCAACAGAAGCTCGTGCTGTGATCAAGAATATCGATAAAAATGGATGTCTCCCAAGGAAATCCATGAAGACATGGTCAAGGCACTTGTTGATGACTCCCATTCTTATTCAGCTTTAAAGAAGTGGGTTGACAACGTCAAGCTCGGCAAGGAGAGCACGAAAGATGAACCAAGGCCAGGATGCCCCAAATCAGCCACCACGGACAATCAAGTTAAAGCCATCCATTGCATGGTACTGAATGGCAGATGTGAGTCTGTTCGACATGTAGCAGAGTCTTTGGGCTGATTTGTGGCTCAGTTCACAATGTTTTGTCGGACATCTTGGTGATGAGCAAGCTGTCTGCAATGTGGGTGCATAGAATGTTGTCTGGACATCACATGTTAAACAGGTTGGACATTTCAAGGAACGAATTCAGTCCAATCCAGGCGATTTCCTCAAAAGAATTGTCACCCAAGATGAGACATGGGTTCACCACTTTCACCCCAAATCAAAACAGCAGAACAAACAATGGATGCAGAACGGTTCCCAGTCCCCCAAGAAGTTCAAGCTAGTGTCATCCGTTGACAAGGTTTTGGCCTCTGTGTTCTGGGACAGTGATGGAGTAATCATGATTGACTACCTGTAAAGGGGTCAAACCATCAATGGGCAGTACTATGCATCAGAATTGCGACAGTTCAGGGCAACAATCAAAGAGAAAAGGAGAGGAAAGGTCCGACCTGGCGTACTAACAATGCATCTGTCCACACAGCACAGGTGTCAGTGGCAGCAGCAAACGAATGTGGCTTTGAACTCTTACCCCACCCTCCCTATTCACCTGACCTAGCACCGTTGGACTTCTACCTGTTTCCTAAACTGAAGACCCACTTACATGGTCAATGTTTTGATGGTGGTGATGGCGTCATCAATGCGGTTCAGGCCTATTTAAGGGCTCCAGATGCAACCTTTTCCCACCAGGGGAAAGCAAAGCTGGAACGTCGCTGGACCAAGTGCATTGAAGTTAGAGGGGACTATGTTGAAAAATAATGTAAGAATAATCGTTCTGCCATGACGTTTTTTGGGAGAGGCCGAGAACTTTTTGAACAACCCTCGTATTATCAATGGGGACGGTTTATTTTCGCTAAAAGGTATGATTTAGGCCCTTTTTCGGCCGTTTGCAGCATGTTTCAGCATTCGGTTGGAAATGCTTCTATTACACTTCTAACACGTACAATATGCATAGGAAACGTCTAAAAGACGTTAAAACACGTTCTAGCACGTTATAAAGCTATTTCCGAGCTGCTATCACCAAAAGAAAAATGTACGTGTATTATCAATGGGGATGGTTTGTTTTGCTAAAAGGTATGATTTAGGCCCTTTTTCGGCCGTTTGCAGCATATTTCAGCATTCGGTTGGAAATGCTTCTATTACACTTCTAACACGTACAATATACATAGGAAACGTCTAAAAGACGTTCAATCACGTTCTAGCACGTTATAAAGCTATTTCCGAGCTGCTATCACCAAAAGAAAAATGTACGTGTATTATCAATGGGGACGGTTTATTTTCGCTAAAAGGTATGATTTAGGCCCTTTTTCGGCCGTTTGCATCATATTTCAGCATTCGGTTGGAAATGCTTCTATTACACTCCTAACACGTACAATATGCACAAGAAACGTGTAAAAGACGTTAAAACACGTTCTAGCACGTTATAAAGCTATTTCCGAGCTGCTATCACCAAAAGCAAAATGTACGTGTATTATCAATGGGGACGGTTTATTTTCGCTAAAAGGTATGATTTAGGCCCTTTTTCGGCCGTTTGCAGCATATTTCAACATTCGGTTGGAAATGCTTCTATTACACTTCTAACACGCACAATATGCACAAGAAACGTCTAAAAGACGTTCAAACACATTCTAGCACGTTATAAAGCTATTTCCGAGCTGCTATCACCAAAAGAAAAATGTACGTGTATTATCAATGGGGACGGTTTATTTTCGCTAAAAGGTATGATTTAGGCCCTTTTTCGGCCGTTTGCAGCATATTTCAGCATTCGGTTGGAAATGCTTCTATTACACTTCTAACACGCACAATATGCACAGGAAACGTCTAAAAGACGTTGAAACACATTCTAGCACGTTATAAAGCTATTTCCGAGCTGCTATCACCAAAAGAAAAATGTACGTGTATTATCAATGGGGACGGTTTATTTTCGCTAAATGGTATGATTTAGGCCCTTTTTCGGCCGTTTGCAGCATGTTTCAGCATTCGGTTGGAAATGCTTCTATTACACTTCTAACACGTACAATATGTAAAGGAAACGTCTAAAAGACGTTCAAACACGTTCTAGCACGTTATAAAGCTATTTCCGAGCTGCTATCACCAAAAGAAAAATGTACGTGTATTATCAATGGGGACGGTTTATTTTCGCTAAAAGGTATGATTTAGGCCCTTTTTCGGCCGTTTGCAGCATATTTCAGCATTAGGTTGGAAATGCTTCTATTACACTTCTAACACGTACAATATGCATAGGAAACGTCTAAAGGACGTTGAAACACGTTCTAGCACGTTATAAAGCTATTTCCGAGCTGCTATCACCAAAAGAAAAATGTACGTGTATTATCAATGGGGAGGTTTATTTTCGCTAAAAGGTATGATTTAGGCCCTTTTTCGGCCGTTTGCATCATATTTTAGCATTCGATTGGAAATGCTTCTATTACACTTCTAACACGTACAATATGCATAGGAAACGTCTAAAAGACGTTCAAACACGTTCTAGCACGTTATAAAGCTATTCCCGAGCTGCTTTCACCAAAAGAAAAATGTACGTGTATTATCAATGGGGACGGTTTATTTTCGCTTAAAAGGTATGATTTATGCCCTTTTTCGGCCGTTTGCAGCATGTTTCAGCATTCGGTTGGAAATGCATCTATTACACTTCTAACACGTACAATATGCATAGGAAACGACTAAAAGACGTTGAAACACGTTCTAGCACGTTATAAAGCTATCCGAGCTGCTATCACCAAAAGAAAAATGTACGTGTATTATCAATGGGGACGGTTTATTTTCGCTAAAAGGTATGATTTAAGCCCTTTTTCGGCCGTTTGCAGCATATTTCAGCATTCGGTTGGAAATGCTTCTATTACACTTCTAACACGCACAATATGCACAGGAAACGTCTAAAAGACGTTGAAACACATTCTAGCACGTTATAAAGCTATTTCCGAGCTGCTATCACCAAAAGAAAAATGTACGTGTATTATCAATGGGGACGGTTTTTTTTTGCTAAAAGGTATGATATAGGCCCTTTTTCGGCCGTTTGCAGCATATTTCAGCATTCAGTTGGAAATGCTTCTATTACACTTCTAACACGTACAATATTAATATGCACAGGAAACGTCTAAAAGACGCTGAAACACGTTCTAGCACGTTATAAAGCTATTTCCGAGCTGCTATCACCAAAAGAAAAATGTACGTGTATTATCAATGGGGATGGTTTATTTTCGCTAAAAGGTATGATTTAGGCCCTTTTTCGGCCGTTTGCAGCATATTTCAGCATTCGGTTGGAAATGCTTCTATTACACTTCTAACACGTACAATATGCATAGGAAACGTCTAAAAGACGTTAAAACACGTTCTAGCACGTTATAAAGCTATTCCCGAGCTGCTTTCACCCAAAGAAAAATGTACGTGTATTATCAATGGGGACGGTTTATTTTCGCTAAAAGGTATGATTTAGGCCCTTTTTCGGCCGTTTGCAGCATATTTCAGCATTCGGTTGGAAATGCTTCTATTACACTTCTAACACGCACAATATGCACAAGAAACGTCTAAAAGACGTTCAAACACATTCTAGCACGTTCTAAAGCTATTTCCGAGCTGCTATCACCAAAAGAAAAATGTACGTGTATTATCAACGGGGACTGTTTATTTTCGCTAAAAGGTATGATTTATGCCCTTTTTCGGCCGTTTGCACCATGTTTCAGCATTCGGTTGGAAATGCTTCTATTACACTTCTAACACGTACAATATGCAAAGGAAACGTCTAAAAGACGTTAAAACACGTTCTAGCACGTTATAAAGCTATTCCCGAGCTGCTATCACCAAAAGAAAAATGTACGTGTATTATCAATGGGGACGGTTTATTTTCGCTAAAAGGTATGATTTAGGCCCTTTTTCGGCCGTTTTCAGCATATTTCAGCATTCGGTTGGAAATGCTTCTATTACACTTCTAACAGAAGTTTACATGTATTATGAATGGGGTCGTTTTTTTTCGCCAAAAGGTAAGATTTAGGCCCTCTGGAGCGGTTTTCAAGCCATTTGCAGCATATTGGGGGGGGGGATTGGCGCATTACCTTCGAAATGGTTCTGGACCACTTCTGAGAAGTGCAACATGCCTGGGAAACGTCCAGTGGGCATGGGAAACTTGTTTTCCACCAGATAAGACGTTTCCCGAGCCGCTAGCACCAACAGAGAAGTTTACATGTATTATGAATTGGGTCGGGTTTTTTTTCGCCAAAAGGTAAGATTTAGGCCCTCTGGCATCTTTTTCGCCTCCTTTCTTTTCTTTTCTTTTCTTTTCTTGGTGTCTATCATCCGGGTCTCAAACAAGTGGACCCAGAGGACGCCCTCTAACGTCCACGGCCGGATAACGTTGAATGCACCCGATCTCGTTCGATCTCGGTAGTTAAGCAACGTCGAGTCCAATCAGTACAAGGATGGGAGACCTTCTTGGAACACCGGATGCTGTAGGCAACATCTCTTTTGTCTCCTTTCTTTTCTTGTTGTCTATCATCCGGGTCTCATACAAGTGGACCCCTCTAACGCCCTCTAACGTCTACGGCCAGATCACGTTCAATGCACCCGATCTCGTTTGATCTCGGCAGTTAAGCAACGTCGAGTCCGGTCAGTACAAGGATGGGAGACCTTCTTGGAAAACAGGATGCTGTAGGCATCATCTCTTTTGTCTCCTTTCTTTTCTTGTTGTCTATCATCCGGGTCTCATACAAGTGGACCCCTCTAACGCCCTCTAACGTCTACGGCCAGATCACGTTGAATGCACCCGATCTCGTTTGATCTCGGCAGTTAAGCAACGTCGAGTCCGGTCAGTACAAGGATGGGAGACCTTCTTGGAACACCGGATGCTGTAGGCATCATCTCTTGTGCCTCCTTTCTTTTCTTGGTGTCTATCATCCGGGTCTCATACAAGTGGACCCCTCTAACGCCCTCTAACGTCTACGGCCAGATCACGTTGAATGCACCCGATCTCGTTCGATCTCGGTAGTTAAGCAACGTCGAGTCCTGTCGTTTCAAGGATGGGAGACCTTCTTGGAATACCGGATGCTGTAGGCATCATCTCTTTTGCCTCCTTTCTTTTCTTGGTGTCTATCATCCGGGTCTCATACAAGTGGACCCCTCTAACGCCTTCTTACGTCTATGGCCAGATCACGTTCAATGCACCCGATCTCGTTTGATCTTGGTACTTAAGCAACGTCGAGTCCGGTCAGTACAAGGATCGGAGAACTTCTTGGAACACCGGATACTGTAGGCATCATCTCTTTTGTCTCCTTTCTTTTCTTGATGTCTATCATCCGGGGCTCATACAAGTGGACCCAGAGGACGCCCTCTAACGTCTACGGCCAGATCACGTTGAATGCACCCGATCTCGTTCGATCTTGGCAGTTAAAGCAACGTCGAGTCCGGTCAGTACAAGGATGGGAGACCTTCTTGGAAAACCGGATGCTGTAGGCATCATCTCTTTGCCTCCTTTCTTTTTTTTTCTTGTCTTTTCTTTTCTTGGTGTCTAACATACGGGTCTCATACAAGTGGACCTAGAGGAGGTCCTCTAACGTCTACGGCCAGATCACGTTAAATGCACCCGATCTCATTCGATCTCGGTAGTTAAGCAACGTCGAGTCCGGTCAGTACAAGGATGGGAGACCTTCTTTGAACACCGGATGCTTAGGCATCATCTGTTTTGCCTCCTTTCTTTTCTTTTCTTTTCTTTTCTTGGTGTCTATCATCCGGGTCTCATACAAGTGGATCCCTCTAACGCCCTCTAACGTCTACGGCCAGATCATGTTGAATGCACCCGATCTCGTTTGATCTCGGCAGTTAAGCAACGTCGAGTCCGGTCAGTACAAGGATGGGAGACCTTCTTGGAACACCTGATGCTGTAGGCATCATCTCTTTTGCCTCCTTTCTCTTCTTGGTGTCTATCATCCGGGTCTCATACAAGTGACCCCTCTAACGCCCTCTAACGTCTACGGCCAGATCACGTTGAATGCACCCGATCTCGTTCGATCTCGGTAGTTAAGCAACGTCAAGTCCAGTCGTTTCAAGGATGGGAGACCTTCTTGGAACAACGGGTGCTGTAGGCATCATCTCTTTTGCCTCCTTTCTTTTCTTGGTGTCTATCATCCGGGTCTCATACAAGTGGACCCCTCTAACGCCCTCTAACGTCTACGGCCAGATCACGTTGAATGCACCCAATCTTGTTCGATCTTGGCAGTTAAGCAACGTCGAGTCCGGTCAGTACAAGGATGGGAGACCTTCTTGGAAAACCGGATGCTGTAGGCATCATCTCTTTTGCCTCCTTTCTTTTCTTTTCTTTTCTTTTGTTTTCTTTTCTCTTCTTGGTGTCTAACATCCGGGTCTCATACAAGTGGACCCAGAGGAGGCCCTCTAACGTCTACGGCCAGATCACGTTCAATGCACCCGATCTCATTCGATCTCGGTAGTTAAGCAACGTTTTGCCTCCTTTCTCTTCTTTTCTTTTCTTGGTGACTATTATCCGGGTCTCATACAAGTGGACCCAGAGGACGCCCTGTAACGTCTACGGCCAGATCACGTTGAATGCACCCGATCTCGTTCGATCTCAGTAGTTAACCAACGTCGAGTCCGGTCAGTACAAGGATGGGAGACCTTCTTGGAACACCGGATACTGTAGGCATCATCTCTTTTGTCTCCTTTCTTTTCTTGGTGTCTATCATCCGGGTCTCATACAAGTGGATCCCTCTAACGCCCTCTAACGTCTACGGCCAGATCACGTTGAATGCACCCGATCTCGTTTGATCTCGGCAGTTAAGCAACGTCGAGTCCGGTCAGTACAAGGATGGGAGACCTTCTTGGAACACCTGATGCTGTAGGCATCATCTCTTTTGTCTCCTTTCTTTTCTTGGTGTCTATCATCCGGGTCTCATACAAATGGACCCCTCTAACGCCCTCTAACGTCTACGGCCAGATCACGTTGAATGCACCCGATCTCGGTAGTTAAGCAACGTCGAGTCCGGTCAGTACAAGGATGAGAGACCTTCTTGGAACACCGGATGCTGTAGGCATCATCTCTTTTGCCTCCTTTCTTTTCTTTTGTTTTCTTTTCTTTTCTTGGTGTCTATCATCTGGGTCTCATACAAGTGGACCCAGAGGAGGTCCTCTAACGTCAACCGCCAGATCACGTTAAATGCACCCGATCTCGTTCGATCTTGGCAGTTAAGCAACGTCGAGTCCGGTCAGTACAAGGATGGGAGACCTTCTTGGAACACCGGATGCTGTAGGTATCAACTCTTTTGCCTCCGTCCTTTTCTTTTCTTTTCTTGTCTTTTCTTTTCTTGGTGTCTAACATCCGGGTCTCATACAAGTGGACCCAGAGGAAGCCCTCTAACGTCTACGGCCAGATCACGTTGAATGCACCCGATCTCATTCGATCTCGGTAGTTAAGCAACGTCGAGTCCGGTCAGTACAAGGATGGGAGACCCTCTTGGAACACCGGATGCTTAGGCATCATCTCTTTTGCCTCCTTTCTTTTCTTTTCTTTTCTTTTCTTGGTGACTATTATCCGGGTCTCATACAAGTGGACCCAGAGGACGCCCTATAACGTCTACGGCCAGATCACGTTGAATGCACCCGATCTCGTTCGATCTCGGTAGTTAAGCAACGTCGAGTCCGGTCAGCACAAGGATGGGAGACCTTCTTGGAACACCGGATGCTTAGGCATCATCTCTTTTGCCTCCTTTCTTTTCTTGGTGTCTATTATCCTGGTCTCATACAAGTGGACCCCTCTAACGCCCTCTAACGTCTACGGCCAGATCACGTTGAATGCACCCGATCTCGTTCGATCTCGGTAGTTAAGCAACGTCGAGTCCAGTCAGTACAAGGATGGGGGACCTTCTTGGAACACCGGATGCTGTAGGCATCATCTCTTTTGCCTCCTTTCTTTTCTTGGTGTCTATCATCCGGGTCTCATACAAGTGGACCCTGAGGACGCCCTCTAACATCTACCGCCAGATCACGTTGAATGCACCCGATCTCGTTCGATCTCGGTAGTTAAGCAAGGTCGAGTCCGGTCAGTACAAGGATGAGAGACCTTCTTGGAACACCGGATGCTGTAGGCATCATCTTTTTTGCCTCCTTTCTTTTCTTGGTGTCTATCATCCGGGTCTCATACAAGTGGACCCCTCTAACGCCCTCTAACGTCTACGGCCAGATCACGTTGAATGCACCCGATCTCGTTCGATCTTGGCAGTTAAGCAACGTTGCAACGTCGAGTCCGGTCAGTACAAGGATGGGAGACCTTCTTGGAAAACCGGATGCTGTAGGCATCATCTCTTTTGCCTCCTTTATTTTCTTTTCTTTTCTTGTCTTTTCTTTTCTTGGTGTCTAACATCCGGGTCTCATACAAGTGGACCCAGAGGAGGCCCTCTAACGTCTACGGCCAGATCACGTTGAATGCACCCGATCTCATTCGATCTCGGTAGTTAAGCAACGTCGAGTCCGGTCAGTACAAGGATGGGAGACCTTCTTGGAACACCGGATACTGTAGGCATCATCTCTTTTGCCTCCTTTCTTTTCTTTTCTTTTCTTGGTGACTATTATCCGGGTCTCATACAAGTGGACCCAGAGGACGCCCTCTAACGTCTACGGCCAGATCACGTTGAATGCACCCGATCTCGTTCGATCTCAGTAGTTAACCAACGTGGAGTCCGGTCAGTACAAGGATGGGAGACCTTCTTGGAACACCGGATGCTGTAGGCATCATCTCTTTTGCCTCCTTTCTTTTCTTGGTGTCTATCATCCGGGTCTCATACAAGTGGACCCTGAAAACGCCCTCTAACATCTACCGCCAGATTACGTTGAATGCACCCGATCTCGTTCGATCTCGGTAGTTAAGCAACGTCAAATCCGGTCAGTACAAGGATGGGAGACCTACTTGGAACACCGGATGCTGTAGGCATCATCTTTTTTGCCTCCTTTCTTTTCTTGGTGTCTATCATCCGGGTCTCATACAAGTGGACCCCTCTAACGCCCTCTAACGTCTACGGCCAGATCACGTTGAATGCACCCGAACTCGTTTAATCTCGGCAGTTAAGCAACGTCGAGTCCGGTCAGCACAAGGATGGGAGACCTTCTTGGAAAACCGGATGCTGTAGGCATCATCTCTTTTGTCTCCTTTCTTTTCTTGGTGTCTATCATCCGGGTCTCATACAAGTGGACCCCTCTAACGCCCTCTAACGTCTACGGCCAGATCACATTTAATGCACCCGATCTCGTTCGATCTCGGCAGTTACGCAACGTCGAGTCCGGTCAGCACAAGGATGGGAGACCTTCTTGGAAAACCGGATGCTGTAGGCATCATCTCTTTTGTCTCCTTTCTTTTCTTGGTGTCTATCATCCGGGTCTCATACAAGTGGACCCCTCTAACCCCCTCTAACGTCTACGGCCTGATCACGTTGAATGCACCCGATCTCATTTGATCTCGGCAGTTAAGCAACGTCGAGTCCGGTCAGTACAAGGATGGGAGACCTTCTTGGAACACCGGATGCTGTAGGCATCATCTATTTTGCCTCCTTTCTTTTCTTGGTGTCTATCATCCGGGTCTCATACAAGTGACCCCTCTAACGCCCTCTAACGTCTACGGCCAGATCACGTTGAATGCACCCGATCTCGTTCGATCTCGGTAGTTAAGCAACGTCAAGTCTAGTCGTTTCAAGGATGGGAGACCTTCTTGGAACACCGGATGCTGTAGGCATCATCTCTTTTGCCTCCTTTCTTTTCTTGGTGTCTATCATCCGGGTCTTATACAAGTGGACCCCTCTAACGCCCTCTAACGTCTACGGCCAGATCACGTTGAATGCACCCAATCTTGTTCGATCTTGGCAGTTAAGCAACGTCGAGTCCGGTCAGTACAAGGATGGGAGACCTTCTTGGAAAACCGGATGCTGTAGGCATCATCTCTTTTGCCTCCTTTCTTTTCTTTTCTTTTGTTTTCTTTTCTCTTCTTGGTGTCTAACATCCGGGTCTCATACAAGTGGACCCAGAGGAGGCCCTCTAACGTCTACGGCCAGATCACGTTCAATGCACCCGATCTTATTCGATCTCGGTAGTTAAGCAACGTTTTGCCTCCTTTCTCTTCTTTTCTTTTCTTGGTGACTATTATCCGGGTCTCATACAAGTGGACCCAGAGGACGCCCTGTAACGTCTACGGCCAGATCACGTTGAATGCACCCGATCTCGTTCGATCTCAGTAGTTAACCAACGTCGAGTCCGGTCAGTACAAGGATGGGAGACCTTCTTGGAACACCGGATACTGTAGGCATCATCTCTTTTGTCTCCTTTCTTTTCTTGGTGTCTATCATCCGGGTCTCATACAAGTGGATCCCTCTAACGCCCTCTAACGTCTACGGCCAGATCACGTTGAATGCACCCGATCTCGTTTGATCTCGGCAGTTAAGCAACGTCGAGTCCGGTCAGTACAAGGATGGGAGACCTTCTTGGAACACCTGATGCTGTAGGCATCATCTCTTTTGTCTCCTTTCTTTTCTTGGTGTCTATCATCCGGGTCTCATACAAATGGACCCCTCTAACGCCCTCTAACGTCTACGGCCAGATCACGTTGAATGCACCCGATCTCGGTAGTTACGCAACGTCGAGTCCGGTCAGTACAAGGATGAGAGACCTTCTTGGAACACCGGATGCTGTAGGCATCATCTCTTTTGCCTCCTTTCTTTTCTTTTGTTTTCTTTTCTTTTCTTGGTGTCTATCATCTGGGTCTCATACAAGTGGACCCAGAGGAGGTCCTCTAACGTCAACGGCCAGATCACGTTAAATGCACCCGATCTCGTTCGATCTTGGCAGTTAAGCAACGTCGAGTCCGGTCAGTACAAGGATGGGAGACCTTCTTGGAACACCGGATGCTGTAGGTATCAACTCTTTTGCCTCCGTCCTTTTCTTTTCTTTTCTTGTCTTTTCTTTTCTTGGTGTCTAACATCCGGGTCTCATACAAGTGGACCCAGAGGAAGCCCTCTAACGTCTACGGCCAGATCACGTTGAATGCACCCGATCTCATTCGATCTCGGTAGTTAAGCAACGTCGAGTCCGGTCAGTACAAGGATGGGAGACCCTCTTGGAACACCGGATGCTTAGGCATCATCTCTTTTGCCTCCTTTCTTTTCTTTTCTTTTCTTTTCTTGGTGACTATTATCCGGGTCTCATACAAGTGGACCCAGAGGACGCCCTATAACGTCTACGGCCAGATCACGTTGAATGCACCCGATCTCGTTCGATCTCGGTAGTTAAGCAACGTCGAGTCTGGTCAGCACAAGGATGGGAGACCTTCTTGGAACACCGGATGCTTAGGCATCATCTCTTTTGCCTCCTTTCTTTTCTTGGTGTCTATTATCCTGGTCTCATACAAGTGGACCCCTCTAACGCCCTCTAACGTCTACGGCCAGATCACGTTGAATGCACCCGATCTCGTTCGATCTCGGTAGTTAAGCAACGTCGAGTCCAGTCAGTACAAGGATGGGGGACCTTCTTGGAACACCGGATGCTGTAGGCATCATCTCTTTTGCCTCCTTTCTTTTCTTGGTGTCTATCATCCGGGTCTGATACAAGTGGACCCTGAGGACGCCCTCTAACATCTACCGCCAGATAACGTTGAATGCACCCGATCTCGTTCGATCTCGGTAGTTAAGCAAGGTCGAGTCCGGTCAGTACAAGGATGAGAGACCTTCTTGGAACACCGGATGCTGTAGGCATCATCTTTTTTGCCTCCTTTCTTTTCTTGGTGTCTATCATCCGGGTCTCATACAAGTGGACCCCTCTAACGCCCTCTAACGTCTACGGCCAGATCACGTTGAATGCACCCGATTTCGTTCGATCTTGGCAGTTAAGCAACGTCGAGTCCGGTCAGTACAAGGATGGGAGACCTTCTTGGAAACCGGATGCTGTAGGCATCATCTCTTTTGCCTCCTTTCTTTTCTTTTCTTTTCTTGTCTTTTCTTTTCTTGGTGTCTAACATCCGGGTCTCATACAAGTGGACCCAGAGGAGGCCCTCTAACGTCTACGGCCAGATCACGTTGAATGCACCCGATCTCATTCGATCTCGGTAGTTAAGCAACGTCGAGTCCGGTCAGTACAAGGATGGGAGACCTTCTTGGAACACTGGATACTGTAGGCATCATCTCTTTTGCCTCCTTTCTTTTCTTTTCTTTTCTTGGTGACTATTATCCGGGTCTCATACAAGTGGACCCAGAGGACGCCCTCTAACGTCTACGGCCAGATCACGTTGAATGCACCCGATCTCGTTCGATCTCAGTAGTTAACCAACGTGGAGTCCGGTCAGTACAAGGATGGGAGACCTTCTTGGAACACCGGATGCTGTAGGCATCATCTCTTTTGCCTCCTTTCTTTTCTTGGTGTCTATCATCCGGGTCTCATACAAGTGGACCCCTCTAACGCCCTCTAACGTCTACGGCCAGATCACGTTGAATGCACCCGATCTCGTTTGATCTCGGCAGTTAAGCAAGGTCGAGTCCGGTCAGTACAAGGATGGGAGACCTTCTTGGAAAACAGGATGCTGTAGGCATCATCTCTTTTGTCTCCTTTCTTTTCTTGTTGTCTATCATCCGGGTCTCATACAAGTGGACCCCTCTAACGCCCTCTAACGTCTACGGCCAGATCACGTTGAATGCACCC